>OY282559.1:290079589-291279589 GCA_958295665.1 Tipula vernalis | reverse complement strand
GAATGAAACTCACACACTCCATGAGTGCGTTGGAACATATATGGAAGTAGAATTTCAAAGTTTTATTTCTCGTAGTTCATCCAAAAATAATTGGTTTCTTATGAAAAATAAAAAAATTGTTTGTATGATAAATGCAGCAAAATAGTTATATTTGGAGCTTCAGTACAACATAAAAGCAATCTATATCACAAACCGATACAATCTCAATATTTGGACATATATAAAACTAAAACTATACTTGATCCGCCAAGTATTTGGAATATTTGTGACATAGATTGCAAATTATTTTGTATTGAACTCAGTGATGATGAATTTGCATTTTTTCCTTTATTACATACCATATATAGTATTGCGGCGACTTCATTCGCCACACCAAACTCATTCACCACTGCACCAACATCATTCGCCACCACATCACACCAATCGCGCAGTTTCCAAGTGGTTTGGTTTGGTGGGCTACCATTGTTGTCATACCTTGTTTTGGTTTGACGGGTTTTCGGTTTACTAGTATATTCGTAATAACGGTGTTTACAGTTAAGCAAATTCTCGCAGGTTTCGTTGATTAGTAATAAATATAGACACGATTATAGTATACAACAGACAAGCAGTAAAGTAGTACAGAAAGATTAGTATAAAAGGTAGTAGTATAGAAGGATTATTGTGGGAACTAAAAAAAATAAAAATTGTGCATAGATATACTCGTACAACAAAAAAAACATATTATTGTAAAGTGTAAAATATTAACATCGTAACATTAGTGTGAAGTACAATACTATATTCGTATATAAAGTAAAAAAAAAAAAAATAGTACATATAATGGAACAAAGCATTAAATATTGTGTCGTCGAAACCATCGAAGACGGAGAACCTTATTGCTCGGCGGTTTCAGAGTCGTGGATAGAAGGGAAAATGTTGCGATAGCCAATAAAGAGTGCAGATATTGTAAAAGGACGAAAGCTCGGAATTTTGCCAAAAGAAAATTGGCGGTCAGTACCATGCAAATAATTAGAAATGGAATTGGTAAGTCGACTACCCCAAAAATTTATTTAAATTTTTTTTGATTTCTAGATCAGATAGACTTTTTAGACCCTTCACAAACTTGTATTAACCAGTAATTTTTGAAGATGAATTCAATTTATTTTTTTCAAATAGCAGATTAATTTGTTTTGGAAAAGTTTGTTTGAATTTGTAAATATTTTAATATGAATACTATTCAATGATAATCTTTTATTGGTAAATTATTTATTATACATATCCTACTCTGAATTTTAAAATTTACTTATATAGTTAATACAAAAACATTAGCAGAATAAAATAACTTAGAGATGGAATACTACCATTGAATCAGGCCTAATGTAAACTTATGTATAAAAATACAACTAATATGTTTTATTTTTAAACAGAAAATTTTCAATTAGCACTCCAGCTTGAAGCGCGAGCTGACATAATGTCGTCTAGTTCGGAGGAATTGGTCCATTCATTAACAAAGCCCCAATCGGATGTTCTGGACTTTAACTCATTGATGGAGGCGACACGCAATGATATAGAGGTATGTAAGCACGTCGAGGTAACTGAGCACATCGAGGACAACAGAACTGCCACACCAGTATAGAATGTTCCTATTTTTAATGCAAATGACATTGTTGAAGCCACCATGATTTTTAGTAATAATGATGTTCTCCACCAATGCAAATGCAGTGACGTGGGAGCGCGATTTGACTCCTTCTATGAGACGTTAGCCGAAATCAAAATTACACTTGATTTGATTTTGGAGAAAATGACCATTGAATCTAACGAAAAAAATGAATCCTGCATACATGACAACGAATGGCAAAAATGTCCACTAAGTAGTATGGATCAAATCGAGGAGTTGGAAAAACAATTACGAAGCGATAAAGTTTTTAAGGTTAACTTGGTAAGATCTCCCTACTGCTTTAACGCATTTTTATATTTAATTATTTTAGAATAGTATTATTAAAAACCATAACTATATTTATACTGAGACGTTTCTTATAAACAAAATGTTTAATATTGGGTAGCCGTATATAGTTGAAATACTAACAACCACAAAATTTCAATTTTCTTGTATTAAGCATTTTGTTGAGAAGTTCTAATGTAAAACTAACAACATATTTCTCTTTGATTTTCCCCTGATATGTAACATCAATACAATTTGGTGGTACATACTTCCATTATGTCATAGTACAATCTCGAGATAAGCTAAAGGAAAATGGTCAGATAAGGTACGGGCATAGTGGCTGAGGCCGTTATTTCGAGGTTTTACTATTATTATGACATTATGTTATATGTACTATAAATAATCGAATTTCCTAGGCACTTCGCGAAATTCATAACTCTCATATGATTTTCGTGATGTCCCTGTATGCATGAATTTCGCAAAGTTCCAGGTCGAACGCGAAATGCCTAAAAACCGACCATAAACTATTTTTCAAAATTATATTTTTCCTTTTACCACAATTTACACTAAGCATTTCGCTTTCTGCCTGGGAACTTTGGTCATTTCATGAATTCGGGTTTTCATGTAAATATATTATTGTATTAAAATACTGAGTTAATTTTTTTTATCTATGTACGTATATTTCAGAAAAAAAAACTTGCAATATTTGGCGGAGCAGATGAGGTAGGATCTGCAAAAATTATAAATAAATGGTTATTTAAAGACAGTTTGTTGGAACAGTTTTCTTGGGCTGGAACGGCATCTAAACATACATTTTATAGTTTCAAGAAAATTTTAGAGATTATAATAGCGGCGGTCCAAGTTAGTCATCCCACATATACCGCCCATACAAATGCCACATTTTTAAAAAATTATTTAAAACATGCCAAATTTAGACAGCAACATAAATAAGTTAAATTGAGCGTTCTCTCAATAAGGTTCATTTTTATATTATGTTTTATATTTTTAGAAACAAACCAAAAAGTGACGATGTTGTAAAAGCCACTTACGGAGATAAACCGAATGCAGATCTGGCATAAATTGTGTGTATTATATGCCAACAATTATTTTTATTTTATATTTCTTTTTTATATTTTAAGTATGTATTCTCTTTTATTTGAATTGGTGAATAATTTTATTTTTATATTATAGAACTTCTGTAATTATTCAGTGTGACATTTCTCTGTGATTATGTTTATATTTTAAATTTTATTTAATGAAATATATATAAATAATTTTTGATAATAAAATTATTCAAAAATTTTGATTTCAATTTTTAGTTTTATTATTTACCCATTTTAAAATCCAGTTCCTGGGTGTGCCAATTATGAATATGTACTTTATGTTCACCAGCTGATTACGAAACCAAAAATTAGTAAATAATACCTCAAGAACATTTTCTTTATACTCCAATAGTAGTTGAAATAATCGACGTGGTGTAAAATTAGATTAGAAAGAGAATTATTAGAATTAGAATTAAATTTATTTCAAGCATACCATAAAAACTACAAAACTAATATTACACAGATTAAGCTAGGAAACGATTATTTCAACTACGGTACTGGAAGATAGGAAAATCTTGTTAAGATATTTTCGACTTTTTTTTAAATCCGGAATCAGCTGATTATGGTATTCATAACTGGAACACCCTGTAGCTCTGCAAAAGTTGGATTGCAACCGTTAAATAAAGTTCAATTTAATTGTTATAGCAACGGTTGAATAACCAGTAGATCGCAACTTATTAGTTGATTTCATGTACATCCCTAACTGGAAAAATGAATAATCAAGGTTGGGTATGGGTTTAAGAAAAACCACGAATTATTTCCAACCCTAATATGCTTCTGCGGTTAACGGTTAATCAATAATCTTTATGAAACTAGAACGTTACACCTAAGTTGGTTGTATACGGTTGTTCAACCATGGCAATGCAACTAAGGTTAATAATTACCTACGCAAACGCCTGTCGATTGACGGTTAGTGAAACGTTAGATTAACGGAAAATTAACCAATTTTAAACTTCTGAATGATTTCAACTTAAGTTAAACTACGATTTATGAACCGTTCTCGAACTTCAAATTGCTACATGCGGGTTATGCATTTTCTGATGCCTTACAAATGGCCTATGCGGTGGTTTATTCAAAAACTCAGGATGAAACTGGAACAGTGAATATACGGCTAATCGCTGCTAAAACAAACGTTGCTCCTATCAAACAGGTTTCCTTAACAAGGCTAGAACTAAGCGCAGCCTTGCTATTAAGCCGCCTTGTAAGATGCATTATTCACAATCTGGATATTGACATCACTTCTATTCACGTGTATACAGATTCATCAATTGTTCTAGCATGGTTGTTCGATCATCCAAGAAGGTGGAAAAGTTTCATAGCAAATCGCACTTCAAAAATTTTGGAACATAATATACCTAATAGGCACTGGTCACATTTTCGATCTAAACATAATCCAGCCGAATTAGTTAAAAGTCATTTATGGCGGAACGGACCCGAATGGTTGTCAAATTATCTAGTAAGCAATCGAGTCAAATCATTTAAATGTTCCGCTAATGAATATGATCGTACCAATTTGGAGGAAAAACGTAAATTTAGTACAAATCTTCACATTGAAATGTGCAATACTGATTTAATCTCAGAATTGTTCAATAAATTCTCATCACTTAAGAATATACATAGAATTCTTGATTATGCTTGTCGGTTTATATCAAATTCTAAAACAAAATATAATAATATAGAGATGTACCTCCACCACTTTTATCACTAAAACCGTTTGTAGACCATGTCAGGGTGCTAAGAGTTGGAGGTAGAATAGAAAATTCGACATGTTAGTTCGACATCAAACATCCCATTATGTTCACTAATGATCATTTGCTGTCTTTGAAATTTTAATTTGAAATAATTTAATTTAAAAACAGGAAACTTTTTCTGTCACTCTCAAATTTAGAACGAAATTTGATATAGAAAAAAAAAATTGAACAACCACAGCAACTACACATAAATTAAGTTGTGCATTTATAGTATGCTGGTTGCGCTGAAGGTAAGTTATCCGAATCTGTTTCCGAAAAATTGCTTTAGAAACAAAAAGTTTGATTCCACTACAGCAACAACTGCCATTGATTCGAAGTCAGAACACAACGTATTTCCAATTTAAAATTAAGCATAAAATTATGTTCACAAAAACATGATGGCTTGATGGGGTATGCCCATCTTTTGTCAATTGAACGAATCGGCTTGTTTATTTCACGCACTTAATGCAAAAATATCAAGTATTTATCTCATCGCAAAAAAACAAAACTTTTTGGTTGTCTTTACAGGTAGTTTTCATTTTCTGGCAATCGAAACATTAAAAATCTTATAAAACATTGAAAATTCCCTATTATGTTTATTTTTTATGAATCTACATTTAAATCAGATGCGCCAATGCGTTCACCTTTTTCAAACATTAGCGGCATTAATAATTTACCGACACAAGTCAAAATAAAAATCATGCGGTACAAAAGTAAAACCCTTTTTTACCCCCCATCAATATATGTACTGTGACTTCAAAATATAATCTCTCGAATCAAAATATTTAAAGTTTTTTGTTGAATTTTTTTGCGCGTATTTTGACACAAATCTGATTCGACAAATTAGTTGAAGCTGAATACAACATTTTCCCACTATTAACCATAACATAAATCACAACAAAAAAAAAATCGATGAAGAAAATTAAAAATTACGACGTCTTTTCACCTTTTTTTTGTATTTATTTTTCTAGAGTTCATGAAATTTTAATCGACCACCAAAAAAAAAACGATAATAGAAAATGGTAACAACAACAATAATGAGTATAAAAACTTAAACCACCTGTCTATTTTCATTATGGATAAGTAAATAGGAAAACTTCGAATAGAAATGGAAATCAGGAAAATTTGTTGTTGTTACAATATTTCGATTTTTTCTTTTCGAAGTAATAATAAATGAGATTTTTTAAATTATAGTGAATCGATTCACATTTTATTCTACGTATAATTACCTGAGATTTCTACGTATAATTACCTGAGCAATAGCTATCGGAATAGCTTTCTGAGTCGTCATCGTCGTAATCATCATCATCATCATCGTCTAAGAAGTCGTCATTTTCTAAGACATCGATATTTGGATCGACGACATCCGGTTGAACATCGTTCGATGTAATTAATATATCGTCAATGATTGGTTTAAATTCAACGTCACCATCATCATTGTTGATTAAAGTATTTTCATTATTATTTGTAGGACTGTTCGGTTTAGGATCGGCTTCACATTTTAATTGTGACACCTCCGAGGCGGCATTGTCTAAAAATAAAAAATATTTTTTTGTAAATTCTATAACTAAAACAAGGCATTTGACTTGATTGGTTTGTCAGAATGTAGGTAGTTGTTGTGTCAAAACAAAACTGAATATTATAATTAGTCCAAAATGAGTTTGTGTAAAATTTGTGATAGAAAATTCAACCGCAACAATAAATTAAATAAAAAGCACAAAATGGTCTTATGATTCATTTGAATAAAAAACCGCATAAAAAGTTAAAAATGTAAAAAATTTGACGTAAAAAGTGGTGAATAAAAATGTCAAGCTTTTTATCTGCTCAACTAGCAGACATTTTTTTTAAAAAAATTGACTGTTGAAATACGTGCACCTTAATACATAACAGGAGAAACCAATAAAATGGAAGCTACAAAAAAAATATAAAGGGCTAAAACATCATAAGGTGATCAGAACTTCGGTCTTGATTAATTCAACTCCTTCAACCTCTTAAGTCAATCTTCAGCTCAACCTCCAAATCAAATTACAACTCAACGTGCATCTCAATTGGCAACATAATCCTCAACGCAATCACAAAATTAACCACCACTAACCCGACCTTCAGCTCAATCATCAAATCAATCGATCAATCGATCCGAAAGCTACATGCTTGTAAGAACTCAACTTAACCTAACTCCCCTCCCCCCTAACCCTAAACTCGACCCAAAAATTACGACCCTAACCGATCTTTTCACTCAAATCCAACTCAATTTCAACTCAAACCCTATTCACCATCATACCATAATAGCAACATACAATCATACGGCCACACCATCAATACCTTAAACAATTCCATCTTACCATTATTCCATTATATAATCATGACACTATACCATTAAACCATAATACAATCATACCATCGTATCATAGTAACGTCGAACCATCACAACATGATGTATATATTACATCAATCCACCATACCTTTATACAATCATACCATCATATCATCATAACATCGTACCATCGTACCATTATACCATCATATAATCATACCATCAAACTATGACACCAGCATACTATGATATTCCATTGTACCATCATACCAGCATATCATTGTACCATTTATTTTTTTATATTAAAACGGGCATAAGCTCATGACTTTTCCACCCTTCCATACAATGTGTTTGTCAAACATTACAAATTTCTTACAAGCTAGCATTAAATATTTTTTATACAAATTAAGTCAAATTATTTATTTTCATACAATCAAAAATAAGTTTTTTAAAACCACTAATTAAGCTTACACATGTAACTTCAACCGGCAACCGATCCCATAAAAGATAATAATTGAAAATATTATTTTGTATATTTGGTGGCAACAATAAACATTGAGTTCGGGCAGACCTATCCATTCTGACAAAAAGATTGACTGGCTGTTTCACCTTAAGGAACTTAAAAAATAAAAAAATCATTTAAACTGCAACCAAGAATATTATTTGAATAAAATGAAATATGATCAAACTTGCGTAGGGTATAGGTATATCTGACTGAGTTATTGAAGGCTTTTTGAAGCAAACTAATACTTAGTGAATCACACATTTCAAATTGAACCTTTAGCAAATTATATGTATGGCCAATTAGAATGGAACTTAGTAATTTCTTTAGTGAAATTTGATTTGGAAATGGGATTCTAAAATGAGTTTTAGATGAAGTTCTGGGAAATATCCAATTAGAACCGAACTATTTCTTAACGGATTATGATGAAATTCGAGATTTGCGATGGAAATTAGATTTTAAAATGATATTTCTAATTCCGAACTCTACACTACCGTTTGTAATTTAAATTCTGCGGCGCGTTGTTTTATTACGGTCAAATACCTGATAGCAATTTATTAGGAAACATAACCCAAATTAAGATTAAAGCGAAGTATTGGCGAGAAAAGTTTCTAACAGCTGCATTATTCACAGAAACTTCAACGGAAAGCATTGTAAAAGCCATATTGACATATTTCTCACAATTTTATCCAAAAATAATTTTTGGGTCACATGATATGATCAAACTTGCGTAGGGTATAGGTATATCTGACTGAGTTATTGAAGGCTTTTTGAAGCAAACTAATACTTAGTGAATCACACATTTCAAATTGAACCTTTAGCAAATTATATGTATGGCCAATTAGAATGGAACTTAGTAATTTCTTTAGTGAAATTTGATTTGGAAATGGGATTCTAAAATGAGTTTTAGATGAAGTTCTGGGAAATATCCAATTAGAACCGAACTATTTCTTAACGGATTATGATGAAATTCGAGATTTGCGATGGAAATTAGATTTTAAAATGATATTTCTAATTCCGAACTCTACACTACCGTTTGTAATTTAAATTCTGCGGCGCGTTGTTTTATTACGGTCAAATACCTGATAGCAATTTATTAGGAAACATAACCCAAATTAAGATTAAAGCGAAGTATTGGCGAGAAAAGTTTCTAACAGCTGCATTATTCACAGAAACTTCAACGGAAAGCATTGTAAAAGCCATATTGACATATTTCTCACAATTTTATCCAAAAATAATTTTTGGGTCACATGATATGATCAAACTTGCGTAGGGTATAGGTATATCTGACTGAGTTATTGAAGGCTTTTTGAAGCAAACTAATACTTAGTGAATCACACATTTCAAATTGAACCTTTAGCAAATTATATGTATGGCCAATTAGAATGGAACTTAGTAATTTCTTTAGTGAAATTTGATTTGGAAATGGGATTCTAAAATGAGTTTTAGATGAAGTTCTGGGAAATATCCAATTAGAACCGAACTATTTCTTAACGGATTATGATGAAATTCGAGATTTGCGATGGAAATTAGATTTTAAAATGATATTTCTAATTCCGAACTCTACACTACCGTTTGTAATTTAAATTCTGCGGCGCGTTGTTTTATTACGGTCAAATACCTGATAGCAATTTATTAGGAAACATAACCCAAATTAAGATTAAAGCGAAGTATTGGCGAGAAAAGTTTCTAACAGCTGCATTATTCACAGAAACTTCAACGGAAAGCATTGTAAAAGCCATATTGACATATTTCTCACAATTTTATCCAAAAATAATTTTTGGGTCACATGATATGATCAAACTTGCGTAGGGTATAGGTATATCTGACTGAGTTATTGAAGGCTTTTTGAAGCAAACTAATACTTAGTGAATCACACATTTCAAATTGAACCTTTAGCAAATTATATGTATGGCCAATTAGAATGGAACTTAGTAATTTCTTTAGTGAAATTTGATTTGGAAATGGGATTCTAAAATGAGTTTTAGATGAAGTTCTGGGAAATATCCAATTAGAACCGAACTATTTCTTAACGGATTATGATGAAATTCGAGATTTGCGATGGAAATTAGATTTTAAAATGATATTTCTAATTCCGAACTCTACACTACCGTTTGTAATTTAAATTCTGCGGCGCGTTGTTTTATTACGGTCAAATACCTGATAGCAATTTATTAGGAAACATAACCCAAATTAAGATTAAAGCGAAGTATTGGCGAGAAAAGTTTCTAACAGCTGCATTATTCACAGAAACTTCAACGGAAAGCATTGTAAAAGCCATATTGACATATTTCTCACAATTTTATCCAAAAATAATTTTTGGGTCACATTCCTAAGAAATAGGCAAGTTACATCATACTTGTTATTCAAAAACTTCATCCAAAAATCGGATGTCAAATTTCACTAAAATCCGTTAAGAAAAAGTCAAGTTTCGTCCTGAATGGCCATATTTCAGAACTTCGACTAAAAAAATTTTAGAACCCCATTTACAAAGCACTAGTCAAATTTCATCATAATCGGTTAAGGAATAGCCAAGTTCCAACATAATTGGCCATATTGGCCATATTCCGGTTATTATAAACGGTTAAAAAAACGGTTAAAAATCATTTTAGAATCTCACTTCGATCGCACATGTCAAATTTAGACGGTCAAAGAAATAGGCAAGTTCCATCTTACTTGGTCGTATTCCAGAACTAAAATCCATTAAGAAATAGCCAAGTTCCGTTCTAATTGGCCATTTTCCAGAAAATCATCTAAAAATCGTTTAAGAATCCCATTTCCAATGCACATGTCAAATTTCATCATAATCGGTTGAGAAATAGGCAAATTCCATCATACTTAGTCATATTCTAGAACTTTATGGAAAAATCACTTTAGAATACCATTTCCATTGCAGATGTCAAATTTCAGTAAAATCCGTTAAGAAACAGCCAAGCTTCGCCCTAATTGGCCATATTCCAGAACGTCATTTAAAACTCATTTTAGAATCTCATTTCGAACGCAAACGTCAAATTTCCTCATAATCTGTTAAGTAATAGCCAACTTTTTTGGTTCCGTCGATGACCATTGTAGTGAGGTTTTCCGGTATATAAAAATCGCAACTGCTCACTATATCCTAATCCAACCCCAACTCAACCCTAATTCAATCCGCAAACGGAACCCAACTCAACCCTCAACTCAACCGCAAACTCTACGCCAATCTCCTTCCTCAAACCAGCTTGTATCAAAAATTGGTCAACTGCTCACTATATCCTAATCCAACCCCAACTCAACTCCAACTCAACTTCAATTCAACCCGCCAATTGACCCCTATTCAAAACAAGCCCAAACTCAATGCCTAATTCAGTAATCAAACCAGCATGTATATAAAAAATTCGTAAATATTTATATAACCAGCTGTTTTGCGACAATTCGTATGGAAGGTACCCCACCCTCTTGACTAGCAATGTCCAAAAGCTTTTCAAATCTTCGCCTTGACCATGGAAAGAGACTGGCGAAAAAAAATCCAAATCGGACAAGCCGTTCTCGAAATACCATGGGTACAGACATCCAGACATCCAGACATCCAGACATCCAGACATCCAGACATCTAGACATCCAGACGTCCAGACAGACGGACTATAGTCTGATAAAGCAAGTATTTGGCCATTTTTCGAAGAAATTGATAAATTTACTGCCTTGAAAGACAATTACCATCCATCAAGATTGTATAGTGATTTAGAGGGATTGGATACGAGCGACGACATCTTGGAATGTACGGTAGCAGGTTCTGTTAGAACTGACAACGCGTCCCCACTAAGCACCTCATTAAGGTGTGGTTCGCGAGCAAGTTCCCAAATTAATATTCGCGAAAGTTCTTCATATCCGATCGCGCACTGAGTTGAGTTTATTTGAGCAAAAAATAGTCAGCCAAAATAAAAAAAATGAACAGAAAAGTTTGGATGAATTGGGTTTAATTTGCAAGCCCTCCATCTCCTTAAAAATAATATTGTGGGGGGGGGGCGGAAGTGTTCCACGTTTATGTAACGAACTATTATATACACCCACCTTTGTGTCAGCTTGCAATATAATTGAGTAAAACCTTTTATAATTGATGTACTCATCGTACTGATTAACAGGGCATTTCATCCTGATATCATAGCCATCAATTGCCCCAACATCGTTTTTAAACATAGGGTTTTTGGCTCGGGAACAAAATTTGGCTCTAAATTAATTTAAATGGTTCTCTTGAGGACGGTGCACTACATGTTTCATTTATTTTATAAAAAAATTAACAATTTTATTGATTTAACAAAATTTAACCTATAAAGGTTAAAAAAAATTCCTCACAGTTAAAATTTTTATTTTTTATTCACTTGAAACACAACCTAACTATATAATTTTTCATCTCCAATTAACACAAATCATAAATCGCAATCACGATTAGCCAAAGATACCCTGCATGCGCACGACAACCATTTTTCTCGCATCGTAAACGAACGTGATGTTCAAAGGACCAAATGTCAAAACAAGAAATCATAAAAATGAAAATAACTTGACTCCTAAGTTGGGTTTCAACTTTTTTGCGGACGTCGAATGTCGTTGAATATAAATCAGCTATAACCGACTGAACTCTGATGTCTTCTTCAAAAATAATCTTAATTTCATGCGTATTCGCTTATATTCACACTAAGTTAAACAATAAGCAAACAATTTATTCGCGGTAAGCCAGTGAGACTCGGGTACAAAAGTTGAATTATTAGTATAGTTCAAGTGAATATTGTTACGCTTTTGACATTTATTGTGGAAAACCAGCCGTGAACTCTAAAAGGAATATCCGTTGGTGCAAGGGTTGTTATTGATTTATTGGCGCATGTACTGAATCCTCCAAATCATATAATAATAAAAATTGGATCATTTAATGGTTGATTTAAAAAACAAAAAAAAAAAAGATAAGAGCTACAGGAATGGTAACGGTGTCATCCGAGAGTCTAGCTTAGGCTTGTACGTACACTTCAATCAATCAACCAATCAATCAATTTATGACTAAAACTTATTGAAATTCCGTCAATATCTTTTCTGTTAATATATTTGAAGACACATTTGATGACCTTATTCAACGGATTTATTCTCAAAATTCGCCCACAACCTTAACAGTAATTTTTCCCCTTTTGAGACTTTTGAGGTAAAGGGTCATTTCACAATGGCCCCTGCCGTAAATCAGCTTCGGTAACAGGTAATAGAATATCGTAAATATACAAACAAAATTATGTCAAACAGACGTAAACAAAAATAACATTATATGTATAATAGCAGTCTCCCATTGACATGAGAAAAAACCTTACAAGTAATTGTTGGTTACAAATACAACCTTATTTGGGAATATTTCAATGTTAAAATGAAATTAAAGAACAATGATTTAAACATGTAAGTCATCCAAATAGCTTAGGTGATGTAGTTGCTTTTTACTCACATAATTTTCTCATTATTTGTATTATTGTTGTTTGATGACAGCATTTTAGCAGATTTGTCAATTCAAACGTGTTAGTTAATTTAACATATTTTTAGAATAGCAAGGGACTGCAATTTGGTATAATTTCCACTTTAACTAATTAATAATGAAACTAATTATTGGCTATACCTAGGTGTCAGTAACCGAATCAATTCTGTCATAACAAATGAACTTTTTCTAACCTAAAATTTTGATATACATACATATATAAAGAGAATTTAAGGTGACGTGTTGTTTGTGGCCGTACGCTCTAGTACAATCAAAGGAATAAGAAATTGCTGATATTAAATTCTATTGTTGTGCTGAGATGTTAATTTATAATTGGTTTCAGATATTAAAATTTAAATAATTTTGCAGTTTGGTTTATTCGTGAAAAAATTAGAAACCTGGCTTCTTCTTGTGCTTACAAAACATAAGTACTAATGTTCACTACTTAGATGTCAGCAATCGAGTCAATTCTTTAATAATAACATACCTTTCCTATCCTTCGGTTTAGCTATTTGTAAACGGGGTATACGGAGAGCTCGATGACACACGGAAGTCTAGCTTATACCTGGTAGTACATTCTGATCAATCAATCAATGTCGAATTCATTATGTAGTTATTTAAAGGAGCAAAACTCTTACAGTTTCTGAATACTAATTTTTAGTAATCTGGATTTGATTCTCTGTAAACAATTTCTATAAAGTTACCGCTATATAAATTTTACATTTTGTATATAGGGACACAAATTTCTGATTATACATCATGAAACTTGTACATACTAGTTTCCGTTCACTTCGAAATACAGATACTACCAATTATATATTCTGACATTTATTTGTTCACATAACCGTGAAGTTTGGCAGCGGTGACTTAATTGAGCTATTCTGGTAAGAGTTATTCTGGTTTGTATCTATTGTCTAGTTTCTTCTATCCTTATACAAAAGATTCCGTTCCATATCCGGTTGAATCCCCATAAATAAAGTGCAAGGGCAAAGGCTTTGTGTATTATTCACTACACAACTATTTTTATTTTATTTTTTATATGTAGTAAAAAGATTACCACTGATGAGGTATTTTTACTGTTGGAGAACAAATAATTTGTTTTAGTTTTAAATTTATTCTGCCTTTAAATTTTATTTACTCGTCTTTTTATACAAAATTTCATTCATTCATAATATTTTATAATAAAAAAGAAACAATGAAAAATTATCGTTTAGTTAACATATTAAAACAGAATTGCTTTGGCCGGAAAAAAGGTGTTGTGTGACATGATACAAATATTATAAAGAAAACAAATTATTACGTAAATTTGTCATATGATTCTGTTGTACGGTTATTCCATGTTACCTAATGAATTGGTAACAGACTTCAACTTGTTGGTTTAAAATACTTTTCACTAGCAAGGCTCACTAATGTTATCCACAAAAAGCACTACAATATTAGAATAAATAAACTGAAGATTGGACACCATTTGAATAATACCATTACACAAAATCACAATTTGTATTTTTTGGAATTAATTGCACAACCAAAATCGAATTTTGAGCTTAAATAATTTTGTATCCAAGCAATATAAATAATTTGTATTTGTACAATTTGTCTCGTCAACTATGTTCTCGTACATAGCATTTGCATCAAAAACAACATTCGAGGAAGCAATTTAATCAAACACACAGTTAAAAAATGTATTCTCATATTCATATCTCAAGTGTCAACTTTTTGTTTTTCGATTAACCTCGCCTCCAGGAAAAAACCTGTTTTTCGTTTCAAGCAAGGCTATAGTGTGAATTTTCAAAACGTATAAACTAATAAAATATATATAAAAATACAGTGGTTGACCGCAGGGGTTGTTAGCTGCATAATATCCGTAAAACATAATTTGGTTGTTCACAATGTCCAGCTATCATACAAAATGATTTAAAACTTAATTTACGTGTACCCCACTTTATAATCATTTTCATCAACGCATCGTTGAAAACCACTGCCCCCAGGTTGTGCTTGTGTTTTTGTAGTATATATGTATGTACGAGTATTTATATTTTATTTTATAATAAAGTAAAGCCTGGACTTAAATTCCCAAATGAATACAATTCGAAAAACAAAAAATAAATAAAAAGACAGATTTCCCCAGAGTTTTTCCAATATTTTTATCTATTCCATCTCTCTTCATACGTACTCGTATTGAATGTACATAGTATATACAAACTACATATTATATACTTTGCATTTTCAAAAAAACAAAAAATTTACTGAAGTTATCCACATTTTCTTTTTTAAATAATTTCATTTATTTTCCGAAAAACAATTGAATATCAATATGTGAATAAAAAACAAAATTGAATGCAATAAATTGTATTCATCTCTAGATATATTCAGGCCAAGAATTATAACCCAATCAATGCCTATCAATAATCACTTACCCATCCAAAGAGATAACAGTAATCAAACGAATACGGAAACATCGAAAGGAGACCAACAGCAAAAGGATAAATTTGTTTATTTAATTTTCCATCTTCATCTCTCCAGCGAATATGATTTGAAATTAAATCAACTAAACAAAAGAAAAACGAAGGACAGGATATCCGCATAATAATTCACGTTTCATTAATTTATACATAGATGGCAATACACGCATCTAATTATGTGAAATATTGAATTTTCTTGTTTTTTTTTTGCTTTTCTTTTGGTTTTATATTTTACGATAAAAAAAAACATTCGGAACACACTTGGGAAATACCGGCTAAATACAAATTTTACGCCATTTGAGTTTTTTTTTTTTAATCTTTTGTTGTTTTATAGCGCGCATTGGGAGAATATGTCAAAACGCAGAGTGAAAAATATGGAAAATTGTATTCAAACTTGCGAGGTTTAGGTGATTAGTTACGATGTAAATCATTAAAAAGGATGTACACTTTGAATTTGCCTGCGCTTCGAATTATTCGGGTAACGAATTTTTTGCAATATCGAATTTCGTGAGAACTAAAAATGTTCAGATTTGTATTTCAGGTTTAGGTCTTTGTGCAAACTACAACTACTCTTACGTAATTTTATTTCAATGGTCTTTTTAAATCTTGAAAGGGTTGTCGGTAGGTAGCCCTGAGTTAGAGTTGATGTGTTTTTTCTTTAGTGATTTTAGTGATTAAATAAAAATTAATTTAAATTAGTTAATAATTTAAATTAATTTAATTTATTTAAAATTAATAAAGGTACAAATGGTGTGTTGAAAGTTACACACCAATATTGTCACATTGAAATTGGTAAGAGAGTATCAAAAAAAAAAAAAGCAGAAAAGTGTTGTAGATTTGTTTTGTGCACCTGTCCCTCGATTAACACGGTAATTACATTCCGCCAAATTACCGTGTAACTCAAAACCGAGTTAATCGCGACAAATACACCTGTCCCTCGATTAACACATTCTTGATTAACTTAAACAAATTCTAATCTTCTATTTAAACTTCTGTGCGTGTTAATCAAGACTTTGTCTCAATTCGTTGACCGTGTTAAATCAAATCCGTGTTAATTAAGTACCGTGTTAATCGAGGGACAGGTGTATTTTGTGCGTTGCTTCATGTTGTATTTTTGTTTGATTTTGGTTAAAACAAGTTTGTGAATATAAAGCATGTCGTATTGTGAGTGCTACGGTATTTTAAGTAATGGAGAGTGAACCGTATTTTGTTTAATATATAATGATGATCTAAGTGTGTGAGGTTTTACAGACATTCCAGAGATTTGTCAATGTATTAGTATTGCACTGCTGAGACGGGTTCTTATGGGAGGGGATTGAGTGTTATTTCATAAAATTGAGTAGTATTTAGAAAAGTATTTTAAAAAAATCAAGCTCTAGCTAAATTACAACAAATCAAAATATATTCTTGTTCTTTCGATATTGAAGTAATTTTAATTGATTTATTTTTTCAGTGTTTTTGAGGGTACTTTTGTAGAACTTTTATTAAATGCACGATTCGTATGGATTAGGGCTTTAAATTAAGTAATAAAGGCCTATTCCATATGCTAGCCAAACCTTTGTCATCATTGTTGGCAATGGCCGATATTGGTCCTTGAGTGTTGAGTGCGATTTCAAAAACAAAAAAACAAAAGTATGTAGAACTTTTATTAAATAAACGATTCGTAGCGAATAGGGTTTTTAAACTAAGTAATTCACTTTCGCCCTGGAAGTGTTAAACTTTTGAACTTTCAAACTTTTGAACTTTTAGACTTTTGAACTTTTGAACTTTTTAACTTTTAAACTTTTACTAGACTTTTATTAAACTTTTGTTAAACTTTTTGTTAAACTTTTATGAAACTTTTATTAAACTTCTGCTAAACTTTTGTCAAACTTTTGTTAAATTTTTATTAAACTTCTGTTAACCTTTTGTAAAACTTTTGTTAAAAGTTTATTAAGCTTTTATTAAACTTTTGTTATTTTGTTAAACTTTTGTTAAACTTTTTTAAACTTTTGATAAACTTCTATTAAACTTTTGTTAAACTTTTATTAAACTTCTAAATTTTGAACTTTTAAACTTTTAGATTTTTAAACTTTTAACTTTTAAACTTCTAAACTTTTAGATTTTGGAATTTTAGACATTTAAACTTTTAAACTTTTACACTTTTACACTTTTACATTTTTAAACTTTTAAACCTTTCGACTTTTGGACTTTTGAACTTTTAAATTTTAAACTTTTGGACTTTTAAACTTTTGGACTTTTAAACTTTTGTACTTTTAAACTTTTAAATTTTTAAATTTTTAAACTTTTAAACTTTTAAACTTTGAAACTTTTAAACTTTTAAGCTTTTAAACTTTTAAACTTTTAAACTTTTAAACTTTTAAACTTTTAAACTTTTAAACTTTTAAACTTTTAAACTTTTAAACTTTTAAACTTTTAAACTTTTAAACTTTTAAACTTTTAAACTTTTAAACTTTTAAACTTTTAAACTTTTAAACTTTTAAACTTTTAAACTTTTAAACTTTTAAACTTTTAAACTTTTAAACTTTTAAACTTTTAAACTTTTAAACTTTTAAACTTTTAAACTTTTAAACTTTTAAACTTTTAAACTTTTAAACTTTTAAACTTTTAAACTTTTAAACTTTTAAACTTTTAAACTTTTAAACTTTTAAACTTTTAAACTTTTAAACTTTTAAACTTTTAAACTTTTAAACTTTTAAACTTTTAAACTTTTAAACTTTTAAACTTTTAAACTTTTAAACTTTTAAACTTTTAAACTTTTAAACTTTTAAACTTTTAAACTTTTAAACTTTTAAAGTTTTAAACTTTTAAAGTTTTAAACTTTTAAAGTTTTAAAGTTTTAAACTTTTAAACTTTTAAACTTTTAAACTTTTAAACTTTTAAACTTTTAAACTTTTAAACTTTAAAACTTTTAAACTTTTAAACTTTTAAACTTTTAAACTTTTAAACTTTTAAACTTTTAAACTTTTAAACTTTTAAACTTTTAAACTTTTAAACTTTTAAACTTTTATACTTTTAAACTTTTAAACTTTTAAACTTTTAAACTTTTAAACTTTTAAACTTTTAAACTTTTAAACTTTTAAACTTTTAAACTTTTAAACTTTTAAACTTTTAAACTTTTAAACTTTTAAACTTTTAAACTTTTAAACTTTTAAACTTTTAAACTTTTAAACTTTTAAACTTTTAAACTTTTAAACTTTTAAACTTTTAAACTTTTAAACTTTTAAACTTTTAAACTTTTAAACTTTTAAACTTTTAAACTTTTAAACTTTTAAACTTTTAAACTTTTAAACTTTTAAACTTTTAAACTTTTAAACTTTTAAACTTTTAAACTTTTAAACTTTTAAACTTTTAAACTTTTAAACTTTTAAACTTTTAAACTTTTAAACTTTTAAACTTTTAAACTTTTAAACTTTTAAACTTTTAAACTTTTAAACTTTTAAACTTTTAAACTTTTAAACTTTTAAACTTTTAAACTTTTAAACTTTTAAACTTTTAAACTTTTAAACTTTTAAACTTTTAAACTTTTAAACTTTTAAACTTTTAAACTTTTAAACTCTTAAACTTTTAAACTTCTAAACTTTTAAATTTTGGAATTTTAGACTTTTGAACTTTTAAAATTTAAACTTTTAAACTATTAAACTTTCAAACTTTTGAACTTTTAAACTTTTAAACTTTTAGATTTTTGATTTTTGAACTTTTAAAGTTTTAAGCTTTTGGACTTTTAAACTTTTAGACTTTTAAATTTTTGAACTTTTAAACTTTTAAACTTTTATTCAACTTTTATTAAACTTTTGTTAAATTTTTGTTAAACTTTTGTTAAATTTTTATTAAACTTTTATTCTTTTATTAAACTTTTATCAAACTTTTGTTAAACTTTCATTAAACTTTTATTAAACTTTTATTAAACTTTTCTTAAACTTTTATTAAACTTTGAGTCTTATATTAAACTTTTATTGTGTTCTTGATTATTTTTAATTATTGTGCATTGGGATTTAAACGGAATAGATTAATTAGTAAGGAATTAATTAATTATCAATTTGATTTGATTTTATAGGTATGTCTGGAATTTATTACTAATAAAGTTGTAAATCTGGAATTGAACTTATATGGTTTCAGGAATTAGATGATTTAAATTTGAATTTTAAATTTTTAAAAAAATAAGTAATTGCATTAAATTTTTGTGCTACAATTTAAATGATAATTAAGAATGGATTGGATGCAGTGAAATGTGCAGATGGGAAACCGGGCGCGGCTTCATTGTTTACCTATTATTGTTCATTATTTTAATTATTTATTATTGGACTTTTAGAGCGGAGAAGTCGGGCGCGGCTTTTTATTTAATTATCGTTCATTATTTAATTGTTTATTTCATTTTTATAGTTGATTTATTAACTTTAATTTAGTATGGAAAGGTTGAACTATTAGTATTTAAGCTATTTAAGCAGAATGAAGTAATAAACAATTAATTATTTAATTTTGATTTTAGTGGTATTCCTGGAATTAGTTAATTAATTTCTTTAATTTCTGGCAATAGCTAGTTAAGCAGGAATTGGAAATACATTTTTTAGGGTTTCAGATTTTGGTTTTTGATTTTAGAATTTTAGTTTAAAAAAATAAAATTTAGTGTTTAAAATTCATAATTTAAGATTACAATTTTTATGTATCTTGATTTTCAGGTTATATAGTTAGTAATTAATTTGCTGTCGTTTAATTTAGATGTTGAATTGAATTTATTTTATTTAAGAGTGTTAAGGACTGATTTTAAATAAAGAATTAATGGTGAAGGAAATTAGGTTTTGGGTTGAAATTAAATTAATTCTTATTAAAATTAAGTTGAATTAAATTTAATGAAATTAATTTTTTGGTGTAATCGAATCATATGTCATAATATTATTGTTGATGTTGGTATTGGTATTGATGTGGATGTTGGTCTTGGTATTAGTGTTCGTATTGGTTTTAATGTTCATACTTATTGGTATGATAGTTTGGTATCAGTATTCATATTGGTTAGTTAAAATGGTTTTAGTTAAGAAAACTCCTGAGAAAGTCGACCAAGATGACACTGGCTGAGGTGATAGCACGATGGCCTGATGGTAGTTGATTTAATTATTGTCAAACTATTAATGTTAATTTCTTTGTGGTACATAGGGATTGGTCTATAATTTATTTCAGAGAATTAAATTTATACTTAATTAATTTAGGAACAGTTATTTAAGATGTTAATATTGGTATGGTTAATAAAATAATTTAATATAGGACACCAAAAGTTGCTACCTACCATTATAACGGTTCTCACTTGCACGTTTTCAATTGTTTTTGTATTGTTTATTGTTACACTAGTATATTTATTTATTGTATTATCACTGGCACTGCACTATATTTCCAATTTTATTAAATTTACTTCACTACTTTTAAATTTAAACTTTATTTATCAAATATCACGAGTAATTTTGGTTTTTTCACAAACTTCGATTAAAGGCAAATGGTGATGTTGTGGATGAACAAGAGCTTTATATAGCAAATATTTACTGTTTAAGTTTTTTGATGATAGGTATAACAACTAACAAATTTCATCAATAATGAGCGGAGAGACATCTATTAGAACTAGTTGGAGTGTACTTATGGTTCAAAATTTTATTTCAGATGGGGTATACTGGAGGAAGAAGAATTTAATATAATTGATCCTTAATGTAATTAATGCCTTAAGGCTTAGAATTGAATGATGACTAATAAATGGTAATGTTATTTTTAGGGATAGGAACATCTTTACATTTGAATTTAGATAAGATTATATTTATTGCTGTTTTAATATTTCTCTTAATTGTTGAAAGCTTAAATATTTGAAATTATAGAGCGGTTAGGCTAAGTGAGAGTAGAAATAAAAACTAATTGGTTTTTTGGTTTCAGAAGAACATCGAAATATATTTTATCATCAATTTTGTTAATCGGAAGTTTGGAGTATTATATAAATATAAATTCTATTTTAAGATATTATTTCAGATCGATCAGGTTCAAACGTTTTATTACTAATATTTTAATTGTGTTGTCATTGTGCTGTCATAAAACACTAACTACCGGCTTTATTAGGTATCTGTAACCGGGCCGAGTCTGTCCTCACTAACATTCCTTTCCCTTTCCTCGATTTTGTTATATGTAAAAAGGTGTACGATGGCTGCCTGGCCAGGCCGGATATCACACTATTAGACTTATGTGGTTATCGATGTGGCGCCTTTCTTTACGGAGTGAATATTGCTATGTTTGGCTTCATGAAAAGCTCAGTATGATGGTATATATTTCCTTGGTGAGGGAGAGTTATGGTGTCGTGTTGTAACATGGGTATAGTGGTGTGGTATTCGCATTTATAATACGGCAGACTTGCTTAATGCTTGCTCGTACATTGAAATCAATCAATCGATCAATCAATCAAATGGTCTTTTAAATATTGAACTAATTTTAACTATAGGACGGCGGGGGCGGGGGATGTGGGAGGTCTAAAGATCCAGCGGTTTAGAATCTAGAGGATAAAACAGAAGGAAACGAAATAGAAACTTAAATTTTTCCGGATTGGCAAAACACATACTTAATTTTCCTCAATTTTCAATATTTGAAATATGGATCAAATTGTCTGCAAAAGCCTCACCCTTAAGACACATTTTCAGTGACAGCACGTATATCAAACCTTTTTGTATTGTTTGTTGTTACATATGTAGAGCTATAGCGTAGCTTTTTAAATTCTCTTGTTCTAATAATCCAGCACCCTAGTTCCGGTTCGATGACAAATTATAATAAAAATCGAGTGTTTAAAGCAGAAAAAATATAAAATCAAAACCTTTGTCATTCCCATTTGTCGTAGAGTCGGACTTTGTAAACAATGTCTGGTGAAAGATCACTTTGTTGTGTCTTTTGGCATATTGTGGTCGTTTGAGCTTCAATGCTCGGCTTAATTGCATCAATTGTTGTTGATAACGTTTTCCAGTGATGGTTTCGTTAGGCTGGAGTAGCTCAAATGTACAGCATTAGCATGCATGACCGCGCTTACCCCACGATTTTCTGCGCTTTCGATTGTCGTAGTGGATCCACTCGTCGCCCGTCACGATTCGATGCAAAAAACCCTTCCGATTTTGTCTTTGGAAAAGTTGTTCGCACGTGAAAAACGACGTTCGACGTCTCTTGGCTTGAATTCGTACGGAAGTTAGTTAGTTCCTAGTACACAATTTATTAATTCCGGCTCTGGAAAATTCCTTTGGCCATATCATCTGGAGTCGAACATCTTAATTAAACCATGGCTAAAATTCAGGATATTTTTGGGTTAAAATTCACCAAATTTATTTGTATATACCATACTTAGCTAACTCAGACTAGTGTCCAGCCGTTTATTTTGAAAGTGACATAAGTCCATATTTTAGAATAGAAAAACACTAAATACAAAAATAAACGGGATTTTGTATTTTCTTATTTATTGCACATGTATTAGGGATGCATTTTTTTTTATTTTGACAATAAATTATTTACCGTTAGAAAGATTAAACTGTTATATATCTATTGTTATCATTAACTTAATGTTTTTTAAAAAGTGACTTATGCCACTTTCAAAATAAACGGCTCATTTGTTGAGGGATTTGAGTGAAATTTATTATCTGCGGTATTTTGTAAATTCTACAACGTATAATAAAACCTATTATTTCATGGCTTGAAAAAAATTTCTGCCTTAAGCTAGGAGATCAGAATTTTTAAGATAAAACGTGGCCCAACGGTAAGGAATATTTTGGAACACTATTCGTACTAATGGTATTATGATCGATACCATTAATCAAGAATAAAAGAATAAAATTTACCAATTTTGGGTTTCCAATTTCCATATACACCCAACCCCTCCGGCACCGAATGAACACACACATTTGTCGTTGTATTTTAGTGAAATTTTATTTCGGAGATGTTAAACCGATTCTATATAAATAGCTCGTAACCTCAAACATATTTAATCAGTCCTGAAGTTGGAATTTAATTTTGTTAACTTTGATCTGAATGAATATTATCTAAAAACCAGGACAATGTAAGATATTTTCACATAGATTGAAAACCCAAGACATCTCCAGAGGAACCAGGACTTCTACTCACACTATTCCTACCTAGATCCTGTTTAGGCCGGAAGAAGAATGTCAAAATAAAACTGAAAGACAATTTATGTTGACAGTATTCAACCTTGGCAGACAAGAAAGATGCATGGGAGTCTGGATTTTATTCAATTGTAAACAAATGATTTAAGAATCTTGATATCAAGGGGCATTGGACGAATAAATCCAGACTTCCATACAATTTTCCAGTCTGGAAATGCTAAATGACTGCAGTAACTATCTTACAGTATTATTTTTATATAGAAGTGCTAATCTAAAGAAGGATTTAGGAGCATTGTAAATCCAGCAAGACTAATTGACCTCATAATTTGTCTTGCAGCGTAGTTTTTGTATTCAGGAGGTACTGAATTTTTATACTTAGCCAAAGCTGATAAATTAGTTTTGTAAAATCCAGTAATCTCTGTCATGTTTAAGTTTATCTGAAGTTGTAAAGTTATAAGTTGTAAAAAACTCGGAATACATTTTTACAAGTTTTATCAGGGAACATTCAGATTCTGAAAAAAAGCCTTGTGAAGTTGAGGTAATTTAGTTTAAAAAATTTGACATGTTTGAATTGATATTGTTTTCTAAAATGACTGATTCATTACTGCAAGAGAACTGTTTTATGGGTTTTTGCCAGAAAATGACAGAAATCATTATAAATTACTTTGAAAAAATACTTTATGAAAAAGCAGAACAAAATTATTGCAAACAAAGTCGATATGTTAAAATATTGTGTAAAAGTATTTTTAGGGAGTACAAAATGAAATAGCGGAGTACAGAATTGTTGAATAAGTTAGGTTTACAAACCTATATTCAGTGCAGGAAGATTAATGAACTTAATTAATATAGTTACCAGGAGGATTAAAGTTGAAAAATTGTAGTATTGCAAAGTATTAAGTAATGACTAGCACAAAAAAATAAAAATAATAATTAAATAAGTCCTGATTAGATTTAGAGATCCTGAGTAACCGGGCAAGGCCTCCAGAGAAACAATCATCAAATCACGTCTGTAACCGGGTTGATTTCATCCTTATTAACAATTCCTTTTCTACCCTTCCTTATGTGTTATATGTAATGGGTGTACGGTGGATCCGGGGTCGTCATCCGGGAGACAGGTCTATGCTTGGTCTTCAATGAATCAAAACCAATCAATCAATCAACCAATTTGCACAACACTTTTTATAAAAAATAAGCGTGGTAATAAAAAAAGGAATAAAGTTCTCGATAAAATCAATTTCACTCAAAATAAATTTTATTTTAACAAATAAATTTGGATTTACAAAAATCGAAATGTTTTTATTATTAATGAATAAAAATTCCAAAAATTCAAGTTATAGATTATAAGTTTGTTTAATATATAGGTTTTTCAGATTAAATGAAACCTTTTGCAAATTAAACGGAACTATTTGCAAATTAAGTGAAACATTTTACAATTAGAGTGAAACTTTTTACTAAATCAAATGAAACAATTTGCAAATAAATTGAAACCCATAGAATTTTCCTTCCTGAAAGATAAAAAAATACCTTCTGTTTTAATTTTATAATGGTACATTCACATATTATTCATTTCATCACGTATTCATTGAAACACGTATCATTATGCATAATAAAATTCAAGAATTTCATTATGTCATTTGTTTCATTTTCATTAGTCATATTTAAAAGTTATTAAAATGAGTTCATCTAAATCCA
The DNA here is from genome assembly GCA_958295665.1 of Tipula vernalis. Classification (NCBI taxonomy): domain Eukaryota; kingdom Metazoa; phylum Arthropoda; class Insecta; order Diptera; family Tipulidae; genus Tipula; species Tipula vernalis. The sequence goes on along the minus strand of OY282559.1, from coordinate 291,254,269 downwards.
ATAATTTATCAGGTAATATAACATTATACATAATATAAATATCATCTACTATAATATGTGGAAATATTTTTATTACAATAATAAACCACTTTTATACTTTTAAGAACCTCAACCAAGAAACTACCGACGAACCGTAAATTACCAAAAGATATCTCTTGAAAAAAAAATCTTTTAATAAAACTGTTTGAAGGAGGGGAAACAATCCAAAATGCGGCAAATATCGCCGGACTAAATATTAACTCTGCTAAAACAGTGCTTCGTCGTTACAGCCAAAATGAGTGCGAATTGTAAATAAAAAAGAAAGGAGGAAATCGACCGACAAAACTAACCGCAGAAGTATTAACCAAAATTGAACGGATAGTTGAAACTAACCCTAGTTTTACGTTGGCTATTATCAAACAAAAGCTTACAGAACAAAATTTACCACTGAGCCTCTCAAGCATTCAAAACGGCCTAAGTAAACTTCGGATTACATTGAAATTGGCTAGTCTGGAAATGGAGTCTATGAATTCGCCAAGAACAATAGCCTTGCGGAAAGAATATGCCATGCAGTTTTCAAGTAATTAACCATAATTTTTTTTTTTTTTTTTCAAAATATAAGTATTAAAAAATTTCAGCATGGGCTCAACAAAACCGTGAAAAATTGATATTCATCGATGAATCTGGGTTTAACCTGCATTTGCGCCGAGAGCATGCGAGGTCTAAAAAAAATACACCGGCTCGTATCATTCTCCCTTCAGTAAGAGTTAGAAATGTCACGCTTATAGCGGGTTTAACTGATCAGGGTATTATCCATCATAAAATAATATCAAATTCGACATGCAATGGAAGTAAGTTTTGTGGCTTCCTCTCAGAATTAATTTCAAAATTGGGTGGTACCAATTATTATTTTATACTGGATAATGCCCAGATTCATAAAACGTCAAAATAGTTTCTGTAATATGTAGACCAAAATCTTGTTGATGTGTTTACACAGAGCGTAAATTCTGTTACAGCCACAGACTGCTCCAACTTTATTTTGGATATGATGATGACACTCCCATCAGCAGCAGCAGGGGAACTGCTGACTTAGAAGTTAAAACTATAGTTAAAATGATTTTAATTTGTTTTAAAAAAAATTATTTTAATTTAGAGATAAAATTCTATGGGTTTCAATTTATTTGCAAATTGTTTCATTTAATTTAGTAAAAAGATTCACTCTAATTGTAAAATGTTTCACTTAATTTGCAAAAGGTTTCATTTTGTTTCGGCAAGGTTTCGCTGAATTTGCGTAAAGTTCCGTTTAATTTGCAAAAGGTTGCACTTAATTTGCAAAAGGTTTCATTTAATCTGAAAAACCTATATCTCTATTGAGAATACTGCAAACATAGGCCTTATTCTTCCGTTAGATGACTTAAAAATTACAATAAATTGATTTTTCTCCAAACGTCTTAAAAGTAGCTTGTTTTAATACTATTATTGGGCATTAAAGTTGGCCTTTTTGTTACGATTAAAAAAATGTGAGTGTTGCTAGGCTGAACTTTTAATCCTAGGTGTAAATGCTCTTTTAACACTGTTTTCAATATTAAAAGTAAATGAGACGTCATAACTTGGTAAGATACACAAACAAAAAAAAAAGTCAAGGCCTCCTTAACTATACAAAATATTTCAATAAAATGTTCAATCTTGATTTTGATGGCAATAGGTTTAATACAATTTCCTTTGCTGTTTGAACCACATCCGGAGGTAAATTTGATAAATCTTCTGATTCAAACATTTTGTTCGCAAGAAAAATATTATAATTATAGCTTGGCAGGTTGACACTTACAATAGTCAAACCAAACAAAAGTCATGATCTCCTTAGTTTCACAAAATATTTCAACAAAATTACTTTCAATTTTGAAATTTTAATTACATAATTTGTACTTACTTGTATAATTAGTTTATAATAAGCATTTCTTCGTTGAAGAAAAAATAGTATGTGTTATTCGGATTAAAAGTGACTTTGTTTGACTCGCAAATATTTGCTTTTGCTCGGCTACGCTGCGCTTCGCCTCGCATGCAAATATAATTGCTCGTCAAACAAAGTATCACTTTTAATCCTAATGACACAATGTACTATTGTCCACGACTAACGTATAATATACTCATTATACGTTTGTTTCTTCAATCATAATGATATATATTATTTACTGCTAGTTTATCTAGTAGTCCCTTCATCCATTATTCACTACTACCAAATAAAAATTTCATTTTTGAAATGGTATCTAGTAGTCTCTTGCCATTTTCATTATTATTAAACTATGAGACGTCAAAATGTCGACGGAAATTATTTTAAGATTATTTGAAGAATTTGATAATAAAATACAATTTTTTTTCGGGGCAAGGAATCATCAGATGGGGTTGGCGGTACCCTTAAGAGGTTAGCTAGAGTAGCTTCTTCCAGAAGCGTAGCTGAGAGCAACTATAGCTGACTCATTTAGAAATTTGTACCCGAAACATAAGATGATTGTATACTAACATAATACTGGAAACTGCTAATAACTATTCAGTTTCAAAAAATTTGCAACAAAATTTATTTGAACTTTGAAGCAATGTAAGAGTCAAACTATTACCTTTAAATAATAATTGTTTATTAAATTCTTCTAAGCAGTGCTTTAGCGAAGTCGCTATAAACCACATGGATTTGAACTTTCGATGCAACAGAGTTAATTAAATTATTTTGAAACACTGCTAAATTAGTGACCGTTGACCGACTCGGAAAAAATCCATGCTGACGTGTGCTAATACGTTGCTTGGAGTGGAAATAGATCACATTATTAACCATTGGCTCAAATATTTTAGGAATGCAAGATAGTATTGTAAGGGGAGGGGGGAGGGGCCGTTTTTATGGATCGGTATGATACTTAATATTTTTCAAAGATCCGGAAATTTGCCTTGACTGAGGCTTAAATTAAATAAATGGCATGAAGGAGTGACAAAACCGACTGCACACAGCTCCAATAGAGATACTGGTAAACAATCTGGTCCAGGACCCTTAGAAACGTCCATGCTAATCAAAGCCCTCATCAAGTCAAGTTCTGAAAAAACAATTTTTAAATTATTAGAGTCAGATAATATATGAGTATGTGAACTATCCTTATATCCTTAACAAAACACTGCTAAAGTATTCAGCGAAGAAATCGCAGATTGTCTTTGGATTGGAAATTCTTCGGGTTACATCGCAAATCGTCTTCAATGTCAATTAAGTAATTGTTATACAGGAAATGGTTGAGATAGCAAAACTGTTTGCGCAGAGACTTGAACTGGATATGGGTAGGAGACTTTTTAATTATTTTTTTAGGAATACATGTTTCAATAGCAACCTTCAATAATTCATTGAAGGTCTCTGATGAACTGTTGATATCAATGTTTGATAGAGTATCAGCCCAATGCACTTCAGCTAAAAAATCATTTAATGAGTTGTGATTGGCGCGCGCGTAATCAAATACGGTACAATTTTTAGTATAAAGTTCAAATTATTAGAAATTTTGTAGAAAAATTGAATTGAAACCGGAGTATGATAAACACTCGAAGATCCGGCCAAGTCATCGCATGATTCTAGTTTAAAACCAAATCCAGATAAGTGCCACGGCTGATTGGAACACTGCTAATTTGCGAAGTACCCATGTTTGCTAAAAAATCACAAATTAGGGCTGATGAACCGTTAGTATTAGCAGGAATGAATATATTGTCATCCATCATACAAATTAAATCTGGAAAGTTTAAATCGCCGAAAATAACAAATTCAGTGCTGTCATACATATATAAAAAGTCTCGAATCAAATCTTGACAAAATGACGAGGTTGGTAAAATGTACCTAGTTTGAGTTTAATAGCAATGAACTCCTCGGAAAATAAAAGTTCAAAAGAATAATTTTCCCCTACTGCAATATGAACACCACTTTTAAGTTTTGTACTAAAGTTATACCGATTGCGACGGAAAACGCAAACGTCCGACGGGAAATCAACAGACCATTAATTTGGGTTCCGAAACCAACATGGTACTAGAGGTACATAGAATTGTAAATGCAACCAAAATCACCTTCGAATAAAAGAAATATTGTTCTGCTGCCTTTTTGGATATCGCACAAGCTTTCGATAAAGTTTGGCACGATGGACTAATTTACAAAATTAAAGAGCTTCTACCGAAGAAATTTCGACATATGAGAAGTTAGCACGAAATGTTCATCCCGAAAAGGCTTTTTTTTTCTAAAATGTGTGTCGCAGCTAACATTTAAGGAAATTTTAATTCTATCCAGAAAAAAAAATATTTAAAACTCTTAACCAAACGGTATTCATCCCGAAAAATAATTGTAAAGGAATAGATTAAGGTTTAAGAGCATTATAGTTAAATAAATATTTAAAATTCAAATATTTGATAATTCCCTTGGACACAAAATATGTACATTTATAGTGAATAAACACTAAATACGCGGTCTAATTTCAATTTCTAAATTTCTTTCGCCGATCTCAAAGATGTCCCCATGAAATGATGTATGATGTCCGACTTCTCAACGTTTATGTAATTAGAAAAAACTACCCTCATTAAGAAATCACGGTGATTAAGGGTGAAAATGAACCTCATCGTAAATGTATTACGAAACATAATACTTACAATATTTATTATATTTTAACATGATCTATTGAAATAAATGTCTACGAACTTATTATTCTTCTACCCTTGACCGACTATGGAGACTAGGTTTCTTAGGCAGAGAAGTAAAATACTATGATGGTGATTCGCTGAAATATAGCTGGTAAATCAACTCGGTAATTCAATATTTCTAAGATTTATTAATTAAAATATACTAGATTTTTTTTTATAAACATAACCTCAAAATTTATTCAGCACAAATTGTTTAAGATTGTAAAATTGTTTTTAATTGTAAATTCACGCTGCGCTTGCACTTTGAGCAATGTTGAAACCGTTATTTCGTATTATAGCGCCACTTGTACCGTCACTAAACCCAATACAACGAGATAAACTTCAAAATTTTCAAAGGCGGTCACTGATCTTCAAATAAAATGAGATTAGCTAATCTTCAACTTGACACACTACAGCAAATCTCGAAAAAATCACTTATCGCGCTTAGCTAATCCCTAAAAACTGGTATTTATGAAATATTTTGCTACACTTTTTGGCACGACTTCTTGAATATAGATCTTGGATAACTTCAAACTAAGTTTAGACTATAAGACCTAGACTAACCTAACCTAGTTTAGACTAACAATGCCGTGTATTTTCATTTTTCTTGGTATAGAATTATTCTGGCAATCATTTTGAAAATTGTTACTGTTTTTTAAATAATTGTCAACAAATACAATTTTAACACATTGTCGACCGCTGATGTTTTGCTAATATGTTCTATGGAACCGGCGATTTTCGAAAAACTGTCGGCGATTTTCGGCATTATGTTTTATGTTATGCATTTTATTTGGAAGATATATTCGTGAAAAATCTTGTTCCCGGTCTCCAACGTCTTAAGAGAAGCGTCAAATATTTCAAAATCACATTCATACGAACGTGGAGAAGGACTGGCAGAGAAGAAAAAGACAGAAAAAAATTTTTATTTACAGGTTTGTACGCATTTTCAACATAATGAACACAATTTTTTGCTCACTATGTTGGAAATTTATACAAACCTGTCATTCTCTGTAATTTGAATTTAGTTCGGAGATGGTCGCTACGAAATTCTCGTCAACTGGCATTGCGACAGTATCATCAGTTAGAAAGAAGACTTGGCAGCAGTTCCGAATTGCAAACAAAGTACGTGAAGTTTATGCGGGAATATATAGCACATGGAAGCGGTGGCCGATTCTCGAGGCGACCCTTCGCAATCATATAATATTCCGCATCATGCTGTCGTCGAAAAGTTCAGAGTGGTATTCAACGCATCGGCCAAAAGAAGTAACGGTGTGTCACTGAACCCAACTGGTCGGCCCACCATTACAAGATACTCTTGTCAATATTATATTTCGCTTCCGTCGACGGAAAATCGAAATTACAGGTGATATTGAAAAAATGTTCCGCCAAGTCGAAATTGATCAATTGAAGACAATTACTTACGGTGTGGCATGTGGACCATACCTCGCTATTCGGACGCTACGACAATGTGCAATGGACAACCACTGGATAATCACTGATGCCAGCCGGGCAGCAGCAGCCCGCCACATCATTCTGCATAATTTGTATATGAACGATTTCCTAGATAGCGTGGATTCTCCAAGTGAAGCAGTAGCTCTGACGTTCATTTAAGAAAATCGAATTCAAATGATGCAGAAACAGTTGCAGCGCTTGTTGGTTCACAACCAACTGTCTCGTTCTCGGTGACATAGCGAAACTCTATGATCCAAGGGGCATGATGGCCTCAGTAATAGTGGCCGCAAAAGTATTCATCCAGGTTTTATGCCGTGAGAAGCTTGATTGGGATACACCCCTACAGAGTAATCGAACTACGAACAAATTGGCTAACATTTCGGGCCGGTTTACAACAATTGGCACAGCTCCGCTTTCCGCGTTGGCTTGCAAGCAGAAAGATATATGCAGCCGTAGTTTACATGCGGATAATCGATGCTGACGGACACATAAATATGTCTTTGGTAACAGCAAAGACGAAGGTGGCGTGTGTGAAGGAAATCACGATTCCTCGGCTGGAATTGTGCGCAGCTCATCTCCTCGTAAGGGAGGAATTCCACTTCATCTGATTGGTGCGGATTGGAGCGACTCTAACATTGTATTATGTTGGCTACGCAAACCAGCTACGACTTTGAAACAATACGTGTCAAATCGAGTGGGTTACATCCAGCAGCATTCCGATGTCCAGCAATGGCGACACATCCGCACAGAACACAACCCGGCAGATTGTGGTAGTCGCGGAATATCACCAACCGCACTAGAAGGCCTATCCCCATGGTGGATGGCCCCTCATGTTTATATAAAGTATCGACGAACGTTGATGAACCATCAACGCTGACTTCACCGGAAGAAGAGATAGTTATCAACAAAACAAAACCGTTCGGTACCTTACTCTGTACGAATCCCAGGTGGAAGGCATTGATCGATTTAGCACCTTACAAAGAGTGTTACACACAACGTCAATTGTACTACGTTTCCGACCAGCTGGGCGAAAATATTGGCGAACTAAGTTCATAGCGGCATCTGAGATGGAGGCTGCGCTGCTTCTACACATACGCGAAGCACAAGGTAATGTATATCGTACTGAAATTAATTCATTGAAATCTCGTTGTAGTGTCGATGAAACCAGCAAATTGCTAGCACTCAGTCCATTTCTGGATGACAAGGAGATTCTACCTATTGGCGGACGGCTGACTCATGCTGAATGAATGTACATTAGCTCGGTTACTTATTAATCATGCACATATGGTCAAACTACATGGCGGTATTCAAGAAATGTTGCAATATCTTGATAAAAAAGTTCATCCGCGTGCATTTATAAAAAATGTTCATCCATCAATGTGTCACCTGCAAACTCTATCTGCGAACAATGCAACAGCAACAGATGGCGTCGTTGCCACGTTCACGTGTTCTGGTAGCCCCACCATTCCCAAACACTGGGCTAGATTACTGTGGTTCCTTTAATGTCAGACTGGGCGGTCGACGAGCAATAACGACAACAAAAACATATGCAGTGATCTTCATTTGTATGAGCACCAAGGCCGTACACATAGAGGTTGTCGAAGATCTGTCGACTAGATCATTTTTAGATGTTTTCGCTAGATTCATTATTCGACGCGGCTACTGTACTACACTCTGCAGCGATAACGGAACTCAACAGCATATCGCAGACGCTGGTGTTAGATGGTAATTTATAACGCCTGCCGCACCGCATCATGGTGGCCTATTGGAGGCAGCGGTTTAATCCGCTAAAAAACATTTAGTGTCACACCGGTTTGGCCGGGCAGGAATGTATAAGATCGAACACCCCGAATCCGAACAAGTGGATGAACATAGTTATAAAAAATAATTTTGAAAGAAAAGTCTTACCTTATTGAATGATATTATTATCAATAATTAATAGCACATTTAATTATATAACCGACAACGGATAATCAGAAATCATTCATCATATAATAGATTTCCTTCATATCAATTGAGTGCACTATTATATTGATAGTAAATTTATAAATTGGATGATCATATTTATTAAAAATATTTTCGAATGAAAAGTTGTATCGTTTTAAAAAATACTTCTATCAACAATTGACAGTACATTAATTGTTATTGTAGATCACAGGTAGTCTATAAACAGAAGTTATCCATAGTGATGAATTGCTATCATATTCATAAATAACTTTTATTGCAAAATAATTTTTTCAATTCAACAGTACGATGCTTTAGGTAAAATTACATCTTAATTTTATCAATGCGACAGTAAAATTTCTCGCTGTGTACATCTGGATTTTAGCATTTTAACTATATATCTTAAGTAAACTTTCTAGTGTTTTAAGCGAGGTATTTCACGTAAACTTTTCTAGTATTTAAGCGATATATTTTAAAACTATAATGCTTTAAGTGATCAATATTATAGTTTTGTTTGTTTTTATTTTAAATATGGCAAAACCGAAAGTTTATAATAGTAAGTATAACTATAAAACAAAGAAGAGTACTGTAAATTTGGAATCACTAGAAATGGCGATTAATTTCAATTGTGTTACAAAAAGATTAAAACCTAAATTATGTTAATGCCTAATTTATGTTTAAATCTTAAAATTAAAAACACTTTTACGAACCGTGCAAAAATCTATATCTGGCGTAAAAAATTTAAAAGTAATATTGATATATTTTTACCCGCTCGTAATGACCTAGGAAATATAACTGAAGATAACGTGACCAAACATTTTGAAAATAATACCGATCAAGTAGACTTCAATTTTGAATCGAAATCAAATATTTTAAATAATTGCGAAAACATGGTGGAATGTAACTCAACTAAAAAAAAAGAGCAACACATAGTTGCACTGAAAATAGAGATGATTCAGGCAATCTTATTGCGACGGGTCAGTTGAATGAAATTATATTAGAGAATATTAGTGAATTCATTCAAAACGACAAAACCAAGAAGCAAAATTTGATTTGCCGCAGTAGGAGTTTACTAAAAGCCATAACCCTTTGAAAACCCTTTGATTTCGTTTAATAAAAAACAATTAGACTCGGAGAAATACACCATTATTATTTCCGACATTTCAACAAAAACAACCGGGTGCTTTATTAATATAAGAGGGTACGACATATCCAAAAATCACTTGAATCAGGGCGTATTATGGGCATAGAAATAAACAAACCGCGTGTCGCACTTTCTAATTAGTAAATAATAATTTGATAGCAGGTAAATTTAATGTGTTTAGTTTAAGTTATAATATGTTCTATCCTTTTACAAAATTTTAAATTATCTCAACCACCAAAAGAAAACAAATGAGACAGATTTTATTGACCAAACATGCAGCAAAGTCACACATTGTTCTACGAAAAATTAGATCTGAGGCATTAAAAGAAAACGACAACCATATCGATGACTTTTTGGATATAGTTTTATCCGGGTACCTTATAATCCGTGCAAAACCATTTTATATTTCGCTCTTATAATAGTGGTCAAAAGCAACTAGTATGATATACTTTTCCATTCCTGATTACAGATATGGTAAGTTCCAGTCATACTATTATTTCTATTGGCGGATGGCTTAAATCATATAAAACCTTCGTAGAAAAATCTATTAGAAAGTGGCCTGTTTTTGATTCAGTTGTAATTGATTTCTCATTCACTGAATTATATTCTTTACTTCCGCCTTTAATTTTTGTGCTAAATAAATAAATTCGTTTGCGTTAAATTGAAGTGTTTTGTTTTATTCATAATACAGTGATACGAACCTTGATTGATAAGGGGGAAACGTAAGATTATTTTAACATTTACGGTAAATATAATGGCACCATTTGCACTTCCACTCAACTCATTAAAAAGAGATAAACTTCAAAATATTGAGAAATTAGTTAACTAAACGAGCTTAGTCACTAATCTCGAAATAGAAAGCGATTAGCTAATATTCAACTTGACACACTTAAGCTAATCTTCAGCTAGTTAATCCTTAGTCTGTCAGAAGGTATTAGTGGTAGATTAGCTAATCAAGCTTAGCAAATCGCCCTTAGCTAGTCCCTATTCTGTCAGTGGTATTACAAGGCAATTTTGTACAAGCAATATGGATCACTGTTACAGATGGAAGTTAGTGTCTTTTCCATTTAAAAAATGACTATACAGTCGAAACTCGATTATCCGGGATGATCGGGACCGAACGTTTCCCGGATAATCAAAGATCACGGTTGATCGAATTTTTCAGTTTTATAAAAAAATACACAATATACATATGGCATGTACATATATGCTTAACACAGAAACAACACTGTTGCCAAAATTTAATGAAAAAAATAAAAATGAAAAATCCCGGTTATACAATTCAAAATCTGGATAAACAAGTGACTCAAAAAAATTGATTGTGTAAAAAAAATCACGGATAGTAGAGGTTTACGGATAATCGGATCCCGGAAAATCGAGTTTCGACTGTATTGTTAGGTTTGTGCCTTGTCAATCAAGGTTCGAATCATTGGATTGTGAATAAAAAAAAACAATTTAATTTATCACCAACTAATTTATTTAGTTAACACAAGAATTATTATAAAACCATTTTTTAATAATAATTCACAAAATCACTTTATTTAATTTTTACGCAATTTTACTGATCACTTTTAGTTTTAATTTCGCACAAAAACACTTTTAAATCACATTTTAATTCCTTTTTAATCTTTACCCTATCGCTTACCAAATACTACTAATCTTACAAGTTTACACTATCGCGTTCCAAATTCGAATAATCTAATTCGATTTCGTTCGCCTTTTTATATTCACAAACCAAATTCTAGAAAGCTCATGACTTTTCCAGTACTAATAGTGTAGAAACATTTAGAACTGTTTTATCATGGAAAATTCCATTTTAGTACAGTAAAACATTGAGGTATTAATTTAACTTATTCTATCACACCTAAGATGTCACCGTCACAATATTAGAGTATAATGGCATAATGTATAACAGTTATAACAATTCCTCCTTCTCACAGTAAGAACATTTTAAATTTAGTTAATAAATTAAATTAATTTGATGATGAAAACTGTGGAATTAAATGGTTTTGTTATTGTATTAAACGGATTCCAAAACAGATTTGGAAAGGTTTGACCATTTAACTCTCGACAAAACTGATTACCAGCACAGTACGGGTAGAAATGGAAAATTTATCTACTATCATTCTAGATAGAAATATTATTTTTAACACAAATGATAATAAGGAAAATATCAATTTGAAATATCCGAAAAATGTTACACTTCCCATGTACGTTCAAAGCCCTTTCTATCTAGATTTCAAAGATATAAGTGACGACATTATTAAAAAAACTAACAATTTACCAACACTAAGTAGGGAAAATAGTTTGTATCAACCAACGTTCCTAACTTTAGCATTAAGAAAATACATGACTATTGCACCAATGTGGACTGGACTACTAAATATAGAAAATTATTTCGCAGTTATTAAGCGAAGGATTAAAACATCAAACAAAATGGGTAAGAATCTAAGGCTAAAGAATTTATAAGGCGAATAAATTAACTCACGTCAAATTCACGCTGAACAAACGCACCTGCCCACCAGTGAAATTAAACGATAAAAATATTCCTCAACAAACGAAGGGAAAATACTTAGGTTTGCATCTGGATAGAAGGTTAACGTGGAAAAATCATATTGAAACAAAGCGCTACCAAATAAAAATTACATTTTCCAAAATGTATTGGCTGATGGGACGAAAATCTCAGTTGTCATTAGCCAATAAAGTTTTACTGTACAAAATGATAATCAAACCCTTATGGACATATTTATGGTATTCAGTTATGGGGATCCACCGGCGCTTCAAACAGAGAACTCCTGCAACGAACCCAAGCGAAAATATTTTGCATGCCACTACTATTAAGTCGTTTCCCTGAATATATCCCTGAAAAAGGTCGTAAAAATTATTTTCTTCTTATAAACCCACCTTTTATATAGAAAAATGGAACAGTTTAACTCCATTCAATTAGTGTTGGTAAAACCAACCAAAAAAAAAAAAAAAAACGAGAAACTTAGAATCAAGTAAGGAAGAGAAAAACACTTTCGACAACAGCAAAAAATAGAACAAAATTTCAATCCCATCGAGAATACTTCATTTTTCGTTCTACTTTCATTCATTTCCCAAGGGATTTTGAATAAAATATAAAACGTCTTATATAGTCAGAGGCGGCATTAAAAAAAATGAAGGTATATATAGCGTATAAAAACTGTAATGAAATTCGTAGATTTAACATGTGATAATCAATCTAATTAAGTAAGCGCACCACCTAGAGCCCCTTCACATTTCAGTGTACGGTAAAACATTAAAAGTCAACGATATATTAAAAAAAAAATACATAACACAAATCTCATCGATTTTCCACTTTAGACATACAACGACAACAACAACAACAAGAAAATTTCCATTCCTCATCCTCGTCATATCCCTCCAATATATAAAAATACACACACACACACAAATACACATTTCCCATCCAAAAAGTAGGAGCTTCAGCATATATTCATACATAAAAATAGATAAACAATTTTTGGGGTAATTCCTCATGAGATTTAACTAATCAAAATTTCAAAACCATCTGAGACTTTATTATTGTTATTATTATAACGACTATACTACTGCTGTACTATTTCTATATACTACACCAAGCAGTACGAGTATTACTATAGATAGTTGTTCCTCTCTTACCAATTTTTGTTATAAATTTTATTTCATTTTTTATTAGTTCAATATATATTTTAATATTAAAATAAATAAATAAACAAAAATTGTGGAATGGCTTGATGGAAACAAAAGAAAATTTCCACCTGTCGAAGGAGTTTAAAAATATTTGGTATGAAATCCCTACTCGTATAAAAATGGGAAAGGTGTGAGAAGATATTAATAATTTGTTTCTATTATTTTGCTAAATCAAAACTATATCGCCTAAAATGTAATCTTTGATTAGATTACTATACCGAATGTGATACAGTGCGGCAAGTATAATAAGAAAACGGCAATCTGCCGACGACACTAAATTTTCCGTTATCCTGCACCTTTTTTTTATCTTTCATCATTTCAGATTTCATTTTTTTGTTGTCGGCACAAAAAGGGCAAAGCAAATTCAAAATACCGATTGGCCAAGAAAATTCCCAATAATAAAATGAACTAAAAAAAAAAAAAGAGAAATCCAAATAGTCAACAATAGGATTGTCATCATCAAACTCAATTCAACCATAAAATTCTACTAAATTTCATATGTATCCCCAAAACCACTTACTCCCATCGAAAAAAAAAAAAAAAATAAAATAATAGCAACAACATCAACAACACAAGAACACCGACCGAAATATATTAAAAGTTTTCATCTTTTGGGGCTCAATATGTTGTAGAGGAAAAAAGACCAAAAAAAAATTTTTTTTTATTTTTTGTTGGTACAAAAACACAACAAAATGCTCAGGAGAATTTTCCCGCCGTTAAATTTTATTCAACTCTCTGTTGCTCTTATAATTTTCATCTGTTTTCTGGCTTTTGTTTTTGCTGTTTTTCATTTGATTTTTCGAATAGACACACATATGTATGTATATAATACAAATAAAGAGCTACACTTGGGGATGTATCCAATATTATTTGGGGAGATGGATTATGTATAACAGAAAAGGTATAAAGCTGTATATGAATAGTGGGTTGCTGGTAATGTACAGTTACGTGGTATTTAAAATATGCGTATGTGCGTACAGTTCGCTTTGGAGATAAGACCTGTCATTTGTTTTGTATGCCGTGAAATGGTGAAATGCTTTTAATGTTTTGGAATCGTTTCCAAGGTTTTCTGAATTTTCTATTTACTTGGAATCAATTCCTTTGCTATGAATTCTGTTTCATTCGTTTGCAACTTGATGTCTGTTTTTATGTTCAATATGTAAAGAAACAAAATGATCGCATCGAGGAAGTAGAAAAACTTGATTTACTGAATTGAGATTTGTCGTTATTCTTCGGTGACTACTTCTATTTATAAAAATAATTTTTGTCATTAACTTATCCAGCTATTGTCTGCTCGGATAAAATAATTCCTGTTCGGTGCTGAGTCCATTGTTATGGAATATTATGTAGAAGTGTGAGTGAGCTTAGACTTCGCATACCTGAGGAAGCAACATCGGGGGGCTTTGCGGTTTTTGTTGGCCAAATTTAAGAGCGAATCAGAAAATATCTGTAACGGGGCCTTAGCCATAACCCAGCAGTGGTTATCTAAAATAGGACTGCTGTTAAGCGAACATTAGACGAGGGTGGTATTAATCAAACCATTACCATCCAGGTGGGTAATTCTAAGATCAGGTTTAGGAGAAATGTGAATGCAGTATACCGACGGTGTGGGCTAATAGTGATCTGTGTGTTTCCCTCTGTATCAGATGATGCGGCATATGAATAGCGGTTATGCCACACAAGCTACTCCTTAATGGTTCCCAAACAACAGCTAGAACGAATCGTAATCTGAAAGGCTACAACATCGGAACAAATGAGATAAGGGACGATGGACATTTCGCCTCATACCAATGACAGATACTTGGTTCAACCGCCAACAAAGTGATAGAATCCGACCCAGCTGCTGACCGGCCATCGATGTTTCCGGTCACACCTGTATAGATTCGGACACTCCGATATGCCCGAGTGCCCAGACTGTAAGGGGAGAATGCAGAATGTGTGTTTTTCTTCTGCCTTTGATTCGAGGAAGCTAGACAAAAAATCTCAAGTAGGCTTAGGCAGCGCCCGACTCCGAATAACACGGCTCTGAATAGTTACGGTTCCTTGAGCGCGTGAGGAAAACCTATAGTTGTTCATAATAAAACCCCACCTCCCGAAGTAATACAAACGGTGTTTTCGGAGGGACAAATGGCTAATGAAAGAAAAAGGTTTTTTAACCGTGTATTACGAAAATTGTCAACCACCTACCGGTAAAAACGCTCACACCCCCACAAACTCAATTACACACACACACACACACACCCACCCGCGTGGAGTTGCTGGATCTCCCACCGGGCGCGTCCCTAGGTGGCGGATAAGGGAATGCCCTCACCGGCTTGCCGGTGGGTAGGTGGGAAATAAAATACCACTCGCGGACCAAAACTAGCACGTTGACGAGTCGTCTGTTCACCAGGAAGTGCGGATTCAAAAGGGGGATTAAAAATCCAGAAGCGTCTGTCCACAGTGGGTGGCTTTCTGGTCAGCGTCTGTTCTCCAGGAGGAGCGGCTGTTATAGATGTCCTGGCAGTAGGCAAAAAATGCTAGGGGTGGTTCCCCGAAAATAAAACTAAAATGTCCAGCGAGAAGGAGAATATTGATACGGTGCAGGGGCCCGGAACCCCAGTACCGGCGGCTTTGCGGAGTGACCAAGCGGGCTCCCAGTCGTCGAGATCCAGTGACCGCAATGTTCCAGCAGTGGAGAGCTTGGCTGCCGGAGCAGTAAATGTTACAAGCCCCTTTACCCCAATGGCGAACTTGGTTGGCGTAAAAGGGAAAGGTACAAGCGGAAGTAAGGGAGAGGCATGGGATCCATTCAAAAAAAGCTTCAGGATGCAGAGTATCCCAACAAAGGAATCAATGTTAGGCGGGACTCATCAACAAAGGGTTCAATCGCTATCCGACCTTAGACCAGGCTCCTTAGACGTGGATGATAAGAATATGGAAAGCGGGAAAGACGAGGTAGTGATTAGCGAGAGATCACAAGCGTTGGGAAAAAATAATGAAAGCTTGCAAGATTACGTGAAGGATTGACATAATGTCCATCAGGAGATCAAGCGTATGCTGCGCGAAATCAAGTCTTCCTACATCGGCCTGGATTCGGGGATTCACGAATACATGGCCAAGATGAGTAGTGCAGAGAAGCAGTTCAGAAGAGGGGAGATGAATAAACTCACGCATGAAATAAGTGCAAGTCAAACGGATGGGTTAGCGACCCAGCTAGTAGGGGCGGGAGTAAGTTCGGACAACCAATCAATGACCCCGAAGCGAAGAAGAGAGAAAGGGGATGGGACGCCAGGGCCTACTGACAAGAAGGAAAGGAAGAGCGAGAAAAAGAGGAAAGCTTCGGAAGAGATAAATCCAACAGCGAATAATTATATTGACTGTGAAGCCAAGAGCCAGAGCCAAAAGCAAGAGAAATGGGAAAATGTCACAAGAAAAAGGAGAGTCAGGGGTAAGCACCGTAAGAAAATTAGGCCGGAGGCGTTGGTCGTCGGAAAACGCGGGGACCTCTCGTACGCGGATATACTCCGCAAGGTGAAAAATGATCCAGAGTTGAAGGCTCTGGGAGAAAACGTCACCCATATCAGGAAAACCCTTAAAGGACAAATGCTATTTTAACTGAGTAAAGACAAGCAACTGGTGAGCGATGAATATGGGAAGATGATAAAAAAAGCGCTAGGTGACCTAGCTGACGTCAGAACCCTTACACATGAAGGTTCGGTGGAACTTAAAGGACTGGATGAAGTCACTACAAAGGAGGACATATGTAGTGCACTAAAAGAGCAATTCCAGCTAAATTGCTTGGAGGAATCGGCAATCAAAAACCTAAGGAAATCCTATGGGGGGACACAGAATGCAACAGTGAGAGTACCAATGGAAATAGCTAACAAGTTATTGGAGGCCGGGAAAGCCAAAATTGGGTGGGTAATCTGCAAGATAACTGAGCAGATCGTGCCTAAAAGATGCTACAGATGCCATGAATACGTACACCTGGCGATCGGGTGCAAAAACGATGATATATCGAAGCTCTGCTGGAGATGTGGTGAGGAAGGCCACATAGCAAAGACCTGCGCTAAGGAGGAGAGATGCTTGCTATGCAAAGGTGATAACGGTCAACCAAAGAAACACATCACGGGGAGTTTCCGATGCCTAGCCATCAAGAAGGCTCTAAACCCAACACGAAGATGAAGGTGATACAAGTTAACCTTAATCACTGCGAAGTTGCCCAAGATCTTTTGGGGCAAATCATTTTGGAGATACAAGCGGACGTAGCTATACTTTCAGAACCGTTCAAAACACAGTCAAGCAGCGCATGGACCGCAGATAGAACGGGCAATGTGGCAATATGGGCGTGTGGGAGGTACCCTTTCCAAGAAATACAAGAGAGAAAAGAGGAAGGTTACGTGTTCGCCAAGATAAATGGGGTGAACATCTATAGTTGTTACGCTCCTCCAAGCCTTTCACCCATCCAGTACGGGATTCTGGTGGATAAGGTTACAGCGGAGGCAAGGGGACGCGATTCGGAGGTTATAGCTGGAGATTTTAATGCTTAGGCCGTTGAATGGGGAAGCAAACGCACAAATGCTAGGGGAAGCTTATTGTTGGAGGCACTTACACCTTTGGAAAGAATGGTCATGAGTCGATAATCGACGTCACATTCGCCAGCAGAATATTACTGAAAGATATTAAGTGGAATGTCAGTGAAAGGTACACAGGTAGCGATCACCAAGCACTGCTGTATGAAATCAGGGGACAGACAGGATCTCCAACAAACCTAAGATTACATGAAGCAAGGGGATGGTCAGCAAAAACTTTTGACGACGACGTCTTCATGGAGATGGTACGTGACATTAGGATTCCAGTAGGTACAGCCGAAAAAAAGGTAGAGTATGTCACTAGACATGTGATTAAAGCCTGTGACGCGTCCATGTCTAAACGCGTTCTGAACAACAAGAGAAAAGCGGCTTACTGGTGGAACGACGAAATCAAAACCCTGAGATCTAAGTGTCTCAGAGCTAGAAGGAAGAGCCAAAGAACAGTGGGTTGCGTAAGCCATGAGGAAAATTGGATTCAATATAAGACGCTAAGAAAGGAGCTCCGCGACGCGATTCGAAAAAGTAAAAGGTATTGTTTCAAAAGCATGTGCGAGGAAGCGGATGCAAATCCATGGGGCAATGCCTACAAAGTTGTAATGACCAGGATTAAAGGAAGAAGAAGTCCACAGGAGAAGGATCCAAGGTTGTTGCTTGAAATTATTAAGGAACTTTCCCTCACCATGCAACACGGCCCAGAAGTCAGCCGAATGAAAGTGGACATAGTGAGTTTGACATTCCGGAAGTAACCAGTGAAGAGATTCTGGAGGCATGTAGGAAAGTGGGAGTAAACAAAGCCCCCGGCCCAGACGGAATACCCAATAAGGCGATTAAGACGGCGTTGAGCAGCAACCCAGGACTGTTTGCCGAAATAATGCGCTCATGCCTTAAAGATGGGGTGTTCCCAAAGAAATGGAAAAGACAAAGACTGGTCCTCATTCTCAAAACGGATAAACCTCCAGGAATACCGTCATCATACCGCCCGATATGCCTGCTAGACTCAATGGGTAAGGTGCTAGAGAACATCATCCGAAATAGACTGACTCCGATCACAGAAGGTGATAAAGGCCTCTCAGATCAGCAATTCGGGTTCCGTAAGGCTCGTTCGACCCTGGATGCTATCAATACAGTAGTGCAAATTTCCCGAGAGGCATTGAATGGAAAGCGATGGAAAGGGGGTACCAAGAAATACTGTTTGGTTGTCACGCTTGATGTGAGAAACGCATTCAACACGGCGAATTGGGGTTGTATCATGGAAGCGCTAACAAATCTGAATGTCCCAGGATACTTGCTAAAGGTTCTGAAAAGCTACTTTGAGGACAGAGTACTGGAGTACTATAGCGATGAAGGCACGAAAGAGTATGTTGTTACGTCTGGCGTTCCACAGGGATCTGTCCTGGGCCCAACTCTGTGGAATATAATGTACGATGCATTACTTAAACTAGAAACGCCTGAAGGGGTTAAGATTGTGGGATTTGCTGATGACATTGCTATAGTTGCAGTTGCGAAACATATTGACGAGGTTCAAGATGTGGCTAACGAAGCAATTCAAACGGTTAGTAACTGGATGCAGGCAGTGGGCCTGAAACCGGCCGAAAATAAAACCAAGGCAGTGCTGATTACCAACCGGAAAGTAGCAGAAAGCGCAACAGTCAAGGTGGGGTCCTATCTCGTTAGAACCAAGGAAGCTATTAAATACTTGGGAGTCATGGTGGATGCCAGATTGAGCTTTGGAACCCATCTGGAATGAGCAGCCGAGAAAGCATCAAAGGTCTGCTCCGCGCTCTCAGGTATGCTACCAAATATCGGAGGTCCCAGGAGTAGGAGACGACGTCTGTTGGCCAGAGTGGTCAGTTCGGCACTACTCTACGGTGCACAGATCTGGGCGGAGGCATTAAAAGTGTCGAGCAGGAGGAAGCAAGTGGAAAGAGTCCACAGGTTGAGCGCTTTAAGAGTCATCAGCGCTTACAGAACCGTATCAGACGAAGCAGCCTTCGTTCTGGCTGGAATGATGCCAATAGATTTGGTCGCGGATGAAGCGAGACGCCTATACGAGCGCAGGGGCTCTAGGGATGGACTAAACCCTGAAGTCAAGAAGATGGAGGCATCGCTTTCTAGGCAAAGGTAGCAAGAACGTTGGGACAACTCCAGCAAGGGAAGGTGGACGCATCGGTTAATCCCATATATAGAGCCGTGGCTAAACAGAAAGCATGGAGAAGCAAACTACCATCTGACCCAGTTCCTAACGGGGCATGGAGGTTACCGCAGCTACCTTCATCGATTTGGACATGATGATACGCCCTTATGCCCAGATTGTAACAGGGTGGAGGACCCCGAACATGTACTGTTCGTTTGTCCACGATTTGAGACGGTAAGAGCGGAATTGCAAGGCGCAGTAAAAGTATGTCTCGAACCCGGAAACATTATCGAAGTAATGCTGAGATCGCAAGATGCCTGGAACGTGATATGTTCTGCCATAATTACGGTTCAGAAGGAGTTGAGACGGTTGGAGACCCAACGGACAGAGAGTCGGCGCGCTGCATTGCTTGCAGGAAATGGATGAGTTAGCTATAACGCTAATGCCGCCCTCCGAAGTAATGCTTAACGGCGGTTCCGGGGGGAAAAAATGGCCAGAAGAAGGAGGTGGTTTTTAGTGAGTAGAAATCTCACACTACCGGCGACACGGGTCGATGGTGCCTTCGGAAGATTTTCCACATACCTGCGTATTTAAAATTAAAAAATGAAAATAAAAAAACACACACACACACACACACAAAGCACAAAAATAGATCCTGCCTTGGAGAGTGTCGGAAATAGTATGGCCCGTGTCCATAAAACCAAGGAGGGTTATCTATTGCTGAAAATACAAAAGTCGGCGTACAAGAGTGCCAACCTTGATATGATGCGCGGTAAAATTGAGACGTACCTTGACGGTAAACTAGAGGTTGCGACACTTGCCGATCCCGAGGAGACCACACTGGAGATATGGGATATTGACGAGGTAACAACAAAGGGAGAAGTCTTTAACGCGATAGCTATGGAAGAATATCGTGACTAGTCTTACACCTGCAGGTACGCAGATAGCGGTTGTCAAATTATCAACGGCTATATGGCTGATATTGGCAGAATCCGTATAGGCTGGGATAGGTGCCGTATACGTGAAGTAGTTAGCCCAGTGAGATGCTTTAAGTGCTGGAAGCCAGGTCACAGAGCGGCCACATGCAAGAGCGAAGTCGACCTATCAAACCTTTGCTTTAGGTGCTGCAGAGCCGGCACAAGGCAAAAGATTGTGAACGGGAACCGCAGTGTGCATTCTGCCGTACAGGAAATGGAGAAGCTATCGGTACCCACATCACCGGTAGGGGTAATTGTTCAGCACGACGGATGGTGATAGGAAACAACCGTAGAAGGTGAAGCTACTACAGCTAAACTTAAATCACTGTGAGGCTGCCAAGGACCTCCTATGGCAGACTATACACGAATTGAAGCCAGACGTCGCAATACTATGTGAACAGTACAAAAATTTGGATGATGCTGCATGGGTGAGTGACCACAGTGGCAAGGCAGCAATCTAGGCATGCGCTGGCTTGACAATTCAAGAAAGCCCGCAGAGTTTCCTCGGATATGTTCGGGCAAAAAGTAATGGAATGCATATCTTCAGTTGTTATGCCCCTCCAAATGAACCAATCGAGCAGTTCATCCACTTCTTAGATTGCTTGGTTCTGGATGCAAGAGATCATAGTCCCACTGGGAGTGGGGTAGCGCTCAAACAAATAGAAGAGGTCAATCCCTTCTGGAGGCTTTTTCAGTTCTAACTGTTGTCCTGTGCTACACCGGCTCCGCATATACATTCAGCAAGGGTAATGCTGGTTCTATTATAGACCTAACGTTTGTTAGTGAATCTCTCTGGAGGAGAGGAATAACTTGGGAGGTTTGTGACTTTTACACGCACACTGACCACCAGGCCATCCTGTGTGAACCCCATGGAATACACCCAAGTAATAGTATACAAGTTGCGGGTTGAAAGACAAACGCTTTCGATGAGGAATCTTCAGATTTATGCTCCGTGACTCTAACCTGATGGATACCGCTAACACAGAAGCATCCCAGTTAATAGGCAGCATTACCAGTGCATGTAACGCTACAATGCCTAAAAGAAGGTTAAACTCAAGACGCCCACCGGCCTACTGGTGGAATGAGGAAATTGCATTGCTCAGGCGAAAGTGCAATCGTGCTAGACGCGTTTCCCAGCGGGGTAGAAACACCAGCTCCACTTTCAGTTTACAGCAGATATACAGGGAAGCACGGGGTGCGCTGAAGGTGGCCATTAAACAAAGCAAGCGACGATGCTAGACTCTACAAGATGGTAATGGAAAAGCTTAAACTTGCAAGAGGTGCAGTACCAACATGCCCTATTTTGATGGATAATATAGTATCTACCTTGTTTCCTCGCAAACCAGTGACTATTCACTCGAGTGCCATTGAAGCGGACGACGTACCACTATTCACGATTGAAGAATTAATGTCCGCCTCTAGGAGAACTCCCAACAAGAAAGCGACTATATACCAAATGTTGCCTTAAAGGCTGCGATCCTAGAAAAACCCGAAGAGTTCCTAGAGGTGTATAACTCTTGCCTAAGAGAGGGAACATTCCCAGATATTTGGAAGAAACAGATGCTGATACTGATCCCAAAGGGTAAAATACATTCGGAAGATCCTTCATCATTTCGCCAAATCTGTCTGTTAGATGGAGCGGGGAAATTACTTGAAAGGCTGCTCGGTAATCGGTTAGAAGAAGCTATCGTATCATCTGGAGACTTTGCTCATAACCAATATGGGTTCCGCAAAGTGCGCTCAACTATTGCTGCTATTCAGCTCGTTACCAGGCTGGCCATCAGCGGCAACAGATGGAAAGGAGGCCGTAAAAAATACTGCGCTATTGTTACGCTAGATATTAAAAATGCGTTTAATACAGCAAAATGGGAACATATTATGAACGCCCTCAATATCAGGAATGTGCCTTGTTACAACAAGCGGGTAATCAGTACCACACGAATGATGGGTGCAAGGAGTACACAGTTACATGCGGGGCCCCCCAGGGATCTGTACTCGGTCCAATGCTTTGGAATATTATGTATGACGATATGTTCACACTATAGGTCCCCGAGGAGGCTCTCCGGTCAGCGCCTGTTCTCCATATTAGGGGCGGCTGCATCCATACCTGGTAGTAGATATAAAATGATAGGGGTGGGAGACCCGATAAAAAAATCCATCATGAGTGTGAAGTTAGGAGATTTTAATACGGTGCAGGGAGTCAGAGACCCAGTACCGGCTACTTTAGGGAGTGAGAGAGCGGGCTCCCAGTCGTCGAAACCAATCGACCGCTATGTTCTAGCAGTGGGAAACTTGGCTGCAGGATCAAGTAAAGTTACGGGATTGAGAACGAGGGTGCGGGAATTAATAACCCATTCAAGAAAACCAGTATGTCTCCCCCGGGTATGCAGAGGCGATCTTTTTGAATATGCCAAAGATCGGAACAATGTCCATGGTGAAATCAAGAGGTTTATACGAATGATCAAACAATCGTTTAGGGATGTAGAAAAGGAGTTTCAAATACTTTCCCAAAGAGGGGAGAATCCAGAGGCAACTCTAGAGAACTTGCTACAACCTGAGAGAGAGGCATTCAAGATAATCAAGAAACACATATAGTGGAGGAAACGAAAGAGCAAGCTGGCAAGGCCGGGAACTCTCTGGAGAAGTAGTGTTCCTTCATACTCCAAACAGTAAAAGGAAGAGGACACCAAATTCGGGAGGCAACGAACCTAAGAAGGGAAAGACAAGCGAGGCGATACTCTAGCAGCAAAGGAGGAATGGGAATCCCTTGCAATTGCAAGGTAACAATAACGAAGATACTAGAGAAGCCACAAATTGGACGTTGGTCAAACGCAAAACTCGAGAGAGACGGGCGAGGCCTCCTCGTCCGGATGCATTAGAGATCACAAAGAAAGGAAATCTGACGTATGCGGAAATCTTAAAAAACATGAAAAGCAACCCTGACGTAGGAGAGCTAGGAAAAAAAGTAGCTCGCATTCGCGAGACGGAAAAAGGTACCTTGCTTCTTGAGCTGGCGAAAGCCACAGGCGAAAATACAGCCGAATTGCAAGCATTTCTGGAACGAAAGCTAAATACGGAAGCAGATGTAAGAACCCTCTAAGAAACAGATGAGGTTCTTATCGAGATTAAGGATATTGATGAAGTCACCACTAAGGAGGAAGTCTTCAAGGCGGTGTTAGCCAACTTTGACGAAGGTAAAATTCTCTCAGTGAGTATAATTAAGTCATTGAGAAAAGCATACGGAGGAACCCAGACAGCAGTAATCGGCGTCCCGAAGGTAGTGGAGTCAAGGAATTTCTCGGCTCCAAGAAGGAAAGATACGTATTGGTTGGGTGGTTTCGAGGCCGCATAAGACCTCTTACTGCAGTCTGTGTGAGAACTACAAGTGGATATCGCTATCCTATGTGAACAGTACAGAAACATAGAAGGAAATAATTGGGTGACAGATTCGACTGGCAAGGCTGCGATATGGTCATGCAACAGGCGACCTTACTAGGAAAAGCCAATACGCCAAGATGCAGGAGTTACTAGGGTAAGAATACACGGCATTCATATCTATAACTGCTACGCGCCTCCGAGCGCAACGATTGAGGATTTTATAAGTTTTTTGTTTTAAAGGCCGGTGATCATCGCAGGTGATTTTAATGCATGGCCCACAGAATGGGGCAGCACAAGCACAAACAATCGAGGGAGGGCTCTTTTTGAGGCAATATCTGTTCTCGATATTGTTCTTTGCAATAATGGGAACTATCCTACATTCTGTAGAGGTGAAGCGAGATCGTTTATTGACATAACTTTCATTAGTAGTAATCTCATGAGGACTGGAATCAAGTGGGAAGTTAGCGAAATCTACACACAGCGACCACCAAGCGATACTTCTAGAGCTATGCGGACCGAAGTCCATGCCACTCAGATCATAAAGCAACCCAATTTATGGACTGCGTGACTAGGGCCTGTAACGGAACAATCCCCAAACGGGTGGTAGACAACCGTCATCCGCCGAACTACTGGTGGAACGAGGATATATGCAAGTTGCGCAGTAAATGCCATCGAGCTAGAATATTATCGCAGCGCGCTAGCGAAAGAGAGACATTTGCCATGCTTCTGCGTCGGTATAACACGGCTCGAGCTGAACTAAAGCTGGCTATCAAGAAGAGCAAGCGCCAAGTCTGGGCAGATCTTTGTAACTAAGTGGAACAGGATTCCTGGGGTAGGCCATATAGAACAGTAATGTCGAGGTTGAAAATGACAAGTGCGTCTCCTCCGACATGTCCGATTATGATGCATGAGATCGTTTCCACATTGTTTCCAGAGCAAGTGGCGTTGGTGCCCAATGTGGACCGATCTATAGCACCCGAAGAGGTCCCAACCATTACGATGAAAGAGTTGATGACAGCTCTTAGGAAAGTTGGAAATAATAAAGCTCCTGGCCCAGGCAACATTCCCAACATCGGACTAAAATCAGCAGTTCGTGCTAAATCGTAAGAATTCCTGGACCTATTAAGCTCTTGTTTAAATGAAGGGTTATTTCCTGAACGATGGAAAAAGCAGAAGTTAGTTCTACTTTCCAAATAGAAAAAGCCGATGGAAGTACCATCCTCATATAGACCGGATCATCTGTAATAGACTCGAGGAAGCGGTCGAGAGAGCTGGAAACCTGGCGCAGCACCAGTATGGCTTCAGGAAAGCGCGTTCAACGATAGATGCCATAAATTTAGTGGTCAAAACCGCTAGCAATGCAATACGGGGTAAAAGATGGAAAGGAGGTAGCAAGAAATACTGCGCCATTGTTACTTTGGACATCCAAAACGCTTTCAACTCCGCTAGGTGGAGTTACATTATAATGGCGTTAGAGGAATTTGGAGTGCCTAGCTACATTATAAAGATTGTGAGGAGCTATTTCCAAGATAGAATCCTAAGTTTAGTACACAGTGACAGGAGGAGTTCCGCAAGGCTCAGTTTTGGGACCTTTACTGTGGAATATTATGTATGATGGGATCTTTCGACTACGGATGCCCGAAGAAGTGAAAGTGGTGGGCTTTGCAGATGATGTCGCAATAGTTCATGTTGCGAAGTTCAAGGACGAGGCAGAACACACATGCAACGAAGCCATAGCCGTTATCCAGCAGTGCGGTTATCGAAGGTTGGACTTCAGTTAGCTGAACATAAAACCGAGGCAGTTCTAGTTATGAGCAGGAACAGCGGGAAACAATTACTATCCAGGTGGGCAATTCTGAAATCTTTTTCAAACCTTGCATCAAATATTTAGGCATCATGATTGATGCAAGACTTTCATTCAAGGAGCATATTGAGTACGTGAGCGACAAAGCAGCTATCTGCTGGGAAGAATTTCACAGGCATAAATAATAGAAATTGCAGCGATTACTATTCAGCGTTTTATTTGGACCGCGAACTTCTGTAGACCATTTAGTAAAGTAAAGTAAAGTTATAACCTTTTATGAAAATATTCTGCTTAATAAAGAACAATTCTCTTTTTTTAAACATTTGTAGAATGTTCATCTGAATTCTATTTAAGTCTTCATCTGGCCAAATAATTTAAAAATAAAAAATGTTTGATCTTGGTGAAATGATTTTCTATCCGATGTGTCAAGCACCGCAAGAGATGAAGGATTATACCAGAATTAGACAGTCACTTTTGGAACTGGAAATAATTATATTTTATTTTAGATATTATGATGAGTGATATCACGACAGCTAGCATCTTCGCCAATTTCTGACTTCGTGATTTTATATTAGGGTCAAATGTCACACTCATGTTTCTTTCGAACGTCTTTATTCAGCTAGAACTTTTGTAACCATCCAGCAACATTCAACTGTTACATCAAAATATGACCACGCAATCACTGTGCAACATCACTCCCTCTTCGCCCCACTATTAGTAAATGAGTATTAACCATTGCTAAAGTGTTTTTCTTGATGGTCTTTAAAACCACAGATTAGGTATTTCCATTCCAGCTATTGGATTTGCTTTATTACTCATTTATTTTGAAAATTTGTTCAAAATACCCATTTGAGTTGGACAGGCATGGTCTTAAGATCTTTAGCCACAAGTGACAAACTTAATTTTCAATATGAACGAACATGCGGTGCCACAACACTCACGCAGAAATTAATGTCAAATAAATCAAAAATTTCGCCGAATAAAACCAAACACACGAATATAAATATCTAGACACAAATCGAGATACCAATCGAATTTCATCTACATCCTTAATCATTATTTTTATCTTAAAATTTAAAAAAATGGTTTTGGAAAATTCACATGAGATTGTTTTGGGAATTTCTACAGAAAATTGTTCTTCATATTTTCTTCGTTTTTTATTTTTACTGTGGCGTCCCCTGACGATTTGCACATTCTATTTGTGTTGTGTTTTGGTTGCTGCTAAAATATGAAAATATGGTTATGTGAATCTAGATGTTTTTATATACAAAGTTACATATGTGGAAGGAATACTCACACAACATATTATTCACAATCATACATACATGTATGGTAATGATTGAAAAGAAATGTGAGATATACATACTTTGTAATGAGATCTGTACATATATAAGAAGACCATCAAATGGTATTTTACCCGCATGATTTTTTTTTTTTGTTTGTGCTCCCCAATGCAGTAATAAAAAGCAATGCGGTGTGGACTTTTTTAATCATAAAGTCAAGTATTCTAGATATACGTACTAAATACCCGAAAGGTAATTTCGTGACGCCACCCTTGTTGCTTGTTTATGCGTGTTTTGATGTGTGAGCGTACAGATCAAACACATATTGTACGAATTTTCATTCCCTCTCCAGAAAACCATTTCCCATATCATACGTAGTGTATATATATACGAAAATGGAAATGAGATAAAAATTATGAAAAAAAAACTTAAAATAATTAGAAATGAAAATTAAAATTACCACATGAATGCTAATTACATTTAACACTATTTATTTGAGTGAGAATTCGTTTTCTGCTGTGCTTTTTGACTACCAAACCAACACACGAGCTTTAAGATAAGGGTACTACATGTAACGGGATACCTAATCGATTTGAAGGGATCATTTTTGAATAAAAAATGTTAAATTTCTTTCTAAGTCATAGTCTACATATTATGTTTACTAAAATCGTTAAAACGGCGGGTTGTTTGTGTTACCATTTTTTGCCAATTTATAACCATTTTCACTTGCAATAAACTCTATTACATTAACTTTATCCGTAAAATCCGTTTACTGTTCAACTTGTGGATCAAAAGGCTGCGTCCAAATTAACCACTTCTGGAAAATATCTAAATTTATGTAACTGTGTGTGTCATGTGACTCAAAAACTAACTCTCTTAAATTTTGGATTTAAATGATATATTATGTGAAAACGTGCCCCTTCTATTTTGGTAACGATCGGACAATGGAATCTTAGGACACCCTTGCTAAGTATTTTAAGTGAAAAATAATGTCACACATCGTAGATCAAACTTAGGAACTGGAAATGTATACATTTTCTTAGCTTCGGGGTTAAGGGGCTCCCATACAAAATTTTTAAAAGTGATTTAAAATATTGCCTAATACTAGTAGAAGTTTGAAAATATGTGCTGTGCTGTATAAATAAATAAGAAAATTCTGAAATTTAGTTACTCATAGCAAAACAAAATTGAAAGTTTTACAGACAATAGTTTGAAGTGTTTGGTGTCAAAGATCTTAAAATAGCGTATTTTTCGTATATAAGATCTAGATTTGAAATCTTGGCGTTGAAAATCTGCGGCCCGGGGGGAAGAATCTGTCCCGGCGGTCTCGGATTCTGCGGTCCGGTCTGGAGTTACCTTGTCCTCACTGGAGAGCAGCTTAAGGCTGTCCAAGAGGGCATTCTAGATAAGGTGTTAGAGCAAGAGGCCATGGAGCCACCTAAGTTCCTTTCCAATTGCCCTATTTTTTAATATAAAATGGTACAGAAATAATTTACAAACAAATTTCGAGAAAAGGAATTTTCGATTAATCGATTAATAGTCCCCAATTAATCAAACAATCGGTCGATTAATCGATTAATTTAACCTTGCCCTAATCGGGATTATTGTAATCGAAATACGTAACTAAACTATGTTGCTTTCTCGGAAAGAAACGGGAAAATAGAACGGGTGGTGGGGTGTCGATTTTTGTGCGTGAGGCTTTGGATTTCCATACAATTTTCTCTGTAAGTTATTTTGAAAATGATTTTTTTTAGTTTTAGAATCAGATACATTGAAGTTGAAAATTATTGTTGATTATCGACCGAGACTTCAATTTGAATCTTTAAGATAAATCGAATTCAATTATTTGCACTTATAATTCTATTATAAGTATCAATAATTATACAGTTCTAAATAAAATTGATAGTTCCCATGGTACTCGGAGAACCAACACTATTACCAGTACCATAATTGATCATATTATATCAGCGGTCAATCATACCTCGTTAATTTTATATGACGATACTCATTTAAGAAACCATAAATATATTGTTGTTGCTGTAGAATTCAATTCAAATCCTGATAACCCCCGTGAATCATACAGAAAATATTTGAATGTTGAAAATGTTAATAAATTTATTACCAGCTACTTAAGGACTATGTAGCGCTTAATTCTAAATTAATTAAGACAACCTTAAATAAAAAAAAAACATTTCATAAACCTTGGTTTAGTAAAACTATTGAAAGTTTTATCCAGAATCGAAATAAATTTGACAGGTTATTTAAAAAATTCCCAAAAAATATTTACTTACGATATCTTTGATTAAGACCTACTGGGGCGCCTTCAATTTTTTGCTGATGATGCTGCAATTACATACAGTACTGATAGTGTAGAGGTTCTAAAGCTTACGTTAGAACATGACCTAAAATTGGTTGACGACTGGTTTTCACAAAATGACCTTAAGGTTAATTCTAGTAAATCAAATTTTATAATTTATAAAACACAAAGTTGTGTAAATCATAATTTACCTTTCATGGTTTACGGTAACAACACTATTCGAAAAGTTGAGATGACTAAATATCTAGGATTAACAATCAATTCTCTCTTAGATTGGTCTGGTCACATAGAAAACATTCGGCTAAAATTGATTCCAATGGTAATAGCTTTAAAACGTGTGGGTAGATATTTGACTCCTGCTGTGGCGGACACTGTTTACATGTCCTACATCCAGGTAATGCTAATGGTATAGGTATTGATATAGGTAATGGTATAGGTAATGGTATAGGTAATGGTACAGGTAATAGTACAGGTAATGGTATAGGTAATGGTATAGGTAATGGTAATGGTAATGGTAATGATAATGATAATCGTAATGGTAATGGTAATGGTAATCTTAATGTTAATGGTAATGGTAATTTTAATGGTAATAGTAATGGTAATGGTAACGGTAATGGTAATTATAATGGTAATGGTAATGGTGACGTTAGTGGCAATGGTAATGGTAATGGTAATGGTAATAATAATGATAATGGTAATGGTAATGGCAATGGCAATGGTAATGGTAATGATAATGATGATCGTAATGGTAGTCGTAATGGTATTGGTAATCTTAATGGTAATGGTAATGGTAATTTTAACGGTAACGGTAATTGCAATGGTAATGGTAACGGTAACGGTTATGGTAACGGTAACGGTAATGGTAATTATAATGATAATGGTAATGGTAATAGTAATGGTAATGGTGATGTTAGTAGTAATGGTAATGGTAATAGTACTGGTAATGATAATGGTAATGGTAATCATAATGATAATGGTAACGGTAATGGTAATGGTAATGGAAATGGTAATGGTACTGGTAATGGTAAAGTTAATGGTATTGGTAATGGGGAAGGTAAACGTAAATTGCTTGCTATTTATTTGACCGACCCCAGGGAAATAATATGCACATTAAGTGCATACTATGGACGTTTGATATATTTAGTTTGGGTATGGGTACTTTGTTGAACAAAATTTGTCCTTGAATTGTATTTTGTCCTATTAGGTACTGCTTTCGTTATCGAAGCAGATAAAATAAATTAACACAGATAACTGTTGAAAGGGGCTCTTAGGAAATTGTATAAAAGCTGTTTTTAGTCTATGTTTCATCTACATATGATCGTATAAAAGATCGCCTTATTTTATTATTTATTGGCTAATATGCAAAAGGATTGCAATTATATGCTTACATCTACCCTCTTCACTGACCCTCTACATGTAGCATTGTTGAGTTGCTCCATTTTTTTTGTTTTAATACAAGTAAATGTGAATTTATCCTGGATGGTTTTCTGGATTTTTTGATTGTAAACAAACACTACAATTCTGTAGGTGCCACTGCGTTTCCCTCAACAAAACACCGGTTAGTATGGCCATCATTATAATTGCAATAAACGTCAAATTTCTCATCTGCCATAAAACAAAATATAACCCAGCTTCAAAAAATTAAAATTTCAAAGTACTTTAAACGTGTAGATGTTGCTGCCGTATTTTTAATAGTTGTGTACAGATTTTTTATTCAGATTAAGTCGAAATTGGCTTACTTAAATTCAGATTGTTACAATTTTTCAAAATGGGTGTCAGACAGAACTCAATTTAGTTAACTTAATTTAGAAGTAAACTTATTTCGACTAAATCTGGGTAAAAGATCTGTATCGATCTATAAAAAACGCGGATATTGGTAGAATATGTATTACATAATATTTATTTAATAATAAAACTTATCTTACACCATTTATTTATGCAATTTGACAGCTAAATAGATTTTGACCACGTTTGGCTCGTACTGATCGGAACACCACTACATAGTGGTAATTTAAAGGCGAATATCCCTTCGATGTTTGAAAAGATTTAACAACTTACAAGTATTCATTTCTTTCCTAACTGTTTATGTCTACAAGAAATATAATTTTCTTAATCATTCAAAGAAAACCGGCAATTCGTATGTACCGCATTTTCTATAAGTTGAATAATAATGATAACAACTATAAAAACAAACACATTCAAACACAAACACATCCTTGTGCTACTGCTTGTCTGGGATAAACCCTATTTACACATTTTTTTTGATTGCATATCAACAATTTAAAAAAAAAAAGGAAAAAATTTGTTTGAGATCAGCTGTAGTGTACTACATAATCAAGCTTTAATTCGAAAATTCGAAAAAACAAGAAATTACCTATGTTATAGGTACCTTCATTATCTTTCAAACGTACATAATAATTGAAAGTATCATTAAAACTATTGTGTAAGTTTGAAAATATTGATGGAGTAATGACGCAAGAGTTTTGGATGTAATGATATTATCGGTAATGACAGTAATATTGATCGTATAAAGCCCCAGACAGCATGCATCCGTTCCGTTCCGTCCTGTTTTTGTTAAATGGCGCGCGTTCCGTCTTGCATTATTTGATTGTTCACATTGTTTGATAGTAGGTAACCAAACACGCGCACAATTGTGAGGTTAATAATTTTGTAATATACATAGAACAAGTTGAATTATTTATAAGATAAATAAATATATAAGTATCTATTTTTTTGTGATACTTCAATATATTCTTAAATGAAATTAGACATCAGTTAGAGCCACTTTTGGGCGGGTACCAAATATTTATGTGCTTGCCGTCGATAAAACCGACGTAATTCGGCATGTTTCACCTATGTGTAAACTGTTTTGCGGCTATTTGACAATCAGCCTTTTTGAGCTGCGAAACATATATTGGAGACAAAACTTGCCATATTACTTCACAACTCTCTAAAATGATTTGTCGAGTTGTTGATCTTCTCATTTTAAAAGCGAAACTTAAAAATTTCGGAGTTACCCCTTGAGATAAATACCTATATAAAACGTTTAATAATAACAATAAATTTGTACGTTATTTGATACAATATTTAGGTATATCATCATGTCATATTGATAATAATACTTATGACAATATTAGCGCCAATCTATTTTCAAAATGAATTAGTTCTCTCATAGAAATTTTGCTAAGATGTTCTTCTAGCAGGTCAAGTAACAGATCGTAAACTTGTCTAGGCATTCTCGTTCGAATCCAATTTCTTCATTTTTAAAAATGTTGTCGTAAAATATCCAGCACTGTTGCGATCTAAGTTTAATGGGCGTACCCACCACCTTCTTTTTGTTTTAAAGTTGCAATACATTTTATAGAGCGTATTTAAATCATACAAAATTTAAACCATTTCATTCCAATCCATTGTGTTTGCTTTTTGTTTTTAAAATTAAAATTATTAAATTGGCATGTATTAGAAACATGAAATTTGTAGTTACAAGATTGCGCGCTTCTTGATTACATACTGTAAAAGAATACATTATGTTTTCCGATCTTTCCGACTCCGGCCGTCTAATTCCGCTGATTATGATTAACCTTTCCGTGTCTTTTTATTTAAACTGCATAGAAAATGTCAAAATTTAAATTTGACCGAAAAGCGGGACGGGACGGCACGGATGCTTTAAGCTCGCTTTTGAGTTTCTTTCATTTACACGGTATTAAAATAGTAGGCTGCATTTTTTTTTAACGCAATAGATCATGATTTCCGAAAGATGTCACCACTAAGAGGAAAAAATGACACTTGTTAAAACTATGACGAATAAAAATTTAACAGTTAGGTAATTACTAGGGCAACCAAAAATATGCACTAAAAAACCGGTTTTAAGCGCTTAAAATATGCCTTAATAATATGATTTTATGCATTTAAAATATGCCCTATAAAAACAGAATTATATGTTTGGAAAATTATTTTCGTTGATAAAATTTTACAATAACAGCGCATTCACAATGCAAAAACTTTTTACTTACAAGTTTGTATGAATTTCCAACATAACGAACAAACGTTTCCTCGTTATGTTGCATACAAACCTGTTAAAAGCAAAAAGTGTTTGTATTGTGAATGCCGTGTAAGATGAGAAACACTAAAGAAACACCATAAATTTTGGTTACAATAAATGATGAAAATTTCACTAAGTTTATCAAACAAGAAGCTCTGTCTCTGTCTATTAGATCGGAGAACATTTTTGTACATAGAGAAACTTCTCTCCACATCAACTGAAGTGATTGGTGCATATTTAAACGACAAAGTCTCTTAAATTGTATACTTCTTTGGGCCATTTTGTACTGATGTTCCCGTCAATCTCGCTGAAATTTTAGTTAATGTTGCGAATCTGTGGTTTTTTTCGATTACAGCTCTTAGTTTTTTTTTTTAAATTGGCACCTACCTCGTTTTATATACTATTTATATTATTAACAGCGTCAACCACCAATTTGATTTGTACAGCAAGCAACAGTCCATGAGTCTCTAGTTTAAAAATGATTGATTCGAGAAATCCAAAGTTAGCTGAAATAAAGATCAAATCAGATCTAACTGTGCTGTTACATAACAATTCGCTTCGTCGTCGTCCAGCGCATGAAAGATTCGAACCATATTTTCAAAATTAATTGGTTGAATGATTCGCCCTCTCTTAGTTCGCCGTATTCAACAAAAAATTTTGTTTGGCGATCATTTCGTTTGAATCTAAAATACCAATTATGACATTGACCACATATCTGCCGGTTGCGTCAGTGGTTTCATCGATTGATATCCATAAAAATTGATTTTTAATATGGTTTTTAATTTTTTCGATGGTCACTTTAAACAGAGTTTTTACGTGATTCGTCCGTAAAGTGGTTTCTGACGGCACTTTATATTCAGTGTATTTTTCCAAAACAGATTAAATTTTTGTATGGCGAACCTTATATTGTGGCATATCGGCTGCTATAAATGCATCGCATAAGTCTTCAGCGAATTGGTCATGTTTTGGAGTATTTGACAATTCACCAATTAACTGCTGAGCATGTTTTTTATTTGTGTCATTCTGCTTAAGCTCAATGTGTTTCGCACATTCTAAATGCTGCTTTACAGTAAACATTCTACCTACTGACACTGCCTTATTGCATATTTTGCTTAATGTATGCTTAACATATATAGCAAAATATGCCTAAATTATGTAAAATATGCATAGGTATTTTAAAATCTGCACTTAAATATGCACTTATATCGAAAATATGCACTTAAATATGCACTTATATCGAAAATATGACAATATATGCAGTTTTGGGTGAAATATGCAAAAATATGCACTAACAAATAGGGCTTAAAAGGTTTCGTTTTTGGTGAAACGGATTCCTATCTTATTTTTTTCACAATATGTACACAGGAAAAAAACATGCTAATGCATATTTTTGGTTGCCCTAGTAATTACATATAAAATTTTGTTATAATTAAAAATTGGTACAATAGGGGGAATATCTGCAAAGCATGTATTTAGTAACGAAAAATAGTTTTTGCCAACAATCTAAACGTTAAATTATCGGAAAGCTCATGTTAAAATGTCTCGTCAATTCTAGTGTTTTTAGCGGTTCCAGTTAAGCCTGTATTCCATGAGAAGAATTGACTGACAGTCAAAAAAAACGAAAACTGAAAAATAATCTGATGCCCATCATAAGAGACAAAGGCAATGTTTTTTATTTTATAGAAAAACAATTTTGCTGTAAAATAAAAAATAAAATAAAAAACGTTGTCCTTGTCTCTTATAACGGCATCAGATTGTTTTTCTCTTTTCGTTTTTTTTGACTGTCAGTCAATTTTTCTCATGGAATATGCACATTTTGTTCATGCTCTATGAACCGGCAAATTACCACAAAAAACATTTCGTTTAAAAATATTTGACAATTCTTTTAATGAAGAATTAGTGAGAACTGCCTAGCTCTCAATACAATCCTTAAATCGACTATTTTTTTAAACACTTTTATTTAACTTCAAACCTCTGTTTGGGTCAAATCTTCCCATTTTTCATCTAGTTCTACAGAACTGATTCTTTTCATACTTTGCTTACGTACTTGCTTTACATACTTTCTCTTTTAAATATTTATAGTGGTGGTACTTTGAATTTCTTTTCCTGTCCTATGTGAACGTTTGGGCTTAATGGTGATGGTAACGGTAATGGTAATGTAAATTGATGCTAATGGGTTAGGTCTAAATTTCGATCTCTGTGCACTTATTTGTGTGGCAAATCGCAATTTATCGCGATATGTTTTTAAAGCCAAACGATTGATTTCGTCTTGTTCTAAATCATCCGTAATGATGATGTATCAATTGATGGTTTCAGTAAACTGTATTTTATTCGCTATGATTCTTTGTGAATTTTGTGAAATAATAATAAATTGAAAGCCGTTGAATCCAAATGTCTTATTAGCTGGTGAATTTAGGTACGTAGTGTATAATTTGGCTTAAACTATTGATTTGATACTAATTGTTCTCCGTTTTGTTAAGTTTTGTACCAAATTTCTTTATACTCGTTCGCAGGCGACAGAGAATGAAGGGCTTGAATGCACACATTTAATTCGGGCGGTTCATCATCGAACAAACTTGTAACTTTAAATGCTGGTTGCTTTTCTCGGAATGACTTTTACTGTGGTCGAACAATTTGCTTAATATAGGGTTCTCCTCCTCCTGATAAATTAATGTTTCGACTAACGGCCCGACCGCCCTTATCTGATGACGACAAATTATTAAATAAATCCCTATGTTGTATTGCGTTTGATGATGGTCCCACCACGGTTGGTGCTTTTCTCATCTTCGTCTAAATCTAGCGGCACTTTTTCACGACATTCACTTGATTCTCATGGAACCGTCAAAAACTACTCGCACTTTTACAATATTGCTTGATTCGCAAATCTCTGACCGGTGCGATAAACAAAAATGGTTTTCATCATTTACTTCATTTCTATATAGTTTCTCGAATCTTAGTTGAATTTGGCTACTTGTGTTTTTTATGTTTTCTGTGCCTTTTAATAAGTTTTTTATGGCTCTAGCTTTTGCTATTTTGTATGCTTCGCTGGCAGTAATTTATTGCTCAAAACGTTTTAAAAATTTCACTGGTTTCACTTCAAGTTTCTCCATATAACAGTTAAAACATAATTTTTGTCAATTTAAGACTCACAACTGTATTAAATTTTACTCAAAATTTTATTAAATTCGACCTTTTGCTCACGGATTAATAACAAAAGGCGCCAATCCGGATCGAAGGGCCAACAGGTAAAGGTAAATCTAAAGCTAAAGTAAAGGTGACTAAAAGTATAAAATAAAAATAAATTAAAAAACTTTTAAAATTTGTTTGTTTTAAATTAACAATGAGGGTTATTAAGTTAATGGAAGATGTTATGTTATGCTGGAGTTTCTTTTATATTGATTGCATCACTCACTTTCAGTTTTCCTGCAAAATGGTGAAGGAAAATTTCTTGTTCAAAAAAAAATTATTTTTTATCTTTAAGTCGATTTTCAATAAAATGGTTAAGTTTCTGGGTTCATAGATTTTGTTCGAAACGATTTTTGTTGTAATTACACAAATATTTATTGAATGTTTTCTTTCTAAATTTAATTGATCTATTTTCATTTAACCTCATTTTTAGCACAGCCGAAAAATTGTTTAGGTGAAAATTTGACCTAAATGCAAACATATGATTTACAATGTAAATATGTAAAGAAATTATTAAAGTAGAGCTGTTAGCATAAATGGTTTATTGGTCATCAGCCGCAACAAATACATTATTCTCCTGCACGGCTTCTGGGAGAGTATAATTAAATACTTTCAACAGGTTATGGGCCCAGACTCGTGTAAAAGGAAAATATTAATTATTTAAAAAAAACTGTGGTAAAACAGTTTTTTTTGAGGTTACAAATAAGTTCTAAAGCAGCATTTTTGGAAAAACGAAGAACAAATTGACTGAGGAACAAAGGATGACAAATAGAGAAGAAGTTACAGCATATGTCCAAAAATATTGGAGTAAATAGAAAATGTTTTAGATGTGGGAAAATTGGTCACCTGAAAAAACAGTGTCTTGTTGGGTTGGCCACATTATCTCGCAATACAAAATCTATTTTACAAAATCTCGCATTACAAAATCACGCATTACAAAATCTTGCATTACAAAATCATCTCGTATAAACTTTTTCCCGTAAATATATCAAATCGCGCGATTTCATATATTTACTGGAAAAAGTTTATGCGAGATGATTTTGTAATGCGAGCAAATGTTTAGAGTCATAACTAACGCAAAGTAAAATTTTACAAAACCAAATAACAGGCAGTCTGTTACTACAATAAGTACAATTTGTTTATTGATTATTGTCACTATATCAATTAGTATTCGGGTTGGCTACATTATCTCGCAATACAAAATCTATTTTATCAATTAGTATTCAAATACAAAACTACTAAATCAGTCAACAGGTATAAATATATATATATATATATATATATATATATATATATATATATATATATATATATATATATATATATATATATATATATATATATATATATTTATTTATTTCTTTTATTCTGTGCGAGTCACAAATCACAATATAAACTCTTATAATTAAAACAGATCTCGAAATAATACATACATACAGTACGTTGCATAACTATATAACCACCCGTTTTTAGAATTTTTTTAAATAACGGATTAAAAAATTTCAATACTTTTAATGCAAAAAGTTGAAAAAGGACGAAATACAGCAAAATATAAAAATAAACGTTTCAAAATTCAATTGTTTTAAACAAAAAAACAATTTTTTAAAAATTGCCTTGTTGCATAACTATATAACCATAGTAACCTTTTGATCATTTTTCTCGCTCAACTTTATAAATTATACAAATTTTAGTATTAATTAGTCTTCCGAATAAAAATCAGTGTCGCAGAAAAATAATGCCACGTGGAAAATATTTATCGGACGTGGAAAAGGGCAAAATTCTAGCCCTTTCCGAAGAAGGTTTTTCGCTTAGGCAAATCGGGCGAAAATTAAACCGTAATCATGTTACCGTTGGTAATTTTTTAGCCTATACGGTTAATTACGGAACAAACAAAACCGGAGGACCAAAAAAAAGTTGAGTTCTCGCGAAACTCGTGGGTTGGTTAAAGCCGCGAGTAATTCTTTTAAAAGCCTTAAGCGCCTGAAAAGCGAGCTTAAATTAAATGCATCTCGAAGCACAATCAGCCGGTGTTTGAAAGTTGCTGGGCATCTGAAATACAGCAAAACGATGTCAGCACCAAAATTATTGCCACGGCACAAAGCCGCTCGTCTTGAATTTGTTAGGGCAAACATGAGTCGCGACTGGTCAAAGGTAATTAAAGAATTACTTGTTTTGTTTTTTAAATAACTATCCGATTTTATCATAACTAACCATTATTCAATTACAGGTGATTTTTTCCGATGAAAAAAAATTTAACCTTGATGGGCCAGATGGCATTCAGTACTATTGGAGGGATCTTAGGAAAGAGCCAAAGTACTTCTCTAAACGGAATTTTGGTGGTGGTAGCTTAATGGTATGGGGGGCTTTTTGTTCAGCGGGAACCCTTACCTTGTCATTTCCATCCACTAAAATGAACAGCGTGGAGTACATTGGCGTCTTAGAAAACCATCTGTTACCTTATTTGTACATACATCAAGACGAAAGCTGGATTTTCCAGCAAGATAATGCTCCCGTACATAAGAGCCGGAGTACAAAATTATGGTTTGCAGAACATTGCATACCAGAATTAGATTGGCCCGCTTGTTCGCCAGACCAAAACCCTATCGAAAATCTTTGGGGACTATTGGTTCGGAAAATTTATGAAGATAACCGCCAATTTGAAACCATAGATGAACTAAAATTAGCCATTCAACATGCCTGGGAGAAAATATCACCTGAAATTCTCAATTCGTTGGTTAGAAGTATGCCAAACAGGCTTTTGGCTATAGCAGAAAACAAAGGTGGCCCAACGGCATATTAATTTTTTTATTTTGAATTATTTTATTGATATTTTTTTGAATTAAAAAAAGTGGTTATATAGTTATGCAACAAGGCAATTTTTAAAAAATTGTTTTTTTGTTTAAAACAATTGAATTTTGAAACGTTTATTTTTATATTGCTGTATTTCGTCCTTTTTCAACTTTTTGCATTAAAAGTATTGACATTTTTTAATCCGTTATTTAAAAAAATTCTAAAAACGGGTGGTTATATAGTTATGCAACGTACTGTATATTTGACGTTTGATCTGATCCGGATCAGATCATGCCTCATGAAACGACACAAAAATGCGTAAAACAAACAAACACCAAAATTCAATTTTTTTGTCTCGTTTCGTTTTGAATGCCTCTTCATACTCGTACTATATTCATTATATTCTTTGTCTTTACAAAATATTGTTCAACTACAAAATATTGTTCAACTATTTTTAGATCACCATTTGTGATCCAAAACGAATGTTGGATCAAATGTTGTTGTTGCTTCACATGTAAATTTTGATCTGATCCGGATCACTATGCGTCAAGTAATGCAGCTATTATCATAAATATCGACACGGTCAACTCTAACAAAGGCAATAATAAATTATTTATTAACGGATATTGTTATCATTTAAGTAAAAAAAACCAAATTCACATTCAATTGAATTTGCGCCAAGCAAAAAAGTTATATGTGTAAATGTCGCGTTGTAACTCACGTTGTACAGAATAAACACGAAATTTTAAAACCACCATCAGTGCATTCTCATGAACCATTGGCATCGGATAAAATTGTAGCTGAAACTAACAGTGCCCTTAAATTCCAAGCAAAAAATTCTGATCAGCCACCATCGATTATAATGGGAGATTCTATTATCAACACTTCCTGCGACTCCCGCATTTATCTTCCAACAGTAAAAGCTCAAAGTATTAAAATTCAACGCGCCCGCCA
This sequence comes from Tipula vernalis, assembly GCA_958295665.1. NCBI lineage: Eukaryota > Metazoa > Arthropoda > Insecta > Diptera > Tipulidae > Tipula > Tipula vernalis. The sequence goes on along the minus strand of OY282559.1, from coordinate 291,213,911 downwards.
TAACAATATTACAGAGCCTGAAAACTTTGCAGATAATAACATTCCCGACCACATTCGATATGTTGGAGGAGAATTATTTGTTTTAACCGAAGAAGAGTTCGATGGCGAAAAAATTATTTTGTTGGGAACGATTTCTTCGCTAAAGCTCCTCGATGATTACAGTTGTTGGATTATGGATGGTTCTTTCGACGTTGTACCATCCATAATGCGACAGCTATTTTCAATACACGGACGTATTATTGGAGAAATATTACCATTGGTATTTTGCTTGATGAGCAAAAAAATAGAAAAGTATACGAACAATTGTTTTTCAATTTAAAAAAAATTTGCTTAAAAAATGAAATATTTAAATCCGACGAGAATAATTTGCGATTTCGAAAAAACAATAGTATCGTCAGCATCATATTTTTTCCGGAAACCGGTTTTAAGGGATGTTTATTTCATTTCGGCCAAATTATTTGGCGGAAGATCCAAAAAGAAAGGTTGGTACACAAGTATGGGAACATCGAATCTTTTTCATTGCAAATTAGAATGATAAAAAGCCTAGCATTTGTGCCAGACTATGAATTTGCTGCGTATTATGCCAGTTTGTCCAATGAGTTTAATGACATAGATGTCAAAAGAATTGGATCATGGTTCAAGAAAAATTACATCGGCAATGGCAACCGAGCACCAAGATATAAACCTGAATTCTGGTCTATAGTAGACTCAGGAAATGCTTTCCTCGAACGCAAAATAATGTGGAGGCCTGGCACCGTCGTTTAAAAGTTGTGGTCGGTCAACGACACGCGGGTGTTTCTAAAATAATAGAGAATCTAGCAAACGCTGGGATTTTGTCAAAGCTTAGATTTGAACAACAAAAATCTGGTGTCCAGTTTCCCAAAAAACGAAAGCAAATTAACAAGAATAAAAAAATACAAAGAATATTAAAGAAAAAGGCTAGACTCACTCCAATAGAATTTTTAAAAATAATTGCGTATAATATAATAATTAATTAATTATTTTAATTTTCTGTCACTTTTAGTTTTTAAATGTTACTTTTGAATTTTTAAAGATAATTGCATATAATAAAATGATTTAATATTAATTTTCCATCATTGTTATTTTTCAATAATATTTTTGGATTTGCAAGATTTTGTAATGCGAGATTTTATAATGCGGGATTATGTAATACGAGATTTTGAAATGCAAGATTTTGGAGTGCCGTCGTGTTAAACTAAATAAAAGTGAAATTAGTTGCGAAATTTGTAAAAAAAAAAGGTGTAGGTGGGTTCCTGAAAAGTAAAAATGGAAATAACGCCAACGGTGAAAACTTACAAAATGCATTCTTAACGTCACTGATATGTGGTCAAGCTGTTACAGCGGATTGGATCGTTGATAGTGGTGCATCAGAATATATATGTCATGACAAAAATTTATTTTTGACCTTGGGACTTTTGATTTTTGTTGAACAAATTTCGTCGGCGGAATATCGTACAACATTTGATGCAAATATTGCTTGTTATTTATATGGCCGACCAAAGCGACCGACCATTTGATAATTTTTACACCAAGTGCATACTACGAACATTCGAGAAAAATCATTTGACCTTGTGACTTTTGATTTTTGGTGAATAAATTTAGTCACTTCAATAATTTGTTCGTTGACACAAAAATCGCCTAAATTTATACTATTTGGATTACTCACACTACTAAATTTTTTGTTATTTGCTAAGAATTTCACTTCGGTGGTAAAAGTAATTTCGATTGATAATGGAATCAATCCAACATGAAACGAGCGTCGAATATACTCCTGATCAAAACGGCTGTGTTGAGGGTGAAATGCGAACGATTGTAGAGGCAGCAAGAACATTGTTACTAGAAAATAATTTAGAAAAAAAAATTTTGGGCAGAAGCTGTAAACACTGTGACTTATGTAATAAATAGAACAGGTCCGAGTAGAATTAAAGACAGAACTCCATATGAAATATATTTTAAGAAAGACAAATACGATATAAACAAATTAAAATATTTTGGCTCAAAAGTCGCGGTTCATATTCCTGATCAAAAACGACGAAAATGGGACTCGAAATCTAAAATAGGAATTTTTCCATGCTATGGAGAAAATATAAAAGGGTATAGAGTATACTTACCAGGAAAAAATATCATTTCAGTAAAAAGAGATGTGATATTCTTAAAAAATTCAAAAGGACCAGAAAATAGTAATCCAGAAAACATGAAAGTAGAGCAGGAAAACCGAATAGAAGTAGGAATTAATCGACAAACGCCGACAGATACAGAAGACGTAAACCTGGTCGATGAAAATTTAATGCAAGAAAAATCAATTGAAGAGCCTGAAGAAACTAATAAAAGAACAAGAAAAGGACCAACTTGGTTGATTGATTATGAAGTTAATTTTGTTAGCATCAATGATGAACCATTATCATACCAGGAAGCTATGGAAAGCATCGAAAAAGAAAATTGAAGCAAGGCAATAGATGCCGAATTGAATCATTTAAAACATAACGAAACATGGACCGAGATAGATGAAGATCCTGGAAAAAAAAGAATAAGTAGTAAATGGGTTTTTAAAATCAAAGAAAATGAAAACGGTGAGAAAACGTATAAAGCTCGTCTAGTAGCTAGAGGATTTGAACAAACGAATTGTGATGATGAAGTATATGTAGCAGTAGTAAAATTAACAACGTTTAGCATCTTTATGGCAATAGCAAATAAATTGAATTTGCCGGTGTCTCAATTAGATGTGATAGGCGCTTTTCTGTATGGTAAAATTAATGAAGAGGTTTTCATGAAATTACCAGATGAAAGGTTGTGTAAGCTAAATCGTTCGATTTATGGACTTAAGAAGTCTCCAAAATATTAGAACGAAAAATTTGACGAGTTTATGAACAAAGAAAAGTTTACAAGATCCAAAAATGATTTGTGTTTATATCAAAGGTGTAAAAATAATAATCAACTATACCTACTGATTTATGTCGATGACATCTTAATTTTTGGAAATAATAACCAGGTAATTGAAAATTTTAAAATATTATTAAACAATAACTTTAAAATCAAAGATTTGGGTTTGGCGAGCAATTTTTTGGGTATAAACATAAGACAAGATAATATACATAAGAACTCGACCTGATATAACTGTGGCTGTAAATTTCTTAAGCAGATATCAAGAATTTAGGTGTTGTATATGAAAAGAGGAAAATAAAATGTTCTGGAAGGTTTCGTAGATGCAGATTATGCGAGTGATCCAAGGGATCGAAGATCAACGTCAGGGTACATCATTATGTTGTACGATGGTGTCGTTTCGTGGTCTTCAAGGAAACAAACAGTTACAGCATTATCATCAACCGAATCGGAATATATAGCTCTGAGCAATATAATCGTTGAGATATTATGGATGAAGAAGTTGTTAGTAGACTTTGAATTAAATTATAACAAACCAATAGTCATATATGAAGATAATCAATCTGTTATTAAAATTACTGAAAAAAATGAAAACAACAAAAGGCTGAAACATGTTGATGTAAAATATAATCATATTTTGGAAAATGTGGAAAATGGAGAAGTTGAACTAAAATATATATAATCAGCCGTTAGGTAAAATTAAATTTGAGAAATTTAAAAATAATATTTTGTTGAAGTAGAAATCAGTTAACGTACATTTTTTAAGTAATTACAAATAATTTTTATTATATTTTTTTTTGATGAATATGAAAACTGGAATGTAACTAAAAAATAATAAGCTTGAATTTAAAGTTGATTTTACATAAAAGATTAAAATGTTAAAATGTGATCGCTGTGTGCAAACATCTCTTAGGATGGAATAAGGTATCTGTTGAGGGGGTGTGTTAAAGTAGAGCTGAAAGCATAAATGGTTTATTGGTCATCAGCCGCAACAAATATATTATTCTGTCTATTGGAAAATATTATTAAAATGTCAAATGTTTAGTTTTATAATAAAAAACTGTTCTCTTCTGTTCTGTACCTCAACCGTGAAACACTTGTAACGAATTTAGTTTTTATTCATTTTTATTTTTTTTGTTTATTTAATCATCGGTGCTACATCTGTTATAAAGTAATGGAACTATAATGTATATATGAGTAATTTCATTTTAAAACAGCAAAAATTTTGGAAATTTGAACTTCATGATTTTTGATTTGTTTAATTTTTGGTGCACGTATAGTAGTTAAAAAAATAAAAAACACATATTTTTTATTTTTTTGATTTAGGGTGTGTATTGCGCACAGGATGGCCCCAAAGTTTTGCAAAAATAGTGAAAAACGCCATTTGGAGTCAATTTCAAAGGCAAATTTATGAATTAAAAAATTAATCGATTTTAAAATATTTTTTTGCGTTAATTAGAGTGAATATCGAAATTATAAATTCTTATAAAATTATAATCAAAAATTATTTTTTTTGATTCGAAATATAACGGTAAAATATTAAATGAGATATTAAACTAAATATACCATAATTTTTTTTGCTCAAAATAAAGCTTAACTAATTAGCTTTTACATACTCAAATATGGCACTAGCGTTATTTTTTGTTTTTAAACTACACTAATTCAAACGTAAGGCATTCTTAATAAATACTCAACGTAAGTAAAATATGAATGAATCTTGTTTCAAGAAAGTTTTTGATTTCACTTCTTCGCTATTTGCGACCTTGTCGAACAAAAACAAAGCAAAATTGGCGAAAGGGTTAGACGGTAGAATAAGGATAAAACCAATAAGAATGTATGGTTCAATTTATAAATTTAATTTGAAATATGGTATAATGTTCACTAACGATTTTTGAATTTGAAAATGATTTAGTTACAAATTTACGTATGTGAATTTTGTCCTAAATCTGTCCTAAAAATAAAAAAAACATACTATGTGTGCATGTATTAGTAAAAAATCAGAATGTCTCGTTATTAAGAATTTTAGTTTTAAGTAATCAAAGTTGAAATTTTTTAACCTAAGTTTAAATAAGATGGCAAAGATTACAACATAAAATAAACTAATTAAAATATTTCGTTCTTTCCGAGAAATATTTCTTGGAAAAAATAGGGATTTAGGGTGGTTAGGACAACAATGTTTGATATGATCTCACCCAATAATTATACCAAATATTATGAAAAAATGATTTTCCCAATTTTCTTGAGAAAATCCTAGGAAGCTGCCACGAAAGTGACCTACATGCAAAGTTGGCATAGGATCTAGGCTATCCGAAACCAGTTTTAGTTTTGGCAAAAATATGTTTTAAGGGTGTTTAGGACAACCATGTTTGATAAGATTCTAACATTGAATTAAAAAACTTTGAAATAAATAAGGCAAAACATTTTCGTTTTATCCGAAATGTTAATTAAATTAAATTTTATTATTACAAGTTTCACTTTTACAAATTTCTATTTGAATTTAAACAAATTACACATTCTTTATTTATAATTTTTATTTGGTTTTCGCATTCAACATGAATAAATCGGCAATATGTTCTACACTCAAGCGTCGGCGTTGCACCCGTTCCAACATCGTTGTCCTAAATACCCTAATCCTAGATCCTATGCCAACTTTGCATATAGGTCACTTAGGTGTCAGCTTCCTAGGATTTTCTCAAGAAAATTGGAAAATTCATTTTTTCATAATATTTGGTATAATTATTGGGTGAGATCGTATCAAACATCGTTGTCCTAAATACCCTAATCCCCTATTTTTTTTCAAAACTGAAACTGGTTTTAGATAGCATAGATCCTATGCCAACTTTGCATATATGCCATTTTGGTCAAGAAAATTCGAAATTTCATTTATTCATATTATTCGCTACAATAATTTATAAAGAAAATATAAAAGGTAATATCTTACTTCCATCGTTTTTATGTATTACATATAATTCGTAAATAATTTTTATTATTCTTATTAAAGAAATTCGTTATAACGAGAGTTTCTGCTTTTACACTAATACATGTAAATATAAATTTTTATTGACGATTTTTAGGACAAATATAGGACAAACTTCACTTATGTATTTAGATTCGTGAAGTTTGTCCTAAAAAAAAATCCTAATTATTTTTTTTTTTTGTAGTACAGATTTAGGACAAAGTTCACGCGAAGTACAAATTTATTTTTTGCCTTAGGTATAAAACAAGTGAGTAATAAAAAAAATATTAGCTGTGAATATCTGACAAAATTGTTTCTAAATTTTTATTAAAATTTTAACTTAGAGGAGTGTATTCTTGGTAATGTCTTCATATTATCATTGCTGTAAACCATTTGATAGTGCAAAGTGCAATAATAAGTTGAGAGCTGTTAGTGAGTACGCTAGAGAAAGGATTGTGCATTTGAATCCAGCTCGAGAATTAAATAATAAATTATATATTTGTAATACGTGTTACATAAACCTATTAAAAATAAAATTGGATTCAACAAACCCTGCAGATTAAAACGAAGTAACGATCGAATATCCGATTGCTGGAAGCAGCTCAACCGATTTTAATTTAGTAGATTCAGAATTAAGGAAAGTAGAACGGCTTGAATTAATTCAAAGTATCAAGCAACATGTGCAATCTCATATGAAGGAGCAGTTCTTACCAATAAAAAGAAAATTATGTGAGAAGGCCGGATATCTTAAACGAGAATCAATTGAAATTCCGACAGCGATTTATAAGCAGTTAAATTGCGACGAGGAACCAACGAGCTCCGAAAAGGAAAAGAAGATTTCGTATTATGAAGAGATTATGAATAATTTCAAATACCAGTTCGATGAAGGAGATTATGAAGACAAGAAGAAATTATTAATATTACTACCAAAGCAGATGAAACATCACGAAATTTAAGATTATTTTAAAGAAGGTGCTACCCTTAATTTAATTGGTCACTGCAAGGATTTTCAAAGACATAATTGTACGTTATCTTCAATAACTAAAATAAGTATCCATAAAAATAAGATATCAGATACTGCACGGAGCTTAGTAGAATCTTTATTTAAGGATGATGAAATAAGTGGAATGATGCCAGGGAGGCAGGATGTTCGTCAGAATACTCAGAAGAGGGTATTACTATGTTCTCTAAATGAGGCCTACATCGAGTTTAAATCTCGTCACCCTGGAGTTAAAATAGGATTTACAAAGTTCACACAACTACGTCCAAACCACTATATAAAATTGGGTTCTAGCAGTCAACATAATGTTTGTGTTTATCTTATGCACCAAAACATGACGCTGATGATCGAACGCCCTATAAAAGCAGTTCACCCGAGACAATAGATAATTCCCGTTTAAAGATTACAAAGATTTAATTTCATTCGTTATGTGTGGTGATGAACAAATACAAGAATATTACATTAAAAAGTGTAAAATGTGCTCTAAAAATTTGGAAGAACTTGAAGAATTGTTGCGTAAATACTTCAATAACAGTGATGTGTAAAAAATTAAGTATAAACAATGGATTACCGTTCAAAGATGCACTTTGGTTACATTAGGAGACCAAATGACAAAGTTTATAGAAAAATTTATTCATAATTTAACCAAGTTAATACCTCATCATTTTATATCGAAAGAGCAATCAAAATTTCTTAAACCAAAAAAAGAATCTTTACAAGAAGGGGATCTGCTTGTACAATGTGATTTCGCAGAAAATTATGCTTTTATCGTACAAGATTCAGTGCAAGGTTATCACTGGAATAATGCACAAGCGACCGTTCTTCCGTTCGTTATTTATTACAAGGATCCTGAGAGCAGTTCAGTGAAACATGCTATATACTTTCATTATTATTTCTAATTGTATGGAACACGATTGCGATGCATCTCTTCAACACTAGGTTGGAGTGGCTGCTTACGCACACTTAGACCGGTGACGGTCCATTGTGATACCACAGGATGTATCCCCTTTTACCCCTATTGGAACCATTTCGAGCTACTTATGTAGCGTAAGACGTCCCGCACTTTAATGTTTTCGAGATCCGAGAGGCAGTCCATCCTGAACTTACCTAAGTGTTTGTGCCTTCTGAGAGCCAATGCTGGACACGAGCAAAGGAAGTGGACCAACGTCTCTTCCTCCTCTTCGTCCAAGCAGCTTCTGCAGAAGTCATTAGCCTCCAGACCCAGCCTTCTTGCATGTTCTCCCAAAAGGCAGTGTCCCGTGAGTATTCCTACGACCGTTCTTAATTCACGTCTTCGTAAGGATATTAATGCCCTAGTGCGCCCCAAGTCCAGCTTTGGCCAAACTTGTCTTGCAACTCTACAGGTTAGGGTGTTAGACCACCTTTCCCCCGCTGAGGATAGCGCCTGCTTCCCAAGTGCTTGTCTCAGCGCTGTGATAGGCCTCCCCAGACTTGCCCTTTCCGGTTGCAGCTGGAGAGTCGTACCATGCCTAGCAAGTTCATCTGCCCTGCAGTTCCCCATGACGCCCGAGTGACCTGGGACCCAGACTACCTGGATGTTGAAATACTCACCCATCTCATTTAGAGATGAGTGACAACTCAACGCCACCCGTGACGCCAATGACACCGATTCTAACGACCGGATCGCCGCTTGACTGTCCACATAGATTGTGATATCGTCTGAGGATAACACATTATGCTTCAACCACGTCATGACCTCCTCAATCGCTACGACTTCAGCTTGGTACACGCTGCAGTAATCAAGGAGACGAATAGAAATATTTACATTTAATTTGTCACAGAATACTCCAGCTCCTACTTTGCCGTCTAGCTTGGAGCCATCTGTGAAGAATTGCAACGCTTCAGTTTCCGATGACGGTCTATCCCTCCAGGATTCCCTTGAAGGGAAGGAGGTCCGAAATCGCTTTTCGAAGCGTAGAGTAGGTTTAATGTAGTCAAGATTCGCCAGCTCATCCTTCAACGATCTGACGATAGTAGAGTGTCCTATACTAAGACACCTCCACTGAGAGACGGCTGCAAGTCGTACAGCCGTATTTGCCGCCATCTGTTTGCCAAAAATGTCGACAGGAAGAAGGTGCAACATAACCTCTAAGGCACTTGTCGGTGTCGACCTCAATGCCCCGCTAACAAGCATACAGGCCGTTCTTTGCACTCTCTCAATCTTACTTTTGTAAGTTATCTTGTCCAGAGCTGGCCACCAAACACCCACCCCGTACATGAGTACAGGTCTCACTACGGCGGTGTAGAGCCAGTGTACCAGCTCCGGCTTCAGACCCCATCTATGACCAATGGCGTTCCTACAGGAGTACAAAGCAATAGTAGCTTTGTTTATTCTCTCCAACATGTTGGGCTTCCAACTAAGCTTACTGTCCAAGATAATGCCCAGATATCTAGCTCTATCAGTAAAAGCAAGTCTCGTGCCATTTAAGGTAGGAGGGACAACTACCGGGATTTTGTATTTCTTAGTAAAGAGTACCAGCTCTGTCTTGGACGGGTTAATACCAAGTCCACATTTGCCAGCCCATTTCGTAACGATGGTAAGCGCATTCTGCATTACGTCTACAATCGTGCCCAGGAATTTCCCGGTAACAGCTAAAGCTACGTCATCTGCGTACGCGATAACTTCAATACCCTCTCTTTCCAATTCAAGTAGTAACCCGTTTACCACTATGTTCCAGAGAAGAGGGGACAGAACCCCCCCCCCCTGCGGAGTTCCCCTAGTTACTCGCCTCTTTAAGGTGGAGTCCCCCAACTTCGAGCTAACAATCCTGCTTCCCAGCATATAATTGATTAACCCTATCAGAGGAACGTCCACCTCCAAAAATGACAATCCCTCCTTGATTGCCTCCGCTTTCACATTATTAAAGGCGCCTTCTATATCCAGGAAGGCCACCAAACAGAATTCCTTCGAATTAATCGATTTCTCAATCGTAGACACCAAGGCGTGCAGAGCAGTGTCCACAGATCTACCCTTTGTGTACGCGTGCTGAGACGATGCCCACTTCCTGGCACCTATTTTATCTCTGATGTATACATCCAGCAGCCTTTCCAATGTTAAATAAATGTGTTCCAATACTAAAATGATTCAATTTATAACAAAAGTAATAACATCGAACATCAAAAAGATTTTCTATAAGTCTGACGGAGCTATAACACAATATAAAAATAAAATCATTTTTTTTTTTTTTTTTTTTTTTTTTTTTTGATTTTTGTAAATAATTTTCATTGAAAAAAGGAATTGTGAAGCAATTGAAACGTGAAAGTTTGTTTAATAAGGAAATATTTTATTAATAAAAGCCTGGAAAATGGTATGTAATACCGAAATATCGGCGAAAAAATAAAAAAGTTTTTTATTAAAATTGGTCAGTAAAAAAGCCATAACTGTTTTAAAATAATTATAAAATAGACCAAAACAAAACGTATAGTAATAAAAATAAAAATAATTTAATTAATCTAAGCCATCATGAAGAAGATTTTAACATCGCAGCCGAGAGGCATTTTCATGCTACCAGTCACGGCAAAGAGGCGTGTGATGGTGTTGGTGGAACATTTAAAAGAGGTGCCTATCGCTACAGTTTAACAAAGGGATCAATTCAAACTCCACAACAGCTATACGAATGGAGTAGATCATGGAAATCAACAATGCATTTTGAATATGCAACGAAAGCAGAGTATGATGAAGTCAAATTACACTTGAAAAGTCGTTATCAAAGTACAATTACTATAAAGGGAACTCACGATTATCATTGTTTTATACCTAAGGCAAAAAATAAATTTGTAACTAAATCATTTTCAAATTCACAAATCGTTAGTGAACATTATACCATATTTCAAATTAAATTTATAAATTGAACCATACATTCTTATTGGTTTTATCCTTATTCTATCGTCTAACCCTTTCGCCAATTTTGCTTTGTTTTTGTTTGACAAGGTCGCAAATTGCGAAGAAGTGAAATCAAAAACTTTCTTGAAACAAGATTCATTCATATTTTACTTACGTTGAGTATTTATTAAGAATGCCTTACGTTTGAATTAGTGTAGTTTAAAAACAAAAAATAACGCTAGTGCCATATTTGAGTATGTAAAAGCTAATTAGTTAAGCTTTATTTTGAGCAAAAAAAAATTATGGTATATTTAGTTTAATATCTCATTTAATATTTTACCATTATATTTCGAATCAAAAAAAATTAATTTTTGATTATAATTTTATAAGAATTTATAATTTCGATATTTACTCTAATTAACGCAAAAAAAAAATTTAAAATCGATTAATTTTTTAATTCATAAATTTGCCTTTGAAATTTACTCCAAATGGCGTTTTTCACTATTTTTGCAAAACTTTGGGACCATCCTGTGCGCAATACACACCCTGTATCAAAAAATAAAAAATATGTGTTTTTTATTTTTTTAACTACTACACGTACACCAAAAACTAAACAAATCAAAAATCATGAAGTTCAGTCACTGCTGCTCAAAAATGAAATTACTCATATGTTTTTTTTGTATGAGTGTAATACTCTTTTTGAATTAGTTGCAGATGTTCGCCACGAGTAGAGTAGAGTATTACTTTTTTTGGCGAAGAAGAAGTGAATGGAATGTAAAGGTCGTCGTGAGAATAAAAAAGAGGGATTTATAAAAGTGATCCGACATAATCGTGTTTAATTTAAACCATCGTTTCAAATTAATCGATTACAAATCAGAAGTGGGATTGTGGACATCATCGCCTAATAGTTAATTAAAAAATTATCGTCGAGAAATAAATATTTAAAAATAAAAAATACTTTAAAAGTTTTCACCACTAATTTTGGGCACGTGTAAACAATTTATGAAATTTATCAAAAATATATTATATGAAGAAAAGATAATCTTCGAACAAAGCTAAAATGGATCATCAGTATTATATACCAAATTTCCAACATAACCTAAATATTCGGTATTTTCCGGATTTTAACAATCAAAATATTTACGATACTTCAACACCGCAGCACCATCCAATTAATATAAATAATGGGGATATTCCTTATTGTGTGCCAACTTTATCGAACAATATGGATCACCAACATATGAATCGTGTGGGTAATGATCAGCAACACAGTCGAGTTCATTCAATCGGAGTCGATGCAGCGGACAATAATAATAATATCTTCAGTTTTCCATCGCGCGATTTTTCGGAAATATTAACAGACTTTAATCCGTCGGATTCGGAGTGTATTACTGCTCGTAGATGGATTAATATAATAGAAAATGATGTTTATAAATTAAATGATTTAATTATTTTAAATGCTGATACGTAAGCTAAAGGGTGTCGCTTGTTTATGGTACCAATCTGTATCTAATAATATCCGTGATTGGGGACAATTTAGATGTGATTTTATTAGTGAATTTGACAGAAGTCGTGATATAGCCGATGTGCATTTTGCATTAGCAAATCGAAAGAAAAGGATATCAGAAACTTTTACAGAGTATGTGTATAACGTTAGGAAAATTACCAGTGAAATTGATCTTGACGATCAAACTATTATTAAGTATATAATCTCAGGACTAAGTGATAGTGATGATAAAATTGAACAAGCTTGGGGTCTCGGAAGGTCACTGAAAAAAATGTTGTGCATTTTATTTACGAATGGCGTTCGTTAACCACAATTCGCACTATTAATGTAAAAATTACTATATTTACGAAACAAACCAAATTTAGAAAAAAATTCATAAACATTTGTGCGTTAATAGTACGAATCATAGTTCATAAACTAAAAAATGGTTTAGTTTATTGTGCTATAGATATAATACATTCACATGTTGTTTGCGTATTAGTGCAACTTGCATGATTTTATTAAAAAAACTACATTTATGAACAATTCATAATATTTATGAATAAGACGAGTGCGAAAATATTTGTTAAATACTTATTGTTTGTTATATTAACGAATGTTACACTACAATATAAGAATATTATAATTCGAATTTTAGTATGTATGTGTGGGTGGCTGCTTATGTTTGAAGAAATCCTACTTTTATGACATCTATTGAATAAGAATTTTCTTTTGTCATTTTCACCTTCGGAACAGAAAGTGCTACAGAAGTGAAATGCATACCGAAATATGCCTTATATACAGACACGCCAGATATTAGTGATATTCCATTTTCCAAGTAGAAGAAATCGAAAAAAAAAATCTAGTAGACATAAAAGTTCAGCAACCGTCTTTTTTCAATTTGATTTTGATGAAAATGTTCATAAATAATACAATTAAATTGTAAATTTCACGTTTTTTTTCACGTATTATTGATAAATTCCTTCATTAAATTAATAACACGAACAAATTCATATATTGTACATAAGAGCTCCATTGCATTTCTAATTGTGCGAAAAGATCAAGTTTCATCATTACGTAACGTATATGAATTTGTTCGTACTATTAATTATTGGACGAATCTATATTCGCAGCATCTATGAAAAAAGAGTAAAGTTGAATAATATTCGGAACAACGAAAGTAAATAAATAAATAAACTTTATTAACAATTGCGAGCTTGAAAGGAACAAATGTAATAATATACATTGTAACATTTTTAATTTAACAGATTTTTGTATGCTGAAAAACAGGTAAATATGATATTTGTTGCCAGTGTTGTACAAGTGTTTTCGTTTTGCACGTGTTCTTATTAAAATAGAGCCAATTTTCATTCGGTGAAATTAAAATAAGAACACTTTACTGTGAAAAAAATAAATTTCTTTTAGTCTATAAATAATGTGTAAATAAATAAATTATGTGATCTACAGGACTAAATTTTAATGTGTTAATAATACTGCAGCATTATTATATATAATTGCTGGCAAGAAAATGTCGTACCTATATCGATTCAAATATGACCATGGTTGACGATTCGGAACTCGATCCACCTTATACGGTATCAACCATTCCAAATTTTGCCGCTCCTGTAAATCAAAATGTATCAGCAGCACAAGAAGGAGGCCATAGATTAAAATCTTTTTTGCAGTAGTGGGATCAAAGGAATTTATTGAATGTTTTAAAAGGTAACAAAATATGCAATTAAAAGTACTTTGTGATTGTAATTCAATTTATTTGATTTACAGAAGGGCAATAAAATGAACCATGGCGCATTGCAAATATTTTGGATTAAATTACCTCTTATCAAATTTGTTCTTAAAATTTTATCAATTTAATCTTCTAAAAATAAACTAACATTTAAAAAATTAATAGGAGTAGTAAGCGCCATGTTGACTAATAAAATAAATAAATAACAAAATTACAAAATTTTATGTTTTTTATTTCTCTACAATTGGGTGTATATATTTTATGAATTTATTCATCAATCAACCCAAAAATTTACATTCTTGCTATGAACAATACATAAATATTATGTACTTTTGTGTATCAATTATCGAACCTACACATTATGAATTATTTTCGTATATAGTATTTATGAAAATAATCATCATATTTGTGAATTATTCGTAACTGCTGAGTATTCCATTTTTCCTATACACGAATAATTTCGTAAATACAAATAATGAATTTCTAAGGTTATATGTATGATTTTATTTGTTAATGTGATTTAACATTTCATTAGTATTATGAAAAATTTCATGGTATCTTTAATTTCTTACGTTAATAATAAGAAGTTGTTCATCCAAAAATGCTTTTAGCTGCTTTAAAATAATAACATTTTTCGTATCTTATACGAATCAATTCATAAATACTACAACGTAAGTAGTTAAGATTAAAATAAAAAAAAATTGTGTGTTTCACTATATTAACGTACGATTTTCTTACTATTAACGAAGGGCCGTATCGGCTCAGTTTTAACGAATTATTCTTACTATTAATGCAGTTTTTGTCTACATTGATGTAGGATTTTTTTCAGTGTAGATTGATGAGAGAAAATGTTAAGTTTGAGTGGTCTAATGAACCAACTGAGGTGTTTAAAGAATTGAAAAATAAATTATGCCAACGTGATATTCTAGTTCTATTTAATAATAATAAATCACACGAAGTACATACGGATGCAAGTGCTATTGGATTGGGAGGAATTTTATTACAATTGGAGGATGATAATGAATTTCATCCAGTGTCGTATTACAGCCGTCAAACAACTGATTTGGAGAGGAAATTTCATAGTTTGGAACTGGAAGCTCTAGCTGTGGTGGAGTCGTTGGACAGATTTCGACCATTTATATTAGGTAAAAGGTTCACAGTCGTAACAGATTGTAATTGATAAGGAACTGATCACAACGTGATATCATTCCACGTATAGGAAGATGGTGGCTCAGATTACAAGAGTATGAGTTTGAGATAAGACATAAAAGGGGAAGTCAAATGTGTCATGTAGACGCTTTATCGTGAAATCCAGTTGACCCACCAAGAAATATTGAACCTGTTACATTAGATGTCATGCACATTAAAAGTGTAGATCAATCATGGTTAGAAAACTTACAAGACAATGATCTTGATATAAAGAAAATTAAAGCAAATATAGCCAATCCTGCGAATGAGGAATTTGAAATTAAATGTGGCCGATTGTATCAACGAGTCAACGGGGAATTGCTATTTGTGGTTCCAAAGGGTGTTCGTGGTAGGGTAATCCGGTCATGTCACGACGAAATGGGTCATTTCAGTATAGATAAAACTGTAGCTGCTTTACGGGAAATTTATTGGTGGCCTCGAATGCGACAATTCGTAAAAAAGTATATTGCAACGTGTTTTGAATGTTTATTTCATAAGGAAAATCGTGATAAAAATAGAATCACTTTGCATCCCATCGAAAAAATCCCCACTCCATGCCATACATGGCATTTGGAATCACACTTCGTCAGCAAAGCTGTCACCGAGTTAGCATTACATTTCGGTATGCCATCGCGTATGACCGAAAGTTCTAATCGTTCTGCAATGATCATAATATACTGCATATAGTATTAAGAATGCAACGGCTACACCAAGGGCTAATGGACAGGTGGAGAGGTATAATAGGACTATTCTTCATGCTCTACGTAGAATGTCAGATGACAAAAACGATAAATGGGATGAGAAATTGCCGGCAATACAGTGGGATATGAATAGTCTCCCACATTCAGTTACGCAAGTATCGCCGCAACAATTAATATTTGGGTTCTCGCCCAAACCAATTTCCAAGGATAATTGAAAATTGATTCTGGTTGACGAGCGTCTTGATAATACACAGTTTGATACCGAATTAAGAGGAAATCTACGAGGAGAAGCATCGGAAAAATTAAAATAAATCAAGACAAACAAAGGGAAAGATTCAAAATAAAGTTCAAAGCACCAGACAAGTATAACATTGGAGATAAAGTAGTTGTTTTTAAGAAACCTCCTGCTACGGGTGAAAGCTGTAAACTAGTAAGACGTTTTAGAGGACCATACACCGTAATACAAGTGTTATGTGCCGATAGGTATAAAGTTGAAGAGAATTGTTCAGTGGACGGTAGAAGACGCTTCAAGGGAACCGTTCCAGCTGATCATATGCGTTTAGTTATATCACCGGAGTATGAATTTGGAGAAACATCGTCGTCGGAGTTAGAAGAAGATGATTGAGGCCAACAATGAAGTCAGAATAGCCGAATATAACGAATTTAGTTTTTTTAGAAGAAGTGAATGGAACGTAAAGGTCGTCGTGAGAATAAAAAAGAGGGATTTATAAAAGTGATCCGACATAATCGTGTTTTATTTAAACCATCGTTTCAAATTAATCGATTACACACGTTGTTTTAATTTTCCTGCACGGCTTCTGGGAGAGTATAATTAAATACTTTCAACAGAAATGGTTACGATTTGGTTTAAATGAGTCATTGTGAGTAAATTATAAAATTTTTGCTCAAAGCTGGAATCTAAATGTCTAAGTATGTCGTTTAATAATTTTGATACAAATATTAAAGTCTAATCAATGCGTGTCTAAAATATTAAACACTGCATAATAATTTCGTTTGAAAAAAAAAACATAGGCCATATTCACTAAGGGACTTTAGTTCAAATCACACTGCAACACAATGCCTGCAGTAATCCAATAATATGTATAAACCAAACAAATTTAATATAATCTAATAAAAATAAAATAAAATCATGATTCATTTTCAACTCGATACATCCTTAATCCCCCAAATCACCAAGAGTCAATTTCCCAGCAAAATATTTAAATCACCTAAATTTCTAAATATATTATGAATAAACAGGACCATATAATAGAAAAACTTTAAAACAAAAAACTAGCATGAAAAGATCATATATGTATGTAAATTATTTAATATAATTCTGGATGTACAATATAATTTTCTTAAATTCATTTCAATTCCTTCTCGTACTCATATTTAGGAAAATATTTTGTTTTTGTTTCGGAAAATCCTAATAAAACTTAATAAAATAATTCCCAATTGTTTACATCAAAACAATGAAAACTTACATATGCTGGTGTATCATTTTATAGGTTCTCTCCGTTCCAAATATAACATACACACCAGCTAGCTATGTACTTAAGTAAATATAGATATACAATCAAAATAGAGATAGACTCTCTATAGATACAAAAATAGATAAGATAAAAGCAAGTTGAAAAATAACAGATAAGATGATTCTCGTTTTTAGGATTGTTCAGAGAATAGATGTATATAGGCAGAGAATTATGTACCAAAAAAAAAACTAAAATAAATAATAATAAAAATAATAAAAAGAACAAACTATAATACACAATTCAACAATTATTATTATTTTATTTCGTTTTACAAAAGCTCATAAAAAAACTACAGTGCTCAACAACACCAAAGCATATAAAACAATAGGTACGGTGTACAGAAAAACAGATTTTATCTAACTCACTGTAAATAAAAAGAAAAAAAAAATATCCAATCCAATACAGCACCCAAGGCTCCTCACCTAATTTTTCATAAAAGCTAAACTCTCTCACTTCTAACCATTTTTCTAAGCCATTTTTGGAAAATAAATAATTTTTCTCCCGTTTCTATAATTTTGTTTCTGTGTTGAAAATTTGAATTTAGTTGTTGTTAGTGTAGTGTTTCATAAATGCATATTTAAAACATACATCCATACATACATTTATATATGAAAGTTTTTCATTCTCTGTACGCCAATTGAGCTGTATATGCAATTTTCCACAACGAGATCAAAACAATAAATAAAACAAAAACAACAACAACAAGAATATGAAGAAAATATAGATAAATATGAAATTATGGAAAATGCGGTGTGAAAATGAAAATCATGGTAAATAGATTTTATTATGTATACTCGTTGTTTGCACAACATATAATTTCTATGGAGCTTTTTTAATGTTTATTATGACAACTTATTTAGACGTATGTATCGTTTACATTTTGTACGTAAAGTGAGGATAAATTCTCAATATCTATGAATTACTACCTGAATTGCTGGAATATTTAAAAGCTAGCATAATATCATATCTTCTTAAGATTTATGCAAAACAAACAGCAGTTAAATTTCACAATGTTCCTATAAACATATGTATTTCCTGTTAAAGTAACAAAAAGCATCAGTTTCCTTTTTTGTGCGGATTGATGGTGATAAGATCAAAAAAAAAAAAAATGTATGTGCCTCACCCTTAGATTATACTATAGATAGAACAAATATCAAAATTTCAATACAAAACGAAAATAAAAAGTGAAGCCGCAAAGGTGGCATGCCAAAGCGAGATGAACAAATAAATAAAACGAGATGCGCATATAAGACCACAAATAGGATATTTTAGTCATTCGTAAGTGCAATTTTGTGTCTTAAAGTTATAACTTAAAAATATCAGATTTTAAATTAAAAAAACAAAAATAAGTTTTTATTTTTTATAAAAAATGAGAAAGTGTAATGTTTATGGTTGTGAAAACTCTGATGTAATAAAAAAAAAGGAAATTTCTTTCCATAGGTAAGTTTTTCGATAGTGTCAATAAACCGTTTTTTTGCATTTACTTAATAACGGCATGATTGATTTTATTAGCATTACACAAATTTATAGTGTACACGTGCATAGTTAATACTATTTAATTAATAATTTAATTAATATTAATTTTAATTCAAAAAAATAAGTGGAAACAATAAAATTTTTCTAAAAAAAAGTTAAAAATCCACGTGCTATATTTGTAAACAATAACAATACAAGTATAGTACAGTTGTGTTAGTATAATGTAGTATAATGTAAGAGCTGTGTTTTTACAAGGTTTTTAAGTTTCATTCGGCTCGAAAACCCAGTGGTGTAGTTAAAATTATTTTATTTATTATGTGCGGTGTGATTATTTTCGTTAGCCGATTATTAATTTTTTGGCTGATTTCAAATTTTTTTTGATGTTCAGTTTTTAATAAAAATTCATGCCCATAAAAATATAAATAAATTGTATCGCAAGTTAACAAAATCAATTATGGTTTTATAGTTTTATACATCTGTATATTGTTATATAATATTATGTAATATGTAATTGTATACGTATATTAAGTATTTGTAGCAGGTAATATTTTAGTAATTTAAAAAACATTAAAATTAGTTACTTTAGTCACTTCTGATATTCTATCGCGTAGAATTAAGACAGGTATAATTTCAATGTATGACGTATGACCTGATATAATAAACCCTTAGATTATCTAAGAATAAACCGAAATCCTTCAATTTTAAATTTAAATAATAGCACTGTGATTCAGTCGGGAAAAAATTCCTACCTGTTTTATTTTTCCTTCTGCATTTAACCAACGTCATAAATATTTATTGCATTCAAAACGAAATGGCTGTAATAAAAATATTACATCCCTTTATGTAACAAAAATATCTTCTTACCTGCTAATTTATTTTTTAATTTTTTATTATCCTGTGAGAAAGATAAGGATTAAGGTTGTCACTTGTCAACTACATTCGCTTGGATTTTTTAAACCAATATTGCGGTTATTTTCAATTTTCGACATAAATTTATTCCTACAATGACAAAATTATTAACAAAAAAACAATTTTTATATTTTGTGGCTCGACTGTTGAAATTGGCCGACAAATGATGAAAGTATATTTTCTATAAGGAAAATTGGCAATTTCAACAAATTTATTTAAAACTATTATGGTTTTCATAATTCAAAGTATAATTTTAATAATTTTCTTTTTTTGGGAATAACGATTTTTTTAAAATATTAAATGTTCGGTTTAGAAATCCGGTCATACGTTTTACGTATGACAAAGCCATTTCTTTTTAAATCGGGGAGGGGGGGGGGGGTCTATCATGAAATTTGCCGAATAACTCAATTATCGAATAATATGATTAATCGAATATTTTTGCTAACATAAAACTAAAAAACGAGTCGAATATTCAATTCGGTTATTTAGCTGACGAATATTTGATTTGATGTTTATGTTTAACTTAGTAATGAATCTAAGCTAACGTCTAATGGTAAAAAATTTTCTGCGATTCACGGGCATGAAATTACGAATTGACTAAAGATGTATTAATCAAAAAATTAATCAATGTTGTTAATTCAAATACAGGTTTCCAAGAAACAGGGATATTAGGAAGAAATGGCTATATGCATTAAAATGGAAGAATTGGTACCCAAAGGATCGTGATGTTGTATGCTCAGAACATTTCAAAAGTATCGATTTTAAACCTGGTTGTATCCGAAGGATATTAAAAAGCGATTCAGTTCCTTCAATCTTTGTTTATAAAAAAGAGGTAAATATTTAGTATTGTATAAAGAAAACATGGATTGTAGATCAGTCAACATTAATAATAGTTGCATTTCTTAGTACAATTTTTATTGTTGCTTGCAATGAAAACTTCGATCGGATTCGGATCACTCGGTTTCATGAAATGCGGCTAATACATCTATATTAATATGTGTTTATTTTGAGGCCTCATAACCTTTACTAAGCAAATTCGCTCATTTTTTATGTTATACATTTTGTGTTAGTTTCATTAAATGATTATATAAACTTTTGACCATTTAAAATATGTTCATCATAATTATTAATGCACCAGTCTGAATTATTAATGCACCAGTGTAAAACTTGTACGTTGATTACATAAAATGCATTGATAAATTTAATTACGGAATATAAAGTATCAACGAATTTGCTTAGTGAAAACGACGAATATTTTAACTTGAATTAATTAACCACTTTGAAATTATAAATCAAAATATCCCTGATTATAATTAAAATATATCTATTTAGGTAAAAAAATGTAGGCGCCCTCTGGTTAGGATTCTATCACCGGAATCGAATGTAAAAATGCCAGATACTGTGAATAAAGATGAAGCCTTCAACTACTCTTCAACTACTGATGAAGGTACTGTGACAGAAACTGCAGATGAAATTGTTGCTGATAAAAATTTAGAAGTTAGTAAATTAATTTTGCGAAACTAAATTGTAACAACTTTTTTTAAATAATTTAATATTACTTAGGCATTAGCAGATACTACAACATCTGATGATTTGAACGCTACTTCTAGTGGTAAAGAAAATTTACCAACAACCCCGAAGAAATCAAAAATGACCTACAAAAGAGCAATGAAATCATCTTCCGATGATGTTCTTTCATCAGCGACTAAGAGGCAAAAATTAAGAAAATTAAGAGTAGCAGCTGTAGTAAAATCCAAAAAAATTAGAAAACTTCACCAAACTCTTCGACGTCGAAATTTTAAGATAAACAACTTAACTACCCTTATTCGAGACTTAAAATCTAAAAATTTAATTTCGGAAGATGACAGTTTAATTTTAAACCAATCCAAAGGAATCGGAAAGGAATTATTTAGTGTGTACAGAAAGAAATTGATGCGAAGGAGCATGAAAGGAATAGTGTATAGCGAGGAACTTAAAAAATTTGCCTTGAACTTGAATTTTTATTCACCGAAAGCGTATAATTATGTTCGAAGAAACTTAGATTTATGTTTGCCTCATTTAAAAACCATTAGTCGTTGGTATCAGTCGGTAAATGGCAATCCTGGATTTACAGAAGAAGCATTTACCACTCTTCGAAAAATAGTTGAAATTGCAAAAACTAAAAACGAAAGAGTTATCACTAATTTAGTTTTTGATGAAATTTCGATTAGAGCTCGAAGAGAATGGGATGAGCATAAAAAAAGGACATGGGGTTACGTAGAAGTTGGTTCAGATCCTGAATGTAATAAAATGCTCGCACAGCAGATTTTAGTATTTATGGTAGTTTGTATTAATAAACATTGGAAAATACCTATTGGATATTTTCCGATTACTTCCTTTACAGGAGACCAAAGAAAAAATGTAATAGAAATTTGCTTAAAAAATCTAATAGACACTGGGGTTGAAGTAGTAGGCATTACCTGTGACGGTCTTCCTGCGAACCTAACGGCCGCAAAATTATTAGGGTGTAATTTAAAAAGCCCGAACCTTTATTCTTCTTTTAACATTGAAAACGTTGGTAGTTTTATGTTCAATTTAGACGCGTGTCATATGCTGAAATTAGTCAGAAACTCTTTTGCTGAAAGAGGTCCTCTTATCGATATCGATGGTGGTACTATAGATTGGAAATATTTAAAAAAATTATACGAAATACAAAATGAACAAGGGCTGCATTTTGGTAATAAATTATCATTAAATCATATAATGTTTGCAAAACAAAAAATGAAAGTGAAATTGGCCGTGCAGACCTTAAGTAATTCTGTGGCAGATGCATTGTTATATTTGAAAACAAAGGGACATGTTGATTTTGTAGAATGCGGTGCTACTATAAAATTTATTAAAAAATTTAACGATATTTTTGATATTTTGAATAGTCGAAATATCAAATGCAACAATCTCAACAAACCTATTTGTTCTTCAAATATTGATGAAATCAAAAAATTTTCAAAAGAGGCTGTTTTATACATAGAATCATTAAAGTTTAAAGATTCTATGGAACCTGTATTAGAATCTAAACGGCATACCGGATTTTTAGGTATTATTTTGTGTTTGAAGAATCTTGAAACTATTTACGATAAATTTATTGAAAGTGGACTACTGGAGTATGTACCGATGTATAAAATTAGCCAAGACCATTTAGAGTTGTTCTTCTCGTCAGTTAGGTGTCGTTTAGGCTATAACAATAACCCAACAGTTAGACAGTTTGCCGCTACTTATAAAAGACTTTTACTACACGTTCAAATTCAAAATACCACCGGAAACTGTTTTCCACAATTAGACATTTCAATACTACAGGTAAATATATTCAAATCATCAGTCAAGCTCATAAATGAAACCTTATCTCAGCGACAGACATTTTTTTCTGATCAAGATTTAGACCAAAGCGAGGAAAATAGTGATGTAACGGACCAATCAGGATTGCACTTTATATCGCAGCCAGCAGTAATTTGCGACCAAAATCAGCCTGAGAATTTAAATGGCATTGTAAATGTAGACCTAATACATCAACCTAACATAGAACTAACAGAATACCAGACTGACATTGTAGAATACGTTTCAGGTTTTGTTGTTAGGCATTTATACACCAGAATTGAATGCGATTCTTGCTTGAATTTATTACAATCAGATCAGGATAAACATTTATTAATAGATATAAAAGATAGAAATAATAAATTAAAAAAGCCATCATTCGATGTAATAAAAATTTGTAAATTTATAGAAAAGGAAATCAGAATAAGTATTAAAAGTCATATTGCAATATCTAGAATCATTTACAATAAAATAATCTTAAGGGCCCAAGAAAGATTTTGCAACAATACCGTTTTCTTGGAAGCAGAATGCCACAGAAATTTGTTAATTAGGTGTATAGCAGAAAAATATTTAAACATACGATTTCACTATATAGCAAAATTAGAAAATAAAAAAACATCACTGCGATCTTTCTACACAAGAATAATTAACTTTCAAGGAATGTGATGCGTTAATGTTTTTTTAAAATTTAAGGTATTATGTAATTAATTTTTAAAATAAAATAAAAATTCAATAGAAAACAATTTGCATTTGTATATTTTTCTGTTCCCTTCTTATTATATCAAATTGCTCCGCCACTGCGCGATTCAGTCATACGTTAAATATTGTTATCTCGTTTTCTTCTTTCTCTTTTCATGAAAAATCAAAACATAAATAAACAAAAACGGCTTCACAACAAAAATTGTTTTGTTCTATCTATAGTTAATCTAAGGCCTCACCCTTATAAGCACATGATGGAAGTGAAACGTCTGTAGTAAAATGATTGGAGTCGGTTTCTAAAGTAAATAATAGAGTTGTGATATTATTTTTTATTATTGATTTATTTTATTGTTTTTTTCTTGTATAACCGTAACTAGAGGCTTATGATAGATAAAATGTGACACAAATATTCGCGTTTCTACAGTATGCAAATATCGACTAAAAACAGCGTCTATTGTTGCTCCCTACCTCGTTGTGGATTTTGCAGGATCGCTTGTCATACTCAAAATGAATTTGTCTTTGAAAAATTTTATAAGTTGCATAGATGATTCTGCTGCAAAGTTTACATTAAAATCCCCTTCAAGAATTATGGGTATTTTTTCTAAATTTAAGTTAAGTATTGGTGCTTCAGAGGAATATTGAAGTAACTTTTCATAAAGGAATTCAATTATGTTTTTAACACTTTGATGTGGTGATATATATACCGCTACCAATAACATCGTTTGACCGTGCTCTGTAGAACATTGACAGGCACATACTTATCCTACTTCATCAATTTGCACCCCAAATGCTAGTGGTTTCTGTACTCTAATATCCCTTGATGTCGTTAAAACATGAGCAGTATCATCTGCATTCTGGTAAATAGCAACGCCACCAGATCGAACACTTGGCCGTTTATATTTAACTATACAGTTGAAATTCGGTATAGTGACATGTTCGTCGTTGTGAACCCACGTCTCCGACAAAATTAAAACATTAGAATGTTTAGCAACTCTATCGATTAGATCAAGATTATGAGCCCGTAAACTTTGAATGTTGAAGGTATAAAGCGACAAACCTGGTGCGTTTGTGATGAAATCAATTAATTCAGATTCTAATGTGATGAGTGGATTCAGCGAAAGTCGTTTAAATTCCAGCTTCAACAGAAGAGTAGACGATGGCTCCTTTCTGCAATGATAAAATATTGAATCCTTATGTTTTGACACGATGTATAATTTTTCGATTGTAGTGACTCTGGATAAAGCAACGTATAGTAATTGCACCGAGTGGGTTTTTTCATACTCATACACGATTTCGTCGAATGAAACCACCTTGAGATTTATCAATCGTCATAGAGCAACCAGATATTAGAGGAAAGTGACTTCGTTTTACTATCATCGTTCTGTTATTATTTAAAGAAATCGTAGAGTTTCGTCGATTGATTGGCACTTCATTCAATGTAATATTATGTTGTTGCATATGTATATCCAGCAGCCTTCATTCGTAATTTTCTTCCAATTTTAATGTCAGGAAAAGTTAGCCAAACACGAGTTACTTCTTCATTCTCGTTTTGTTCAACGCGAACTAATTTGCCGACGGCGCCATTGGCTAATCCATCTGATACATCGATATTGGTTGTTATTATGTAATATTTGTCAATAACAAAAATTATATTATATGGAAGTCCGCCTGTGTCAATAGTAGACTTTTTGTGCAGTTTTTGACGTATTGATGCCAACTGTGTAGCGTCGTTGTAGCCAGAATATACATCAATCGCGATGGACGTAATTTTAACCTCAGCTTCGTTTAAAATTTTATTATTATATGCGTTAACAGATTGATTCGAATAAAATAGTCGAATACCATGAGGACATAATGCATTGATTTCGTTTTCCGTAAAGAAACGTGACAGCATTAGAATTAACTCATCATCATCCAGTATTTGACCGTTTCCTATTTTCGTTAAAATATTCGAAAATTGAACGTTAGCTTGGCGCATAATTTCATCGAGTTCATAGAATTTGAGCCCTCTCCATAATATTGGTCCAGACATGCTTTGTTTCGGTTGATTATAAATGGGTGTTGCTTTAACTGGTGGTAATTGACGTAAGTCACCAATTAAAATAACGTCATATCCTCCAAAGTTAACATCAAAGATACCGCTAATCTGTTTGAGTCGTTGATCGATCTGTGCTAATAATTCTGCGCCGATCATACTGATTTCATCGATGATTAAGACTCGGACGTATTTGAATAGTGTGCGA
This sequence comes from Tipula vernalis, assembly GCA_958295665.1. Lineage (NCBI taxonomy): Eukaryota > Metazoa > Arthropoda > Insecta > Diptera > Tipulidae > Tipula > Tipula vernalis. The sequence goes on along the minus strand of OY282559.1, from coordinate 291,187,881 downwards.
TATTGGAGTGCGATTTCATAAGACAATGGAAGTAGTTTTGACAACGTGATTTTTAAAGCAGTATGCACTGTGGTACCGTTAATAGCCACAGCAGCTTTGCCAGTTGAAGCGCACGTAATGTAAGCGTTACAACAACCATCGTTATCGATAAAGCGACTGTAAATCTCCATTAGAAGTTTAATGACAAACGTTTTGAAAAGAAAATTTGCAATCGTGGAGAATTAGGAGACGATAGATGCGATATTGTATGTAACAAAAGGCTTCTTTGTTTATCATTAGTCATTCTCATTAAGGCCAAGAACTGTTCATTGTCCATTAAATTTTCTCTCCTTTTGGCGATGGAACCAAGTTTATCTAGCAAAGCGAGACGAAGGTCATTGTTATGTTCAGAATTAGGATCGTTGTATAATTGTTGGAACGGATTAGGATCCGGAGCACCGCCAGCATCGGCATGATTAGTATCGTCTTCAGTATCATCATGGACACGACATAATTTTCGACAAATCTCGATGGTTTTATCAATATCTAAATTGGATTCAAATTCTTTTCTTGCTTCCAAAATGAATTCTTCATTGTCCTCGTAAATTTTTAGGAAGCACATTTCAGCCAATATATCACGTTCTTCATTTCTAAACGGTATATGTAGAGAAACCATTTCCCGTTTATAGTTGGTGAAATCTGTAGCCATGCCATAATTTCTGTACCGAATGATCCGCGATTCATTTCTTTTCGCAAATGTTCCGTCTTGTTTGACATTATAATGAGCAACAAATTGTGCTATAGAAACATTTTCTAGCTCTTCCCGTCGTTTCTCATATTTATCAAACCAATTTTCCTTCCAAATATTCGTAGAATCATCACCAACTTCTAATTGATTTAATTCTTTTTGAGTTTTTCTCATCCGCTGTCGTTCGATAGGCCATACAGTTGGAATATATTCAACTTTATGAGATGATTTGGACATAGGTTCTCGAAGAAGGTACAATGCTGCTTCTTGACTTGTCATTTCGACAGTATTCAGCACATTTACACTCATATTTCTTGTAACATCGACAATATCGAACTCAGGATGTTTGTCCATCGTTTCTATTATTTGACGCTGCAAATTACTGATTCCTCTATTCGTTTTGTTGACATATTCTACAACATGGTGGCATATTCAGATTTACTTAGCCATCTCTGCGATTGCCTGTCATTGGCCATCGAACTTCCACCTACACTTTTTTTAGAAGTGTTTTCTTGTAAATTCGATAACTTGCGCTCTGAGGGTCGCGCTAATATACCCTATACAGCAAATATTCACATTGGGACATACAACATGGTGGCATATTCAGATTTACTTAGCCATCTCTGCGATTGCCTGTCATTGGCCATCGAACTTCCACCTACACTTTTTTTAGAAGTGTTTTCTTGTAAATTCGATAACTTGCGCTCTGAGGGTTGCGCTAATATACCCTATACAGCAAATATTCACATTGGGACATACAACATGGTGGCATATTCAGATTTACTTAGCCATCTCTGCGATTGCCTGTCATTGGCCATCGAACTTCCACCTACACTTTTTTTAGAAGTGTTTTCTTGTAAATTCGATAACTTGCGCTCTGAGGGTCGCGCTAATATACCCTATACAGCAAATATTCACATTGGGACATACAACATGGTGGCATATTCAGATTTACTTAGCCATCTCTGCGATTGCCTGTCATTGGCCATCGAACTTCCACCTACACTTTTTTAGAAGTGTTTTCTTGTAAATTCGATAACTTGTGCTCTGAGGGTCGCGCTAATATACCCTATACAGCAAATATTCACATTGGGACATACAACATGGTGGCATATTCAGATTTACTTAGCCATCTCTGCGATTGCCTGTCATTGGCCATCGAACTTCCACCTACACTTTTTTTAGAAGTGTTTTCTTGTAAATTCGATAACTTGCTCTCTGAGGGTCGCGCTAATATACCCTAAACAGAAAATATTCACATTGGGACATACAACATGGTGGCATATTCAGATTTACTTAGCCATCTCTGCGATTGCCTGTCATTGGCCATCGAACTTCCACCTACACTTTTTTTAGAAGTGTTTTCTTGTAAATTCGATAACTTGCGCTCTGAGGGTCGCGCTAATATACCCTATACAGCAAATATTCACATTGGGACATACAACATGGTGGCATATTCAGATTTACTTAGCCATCTCTGCGATTACCTGTCATTGGCCATCGAACTTCCACCTACACTTTTTTTAGAAGTAATTTCTTGTAAATTCGATAACTTGCTCTCTGAGGGTCGCGCTAATATACCCTATACAGAAAATATTCACATTGGGACATACAACATGGTGGCATATTCAGATTTACTTAGCATATGTTCATTAGGACAAACAATAAGACTGATTGCCTTCATTTACTTAGAAGTCTGAATGAATACCTAATGTTAGCCTACACTTTTTAAAAAGTATTAATAAAATTGATTCAAATTCATACAAATTTGTATTCTAAAATGAAAATTTTATTTAGTATACTAGGGAAGTAGTTTGAATAATAGTGAAAATCTAAATTGTTGGTTCTGTCATTAAAAACTATTTGAGATCCACAGTTTATTAGTGTATAATAATTGCTTCTACACTTTTTTTGCTGTTGTAAGGTTTTTTGTCAATTTTTCATAAACTTCACACTAACCGTTATTTGCCATAATATTGACAACCTGCTTCCCATCTAATCCAAAAGATCTTTGGGAAAAATACAAGGACTACATGAGTGAAGATATTCTACATCGTTTGCGCGCTGCGAATCAAAATCCGGACATTCAATTCACACCCCAAACGTGTATAATGAGGCATTGATTTTGATTGAAAAAATATGTTTGGCAATCGGTAACAAGGCACTGGTGCAACTGGGAATGCTTGCTCCGAACCGACCAGCGAACGACCTTTTCGATCGTGATTTGCAACGAGAAACACACTTTGATTCTGACGAACTGGGGACATTTGGTTCCAGAAAAACGCATTGCGTATGACAGAATTATGCGTGCAATCACAGAACAAAGCGGTGGACTGTTTTTCATAGATGCGCCCGGTGGTAAAGGCAAGGCTTTTCTTCTTTCACTCATTTTGGCAACCATACGATCACAAAATAATATTGCACTGGCCATAGCATCATCTGGAATTGCGGCAACTCTTTTGGATGGTGGCCAAACAGCGCATTCAGCATTGAAACTGCCGTTGAATTTACAAAACACTAAGGCACCAACATGCAACATCAGCAAAAACTCTGGAATGAGCAAAGTATACTCCAAACGTGTCAAATTATCATATGGGACGAATGTACAATGTCTCACAAGAAAGCATTGGAAGCGCTTGATCGCACACTGCGAGATTTGAGAGGAAACGCACGGATCTTCGGTGGCACACTCATTTTATTGTCTGGTGATTTTCGACAAACACTGCCGGTTATACCACGTTCAACACCCGCTGATGAACTTAATGCATGTCTCAAATCATCAGTTTTATCTTTGCGTTTTCATTGCCAATTTACCACTCAGTCATTTCGGTATGAGTTCGCCAAATCGAAGTGCATCTGATTTAATGTACACCGAAATGAATCGTGAACTACAGTACGATACTGCAGAAATGACAGCGATTGTTACTCGCAATGTCCCACTACTGACTCATGAAAAAAAAATCATTTACGACCGCATTATGCTGGCAGTTTCGGTGGGACAAGGTGGATTCTTTTTTTTTTTTTTGGATGCACCCGGTGGAACTGGCAAGACATTTGTCATTTCGCTAATTCTCACCGAAATACGATTCAAATAATGGTATCGCATTGGCCGTTGCATCATCTGGCATTGCAGCAACTTTATTGGATGGATGCAGAACAGCTCATTCAGCATTTAAGCTGCCACTGAATATTCCAAATAACACAGACGCACTGTGCAACATAAAAAGACAATCGTCTATGGCCACAGTGCTGAAACAAAGGAAAATTATCAGCTGCGATGAATGCACTATGGCACACAAAAACTCTTGAGGCGTTGAACAGAACACTCAAAGATATAAAAAACAACGACAAACTATTCGGCGACATCCTGTTACTCCTTTCAGGTGATTTCAGACAAACACTTCCCGTCATTCCACATTCAACGTACGCTGATGAGATCAACGCTTCCTTGAAATTATCGGCACTGTGGCGTAATGTTGAAAAAGTTCAGCTAAAAATAAACATGCTCGTCCAAATGTTACAAGATTCATTCGCTGACACATTCTCGAACCAATTGTTAAATATCGACGATGGAAAAGTTGCTGTTTATAAAAATATTGGATGGATAAAATTGCTCACTAATTTCTGCACAATCGTTGATTCACAAAATGCTCTCATTGACCGCTTATTTCTCGATCTATGCACACAATACATATAAATCATGCGTGGCTGGCAGAAAGAGCCATTTTGGCAGCAAAAATGTGGACGTCCAGGATTTAAACTTCAAGATATAGCAGTCGTTGTCAGGCGACTTGGTATCATACAAATCGATCGATACAGTTTGCGAAGCCAACGAAGCTGTAAATTATCCAACAGAGTTTTTGAACTGACTGGATTTGCCAGGCATGCCACCACACGTTCTACGACTGAAAGTTGGATCTCCGGTTATTTTACTTCGGAATTTGAATCCACCACGGCTGTGCAATGGCACGCGATTGACCATTAAAAAATTCATGAAAAACATTATCGAAGCCACCATTTTGCAAATGACAAATTCCGAGCCGAAAATGTTTTACTGCCACGAATTCCAATGATTCCCACAGACGTGCCAATTGAATTCAAACGCGTTCAATTTCCTATTAGAATAGGCCAAACGATGTCTGTTTTGCGGCTTAGATTTGGGCACACTATGTTTTTCACACGGACAATTATACGTGGCTTGTTCTCGCGTGGGCAATCCAACGAGCTTATTTGTGTTGGCTAAAGACGGACTGACAAAAAATATCGTACATTCAATTGCTCTTCGAAATTAATATTGATTTTCTTTATTTCAGTTTCTTACTTTAGGATAAAAAATACTACTACTAATAATACTACTAGACTACTATTAGTATACTAATTACATTCAACTTTTAAGAGATTAAACAATGAATACGTTACGTTAATGAAATACATTGAATTGAGAAAATGAATGGTTGGTGTTTTTTTGTTTTTATCGGCGGTATCGTCTACAGCGCTCCATTCCTCTTTCTGTCATATGTAGATCCCATCCCCACACACTTACAATACATTCGTCATTTTTTATTTAACAACCAAAATATTCACTAGAAATAATTTATATGGCAGAACAACGTTTGCCGGGTCAGCTAGTATAATATAGATATGGCTGAATTAAAAAAAAATTAAAAGGGTTTACCTCACTGCGGGGTTCCGCAATATAATGAAATGAGTATAAGTCAGAGTCGGTATCGATGCACAAAATTCCAAAGAGGGTATTAGAGCGGCGGTCGGAAATTCTAAAATGGAAAATTGTTTTGAAAATGGGAAAGGAATTTCCCAACAATTTTTTTATATGCAGTCGGCATTTTGAATCTAGATATTTATTGCGTGCCATTCATAATGGCAACTCGAATGAGTATTTATCAAAGAATGCATTTTCCACTCACAATCTGCCACAATCATCTATATGACCAAAACGGATTCATGGCGTTTGGTGGCTAGGTCTACCGCGAGAGCAAGCCCTTCTAGGTTTGTAAAATAATATATTAGGATTTTAAGTAAGAAGTTATTATTTTTGCTAGTTCTCTTTTATTTAGCTTTGACATTCAAGAAGATACGACAGCAAGCGATTGTTGGAGGACGTCGATTATAAAGAAACTACTTCAGAAGTTGGGGTACAATGCGAGGAAATAAAATTTGTAAATATACCTTCGCTTTGGAATACGGAGGGCAAAATTAATACAATGACGGGATTACCATCTATCGCAGTTTTAAATGTGCTGGTGGAGCTTTGTGAGAACATTAGGAAAGATGAACGATGCACAATGTCTATGAGAAACCGAATTCTTTTCACCATAAAACCCGAAAACTATACTTTGCTGAAATAATAAACTTATTAGCAAAATTAACGAAGAAGTTAATTTATTGGCAATCGGAGGAACGGAACCTCAAAAATTTACCAACGTGTTTCCGAGATTTTTCTAATGTTATAACGATCCTGGATTGCACAGAAATAAGAACGGTTGCGTTTCGCTGTTTGACGTGCAGAACATATTCGTATTCGAACTATAAGGGTATGTATACGGATGGATGCATCAATGTTCTTGGTAAAGTGTCAACAGGCAGATCGTCTGATAAGGCAATTTTTAATAAAGACTACGAGTTATTAAAATTGCTGAATCCAGGAGACGCTGTAATGGAATTGAGGCCTACATTCTTGTTTGAGACATTTTCTAAAGAAGACGTAGAACGAAACATGAAAATTGCCGTAGCTCGCGTGCATATAGAGAGAAGAATTGCCTGGTTGAAGATTTCCAGAATTTTATCGGAAAAAATAATAAAACAATTCAATAAAAAAATTCAAATAACATAACAAATAAATATGTAATTTAAACAAAAAATTAATTCTAGAATTCTTTTAATTCTTAATTACTTATTAAGAAAAAAAAAAGAAAAATAATAAATTCAAAATTACATAACATTTAGTCAAGTACGTAAATCACAGCATTATGTTACATCAGTCATGTCGTTAATATTATACATCATATAAATCAATTTTTCGAGATAAAACCTATCACATGCTTAATATAAATATTCATTAATGTTTCGATGTAATTGTCTATAAAATTTTCATCTCGTACCAGTTTTATTACGAAATTGCTTTGAACTATAACTTTGCTTGGAACTATATAAAACCAGATAACAGATCTCCAAATTAGTTACGGCTAAGCCAACTGAATTTGACCATAATAACTATGGTTTTGACTTAACTTGTAACGGTTTCCTGAAAAATTCAAATAAGGCAAGCTTTGAAAAAAAAATCATCAGACATGTCCTTTCCTGTAACGAGGCACTTAACTTCAACTAGCTTCCATTCTACGCTGTTGAAAGCAATACCATCAGGACTCACTGCAATAAACGGTAAATCTGGTGAAATCATTAAGCCACAGTTAAAAAAAAAGCACTTCTGACTATAGATTTGTTCAGCCGTTTTTTCAGCAGATAGGCCATATCTGGTTGCAGTATTTCCCTTAAAATTACTATTGAATATAGAAGCCAATTTTTTCCCCCAATTTGGTGATTTATTCTTATAATAAGTGAATAAAGCGTAATAAATACGGCCTGTTATGCGTACTTTACGCTCCACTAACCAATACGCATTTGTTTGACAAATGGTTTGCTTACAGATTGTAATTGCTTCCTCCAAAGTCTTTGTAATTATTTTAAGTTCGATACTAGCGCTCTCATTTAAAAGAGGTTTAATTAATTAATTAATGATTCCACCCGACGACTGATCAGTTTCTAACAATTTCCGTAATTTAAATTGGGGGAAGCTACAAGAAAACATTTCGGCTATTCAATGTTACTAAAAATTGAATTAAAAAAATCCATCAGACTTTATTTTTTTTTTTTGTAAAATAACAGTTGCTATATTCAAGCCAATATTGGTTTACCATCGACCAACTTTGCAAAGGCTAGGTCTAGTTCTTCTTCCGGAATATCATCATCACGCATTTTCCTGCGGTGACACATTTCTGTGAAGAAACCGAACTGTACTGTCTAGAAATGTCTCTTCCAGTTGTGCCCCATTTCTGTTTTAAATCCGTGCAACTTATGGCTTGAAGATTCGGATATCTAGAACATTGTAAGTGATTAATGTGCAGTAAACCGATTGTTACCGATTAATGTGCAGTAAACAAGCCGCAATGTGCTTACATTTTGCCCCTGGTCCGGCTTTACAAGAGCATACGAGTACACATCGCCAGTAATTCAATTTTTTTTTAATGGTATATTTTAATTTCATGTGGGCTAGAAGTCATGGATGATGTTCGAACTACTAGCCCAATAACTTTTTCACTAGCTAGAGGTGGAACTATCCCTATGGCATGAACACAGCCCACATTAAGTAGCTCGGACCCTCGCGCATCGGCCTTTTTGCTATAGAAAAATATATCATTATTATTCCAGCATATGCCATCACCATTAATAATAAGTCACAAGGGCAAACATTTGACCATGCTGGAATTGATCTTCAAACTGCTGTCTTCTTGCACGGACAACTATATGTCGCCCTAAAACGAAATTACGAAACGCACCGAATTAATGACATCGTGTTTAAAAAAACAACAATAATTAAATTTTTAGCTGGAGTACGAATTGGTTTGGATTTTGCAGATAATTAATGGACATGCTTAACGGTAATTAATGGACGGGACAGATTTCCTTATATATATATTAAATATTCTGTAACATGTTTACAGAAGAATAGCTCACAGAAATCAAGCAAGTTCTCGCTAAACGGCATTTTATTAATTTTTAAAACATTCTATATGGTAACGAAAGTTGAAATAGTTGCTAATCGAGCAGAGTAGGCTCTCCATTGTTAACGTTCTAGATTTCTTAAATAAATTCTCATTCATAGGGTAATAAAGGTCAACCAAAACAATAGCTACATTTTTCGTCCTTCGATCTCTATAGTTTCTTGTAAATTTTGCCAAAAATTTATTGTCTTAAACGTGTGCCACATAACGGATAATCTTTGCAGAACACTTGCCGCCTTTGAAGGAAAAGCTGGAAACACAATGAAGTCACATATAAAACACCCAATCGTGAAAAACTTCTTCTTAATACCACCGGGAGTCGAACCCGCGACCTCCAAGTTGCAAGTGCAACTAAATAAAGGCGACTGTCACGACAATCTCGTTAACAATCAAAAAATGTCATTTGCATCGGCGTGAAATTTATCCCAAATCAACAATCATTAAAATTATTGTATTATATATATATATATATATATATATATATATATATATATATATATATATATATATATATATATATATATATATATATATATATACTATATATTATATATACATATATTATATTTATTTAAATTGAAAACTTTTCTAGTCTATTAGGTAAATCGATTTAGTGAAATTGGTGTACTTTTAGGATTAATTATTTATTTTAGTAAACTGGCATAAATTTCACGTTCACACGTATTGTTTTATTATTTATTGATTTTATTTTATCACGAAACCGATTTTTTTCTAAATTACCCCCCGCAAGAATCTCAATTCAAAAGGTCAATTCAAAGAAAATAAGCTTTAACCGTAGTTCATTAAAATTTTTATATCGAACGATTTAGCATTTACCGGTTGTCCTTTACAACATGAAGAGCTATTTCTGTTATTATTGTGTATTATTATTGTTTATGTGACTTAATTCTAGAGCTTGGATTATCAACTTTGTGAATTCAAAGCGACACGAGCTGAGCTAACCTGAAAAATATTATTGGTATGACCATTTCAAATTATGATTGTATCTTATGTGTTGCATAATCTGTCGTGTATACCTAAGGGCTCGAAAATTTGTTTATTTCCCAATCCAAATAATTTTCATATTACACATCATATACTCGTACATCTATATACATTAAGATACAATACAGTAATTGCTGTACCACCGATACAAAGTGGAATATATATATGAAACAACATATTGGGAATTTCGTTATTTTAAGAATGAAAAAGATAAGAAAATTCTGTCTTGATGAAAATAAAATTGAAACATATTCACCTTAACTTATAATCAAGAGAAGCACTAACAAAAACAACACAAATAAAACGTAGAAAAAAAGTAAATAGAAGAAGAAGATAATAAGTAGAAAATCATACCCCTCAAAACACATTTAACACCTTAGAGTTTTCCAGTTTTTCCATTTACTGCTTTTTTCGTTCATTTTCATCTCATCTCATCTCTCATTTTCTCTTGACACGAATATACAATATTTTTATTACAAAAAAAAAAAAAAAAAAAAAATTCTTGATACTTCTGGGAATTCATTTTCAGAAAAAAAGGAAAAATATGTCTCTCACTGGATATATAATATTATATTATCTTGTTGTTTTTGTTGTTGTTATTATTATTTTCATTCCAGTTTTCCACAGTACAATATATGTTCAAATAAACAGTTGTGTATTTAGGTATATGGCGCGGGAATAAAATTCGAGGAACTATTCTTTACACAGTTAGTATACAGTAGAATAGCACCAGAGCTACCTAAAAATAGATATCATCCAAATTTGTTTAGCGAGCTTTTGATAGGAATCCAATTTCAATGAAATATTAAAATTAACATATTGGGCCAGAATCCGGCCCGTTATCCCTTGTTTTCTTGTTCTCCATTTTATCTTTTTATTGTTTTTGTTCGCCTTCTTTTTCAAACAGCAACATTCCAGTCTTCTGTCGTTTTTCTAACTTTTGTTGTTTAAGCTCAGTGACTTTATCACGCAGGGGGTGTTACACACAGTAGTTTAACTAGGTACTCGCAGTACCCACGGTCGCGGAGAGGCCCACGGTTATTGGGGCCCCATGATATATTATAAAGCGTTCGAATATTAGTACAAAGTCAAGATTACATAGATTGTAGCTTAGATTAAGCTTAAATTAGACGACATTTTCAAATTTGCAAAACGGAATGTTTCTAGGAAAATTTTAAGATTAGACTATATTTCAATTTTTTGAGAACAGGCCTAACAATGTATTCTCGGTTGCTGAAGGTGAATGTCTGAGTAACTACACGTAATGCAACTCTATAGAAATTAAAAAACCTATAGGTTCTGACTTAGAATAAAATTCTCTTAACTCGTTTGAAAGCAAAGCTTTCGACATCAAACGATAACGATTTTAGTATTTGCTGGTATAGTATTTAATTTATTTCTAATAAACGTTTTGCACTCCAAATTAACCCCTTTTGCAAAATAAATTCAAACGTTTGCAAATCAAGTTTAAATTAGAAAAGTTTGAATTTGAATTGAAAAAGGATTAATCTGATATTTAAAAGGGAGATAATACTAATCTGCTTTGCTGCTAAGCAGCTTGTGAAGGTTCATAGAAATGAAGAAGAAATGTGGACACTTTATTTTTGGAACGGATTTTTTTGATTGCCGGTACGCGGTAAATAGAAAGTTGTGGATAGGTTGCGATGAATTTCTAAATTCTTCTATCGTACATTTTCGACACATGCAGTAGGTCACATTTCAGTTCCAATATCATTTGCCGGTCAAACACATGTTATTAGACTACATCTCACACCGAACTTAAGCCAATAATAATATTTTGAATATAAAAATTACATCCTTATGGGTTTACAAATAAAAATTAATCTTTGTAGTTGTAGTTGCACTTGCACTGTAACAATACAACTGGCAGCCCTTATAATTCATCCGGTAAATTGCAATGTTTGCCGCTTGTCAACAATGTATTTTTAATGTGATTAATGGGCATATGTGATTATTTGCAGTTAACCTTCGTTCCACGATTTGTCTAATGTTCCAAACGACGACAGCGTTTGCATTTTATGCAACTGGAAATTTATTGACAAAAATTTACGATATGTCTTACAATAAATTTAAAAAAATTATGTCCATTCGCCTGCCTCGAAAGTCCAGTCAAGTTACGGTTGGGTTATCGTCAAATACGACCTAAAATCAATATTCCCAAATCCTTTATTTAGACGAAAACCTCCTCAATTTAAAAAACATATTGTCAGATTATGGATTTTAACCCTAAAAAACGGTAATTTTTTGACAGATATGAGAGTAAACAAATAATTGCTTACCTTTACCAAGGACTTATGTTTACTTATTTGAAACAAATCACACTTTCTACCTAATCAGACATATATTTTGCAAGAAAAGGTTGTTGGGGTACTGACTACTGAGATTCCCTGTGAAAGTTAAGTATATAAAGTAACACGTATCGCTCTCTAGGATTAAGGAGTTTTCATTGGCGAAACTCGACTCTGGATACCAGGCACCCTCCAATTTTATTTAGCCTTCCTGTAATAAAGCTGGGTGGGTAAGAGTTAAATCAAACGGAAGACAGGGCGGGCAGATTCTTTACAAATTACTCAAAAAATAGAAGGAGTACAAGAAAATTAATACAATTCTCTTAAACAATGCCTATAAAGTATACGTTGCCTTGCCAAAACCCCTTGCATTGGAAAGCGCCATTTTAAGTGTCTTGCCTTTTTTAAGAAGAAACATGAGCCACCTATATAAAAGGACTGAATAGCAACCTAACTAGGACAAAGGTAGTACTTTAATTAACTTTTTTTTTCTATCTGCTATTCAGGCTTGACGAATATAAAATTGTCTGGCGGTGGATCTTGGGGTTCCCAAGGTCCTTAATTGTTTTTAATTTAAACTAATTATATTTTTGAACCTGTTAAACCTTCCAATGATATTATATTCCTGATTAATTCCGATCCCGAGTCTCTACATAAATTGTTTGACTAGCATCATTTAATTCTAAGTGAAAAAACTAAGTTTATGTTCTTTAAAATTACCGGAATCATAACTGCACTTAATAACAACTAAGTGACATATTATAGTGCTTCTAAATATACTCCCACTAACTGTCATATTGATTGTTTGAATATTGAAAAAGTCACAGTTTAAGAATCTTTGAATTCATCTGATCCGTGCCCAGGATTTTTCCCTTCCGTCCTGTGCACTGGTAATGGCTAAAATAGAATACGGTTTTAAAACCATTTTAAATGCAACCAAAAATGATTTTACGAACCATATTGTGGAAGAAGAGAACCGAATCCTCTTGGCCTTTATTCAAGTTTACAAACATTTACAATATTTTAATAATTTGGAACCCAGAAGGTGGATTTTTATTTCCCGCTTTGTGTGAACTATCGACGTGGATTAGGTTCTTCTTTAGCTAAAAAACGAGTTCAATATAACGGATGGATATAACGAAAAAAATTGTATACGATAGGTAGGTGTATAAGAACTCGATAATTATAAAATGTCATGCTATATAATTTCTGGTAATTGCAACTCCTCGTATAGAGTCGGTGGTGTGGTGGTTTATTTTAAGCTAGATAATAAAAATATTGTTGCGACACATATCGATATGAGCAGTACTGATATTTTAAAGGTGGCGTGTCTTTATATCTCAGTAATGTTTTCTGTTCTATTTGTTACTTCGGTCTAAAAAGACCAAAGTATTGAAATCCTGTCAAAAATAATAAAAAATTTGGTTGGTCCCACTTTTCTCGGCGTTTTGACCCCAGAGTCCGAAAAAACAACAAAAAAAAGTGTTGGTCCGTCTGTCTGGACGTCTGGATGTTTATACCCATGATATCTCGAGAACGGCTTGTACAATTTAGATTTTTCTTCGCCAATCTATTTCTATGGTCAAGGCGGAGAATTGAAAAGATTTTGGAACCTGTATATCAAGAGGGTGGGGTACCTGCCATACGAATTAACCCAAAATCACCTGGTTCTATAAATATTTATCAATTTTTTATACATGTTGGATACTGAATTTGTGATCGATTTGAATGTTAACTTAGGGGTCAATTTGCAGGTTGCGTTTAAGTTTAATTGGAGTAGAGTTGGGGTTGAATTGTGATATAATGAGCAGTTGACCAGTTTTTTATATATGCTGGCTTGAGGATTGAGTTGGGCGTTGAGTTTGCAGTTAAGTTGAGGGTTGAGTTGGGTTCCATTTGCGGGTTGAATTGAGGTTGAGTTAGAGTTGAGTTTGGGTTGGATTAGGATTTAGTGAGCAGTTGCGAAATTCATATATAACCAAGTGAGTATTTGAATGTATGTACGAACGATATTTAAACAAATTTATTACAGAAAATTAGTTTAATGTTTAACATTTACGAAATGTAATGGTCGCTGTACGCTTGAACAAAATTAGGAAATATTGAAAACTTACTTTCAAAGTGGTGAGTTTTCTACCCAAACTGTAAAAAATTTACGTGGGAAATTTTTGGAAGATTAAAGTGGGAAATTCAGTAGAAATGAAATGTCTGCAAGGCAATTTGTAAATCAATTTGTGAGGCGAGTTCGTGAACCTGGATTGTTATTGGATAAACCAACACGTGCACGTGCATTTACAGCGCTTACAGCCGAGAACATTGCAGCTGTTGTTCAGAATGTGTCTGAGCATCCAACAACATCAACCCGCCATCGTGCTCAAAAATTGTACATTTCACGCAGTTCTGTGATGAAAATTTTGCATAAAGACCTCGGTATGAAGGCGTACAAAGTTCAATTAGTGCAGGGGTCCGGTTGGCTAATTGGGCTGCTGAACGCGTGAATGAAAATGAGTATTTTTATCGAAAAATCATCTTTTCCGACGAAGCTCATTTTCACCTCGAAAGCTACATGTATCAACAAGCATAATTGTCGCCTTTGGGACTCACAAAATCCACACGTAACCGTAGAGAATACGATGTATCCACAAAGAGTGCCTGTTTGGTGTGGGTTTTTTTGGACCGGCGGCATCATTGGTCTATTTTTTTCGAAAATGAGCAGGGAGTTGCCCTTACAGTCAATGGAGAGCATTACCGAGCCATGATAAACGAGTTTCTGTTACCCAAAATTCAAGAGAAGGACACACACAACATTTTGTTTTGTCAAACAATCGGTATTTTGCACTCTGTTTTCGGGATCGAATAATCAACCGTAACGGAGATGTCAATTGGTCACCACACAGCTGCGATTTGACTCCGTTGGACTTTTTTTGTGAGGTTCTGTTAAGAATAAGTGTTACGCTAACCATCCAGAGACTATCCAAGACTTGAAAAATCAAATCGACGTTGCCATTGATGAGATAAAAGCCCATACAATCGAAAATGTTCTGAAAAATTGAGTTGACAGAATGGGGTATTGTAAAGCCAGCCGTTGGAGTCATTTGAATGAAATTGTGTTCCATACTGAATGGCAATGTACACTTCTTTCTAATAAAACAAACCACTTTGAAAGACATTCGTTCGTCCTTGCAAACATTAGATGGACCACCCTTTAGTATAATGATATACAACATAGCAACTGGTAACCATTTGAAGAGATTATACACTCATAATTAATTGTATCCCTATCCAAACTATCGTACATACTACCTTGATCAACAAGTTTTCGGAATAACCACCGTGTGGCGCTCCCGTCGTTCCGATTTCAGTTCTGTTTTTTTGTTAAGTTGGTACATCTGTTGTTGATATTCCCTCTAAATCTTAGCGTCATAGCTTGACATTTGCAAAAGTTACGTAGTCAAGAGTACATCTACTCTGTGTGTGTTGGCGATTTTTCCATTATTCCCTCTCGGCTGCTGAAACGCGTTCCCCGTATTGGTTTTTTAACTCGATTGAACAGAAAGAAGTCACAGGGAGCCAAATCAGGTAATTCGGTGGCTGTTGGATGGTATTTGTTGCATTTTTCGTCAAAAAATTACTAATAATGATGGCACTGTGCGACGGTGCGTTATCATGGTGCAAAATCCACGAGTTTTCTGCCCACAATTCTGGTCTCTTTCGGCGAATTGCTTTACGCAAACATCTCATAACGCCCAAATAATACTCTTTGTTTACCGTCTGGCCTTCTGGCAAAAATTCATGATGCACTACACCGTTGTAATCCATGAAAACCGAGAGCATTGCCTTCTTTTTTGACTGAAAACCACGTGGTCTTTTTTTGATGAGCGCCATTCACTTGCCTGATGTCTGGATTGCGTGTCGTACTCATAAACCCAAGTCTCGTCTCCAGTAATGATCCTTTTGATGAATGTGGGATCGGATTCAGCCTCGCAAATCATGTCTAAAATTGTAAATAATCGCCAACACACACAGAGATAGATGTACTCTTGACTACGTAACTTTTGCAAATGTCAAGCTATGACGCTAAGATTTAGAGGGAATATCAACAACAGATGTACCAACTTAACAAAAAAACAGAACTCAAATCGGAACGATGGGAGCGCCACACGGTGGTTATTCCGAGAACTTGTTGATCAAGGTAGTATGTACGATAGTTTGGATAGGGATAAAATTAATTATGAATGTACAATCTCTTCAAATGGTTACCGGTTGCTAAATTTAATAGACCCGAATTTCTTTACAAGGACATCCCTTACTACCAATACTCTAATTGGCCACTGTTACCTTACTATAATTATCAGTATCGGAAGACGATTGGTAATGTGTCGTTTAGTAACCACAAATTTAAGAAATTTAATGTTTCTCTGGGTAAACCCAAGCCACCACAACTAAAATTCACATACGAGTATATCGATTATACTAATGTTCTGAAGCTGATGACTGACATTAATCCCTAAAATACTGGGTTCACAAAATTTTATCAAATTGTTTGTCAAAACATCGCTTTTAACTCCACTACAAAGAGCTGCTTCTCATCGAATCTATTTTGATAAATATAAAATATGTAGATCCCAATTTCGAAGGATACTCCGTCAACATGCATTTAATGGAAAACGGTGATATGTCGATAATCAAACTGAGATTGCTAATATTCTAGATGAGTATTACAACAATGTGGAAATAATTACGAATAACGGCAATAAGCACAATAATGACACAAGACGATGTTCGGTCATCTACTCTAAATGAATTTTTACCTGTTACTGACAGCATAACCCATCAACAAATTAACAGTTTGAGTGATAATATATCTACGGCATCTTTAACTAATGAAATTAATCATTCTTTTAAAAATGGTGTGTTACCAGATTATTTAAAAATTACTAAAATTATTCCTCTGCCGAAACCAGGATGCCCATATGATAAGTCAAACACAAGACCTATATCAATTCTACCAATTTTCTCCAAAATCTGGGAACGCGTTATTTAAAACCGGTTAATCGAGTATTTAACTAAGAACAGTATCATTAACGTGAATATATATAGGTTCCAAAAACGCTGTGGTACCTTATCAGTTGTCTTACATTTTACGGAGCAAGTATACACAAATCTGAATGCTCATCAAAGAACTGCTGCGTTGTTTTTAGACATTAAGAAGCGGTTTGACTGCGTGAGTCATAAAGTTTTGTTGAACAAACTGAAAAAATCAGGAGTTAGAAAGAATGATCTAAAACTATTGGAAGACTACTTGAGAAATCGCAAACATTTTGTGTTACATCTATCTAATTCAAGGCTCCTTCATACACATCATTATTTCATGGGTAATATAAATTCTTGTTTATTAGTTTCTTTATTATGTATTACGGGTTTATACCGTTTATTTTGCTAATAAATTCGATTCTTTTTGGTGGTCTTAAATGTTGTGCAATACGCAACTAATATATAAAATTTGTTATAATTGAATATTTGGTGCGCGTGTTTTTAATAAAAGTTTTCGTGGTGGTTTAGCAGAGTTTTATCTGCTACTTCTATTTGTATTTATACCTTAAATACAACAGTGTGGGCGACGAGTAAAAATGGATGCGGCTACGGTAGAAAAGCTTATCACCAAAATCATGGATGATCAAGCAAAACTAGTGTGCGAGTTAATGGACAAACATAAAGAGTTACTGGAGGTTGCCACGCATAAAGGCAACTTATCAGAGATATCAGTACCACCATTTCGACAATTTGATTCGACACTCTACGTGGAGTATTTACTGTGGACAACTAGACCAGCATTTTACAGCGTACCACGTGTTGGACGACCTTCAACGCCGTTCGTTTCTATTGTCTTGGGTTGGAACGGACACGTACACGTTGTTACAAAAACTATTTGGGACGGAGAATATCGGTAACCAAACATATAAAGAGTTACTAGATAAATTAAGTGATCATTTCAAATCGGGTACTAATGTGTTGGCTGCTCGCTGCAAATTTGGGCGAACAACATTGAGGGAAGGCCAGCGGTACTCGGAGTGGATAGCGGAATTACGAGGGATCGCACGTGACTGCGAATTCGTCTGCAAAAAGGAGGGTTGTGATTAAGCATACGTAGATGAAATGATAAGGGATGCAATTATCCTAAAGACACCTCACGATTCAGTCAGGACCGCTGCTCTCCAGAAAAAAAATCCGACGTTATCGGATATTATTACTCTAGCAGATATGTACGACAGCACATGTAAGACGGTGGACGCGATATCGATATTCCAGACAGCGACTAGAGTAATCACGCAATCGCTCACAGTCATCGTTCCACAATCGCAAATCGTGCCAAGATTGTGGAAGCAAACATAAAAGGGAATCTTATTGGTTTAGACAAGCTGAATGTGATCAGTGTGGTAAGGTAGGCCATATACAATCTATTTGCCAATCTCGTTTTAGGAATAAAGGGCAAGACGAGACTCAAAAAAAAAAATCAGAGTACATCAGAACATTAGAGGTCGCGGAGCAAGTCTTTTAAGCGGAGATTATGAGAACTAACAGGAAAATGCTGATAGACGTAACAACAAATGAAACAAACATGTCATTTCTGGTAGATACAGGTGCTACTTGTTCTATGATAGGCACGACCGGCTACAAACAATTGGGGAAACTACCCTGTCAGCCCACCAACCAAGTTCTGCGCGCATATGGAGGTACAAAGATACCTGTTCGAGGGGTACTTAATGTTGAAATTAAGTTTGGCGAAGTCAGTACAAACTTAAATTTGTTCGTTACTTGTTGCTTTTGATCGTTTGGGACTTCAGATTACAGCAAAAAAAACCGAGGAGGTTCGAGCACTTGAGTCTAATTCGGAGGTGAAGAAAAGGGCAGTCGAGTTAACGTTAAAATATCCGAACGTATTCGTAAATAAAATCGGATATTTGCCTGCCCGATTCCGTTTGCACAAATGGAAGCCGTGAAGAAAGAGGTAGACCGAATGGTGAACGACGGAATCTGGAAGGCGGTTTCTACGTCTTATTGGGCAACACCCATTCAACCCGTGGCGAAGAAGGACGGTTCAGTTCGTATCGTGGGTGATTTTAAGTTCACATTGAACCCTCAGATACAGGTCGAACAATATTATATACCTCGAGCGGAGGAACTATTCCACAAGTTACGTGGAGGTCGTTTTTTTTCAAAGATCGACCTATCTAATGCTTACTTCCAACTTCAGCTGGACAGGGAGCAATTTAGATGAACACTTGCGAGTACTTGAATCAGTATTCCAGCGACTTCAAGAACACGGTCTGACTGTCAAATTGGATTGGAAGTGGATTACTTAGGCCATATTATAGATGAAAAAGGTATCAGACCATCAGAGTCTGGATTGGACGCCATTCGCAAGATGCCGAGACCGAGTAATATCGGGGAACTTCAGTCGTTTATTGTAAATTATTACCATAAATTCATAAAACATTTTTCAGAAGTTTCTGCACCTTTAAATGACTTGAGGAAAAAAGATGCGGGATTCGTGTGGAGTTCTGTTCAGCAAAAGGCTTTCGACACACCTAAAACCAGAATAATTGAGACGACGAAGCTAGTTCATTTCCGGGATGATTATCCAGTGGTGCTAGCAACAGATGCATCCTATTATGGAGTCGCTGCGGTAATTTCGCATATTTACCCCGATGGCACCGAGCATCCTATAGCATTTGCGTCAAAGATGATGACTGACGCACAAAAAAGGTATGGCCAAATTGAGAAAGAGGCTTTGTCCATAATATTTAGTGTCCGAAAGTTCCATCAATATCTCTACGGGCGAAAATTTATACTGATCACGCACCACAAACCATTAGTGAGTCTATTTGGGCCGAGCAGCAAACTTCCTGTACTAACTGCAAACCGATTAGCGAGATGAGCGATCATCCTTATGGGTTACCAATATGAGATTCGATAACGCAATACTGACCTTCACAGCAATGCAGACGCTCTCAGTCGACTACCTATGGGTTCAGATACAAATTTTGATGATAATGAGGAAGCCTATAAAGAAGTGATGATCTTATACAATGAAGATTGCTGAATTAACAGAAGTGGATCCTGTTCTAAAAAGAGTATCACATTTTATTAGGACCGGTTGGCCTAAGGATTCATTAAACTTAGAAAAAGACTTGTTTGCCTATTTTGAAAAAAGAATGGCACTAACGATACATGATGGAGTTATTCTATTACAGTCTGATTATCTTCGTGTAGTTATTCCATCCGGAATTCAAGCGAATGTATTGGATCTTCTGCACGAAGGCCATTGGGGAATGGTTAGGATGAAGCAGATGGCCATGCGATATTGTTGGTTTGTTGGGATAGAAAATAGCAAACGTGAAAAAGCCAGTACGTGTGACATCTGCAACAAATTAAACGTCGATCCGAAAAAGGAGTTCAGCGATTGGCCGAAACCGAATAAACAATGGGAACGCATACACGTCGATTTTGCCGGCCCATTCTGGGGTTGTTACTGGCTTGTGTGTGGATGCCTTTTCCCGCTTTCCTTACCTGGTTAGCTTGAAAAGCATTACTGCGGAAGCTACCATCCGATCTCTCAGGTCAATTTTTGCATTGGAAGGGTTTCCTGATACCATCGTATCCGACAACGGAGCTCAATTCACATCAAAAGAGTTCAAAGATTTTATCGCAGAGGGAAACATTAAGCATTTGACGACGGCACCCTTCCATCCAGCATCCAACGGTGAAGCAGAACGGTTTGTAAGGACATGTAAAACCACTTTGCCCAAAGTTGCGCTGGAAGGGCAAGGTAGGCTGTCTTAACGTTTTTGGGTACATACCGAATTACACCGTTGCCGAAAATTAATAAATCACCGGCGGAGTTGCTTCATGGGCGCCAACCAAAAAATCTTCTGGCCGCCCTGGTACCAAAGATGTACGTCCAGACAGAATCTACTGGCGAACCAATTTCGAAGTTTCAACCTGATGACAGTGTGTTTGGGTAAAAAAAATTTCCCGAGATGACAAATGGGTTCGAGGTGAAATAATGTTAGTTGTCAGGGTAAGATGATGTACGTGGTGCAAACGAACCGAGGCAGATGGCGCAGGCACCAAAACCAACTTCGAAAGCGACGCGAAATATCGACGCGTCATAAGAATATTGAGATACACCAACCAATTGATGATACAAAGGACTATGAAAGATACGCAACATCGTGTCGATCTCCTGATCTAGAAAATGAGCAAACTACATCCGTTGCTCCTTTGCAAACAACTGAAGGTTCATTAGTAATTGATAAATGGAGCGAGCCATTTAGGCGACCAGCGTTAGTGCAAACGGAACCAACTGAATCACCAAGAAGATCAGCTAGAGACAAACGTCCAGTTGTACGTTTTGTTCCGGGAATATGAAAGTAAAAGGGGAGGAAATGTTATATCTATCTAATTCAACGCTCCTTCATATAAATATAATATAAATTCTTGTTTATTAGTTTATTTATGTATAAATATGTATTACGGGTTTATATCGTTTATTTTGCTAATAAATTCAATTCTTTTTGGTGGTCTTCAATTGATTGTGAAATGTTGTGCAATACGCAACTAATAAATAAAATTTGTTATAATTGAATATTTGGTGCAGCGCGTGTTTTTATTAAAAGTTTTCGTGGTGGTTTAGCAGAGTTGTCTCTGCTACTTCTATTTGTATTTATACCTTAAATACAACATTTTGTATCTTTGGGTGATAGTGTGTCTGATCAACTAAGTATGAAATGCGGTGTGCCTCCGATTATGTTTTTGCTTTATGTCAATGACATTTTTTCAATAAAACTGAACGGGATGATCCAGTTATTTGCAGAAGATACTCTTATTATGAACAAATTTGGATCATTGGCCAGTATATAATCCTAAATACAATGATGATAATTGGCTGTCTACTTCGGTCTACATTTGCATAATAGGTGTTTTAAAGCGCATTTCTTACGTAGTTAACCAAGACACTAAAATTAATATTTACCAAGCTTATGTTTTATCCCACATACTTTATCTATTACCCATTTGGCGGACTATTTGTGATACTAAAATGAGGGAAATTCTAACAATGCAGAACAAAGCATTGGATGCTGTTTCCAACTTACCAAGTTTGACCTCAACCAAGTTATTGTACAATTCAACTATATTGTCTTTCCCAAAATTGATTAGTTATGAATATAGCTACACTGTTAATTTATAAAGTGGAAAAATC
The DNA here is from genome assembly GCA_958295665.1 of Tipula vernalis. Taxonomy (NCBI): domain Eukaryota; kingdom Metazoa; phylum Arthropoda; class Insecta; order Diptera; family Tipulidae; genus Tipula; species Tipula vernalis. The sequence goes on along the minus strand of OY282559.1, from coordinate 291,165,777 downwards.
TCTTATTAAAGAAACTAATTTTCAAACTACTAATCATTCTATCTCTGATACACTATCGTCTACCTAAGTTTGAATTTGTGGCTGCAATGAATAGTGTATTTTACAAAGGAATCTTGTTGTATAATAAATTACCAAGTAACTTCAATAATAGTAATATTGGCTCCTTTAAGAAATCACTAATGCAACTATTATATGACGGTATGACGTTATTATGGTATGGTTATATGATAGAACGGTAAAACAAAGTTGTTTGTTCGTGTTTAAAAAACCATACATTCGGGCGAATTTATTATATGTAGAAAGAAAAATTAATTCAAATCAAATTTTTGAACTTAGTGCTAAATTAAAAAAAATCCAAATACAGAAAATTTGTCAAGATATAAACTATTTGGGATTTCACAAAGCTAATCCCCTTAAACTTAATTTCGGATAAAAGCGTTAACCTATTAATCGACAATGCTTGACAATTTAAAAATTTAATATTATTCATGTTTAAGAAAGTAGACATCTCAAAACTTTCTTCTATCGGCAAACATCCCCCTATGATATTCTGATAGGCCTATGCGTATACTTTAATCATGCATATCCGCTAAAATTTAATATTGGGTTTACCTATTGAAACATCGATTATTCGAAAATTTAAAAAAGTAGATCTTAAGCACGTTTAAGAAAATCGATATCTTAGAACTTTCTTCTATCGGACCTATGACCTATGCGTCTTAAGCACGTATAAGAAAAAGCAAACATCTCACTATGATTTTTCGATAGGCCTAGATTAATTTTAAATACATTCGTACGCTTGGCTTACTAAAAATCAAAAAGCATACATTCGGGCGAAATAGTGTGAAGTATTAGAATGAACTTTTCTTATAATAAATTCGCCCGAATGTATGTTTTTTTTAACACTAACAAACGCAATTTTGTTGTATTTGTAAAATTTAATATTAATTTAGGATAAACTTCATTCGCATAGTACGGTAGTATGATGTTATAAAATCTGTCAAACAAATTTAAATGGCAACACGCGAGTTCATCTGTAAATCTACGCCTCATTTAGGAAGTTTTTTCGCCAAATTTTCGATTAAGTAAAGCAAGAAGGTAAGCACACTGAAGAACTTGAGGCAAACATTTTTATAGACATAGAACTCAATTTCCTGAATCATGAGGATCTTATGGTATGGGAGTTCTGTCTCACATGCGCACACTCAATATTTACTTCTTGGGGGCGCACCTTCCTACTTTTGTTTGGTCAATTATCACTTAACCCTGACAACAAGGCATCGTAGGCAGATCTCTAGTCAACAAATTAGCAGTACTCAATCCTTCTTATTGGGTCTTCTAGGCATGTGCCTAAGAGAACGCACCTTCACTCCGAGAGTAGGAACTTCAAAAAATTTGTGTGGTTTGCTCCGGAAGCAACATCAAAAAAATGTGGTTTACAAGCAAGCATGGCGATAAACCCAACAAATTATTTGTGTCTTGATTTTATTCAATTCACTTGAGAAATTGTATTCAAATTCCCCTTGATGTATTTCTATGTAGGTATATTTAAAATAAAAACACTTTTCGAAGTACACCAATTGAATTTTAATCCTGCTTTTAATCTGCTGAATTTAAACATCTCGCATTAATTATATGAAAAAGTTGTTCTGATGAGTTGCAGATTAGGTGTGACTTTAAAATCAACTCAAATTTTGAACGCGTTCAATTCCAACTTTTACGGCAATGTATTTGTGAAAACTTAATGGTTCGAATATGACTTTGGTTTTTAATTCGAAATAAATCAAAATTCCAATTTTTAACTGTTAATTTGAAAATTTGAATTTTTTTTTTCATTTATAAAGTTTACATCAATGCAAGTTATAGAATTAAGTTTTTTGACCGCGTTACACTAGGGCACGCGATTTCTGCGTCTTTATATCAACTGTACGTCTTCATATACTAATAAGAATGAAAATCTGTATGCCTGTGTGTATGTCTTTATATTGTTACGGTGACACCTAGAGTGTAATAGAATAATCAAAATCAAAATCAAAACGTGGTTGCGGTGGGTTAATATATAGAAACAGTAACGGTGATATACTATCGCAAGACAGAGTTACGTAGCTGCAAAATGGGTCGTAAAAACAAAAATAAATCCAATGACCATAACACAAGTGATGCTGATTTCTATCAACGAATGGAGTCATTATTTAAACAGGCAATTAATAATGAGGGAAGTTTCGCGAACCGTCGGTCATCGCATGGAATAAATGGAAATCAACAATCAGCTGAGGATGCCGGAAAAAGCAGTGAGTCTGTTCATAATCCGCAAGTAAATTTAGGCGGTGCTGGGCAAGAAGAGAAGGAAGAAATAGCGGAAAAATTATTAGAGCTAAAAAATAAAGAGATTGAGCTTTTGCAAAGGGAGAACAGTTTATTAAGAAGAAGTGAAAGTTCGGTAAATACTCAATATCTTTTCAAGGATGTGGAAGAATCAATGAACAGCTACAACGAAGACGACGACTATGCACTGGACAAATGGATAGAAGACTTGAACGAGGTAGCAAGAACAACCGGATGATACGCGAAAAACCATTTATGCAAAGCGGCTTTTGAACGGAACGGCTAAGGATAGTTTGAGATTAGCGGTGAGTATAGATAACTGAGATAAATTAAAAGAACATTTGCGCGTTGAAGTCGAGAGAAAAGATAGCAGTGCACCGGTACATCGTAAAATGTTTGAACGCAAGAAGAAATTGCAAAACGAGGTTGCATTGAAGATGAAGCCATCTTTCAGTATTGCATAGCCGGAATCGATGACCAAGAAATAAATAAAGCAATACTATACGGGGCAAAATCGATGCATGAATTCCAAGAAAAATTAGCTATTTACAGTGAAATACAATCTGCTAAAAATAATAAACCGCCAAAAGTAACGAGTACAATTTCAGAGAAAGAGGATGGAAAGGACATGAAGCGTCACAAGTTTAGAAGAGTTCAACTTTGCTTTGGATGAGGAAGCAGGAACCATAGAGGTGACAAGTGTCCTGATAAGGAGAAAGGCCCTAAGTGCTACAACTGCAATGAATTTGGACATATTTCACATAAATGTCCAAAAAAAATGGATGCTGCCAAAAACAGGGTGCTGACAGTCCAAAATGAAACAACTGTCAGTACCAAAGATGTTAAGAAATTAATTATGCAAGGTGTTGATCTTTATGCACTAGTGGATACGGGCAGTGATCTTAATTTAATGTCAATGCATAAATATTTACGGATAGGAAAGCCACCTCTCATGAACCAAACAACAAAGTTCAAGGGGGCGGGTTCAAACAATATTTCGACTCTCGGATTGTTCCATACAGATGTGCAAATTGATAGTGAAGTTTACGAAACTGTTTTCCATGTCGTAGCAGATGACGTTTTACGAGGTGAAGTAATTATTGGTAAGGAGTTACTGAACCAAACTATTACGATTCTTACTCCGAATAGCATTACAATGAAGCGATTTATACCGGAACAATTCTGTTTGGCGATTGACCACGGCAACGTGGATCTCAATTTAAATCACGTTAGAAACCGAAGCAATGCCGAAATTATCAAAGGTATGATTGTAAACTATACTCCTCAAAGACTCCAGTTGGAAAATGATGTGAAAATGAAAATCATTTTAAATGATGAGAAACCGATTTTCCAAAAGCCTCGACGACTTTCGCCGCTGGAAAAAACTATTGTTGACAAACAAGTGCGGGAATGGCTGGAAGAAGGCATAATAAGACATAGTAACTCAGAATTTGCTAGTCCAATAGTTTTGGCAAATAAGAAAGACGGGTCCAAGCGACTCTGTATAGATTACAGAAAAATTAATGAAAAAATCATCAAAGACAGGTATCCAATGAATCTAATGGACGATCAAATTGATCAGCTGCAAGGTGCTTCTATTTTCTCTACTTTAGATTTACAAAACGGGTTTTTTCACGTTCTAGTAGAAAAGTGCTCCATTAAGTACACTGCCTTCATTACGTCGATGGGTCACTACGAGTTTTTACGGGCACCGTTTGGCCTATGCAACTCGCCAGCTGCATTCCAACGCTTCATCAACAATGTATTTAAACCATTAAGCGCGTTGGAGATAGTGTGTATTTATATGGATGACCTAATAATCCCAGCGGGAAACGAGAAGGAAGCAATTACTCGATTGGAAATCGTGTTGAAGCTGGCCGAAAAGCATGGACTCCAGATTAATTGGTCCAAATGTCAATTTTTGTGTTCCTGCATTGAATACCTAGGGTACGAAATTGAAAGTGGGTGGCTCCGGCCATGTAAGAGTAAAAAGGAGGCCATACTAAAGTCTCCAGAACCGAATATTTTCAAGAAACTCCAGTCGTTTTTAGGCCTAACGGGATATTTTCGAAAATTTGTGAAAAACTATGCTATATATGCAAAACCTCTCTCAGATCTTCTGAGAAAGAATACGGTGTTTAAGTTCGAAGCCGAACAGAAGAATTCCTTTAACCAGCTAAAACAAATATTGGTGAAAGAACCGGTTCTCCGAATTTACTCTGTAAGTGCTGAGACACAGCTTCACACGGACGCGTGCAAGATCGGGTTAGGAGCAATTCTTCTTCAGAAATTCGACGGTGATCAGCAGTTTCATCCTGTTTATTTCTATAGCAAGAAAACATCCGACTGTGAAGAACGGTATAGTAGCTATGAACTTGAGGTCCTGGCGATTGTTAGAGCATTAAAGAAATTTCGTGTATATCTCTTGGGATTGGAATTTGTTATACCCACGGATTGCGCTGCTTTTAAATTCGTAGGCTTTGATTTTCACTTCAGCCGGTCGTATTAATTTTTCTTATATATTTTAAATTTTGTAATTTCATTTTGGAAATATTTACCGTAATATGCTTAATGTCAAAATGCTTAAATCATGTGAACCCGTGGTGTGGCCGAAGGAACCAGAAAGGAATCCATCAAAGAGTAGTAAAAATTCTTTAATCGCCAGAAAAGTCGTTAGATCGTGGAGCCAAGATAGCAAAGATGTTTTACAAGATGGATTTAAATGTCCTGGATGGATTTAAATGTGATTAACTCTTAATATTAGTACTTATGATAATTAACTTCTGTGCTGTTGCACAACTTATAGTGAATGAGCATTCTTGCTCAAATTAAGTTGTGTATACGAACAGGGTGAAAATAGTTTAGAGAAAATTTGAAGACTGATCTCAATATAAAATGTAACATTATAAATAAATAAATAAATATACAATGAAGAGAAAGGAATTAACGTCAAGAATTGCAGGATGGGCACTGCAGTTGCAAGAATTTAATTATAAACTACAGCACCGTCCATCCCAACGAATGCAACACGTGGATGCATTAAGCAGGAGTCCGGTTGTTTTACTCATTGAGGAAGGTGTTACAGCGAGAATAAAGGCGGCACAGAAAGACGATGAACATTTAAAGGCGATATTGGAGCTCTTAAAATCAGGCCCGTATAATGATTATATAACCACTAATGGAATTTTGTTTAAATTTATTCTAAGTAGTCCGTTGATAGTTGTCCCGAGAAAAATGCAAGCAGAAGTCATTAAGGTGTACCATGAACAAGGACATTTTTCTATTAAGAAAACTGAGGAATTAATCAAGAGACAATTTTTCATTACGAAATTACGTGATAAAATTCAAAGTTGTATTAAAAATTGCATCCCTTGCATTCTGGCAGAACGAAAAGCGGGCAAACAAGACGGACTACTTAATTCAATTCCGAAAGGCGAAGTCCCGTTGAGTACTTATCACGTGGACTATCTGGGTAGCTTGGTGGCTACGAAAAAGCAGTACAAATATATCCTCTGTGTAATTGACGGTTTTACAAAGTTTGTGTGGCTGTACCCGACGAAGACCATGACTACAAAAGAACGATTGCCAAATTGGAGTTTCAAAAGACGATTTTCGGGAATCCAGCAGTAATAATCTCAGATCAGGGCCCTGCATTTCGAAAGGAATTTGACAATTACTGCGATAAGGAGGGTATACAGCACTTCTCTGTGACTGTGGGAATGCCTCCAGGAAACGGACAAGTAGAGCACATCAACCGAATTATTATACCCGCGTTGACGAAATTGGCGTTATCAAACCCAGAAGAATGGTACAAATATGTGGATAGGTTTCAAAGATATTTGAACAATTCTTACCAAAGAAGCATTGGCGTGAGCCCATTTCAATTACTTACGGGTGTGAAGATGAGGTGTCCTGAAGAAGTAAGAATTCAGGAGGTTTTAGAACAAGAAGCAGCACTTTGGTTTGACAATGAGCGAGTGGACTTACGAGAAAATGCAAAGCGGAAGATAGTTGAGGTTCAAGCTGAAAACCGATCAACTTTTAATCGTCGAAGGCGACTGGCAAACCCATTCAACCTTGGTGATTGCGTGGTAATCAAAAAAACGCAATTTAGTGGGGGGGAACAAAATATATCCCTAATTCCTTGGTCCGTACGAAGTAACTAGTGTAAAAGGTCGAGACCGCTACGATGTAAAGAAAGTATCGCAGACGAAAGGGCCATAGACTACTAATACAAGTGCCGAGTTAATGAAGCCATATTATTGTGACAGATGATGATTGTGAAACAACGGAAGAAGAAGGGGCCGGAGAGCTAGAAAATGGAAATGGTGGTGAAGGACCATCTGGGACAGATGAAAATCAGGACGGCCGAGTGGGATTTATTGATGATTGAGGATCACCCTTTGATTCTATTTACTTTATATAATATTGATTAGCCGGTTTTATGTATAATTATTGTTGTATTTGTGCATATCGTTATAACATGTATATTTCGAGATCTAATAAATCATTCTTTTTTGGACATTCGATAGTACAACAAGTTAAATTTGGTTGCTGTTTTTTTTTGACGGAGTCAATTTTCCTACATATATATACATATATATATATATATATATATATATATATATATATATATATATATATATATATATATATATACATATATATATATATATATATATATATATATATATATATATATATATATATATATATATATATATATATATATATATATATATATATATATTGAGCAACTATCTTTTAAGATGCAAAGAGAATCCGCTTCACTCTGTTTATCAAACAATTTCGAAGTAAATAATTTCTATTCCTTCAAGTAAAAATATTGTCTCGTTTTTGCCTTGTCAGTCAAGATTCGTATCACTGGATTATGAATAAAATAAAGGCAATTCAATTTATCACCAACGAATTTATTTAGTTAGCACAAGAATTATTACAATACAATTTTTTAACAATAATTCACAAAATCACTTTATTTAATTTTTACACAATTCTTATGTACACTTGTAAATTTTATTTCGCACTAAAACACTTTTTAATTCCTTTTTAATCTTCACACTATCGCTTACCAAGTACTAATAATAATCTTACAACTTTACACTATCGCATTCCCAATAATCCAATTCGATCTCGTTCGCCTTTTTATATAGACATACCGAACTTCTAGAAATTTCATGACTTTTCCAGTAATAATAGTCTAGAAACATTTAGAAAAATTGTATCATGGAAAATTCCATTTTAGTACAGTAAAACATTGAGCTATTAATTTAACTTATTCTATTACACCCTAGGTGTCACCGTCACAATATTTTTTTTTAATTCAACTTGTCCGAATTAGTGTCCGATACGCTTTATCCCTTCATTCGTTGTGTTCATTTTTCCGGTTTTTAGTACAAATTGCCATACATATCAAATGGCCCTACTTAGCGTTCACACTACTTAGTGTTGATTGTTGCTTCGATTGTTGGTTACTGATAGGTTACCACCTTTATTTCAATAATTCCTTTACGGTAGTTTATCCATCTAGGAATTTGTGGGTCTCACAGGGCTTTCTTCCCTTGGTGTTTGAATCTTCCCTCTCTCTGATTTTAGTGGTGTTTTGGAACCCTTTAGAGTCTGGGCAAGGACTACACAGTGTTTCAAACTAAATTGATTGCTGTCATTCATAGTGTGATCGAGGCTAAGAAATTTATTGATGAGGATAAAAATATTATTCTGTGCACAGATAGTAGACTAGTACTCAATTCGCTGAAAAACATTTTCTAAACTGGTCAAAGATTGTAGACACTTTCTCAATCTTCTTGAAATTGCTGATTCATTGGCCAGAGCTGGGTCGCTTATATAACAAAATGGTCCTGAACCAGAAATGGCTCGCTTATCTTTTAGTTTGGGTAAGAGAGTAGTGAACGTTTTGACACAAAGGTGGCTTGAAATGGTTCTACTTAGCGGTCGTATGGCAAAACATTTTATAAGTGAGCGAAACAAAAGGTTAACTTTGTAGGACCTGTCTTTGAAAAAAAAAACAATTAAGAATTTTACATACAATTATAATAAGAATTTAAGACGTTTTCATTTAAAAATCATTTCAGCTCAATTTGTTACATTACCATTAGGGATCTTTAGTCCTGATTTGTGGTGTCCTTCGCAAAACCGAGTCAGATTTAAATAGTTACGCTACTGCATCTATAAAAACCCAAGTAGACATTCACATACTAAATAAATATTTTAGTATGTTTTCATTTACCTTTATAATATGCATATATTCAACCAGGGAAAACCTTTATGGTTGGTAGATGGTAAATTATAAATTGACCGCACTAGGAAATAAATTTTAAAGCATATTTTGCTATAAAGCACATACACACAACCTCACTGTAAGCCTTAATAGAAAAGATATCTATTATTTAAATAAAAAACGTGTGTCTTACACCATACACAACAAAAATTATGCTATGCCACCCAAATCACCAATGGGCCAATATATTTGCCAAATTTTAATTTAACTAATGAGGACCCCCTTAAAAATTATGTGTATACCTTTGATCCCCATTTAGCAAAAATAAATAAAATAAAAAGACATACACATTACATATACATACATATATTCCACAGGGAGACGGGAAAAAAAAAAATTCTCCCCACACTGGGCTACAAAAATTTACCCAATCAACACCCAAAAACAATTTTTATTTTTTTTATTTTAAATTTGAATGATTTTCTGTTTTTCTTGAGAAAATCCTCAAGAGGATACTAAAAAATAAAAAAAAAAACAAAAACTAGAAAAAGTACTTCTGTTTATTTCCAATGAAAGACGGAAAAATTCTTTGGAAAAGCAAAATAAAATAAAATATCCCAGAGATAAAAAAAAATGTATTCGGTATTCTCTACCGCTCTCTCTCTCTCTCATCAGAGAGAGGATGGGGTATTTTTCATAAAAAATTTAATTTGTATATAAATTCAAGAGAAAAACTCTTGAGAATGGATGTTGGCTGTTTATTTTTTGTGGGATAAAGGTAAAGTAGGAAAATTCTTTTCGTTTTTCACATATAAAATACAAAACGTATCTCTTAAATAAAATTCTGGTTTCGTTTTTTTTTTTTTTTTTTTTGTGTATGTTTGTGTTGTTGTGAGTGAGTGTGGAAATTATATGTCTGTTTGTAAGAGTATGGTACATGAGGGTTTTCTTTATTTATCTCACAACGAAAGCAACAACAAAAAAGTAATAATAACAGTATAAGTCTCGTGGTATTCCCGTGAGACGCGGTAACCAAGGAGACGATAACATGGGGAATTCCCTGAAGACCATGAAATTTTATGTTTATATATTTTGTGTCTTGTATCTAACAATTTTTTTGTATTTCTTCGTATTCTGAGTTTGTTTATATAAAATGTCTTGAGCACACAGAGGTATTTCGATAAAATGTATCTTATAAAGGTAAATATTCTTCTTACCATCATTTTCGTCAATATCATCATCGTCACCGACATTATCCTCATCTTCATTATCACTACACTCATTGTCTATAGATTCATTAACATGTGACTCGTTGTTAATTTCGGTCTCATCGGTTTCGTCATCTGAAATATGAAAGAGAATTATATTTGAATCCGGATTTTTATTTATTTAATAATAATAATTTAATCAGCCAATTTCTAATTGGATAGAGAAAGTAGGTTAGAGAAAAGTAATAATTTTAATTCTCGCACGACATTCGTAGATGTTCTTTGTTAGGTCGGTTCGATTTACAGAAACCAAAAATTAATGATTTTGTTTTGAAATTGCCTCAAGCCAAATGTTATTTCAAAGGGGTCAAAGACCTTATAATTGACTAAAATTGTAAGGCTGCAAATCCTTTGCCGATTTGATAGTTCCAAAATTCTGGAAAATTTCAAAGCGTAGTTGTTTGCACCGTTAATTTGGCAATCCGTTGTTAGCGCCCTTCGATTACCAACAAGTTAAGAATTAACCGCTTCACTTGCAGTTATCTTGCAATTTTTTCACTTTACAGCGCTACTTCTTCACTAGCCCTTTAATAAAATTCAGCTTACAAAACAGCTTGGAGAAAGTAACTCCAATTAAATTGTTGTCAGATTGTAGATATTGCACCTGGTAACCTGTAATAACAATTTAATTTGGTTACTCGTTTCAATATTACGTGACATTTTCATTACAAAAAATAATGTCAAGATCAATGTTTTTGTAAGTAAAACTAATTCATTAAGTTTTACAATAATACAATAATTTATTTTTTACTGATTGTAAGAAATATAAAGAAATTGTATTTTATTTTAGACTAATATTCGACCATCTATGGTGATAGTTTTTAACCAAAACTGAACGATAGATTGTCTCTATATATGAAGGAGTCATTTTAGCACGGTCCAAGGTGCAATATCAAGAAGCACAGCAATCTTCTCCAAAATATATCGTGGAGTGCTGAAATAGTAAAAAACTTTCCTGCTAAATTTGTTATGAATCCTTTATATGGCGATGAAACACTAAAGCCACTCCCGCTCCTCCAAAGATCCTTTTGAACGGCTGTATTCTAACAATGTGGACGATTTTTTTCCGTAGTTTTCATCGTAACTGTAGTTTACTGAGTGTTGGAATTTTTGTTTGTCGTCAAAGCATTCGTTTGCGGTGGCAACCGCATTAAATATTTGTTATATTTTAAAAAACTTGCTTTTTCAAGATTTAAAAAAAAAATCCCCAGAGCCAAAAATCTCCATATAAAAATCCACAAATTCAAAAATACTAAGAAAATTTCATTTATGCAAATGTAATTTGAAAATTCAACCCCTTCCGTAAAAACAATCGTGAAAGAAGAAATCAGACGTTCACCATCCGGCGATGCTTCATATGTTGGTTCAGATCCAACATTTATCAATATGCGTGGAAAAACCCAGCTTCCAGTATCGATATTTACACTCAGTATCGATATTTACACACTATCCACCGATATCACTATTGTTTTACCTTTAACGTTCACTATGAAATTTTTCCGTTAACTTCTTAAAACTTTAAAAGGTCCTTCATACTGAGGATGAAGGCCTGTTTTGATCTTATCGACTCTTATGAAGATGAATTCGCAGCTATTTAGAGAGTCGGGCACAAATACGGGTTTGTCAGATTGACGTGGTTCAGATGACTTAACATTTCGAATTCGTTCTTTTAGCAATTCAGGAAAAACTGTTGGGATCTACGGGAATCGTTGATTGAGATGGTGTAAAAAATTCACCAGGAACTTTAATTTGCTCCCCATACACTAACTCAGCCGGTGAACATTTCAAATCTTCCTTAATTGCCGCGCGAAGACCTAACAGAACTAAAGGAATATCGTCGTGCCAATTTACTGTGTTGACTCGAGCCATCAGTGATGCTTTTAGGTCACGATGAAACTTCTCTATACCAGCCCGTTTGATTGCGGATGATAGGCGGTTGCACGGATTCTATGCGAACCTAATAATTTAGTCAGATCGGAAAACAGTTTGGATTCGAACTGATATCCTTGATCTGTAGTAATAATTAATGGGACGCCGAAACGAGATACGTACTGTGAGACAAAAGTTCTCGCTTCTGTATTGGCTGTCATATCAGAAATCGGGGAAGCCTCTGGCCATCTTGTAAACCTGTCGACGATAGTGAGGATATATGAACATCCACAAGATTGTGGTAATGAACCTACCAAATCCATGTGGATTCGTTCAGTGAAAAGTGCCAGTTTCAGATCGAATATGGCGACCTGTCTTACATCTCTGGCATTGCAAACACGCCTTTGACCACTCATTGTTATCCTTGTTTATATTGGACCAAAAATATTTAGCTGAAATATTCTTCCGAGTTGATCGAATGCCAGGGTGAGATAAACCATGTATCATGTCAAAAACCTGCTTTCTAATAATTTTGGGTATAAACGGGCGACATTTGCCAGTGGAAGTTTCACACCAAACGTTTTCATTTGAATCGGTTGACTGGATCTGTTCGAGTTTTAACTTGGAACTTGGTTTTCGATTTGTGTCAGATAAAATCGGGTTGAGCTCCTCATCGTACTTTATCATTCAACGTTTTATCTGCCAAGCTAGCTATTTCAGGGCAACCGATTCGCGATAGGCAATCTGCAACAATGTTATATTTGCCACTAACATGCCGTATATCGCTAGTAAATTGCGCGATGTAATCTATAGCGGTGGTTAGTGGCTTATGGTCGGTTTATATAGAGAATTTCCGACCCTCAACGAAATACCTAAAATGTTTGAGAGAAAGGTAAATACCTAAAAGTTAGCGGTCGAATGCTTAATATTTTGACTCGGTTGGCGACAATTTCCTTGAATAAAACGATAATGGCTTCCACTCACCATCACTGAATTGTTCTAGTACTGCTCCAATAGCCCAACTGGATGCATCAGTTGTGATGTTGCATGTCGCGTTAGATTTTGGGTGTGCCAGTAACGTTGAAGTAGCTAATGCTTCTCTGCATTTCCGAAACCAATTTTCACAATCTTCTGGCCATGTAAATTGTGATATTTTGACTTTGTTCATTAAGGACAAATGTGAATGCAAAGGTGCTAGCAGGTGAGCAATATTTCGTATAAATCTGCTATAATAATTTATCATCCCAATAAATTGTTGTAACTGTTTGACTGATGTTGGAGACGGAAAATTAGAAATGACTTCCACTCTACTAGGTGATGGAGAGATTCCATCTCTTGAAATATTATGTCCTAAAAATTCTAAAGATGAAGCACCAAAAACACACTTAGATACCTAAATGTTTACACCATATTCGATTAAACGACCAAATAGTTGTCTCAAGTGTGATTTGTGTTCCATTTCGTTCCGACTTGCGACCAAAATATCATCAATGTACATACATAAACAAATTCTAGTCCACGGACCACCATATTCATAAACCTTTGGAAGGTTTGACTGGCATTTCGTAATCCAAAAGGCATCCGGATAAATTCAAACAAGCCGAATTGTGTTGTGATGGCTATGTCTTGTAAATATCCTCCGGAACTACAGGAATGTGATGGTATACTCTCACTAAGCCGATCTTTGAAAATACCGTATCTAAACACAAAGAGAAATTATGCAGATGGGCTATTGGGTACCTATCTGGCGTTGTTATGGTATTAAGCCGACGATAATCGCCACATGGACGCCAATCAGCACTGTCCTTCTTCGCAACTAAGCGGAGTGGTAAAGACGCACTTGACGATGATGGTCGACAAATTCCAAGTTGAACCATGTGCTCAAATTCTGTTTTTGCAGCATTATGTTTGACTGGATCTAATCTTCGAGGTGTGCAAAATGGTAACGGTCCTTTTGTTATAATATGAGGGACTACGCAATGTTTCACCGGAAGACTGTAATTTGGGCTTTCAACCAAGGATGGAAACTCGGACAAAATTGTGCTATAATCACTTCCTATTGAATAGTAAAGTGGTATAGGTGTATCACTGTAACTGCAAAAAGCGTTAACAGTTAAACTTGTTACTTTATCCAACAGACGTTTACCTTTAAGATCTACTAAAAGTCCGAACTTGGTAAGGAAATCAGCACCAATTATAGGTTTATTTACTGATGCTAATAAAAATGGGTGTACAAAACTACGCCTTAAACCCAAATCAATGTTCAAAAGTTTCGTATACCGTACGTACTAATAGTAGAACCATTAGCGGCTGACAAGAAAAAATCTGGGTTTTTTTTATAACTGCCGAATATCGAATTGGCAATTACCGATAGGTCGGCACCCGTATCTACTAAAAACGTTAATTTGTTTTTTACATCTCTGACAAATAAACGGCGAGTTTTGTTAGTTCCGCTAGACGCCGTAGTGGTTGCGGAACTTATTCGTTTTTTGAAGAAGACTGAGTGTGAGTACCGTTCTCACCGAAATTGCAAGGTTTATCACATCTCCTAGCGTTGTCACCAAATTTCAAATGGTACCAATACAATGGATATTTATTGGTATTTCGTTTCGCATTTCTTCTTCTTGATCGAAAACCACTACCTGACTGGCTACGACTTCTTTGATTATTCGAATGGTTACTCTGATTAAGTAGACTACGCACAACATTTTTTAATTCACTTATCTCGTTTGCCAATTGATCGTATTTGTTAGTCTGAACTGAGACTGCATTTACATTAATCCAAGTATTCAAAATATAGCAGCAAAATCGATAATTTTCTGGTAATATAACGAATTTTGGTCACTGATCAGCAATATTGAAAACGCTGGACTTATGGAGCAGTAACAATAAACAGTTTGCCCACTTATTTGTTGTATATTGTTTGGTAACTTAATCAACGGTTGACCCGTTGTTAGATGTAGAGTGTTTTGGACTTTTATCAACTAACGTTGCTTTTTGATTTTTTTACTGGTAAATTTAATGTTATCTTGGCCAACTTTTTATTCGGGGTCACCACTTGTTGGTTTGGATCCAACTTTTATGAATATGCATGGAAAAACCCAGCTTCCAGTATCGATATTTTTTTTTTAAGTTCGCTGACTGCAAGCCCAACAAGTTTTTCTCACATTGGGCGCAGCTTAGGCATCCAGCACTAAAGCAACCGCGGTCGCATTGTTAAATTCGTAACTGCTAATTCAGTTTCAATTATTTTAATTCAGTAACAATTCGAAAATTTATGGATTCAGAATTTATGGTAAATGCGTTACTCATTTTTAATTTTCTCTTAGTTCTCTAAACTTCAAGAAATGCTTCATTGCTTAGCCCAATTTAAGCTACAGATTCATCAATTGGATATAGTTTCAGAGGATTTTTCCAATTCGTAAGAGCACTTTCGTTTACGTCATCCCTTCCTCGATTTGGCACAACGTTTTCCAACTTAGAAGAGTAGATGGTAAAAATTGTGACAAATGATTTACGGAAAAATGTATCCAGTTAAATGGAGAAAATGTATGCCTATGGGATGTGCTTTGCTAAGACTAAAAGCCCAAACGCAATACAAGTTACGTTGTGTTAAAAAATATCTAATTCGCCAACCTTATTAAACAAGACAAATTTGTCGAAATATCTAAACGATTTGCAGTACAATCGGGTGTTTGTGAGGTCATTGACATTTTACGTAATTCTATATAAAAATATCAATAAACTTAAATTTCAGAAATTAGTTCCAAAGCTGCAAGCAAATATTTCCGTTTATTCCTCGGTTCAAAATCCTTTCTATATTTTAAAGTAAGAGGCATTATTATGATTATGGGGTCGGTCAACAATCGGCACGACTGTGTTATCGCTTATGCTGGAGGTCACACTCAACCCACAAAATAATTATGCGAAAGCCTTTACGTATAAGTATCCATTGACTCATTTCAAGCCTCTTCGATGGCCCTGGGAAGCCAATGCAGATAGACGGCTGCTGTTCGCTCAGTACTTAAATACGTTACATTTTTGGTTTAAAAAGTCAATAAGTTATTCTATTTTGGGTTTGGAGGACGAAACTTAGCGTGCATAACATACCCTCAAACAAACAGCGCGTGTGTAAATTGGATCTCGGTACAACGTTACAATTCAATGGAGCATATCCTCAGCACAATCAGTACTGCCGGAAAATATAATCGGCTTAAAATGTATACTCAACGGGAATAAAACAATACCAAGGCGGTGCTACAAACGAAAAACGCAACCACCGCGTGATTTAACTCGTCATACCCAACTAGACACCTCAGTTTCATTGTATTTCTTTTCGTTTCCCCCAATAAAGGAGAACTTGTTTTGTATATATTTAAATTAAATTAACGTAAAATTATTTCGGTGAAACAGGATGGGCGCTAAGGGTGAGTAAACTTTTGTTGTTCGTTTATCCGTGGCGCATGATTATCGTTAACTCGTTGACAAAATCTAAGTGTAAATAAAAAATTTTATTTTCCTATCACGTTTTAATTATTTCTATCCGCGAGTTTTACAATGAGTGACAGTGAGTAAGAATTAGAGGCGAAGCCCACGATGGTTGGAACGTCCCAAGTGTATAAAATATCGGTGAAATACACACAGTTGAAAGCGCAGTTCGGAATTGGTGGCAATGCGGCCGATTCTACCAAATTTGAACATCTTATCGCAGCTCTCGACCCACACACGACCCAAGGTTAACAAGTACGAAACCTTAAGAAAAATAATTATCGAACGTTTATGCGAGTCGGCGAAAATCCAACTTGATCGACTACTGTCCGAACTGCAGCTGCACAATAAAAAACCATCATAGCTCTTAAGAGAGATAGAAGCGTTGTCTGTCAACCAAGTAACCGAGCCAGTATTACGAAATTTACGGCTGCGACTCGAACCTCCAAAAATTAGCGAACGTTGCCGGCAAAATAATCGATATGCAGAAACCAGCAGGCATAAACAACTTGAAAAGTTTGACAAACGACGTAGAAGGAACTCAATCAAACCATTTGGCAGCTCAAATTGGCTTCCTTTCACAAAGTATATTGGAACTATTCGGTTGGTTCGGCAAATCTGGAGACAAATTACCTCGCGGACGATCTCAAAGAACTAATTTCTCTAACTTCCCTTGTCAACGCAGTAGTACACGTTCAGAGGAACAGGACGCAAAACAACCAAATTGTTGGTACCATCACCAATACCAATACATACCACCAAATCCACGCCAGGTAATGCATAAACCCATGCCATTTCAACAAAACCAGCCCGGAATCGATCAATCCAATGCGGCAAGTGATGGTATGCAGAATTCAAAAAGCCGCCTAATCATTATCGATTCACAAAATTAATTACAATTTTTAATCGACACAGGCGATTATGCGGCGGCTACAGAAGCCTGAACTCGCCAACGAAATCCAACCGTTACCCGATTCCCTTTGTGACGGATTTCACACACCAACTCGAGTCATGTACAATATTTTCAAAGATTGACCTCGTTCGAGCCTATCACCAGGTACCCATCTACGAAAAGGACATCGATAAGACGGCGATCATCACCACATTTGGGCTGTTTGAGCTCCCATGTATGAAATTTGGGTTATGCAAGGCAGTTGGTGTATCGAGAATTGGCATTCGTATTCTCCTACCTACATCGACGATCTTCTGATCAGCTCAAGCACTACGTAAAGTTTTGCAGCGGTTAAAGAACGCCAGGGACAAAATATCCTTTCTCGTATTTCACATCACAATACAGACGGCATGTTACCCGACAAACAACGAGTCGAAGCAATTCAAAATCTTCCATGATACCTACAACCGATGATATTATCCGATTCTTAGGAATGATAAACTATTATCAAACTTTCCTACCCAAGGCTGCACACGACCAAGGACAGAGAAAGAAGGACAGGTCAGCTGACGTATCCTGTTCCAAATGCTAAATTCAATATCCTCGTTGACGCGTAAAACACACAAATGGGAGCGATACTCCAACAATAAGCAAAAAAAGGATGGCATTCACTTTTCTTCCATTCGTGAAAGCTAAGGGATACCTAAACCCGCTCCAGCACATATGATAGAGAACTATTAGCCGCCTATTCGGCTGTAAAATATTACAAAAATTTCGTTGAGGGCCGTGAATCCATTCTATTCTCCGATCAAAACCCCGTTAACGTTAGCACTTCGTCAAAACTCCGAGAAGGCCTTGATTTAACGGAAACTTCGAATATCGTATAATTGGCGTCTACTTATTCGCCAGAATGTACAAATAGGAAAAGAACTCTCAAGGATTATCGGCAACAGCAGTTAGACATAGAGTGGGCTAAGCTAGGAAAAACGGACAGATTAATAGAACCTGAAAATTGTACCTGAAATTTTAAATATTTGGTTTTATAAAAAAAATGAATGCATTCTAAATATTTGAGTCATGATTCTTTAAAGTTTTTGCTAAATTATTCCAGCTACGAAAACCTTTTTTACTAGAGACAGTTGATTGTTCCCGTCATTTGAAAATTTTTTACAACAAACACAAAAAACACAGTCGGCTAATTCGGAGTAAACAAGCCATGTTCTTGGTACAATTTCATAAAACTTCGGCCATTGTCATCACGGATATTCAGATCAGATATTCAGTTTCAATTGCATTGGGGCGGAACTGAACGAAAAGTTCTTAAAGACTCGCTGGTAACATGCCATTTCTGTGTAACGTGTTCTTACTTAAAGCTGTTACTAACTCGCTGGTTTCCCCAATACACACATTAGTATTCCATCTAATATCGGAACGTTAACAAAATGGTATCAAAGGCATCCAAATTTTACCGTTCTGTTCTTCAAACCAACTACCTGATTTATGTAATCAGTGAAAGTAACTTTAATCCGGGAATTAAGAGTTCTGAATATTTTGGGCATAACTATGTTGTTTATAGATGTGATCGAAAACTTGAAACCAGCTCTAAGAAATCGGGCGGTGGTGTAATCATAGGTGTGCATTCTAAACTAGTTAGATCTCCAGCAATATTGGTCTCATGAAGAGTTGAGCAGATTTGTGTGAAAATCAAAATCAACAAACGATATATATTTATCTACACAGCATACATACCATCTCATTCAAACAGTGATTGGTAGCTTTAATCTTCCGAATATCAATCATCTGAAATTTTTATCTTGAATTTAATTGTATTCTTTGTTCATTGATGCAATGCTTGGTTATAATTTAAACCAAATTAACCTCATTTTTAATAGTCCGGAGAGGTTTCTAGATCTTGTATTCACCAATGAAGTAGATGCATTTAAAGTAATTGAATCACTCAATCCATTTGTCGTAAATGACATCAACCATAAATCTTTATATCTTGTATTTGATATTACTGACTGTATGACGAAATCTGAACACCTGCAACAAATGAAATACCACTTTAAGAAGACAAACCCTACTGGTCTGCATGTTTACTTGGAAGAAGTGAATTGGGATGAGATTCTAAATACAAAGGATGTGAATGAAAATGTCGACAAATTGCAAGGCTTTGAACTCGATATACCTATTTCCAATAATTCACCAAGTATTCACCCCCATGGTTCAATGACCCGCTTATAAATCTAAAAAATCGTAAATGGTTTGGAAACAGACAAGCTGACCTTTTTACAACACAGCGAGGAATTTGAAGTCTATTTCAAATTTAAGTAGAAGTCTTATTTGGTGCTGGCATTCAAGAAAAAATTAGAACAAATCCAAAACAGTTTTGAAAATATTTTAGGTCTAAACGTGAAACAAAATCAGCACCTCAAACGCCAAAGAGATAGCCGACATGTTTGCTGCATTTTTCAATCTGTCTATCGACCAACCGCCAGTATTGGTTACATCGATAAACCAAGCAATAGCAACATATCAATCACTCCTTCAGCAATATCTGATGAAGACTTTCTATCAGTTTTGAGCTGTTTTGGAGGCGGATGTGAACCGGATGATGTACCCTTATCTATATTAAAAACATTTTCGAATAATTTGGCTAATCCGTTGTGCAAACTGTTCAATCATTCCTTAACCACTGCTCCGTTTCCCGAAAAATGGAAAATCTCTAAAATAACTCCAATCTTTAAACCAGGCAAACGGGATGAGATCACATGTTACAGAGGAATATCAACTTCATAATCAATTCCTAAATTAGTTGAACTAGTTGTATGCAACCAGCATGGGTTTATGCCTGGTAGCTCTACATCTACTAACGTGGTTGGATTCACCAGCAATTAGCAATTATCAGAGTGACATCAGGTGTTCCTCAAGGATCACATATTGGACCAAGATCATAAAAAACTCCAATCTTCTCATATTTGCATATGACGTAAAAATGTATCATACGATTGAACAAATCTGTGATGCTGACAAACTGCAAGATGACCTCAATAGACTTAGTGAGTGGTGCGACCAAAACTCATTACACTTTAACACCAAGAAGTACAAAATTATGTCTTTTCATCGAAAAAGGAATCCGATAATAACGACATACGAGATCAATAACAATGTAGTTTAAAGAATACAATAGACTACTGATCTAGGAGTCACTTTCGTCAAACGATTGAGTTCAGTGCTGGGATGTTCTAACATCACTATTTTCGATATTCGATACGCTTTATGTCTCTTTTTTCAAGAACAAAATCGCATTATCTTTCACAATTATTGTCTAAGTATTTTCGATTCAGCCTGCTATTTCTTCATCACTTTATCACTACAAAAATTTTTTGTGATACTTTGTCGATTATGTTGAAAAAGGATAGGAAAGAAATTTATTCTAATAGGCTGAGATCGCAATAGATGAGCGTAATTGAGGAAGCGAAATAATGGGCAACTTTGTTCATGAAAAAAGAGACATAAAGCGTATCGAATATCGAAAATAGTGACGTTAGAACATCTCAGCCCAGGGATATACAAACATTATTTATACTATATTTCGCTTACATAAAATCTCAAGAGGAATATGCTGTAATCGTCAAAAGTGCACATCAAAAGAATTGAAAGCAAACAAAATTGTTTGATATTCCTGTTTGAAAAAACTGGCTGGGAATATGACTATAACGTAC
Organism: Tipula vernalis; assembly: GCA_958295665.1. Classification (NCBI taxonomy): domain Eukaryota; kingdom Metazoa; phylum Arthropoda; class Insecta; order Diptera; family Tipulidae; genus Tipula; species Tipula vernalis. The sequence goes on along the minus strand of OY282559.1, from coordinate 291,144,954 downwards.
CTTTTTACCAAAATATGGCTCGCTTACCACCATATTCGACAAGCTCCAAAGAATATAAAAATGTGCACACTTGAAAACAGACGTCTTCTTCTGGATGCTGCTTTTATCGGAAACGTCCTACTTAATTTCCGCCCGCCTTAATTTGAAAACTTATTTTTTTAAATTTATGAATAATTTTTCTGACAGCTTCAACTTTGAAGAACACCATTTTAATTTTTTAAATTTTAACTTAATTTTATTATTTTCAAAATTTCGTTTTGTTTTATACTATATTATGAAATCATAGATATTAATGACAAAATCGATTTCTTTACTTAAATAAATAAATAAATAAAATAAATAAAATATTTTGACTAACCATATACACCACATATACTATCTTCAACCCAACACATCTAATAAAAACCAACAAAACTTGATTTTGTGTGTTTATTGTGGTTTTTTCGCATTTCTTTACTACTATGGAAAAGGCTTTTATCAAAAAATTACTCGAAAAAAACCAACAAAATTGCTGCGTTCCATTTGACGTGGCAAAGTAGACACAAGTACTTCTGACTGCACGCAGCTACTCTTGTTAAATTTTATGAGTAGTTTGATTTTGAATTTATGGCGACTTCGTTACCAGAATATTTAGTACAACTAATCGGTAAGAAATGGCTGATCACTTTTCAAATTAATAATTAATTTTCCAACTTTCCATGTTGCACGTAAATTTTGTTTAATTAAATTTTATTTTCGCAAGTAATTTTCCGCGTTCCATTTACCATCTACCCCCAAGTACTTATTTATACTTTGCCACATCAAATGAAACGCAGCAAATATTACATTTGTAACAATAAAAAATATTTTTGTATATATTTTGCGCCCTTTTTTAAAAGCGCCCGAATGTTTTGCATCTCTTGAATCGACTGTAGAACCGATCCTGTGTGTACTTCTCCTTGTTTCAAATGTATTTCCATTTCATTGTTTTGATTCACTTGCCTGCATAATTTTTCTGCCTTTCCAATTTATTCTGACGGAAATTATAATTCGAATTATTTAGTATGCAAGTTAGGTGCATTTTATGTGCGTTTTTCTCGTATATAATTTGAAATTTCAGAAAACAAGAAATTTGAACCAAATCATATGGCACAAGTTGATTTTACGTTCTGATATCTTAAAATATAGGCCTAAAAATCATTTTTCTTACAGGAGGATTTTAACTATTGGTGTATTTTGTTGAGAAAAAATTAATTCGAGTTATTTCTTTCTTAACACTTAATGGGAAGGGTTGTTTTTCTCTATCTTTCTCGGTTTCCGGGAATGTTAAATTAAGTTTATATAAATTTACGTTATCCGTCTTTTGAAGTTGGAATGAAAAACGTAAATCTACGTGGCCCGTCCATTAAGTGTTAAGAAAATAAGCCGCAAAATATTTTCTCGTTGTTACTTCTCCTGTTTTTCATTCAAATAGTTACGTATTTTATTTGTTCGAGCTCGAATTAAATAACTTAAACTTTTTGTTCGAGTTATTTAACTTCTGTCACGTTGTAAATTTCTCAACAAAATACACTATATTTACCACGAGTTCCGTAAGAAAAATTTCCCATTTATTAGATATTTTTATCCAAAATTTTCAATTTTGAATCATAAAGATTTTTAGTTTTTGAAAACGAAATATATTTGTAAGATAAAAAAAGCGCTACACACGATCCAACCGGTTGGACCGATAGTCGGCTCGACCAAATTGGATGTGGTCACAGATGTGACATCCATACGATCCAATTTTACGTTCAATACAACCAAATCGGACCAACCAACCAAATTGGATCGTGTGTAGCGCTCTTTAATGAAAATTTAATGAAACAAATGGTATCGCTACTCGTTTTAGTACATTTCGGTTTGTTTGTGGTTTATTCTCGATTTTTTTCCTTTACTTAAACTTTAGTGCATGAATAATAGGATAAGAAAGAGTATGTTGTTCGTCTTCCGGATTTTATTGTTTCGTGTTATTTTTTTCAGGTTTATCGTTTATGTAAAATCTTACTTTTTCGTTTTATTTTTTGTTTTTATGCTCAGAAAAGCAACTTTGTAATTATTATATTTTTAAGTTAACATAACTAGAAAACCCTTTGATTTATTAGAATTTCATGTTTAAACACTGATCATTATTTTCATTTTGTGAGGTTATGTCAGATGGTTTCTGTTGATTTTCGCTTAAGAATTGCTTATTTTTTGTCCATTTCTATTAGGAGGATGATTGTTTTTGTGAAATTTGTTATTCTAGGCTACTAGAATGGTTCTTTTAACATACAATTTACTAAACAAAACTAAAATAATTGTTGATTTTTGTATTCCGTTTTCCTGTAAATTTAACAATAATCCATTAATTTTATTTCAATAATATATAAATGATATTTTTGTTAATAAATATCATTTATTTATCATTAGCGTCAATGTAAATTTCATTCATTTTTTGAAATTTTGATTAGAGGTGTTTTTAACCAAACTCCATTTAAAAAAAATTTAAACAACAAAATAAAAATTTTTTTCCACTTGTAGAAGTAAGACGGAAGATATTGTGGTCATTTTCATTCAAATCATTATACGACGTGACGTTGTTTATCCAAGATGGGACCGCAGTAAGCTACGACAAATGTCAGTTTATCACAGTTTTATCACCAAATGTGATATAGCACCACAAAATGACCACTCTGTTTAGAGAGCAACTGAGCTTTCATGAAGTCAATACAGAATTCTGCAGCTTATTGGTCTGTGCGTAAGCGTGATCTATTTGCAATGATGTGAAAGTTAGAAACACCAACCATTTTTGACGGACGATCAGTCCTAACAAGTAGAGTTGAGATGAGCAGATTGAACATTATTTTGAAACAACAACTTTGTTTAATGAAGTTACCGTTATTTGCGTAATTTACTTCAATAAGTTGGTTAATGTCATCATGCTTATTTTACAAACAGAGAAATTTAGTCCTTTTGGAAAATATAGAGACACACCCATATACTATTATGGTTGGATAATGCACAAAAGGATATGTTGGCGATCGATCATCAGAAGCTTCTGGACACATAAAACTTGAAACGCTATAAAAAAAGTACTCGTGCGAATGTTCGGTAATGTGGGTTCGAGGCACCTTTCATGCCTATTCGTAAAACTGCGATTTTAGTACCAGTAAGATGTACGAAAAATCTAGAAGATAATGACTACAACGATATTGAGCACTTTTATCAAAGCAATAACATAATATCGGATGACGATTATATCAACATTTTACGAGCTGGGACATTTTGACCTAGAGTATTTATAAAACAGCAACCTTCAGAGAAATGGCACAGTTGTTTCAAACCTTTTAGATTAAACGTGATTGGGTCCAACATGGATTTCCAATTCTTCACTGAACAATATTCATGCGCCCATTACGTCATCGATTACATCAATAAGACTAACAGAGGAGTCAGCAATTTATAACAGAAACTCGCCGAGATTATGAATGAGAATTCAGGCTTCGATATTCTCACTGCTTCAAAAGAAACTTAGTGTCAACGTATTCAATACGGTTGAAATTTCAAGTGAAGAACTTACTTGATTTCTATTGCATCAACCCATGTCCAAGGCGTCGGTGACTGTTGTTTTTATACTTAATTCTATACTTACTGGCCACAACAGCGACAACGGATCAGAAAAGCTTTAAAAGTACTGGCACAACTTGACGATGATGATACAGACAAATGGAAGGCGAATTGGTTCGACAAGTATTGAAAAAAGACCCGTTGAACTTGATGACGTCACTCTACCCCAGTTTGTTTCTCGATATAATGTCACTGCTAAAGGGGACGGGATGACAGAACGGAAAATTCCAAAAATTATAAGGTACACAAATTGTGATCTAGGAAAATAGTTAACAGCATACAAGAGAGAAATGGTTACTTTACATATCCCTTTTAGGATTGAAGAAACTGATGTCCTAGCTATTAATTATAAAGAAAGCTTATAATGAAGCAGAGAAAAGAATTCGAATCCAATTTAGATATCGCTAAAAAGACGGAAATTTGCGCGCGGTTAAGTCAGGAAGAGATGAAGATCAACAATTCTCAGGCAGATAATGATGATCGGAATCAGATTAGTAGCAGCGACGATGAATAAGCTCGGGGGAATACGGAAGAAGAAAGACAACTTTATGGAGACTCCAGAGTTTCTCTGTTCATGTAAAACATATTATATGATTGTTAATCTAAAAAACCAACTCCCGTTACAACTGTCCTTGACTGGGCCTGTTGGATGGGAGAAGACTTTTCTGATCAAGCTCATCATGGAAATTTGTAATCGATTAACAGATACGGATGGTTATTGTAATGCCTATCTTGCATGTGCATCCACAGGGAAAGTCGCGGTTGCTATAGGATAGGCGCGACTGTTCATACTGCGTTTAAAATTACCCTTTCGAGTTTCCAAACGCCATTATCGAGGGTCAACGGTTTATAGATATTTATTCAACTATGTCAATACGATACTCACCGATGAAGTCAGCATGTTTGGGGCGGCAATGTTAGAACGCGTAGATTTGAGATTGAAAGAAATAACGGGAAATTATGATGTCGCTTTTGGTGAATTGCACATTCTTTTTATTGGTGATTTGATGCAATTGCCACCGGTTAGAGCCACTCCCATTTGGAAGCAAAAAATACAGCGGATCGATGGTCAACATTTATAGAAGGGAATTGTTTTTTTATGGATTGATCCAGGTTATGCGGCAGGAGAATGCTGAATTATCATCATTATTAATAAAGGTGCAAACTGATTGAATCGAGATTCTGCTCAGAGACGGAAGCTGAGGAATGCTGTCCTAATGGAATTTGAATATTAAATTATAACCTTTCAGTAGATGCGTATAATTTGAGAATCTTGAGTTCATCTGATGAACCATCGAATTCAGTTGCTGATGATGAAATATTCGGGTGTGGAGCTGATCGCGAAAAAGAAAGGATCACTAGAGAGAAGCTTCATAAACTTCATAAGAGAAACCCTAAATGATAACCACAAACATCGACGTTGCTGATGGGTTAGCCAATGGGGCGGTAGGCAAATTGGCACACGTTGAATTGGCAACACAAATTGCAAGGAGGGACATTTGATGAAATTACTTACAAATACAGTAAGACCCATTCGCAACTTTTGGTCTACATGGCCTTATCCAGGGTCAAGAAGGACTTCATATTGTACCTATTGATGAGCGTAAACGTTTTTACAATAATAGGCGAGAAAATGAAACGAAACGAGTTTAGCCGGCTTTCTACTATCCATTTTCATATAATTGATCGGATTATACTCGAAAAAATCAGTAGATCGAATATGACAATCTTTTCTCTCAATTGTTAAAGTCTCCGGACACATGCGCGTGACCTCCGTGGTAATATAATACCGAAATCACATATATTAATGTTATCAGATGTTTGGCTTCGTGAAGAGGAACGAGCCGAAATTGAAAATTTCAATCGCATACACAATACAGACGGGGGCGGGGAAGGTTTTGGCATCTTTACTGTCTGTGACGATGCTTACTTGAGAAGAAATTTCCCAGCACGTTAGTCAAACCAAATATGCTTTGGGGGACATATGCGCCGCGAGATACATTTTGCCTAACGGTAAACAAATTTTTACGGTCACAGTTTATATTTCAGACAATCGTTCTGAATAAAAACATAATAGATTTTCTCCACGAGGCATTGTTAGCATATACAGAAGAGGGTTCAAAAATGTTCAAGAAACGTTATCATAGTTATCACTTCCGCTCATACTTGGCGGTGATTTCAATATTCACTTCGATAAAGATGACGGATTGCGCTTAGTACAATTTTTGAAAAAAGAACTTAATTTAGATTTACTTTCTGGTAGAACACTACAGGGACGACTAGATATATTACAACCGTTGATGCGACGTTTTCACGATTCGTAACTCAAGTAACTTCAGACGACCATGAATCATATTTTAGTTACCACAAACCTATTGTTCGTTGTAGTACTTTTGCGTGCTTGTAAAAAAAATTATAGAGGGCATAATTTTTGGCATTTCTTAATTTTTTCGAATGTTCCATTAAGATTTACAAACAACACAACTGTACAATTGATGCAGCTCCTTATTCCAAATTTAGAGATATAAAAAAGTAGATATTGTGGCGGTGACACCTAGATTATAATAGAATAAGTTAAATTAATAGCTCAATGTTTTACTGTACTAAAATGGAATTTTCCATGATAAAACTGTTCTTAATGTTTCTACACTATTCTTACTTGAAAAGTCATAACCTTTCTAGAAATCTGGTTTGTGTATATAAAAAGGCGAATGAAGTCGAATTGGATTATTAGTATTTGGTAAACGATAGTGTGAAGATTAAAAAGGAATTAAAAAGTGATTTTAAAAGTGTTTTAGTGCTAAATTAAAAATAAAGGTGATCAGTAAAATTATTTAAAAATTAAATAAAGTGATTTTGTGAATTATTGCTAAAAAATTGTGTTATAATTATTCTTGTGTTAACTAAATAAATTCGTTGGGATAAATTGAATTGTTTTGGTTTTATTCACAATCCAGTGATTCGAACCTTCATTGACAAGGCAAAAAAGTAACAATATTAAGAAAAAGTGGACATAGCACTTGTGTGCTCTAAGGTATCGATTATTTACCAAGAGTTCCGTAAGAAAATTTTCCCATTTATTTGTTATTTTTATCCATAATTTTCGTTCGTAATAAAACGAAATACATTTGTAAGATGGTTTTTAAATTTGAATTGTAAATATAAGCTCCTTTGTCTTTCTCACAGAATTCAAATATAATTTTATTCAGTATCTCACTCTTTCGTTTGTTGTTTTGAACTAGCATCAGGGATGATATTTTGGGTGGATAACACTTTCTTGACTCCTTTGAATTTGAAAAGGTACCGAGATACTTTCAACCCAAAAAAGTACTTTCATTAAATATAAACGAGTATAATGAATTCCTATGCAAGTCTAATGAATTTCTAACATTGATGAGGAAATCGATTTTGAGTTTAAATTTAAATTAAGATTAAAATATGGTAATTGGACACGAGATATTCCGTATTCGATTTATTGTCCATCGTTTGAGATTTTAAAACGAGAGAACTATCACGATTATTCAACCTGCTGCTTAATTTTAAGCTTGCTGCTTTACAGCCGGACACGAGATATTTACAATTCTACAACAATATACAAACTTTTGATATATCCGTTTTGATTAGGGAAAAACTAAATTGCAACCAACTGTTCAAGCGCAGTAACCTTTATTCTGGAGAATAGCAGCCAGCACGTAAAAAGTGAACTTGTAAACTACCCACCCGAGTTGAGCGATTCTTCAAGGTTTTCCCCTAGATGAAGACCTGTGGCGATACTACTGAAACCTTAAAAAACTATGACAAAACAAGTTAACGTTGATATTGAAATTATAACAGACAATGCAGTTGAACCACCCATGTTGACAGTACGAACAAAAAACAGATACCTTTTCGATGGTAATCCGTGTTTATCTATCGACTCGACCGCATCTTTAGCATCATCGCATCTATATTAGAAACAAAATCGACCGTCGACTCGTACAAAATTACAAAACTTTTCGACGATGATCCGACATCAGTTAATTCTATGCGTTAAGCGAAATAAGCAGAACTTTCAAGTGAAATTCTATAGAAAGTCAAAAACTCTAGTAATGATATCGCAAAGGGTCGAAATCAAATTAAAAACAAAACAGCTTTAGATAAAAATAAAACGAGTGATAATGAAAATGAAACTAAACCTGAGGTTAAAGAAAATAAAAAAAACTATGGGCAATGGCAATATTTGTAATGGAACCGACAACCATAGTGAATATGAAGGTCTAGATGAGAACATGGACAGTCGTACTAGTGGGGTATCATTCAATACTCCAGAAACAAGGAAAACATCAACGAAAGGCAAGAATTTCTCAGATGACAACAAGAGAGTGGAGTTGGATCAACATTAATATCAGGTACATCTCCGGTATTTTCCAGTACATCTACGATAACGAGAGCAACTAAGGTAATATGGCAAAATGATTGGAGCACAAGTTGTTACTGATACACTAACCCCAATCACGACGGCAATGCTACTGCGAGTTCTTATGTATATTAAACGTCTGCATCGAATTGAGGTGAATCAAGTTCAATTGTTTTAGCTTTTGCAATATCTCCTAGATCAATGAAAATTCTTCCGGTGTCATCAATCAAAAATCGCGAGAAAAATGCATAAAAAATCAAATCATTTGCAAAAAGATTGTGATCGCTTAAAATATCGAGAAGGTACACCATGCTCATGAACAAAGTGTACGGTCTGAATTTCTGTAAAATGTGCACTTATAAAAGGCTAAATTCTCCAATTACAAAATTCCAACACCATGAGTTGCTGTAGAATTGTAGATATTTCTCGTGTCCGGTTGTAAAGTGGTGATCAATGTAATAAATCGGGTCTAAATAATCGTGTGTGGGTGTTTTTCCAAATCTCGGTCGAAAGTCAATAAATCGAATGCGGGCTATCTCATGTCCAATTAGTTCATATCAAAATTTCAGTTGAGGAACGCATAAAAGTGATAAAGAAAATAAAGAATATTTAGACTGTTCGAAACATTAATGGATTTAACATCTTTTTGCTCTGCAGCAGTTTAAAACCTTAAGTCAAGAATTCGAGCTGTTCCAATTAATCAAATGTTTTTTTAAAGAAAAAAGCAAAATAATTTAGACAATTAGATCTACTTAAGTCCGTCCCGCAATCATCAGGAAGCAATTTTAATATGAAGCAATACCCGTAACGGAGATTTTCGAAATTCGAGATGGAAACTTAAAACAGTTAATTAATGTTTTTTAGTTTATTTCAATCTTTCGGCTGCAAATTTGCATCTTCATTTCATACTAACATAGAATTCCTGAAAATCCAAAGATGACTGAAAAATTTGCAAAATATAATACATCATTACGAATTCTTAGCTGGAATTTCAACAAAATCTTAAAGAGAAATCTGAATTAAATTTTTTTGATTGAATTTCCTTAAAATAAAATCAAAGCTTGCTTTGTCTAATTATTTCGTTTAATGTTTACATGTCAGATTTCAGTCCGGGAAACGAACCATTACGGTTTAGAGAAACACCAGGAGTGTCTTCATAAACTCTACATTGTAATGTTTTATCCTGATAAATTGCTGCCTTTGTAATGAACTTTACGGGATTGTTTTTTAACCAGTCAAGAACAAGAGTTCGAGTTAAAACAAAACCAATGCTTATAACTTAAAAATTGTCAAGTTACAGTCAAGACAAACTAAATATGTAGATAATCAAAATTAACTAGAGTAACTTGATAATTTTTAAACAATTTGCATTGATTTAAACTCATGCTTCTTAAAAAGGGGTTGGTACAAAATCCCGAAAAATCAAGTTTTATAAACCACCGCTTTGCCGATTTCTAAAAAAATCTAACTCTAGTCTATATGACATTACAAAACATTTGTTATTGAAGATGTGTTAGTAAATTGCCTCAGTAAGACGAAAACTGTTATGTAAGGAGTTTATTCAAGAGATTTTACATGATACAATTAAAATGTCACAAACTGAAGCTACCCCAGCATCGAAAACACCTCCCTTATTTTTTCGTACCGTCAGGGGCTTACAAATTTGTTTGATGGCATATCGGTACTTACAAAAATTGTTTAAAAATTGTTTTGGCCACAGCTCCTTTATTTTTGCAGATCGTCTGAAACTTACAACTTTGTTTGATTACATATCGTTCCTAACAAAAATTGGATAAATGTAAAACTTTGTGAATCTGATCCTAGAGAGTTGACCAACTGGCCACATATATATTGGGATACCTGTCCCAGCATCAAAAAACACTTCCCTTATTTTTGCGGATCGTCAATAATCCAAACCAAAATTAGATTAATAAAAAATTCTGTGATTTTGATCCTATAAAGATTTTGTTAATGGGGTAGGGGGGGGGGGTAATATTTTGACAGAAATGATACTTGAATATTTACTATTTATCATTTTCAAATTTTAGAGAATGGGAAAATAGTGTGATAATGGGCTCTTTCAGGTCTCGCTACATGTTGTCAACAGTTGGCGGACCTGAAAGCGCCCAATGTAATTAATAGTCGCTTTACCCTTTGACACATTATCTTATTTCTTAGAGAATCAGGTTGGGCAAACACGTTTGTCGTTTAGTAAGTCTTTCAAATGAAAATAATAAAATATTTTTTCGTCAAATTTCGTCACGACATTTTTATAATTTTCAGCCATCGTTAATTCGATACTAAGTTCAAATTGAAACAGATGGTTATACTAAGTGTTAACTTTCATCCTTCTACCATTGAGATAGTTTTTATGAGAATATAGGATTTTATTCAGTTTTTTAACAATTGTGCACCCTTGTATGTGATTCATTTTTGTATAGAGCCCCCAAGAGGGCATTTCACTAAAATATATATTTATTTTATGTATGAATATATTTCTATATTCTATATATTTTTTTTTTGTTCTATTATACTCTGCTATAGATAATGTACTCGTGTATATACGAACGTACGTACTTCTATTTTATTTACTAAATACTCAAAACGTTACAGTTGCTTATTGGGATTCATGCTACCACCACTAAAATTAATATTTTTATGTTTACCCATTATTTGGGCGATATTACTTTTCCGGGAGTGTGAAAATTATACTGTAGTCTGCTGTTATACATAGTCGAGAAAGTATAAAGAGAAAATGGTGTGAAAATATGCATAAATTTATTATGAAAATAGAAATTTTTCACACTTATATAATAAAATTGCGCGCAGTATAAACTCTATAAAATTCAAGGTCAGCATGAATGTGTGTACCATATCTCTCTAACCGTATGTATTTTCATAATTTGGTTAAAACAATTTTATAGACTTTAAATTCCAGACGTATTGGAATTTATTTGGTTACTTTCCAAAAAAAAAACATTTTAAAAGAAATCCACCTCCCATCTACAACCCTAAATCCATACATGCCTAAGCTAGTACAAATTAATTATAATCCTACATATAAGGATATAAAAAAAACTAACTCCTTTTAGGTAATTGAAATATCCTTATATTAATACATATACAGAGTGTACATATAGTATATTGTAATTGTTTGTAAATACAAAATTTAGGAATTTGTTTCGAACACCATACTACCCCTATGTAGCGCGACCCACCAGACTAAATCGAAATATACGACAATCTTTCCCTAATTAACCCTAATTGTGGATAACAAGATGATATCATAAAACATATAAAAAATCTAAAAAGTTATATATTTAATATTTATTAAGCAGGAAGGAGTCTATAGAACCAAAAAAATAAAAAAAATAAAAAATCATTTATGGATATAAAAAGGATACATGTGTTTTATTTGTAATAAAAATTATTAGAATTTTTCGTTTTTTTGTTTTTGTTAATCTTATAGAGATAACATTTTTCGGCCACCTTCTTTGGATAAAATATTTATCTTTCAATTTATCTGAAAAGATCTAACCATGTGCAGTATATGGTTAGATGATTATGTATATAGTGGGTGGCCGCAGGCAGATGTATAATTTGCATTTATTGTATGTAGTTATAAGATAATCATTTTAATTTTACAAGATGAGATTTTTAAATATGTGTGGTATATTTTTCGAAATTGATTTCCTTATCCCCAATATAATCTACATTTATACGAACAACCCTTTTCACTTTAAACTTGAAAAATGAATCTTTCCTTTGAATAACATTATCAAAATTGGAAAGTATCTTACAATTCACTTATGATTTTTAGTGAGTAAATGCGTGTGGGGTTTATAGTTAGTTAGATCACCAAACAATGTAAGAGTTTATAACAAAAAATTAACACATACGGATACAAAATTCCAATGCGAACATTATTTTATTCGTAAGTGTTAATGATTACACTGTTAAAACCGTATATTTTTATGAGACAGATAGGTATATATACAATTAGAAAGAGATAAAACTTGCTATAGTATTACTTCACTTGTGAAATTTGGCACAGATGTCTGGCCCATGGTGCAAACCCAGGATTCTATCACAATTGAGTCAGAACTACGCGATGGAGGTGATCCTTAAACTTTTTGATTCCGACTAGCATTTTTAAATGGTCCTTTTTAAATCTTTAACCAGTCACTTCAGCCTTAATTTGAGAGCGAAATTTTTTATAGCCTTCTTACCGCTGCTAAAAGATAAAGGGGCCGCTGGTTCGAAACTGAAATTTTTATATGGATTAATGATTATGATAAAATTTAGATAATTTGATAAGAATGACATGCTAAAATTATTTTTCAGAATTTTATTTTTAAGGTTGTTTTGAATGAAACTCAATTACCGAGCTGGGTTATTTCTTAACCGATCATGATGAAATTCGATATGTACGATCATTTGAAATTCTAAAATGATTTTTTTGTGGAACTTCTGGAATATAGCATAATTTAAAATAAATTTTTGAGAAAGTAATTGTTACAATATCAAGAGGGACTATTTTCTTATTTCTTAACCGATCATGATCAAATTCGATATGTAGGACGGAAATTATAGCAGATATATTGCAGATAGATAATTACAGCTTAAATGCTCTGCAAAATTATCGAAGCAAACACCATGTTTCGTTACGCCACAATGACTAACAAGAATAACTTCCAGTGCACACAAGTTTACGATGAAGCTTCTGAACCCACAAACTGAGGAAATGAAGTGTGAATTTATTTACAGGGCATGTAAACAGAGCAAATTCACTAAAAGCCTTTAGATTTCTGTTAGACTATAAAATAACGAAGTTCAAGGCGGGTGTGTTGCTGGGTTTCTGACCTATTAAGATAGGGAGATAAAAATATAGACACGACAAATCAAATAATTTAAATTTTCATATGCCCGCCTATTTCTTGTATACTCGAGTTGAAAAGTTTTCTACTCAAAGTAAAGCCTGATGCTCACTTGCTCAGATCGATTCCTTGGGAAATACACCCTGCTTGGCCTATATTCCATGTTTTTTTCACAAATCTAGAGCAATCTAATGTTAGCTACGTACACTGAGAGAAAAACAATGTAAATTCAATGAAAACAACTTTATTTTAAAGTAAAACCTTTATGATACCCAGTTAAAGTAGACTTTTATGATTTTGATGTCGAAACAGTTTAAAAATATAACTTTAATTCCGCAATGTACATTTAAAATTTTTCGATTTAATTTTAAATGTGCAACATGTACTTTTAATTGTTGACCAACTTTGATTTGAAGTTTACAAATAATTCAATTCCAAGTTGTTTCCATTTTTGATTTAAATATTTTATAGAAGAAATAACCATTGATTCAATGTGTGAAAAATTTAAATTTTAAATTACAATGATTTAAATGAAAGGTGATAATATTTTGAAAAAAGGATATCACCAATTTTAATTTGAATGATTTATAATTTTAAAATAAATTTAATTTCACATTGGGTCAATGATATATTAATTTTGAAATAAATACAAATGCATTTAATTTATTCAAATTTATTTTCCTTTATTCTGTTATGCAATAATAAACAATTTTTAACTTAAAACTATAATTTCATTATATTGATTCGAGCAATTTTGTTTACAATAATAAAACTATATTTAAAAAAAAAAATTAATAAAATAAATTATTGGGAACATTAAATTTAATTTAAATAAACTTATTTCTAATATACGTTTTTCCATTATTAATGGAATACATATGTAGAGGTGGGCTAGTAAAAAAATCTATATTTTTAATATATACGTAATTTGTCCGTATAAATATTTCCTACTTGGTAAGCTTGAAAGTGATTGTCAAATTTAATAATATTAATTAAATAAACAAGTATTAATAGATCTCCTTCATACATAATTGATTTTATTTTATATAACTCAAAATTATCCGCAACATTTTTCACTAAATAATAATTTGGTTTATATTCAGTTCCTTTGTAAATTACTGAAGTCTCACACATTTTTATACTTTTGTAATAAATTTTTTCAACGTCAATAATTTTTGAAAAGTAATCTTCTTTTGTTAAATCTTTTATTTCAAACTTGTTGCTATCAATAATATATTCGAACCCATTTTCATATTTGAATAAAATTTGTGAAAATTTTAAACCTGATTTTATTGCTAACGAATACGAAGGATTTAATCTTGAAGTTATATTGTGCATATACATTTTCGATTCTTTGTGTTTAGCTTCAAATCGCATTGCCCAAAGATATCTTAAGGGCCCACAATTTTTAATTGCCGTGGCATAGTGAACTAAAAAGTGATGTTTTGGTTTAAGAGTTGGTCCATTATTATTATTATTATGGGGGGCCATGCGGGCGATCAGCCACTTCGCACTGCGACCTAAAAGATCTATTGTGCTGGCCCCTGCTTAATTATCCGTCCAGTCAATATTCAGGTTCTTAATGAACCTGACGATACTGCCTCCCGGTACGTGATACATAATATCTGGGCTTATTGCTCTCCCTCCTAGATGTTTACTACAGCATGTAGTTCCGCTAGAAAGACGGTAGCATTGGAGCTCAAGGACCTCGAGAGGGTTGTCCCACTCCCGTATATTCTTACTCCTGCCCCGTATTCCGTTTGATTTTACTCTTACGAGTTGCTCGGAATTGCAAATCACCTGTAGGTCACCCAGCTTTACTACAGGAAGGCTAAATAAAACTGGAGGGTGCCTGGTATCCAGAGTCCGCATATTTTGGGCTGATTAACCTATCAGCCATTCATCTTTCGGCATATGCTGTTCCACCTTAGATTAGGGTTTTTTGTCAAGGTTTTCTCCTTTAGCGCCGTACTTTAGCCTTTGCTAAATGGCCAAAGATGTGCCAAGTGGCCTTAGTTACCAGTGGTTGCCACGAGGAGGCAGTACGTACACTTGCGAATTGTGAACAGGTTACCCCTTACACAATTGTACCCATCACGCAGCTGCCTAATGACAAGTTCAGAACAGCACACGTGATGCGCACCCTACTGGAAGGTTACGGAGCTGGTAGATTAATCTACTCAACTTTGATCCCCCCCCCCCCGCCAATAGACGCCAAACCACCGAGTTGGTCCATAGAGCTCGATGTATAATAAATGGTGATTTTCTATTAACCTTTTTAATTTGTTTAGTCCATTTAAGGTATATTCTGATTGTTGTAATAAATCAATTATTTGAATTAATAATGTTAATAGTTTCCAATGACGATTTTGCTGGGGAATTAAGTCACCTTTCATTAGGGGCAAAAAGTGCACAAAGCACATCATTTCACTGGCAGACATTTTGAGGTTAAATCTTTTAATTTGGTTAGCTCAAGATCTGGAGAAATATTTCCTATTTCAATTTCACCAAATTGAAAGAATTTTTTTCTGCTATTTAAAATATCAATCGACATTATATTATCTTCTATTATAGCTGATAATATGTTGCATATATCATATCGACAAACTCCCTCAAAAATATCATGCATTATATCAAAACAGAAATTCTCGTGGGCTTTAAAACATTCTAATTTGTCAAAAATACAACTAGTTTTAATTCCAGTTTCTTTAAAATTATTGATTAACAAGTCTTCCATGTAATTATCTTTATTCCTTAAAAAAGATTCTAATTCTGAAACGTCGGTTTTGGTATCTTCACGGTTTCTAGTACAAACACGGCAAAATTTTTTAGAATTGAATGATTGAACGAAGCCGAGAATGCTATTCATCCCTAGGTTATCACCAACAATCACACCTAAAACAAAACTAATTCTAAAACTACCTTCCAGAGTATTAATGTCAATACCTTCTTCTAGTTCTTTTAATTGTTCAACCAAGTGGTGAAATGAGTTATCGTTGCCAAAAATTTTAATATTGCTAGTAGCAATAAATGCACAATGAAAAATTAAATCTAATTTAGATAACAAATAATGTGGCATAGTGGGGAAACTATAATAGAAGCCGCATATTGAAGAACAGTGGCTACCTAAAGCATTATTAATTTGAAAATCATCAGCATATAAAACATAAGGTATAACCAGATCATCTTTATATTTAAGTTTCTTTATTTTAAAAAGTTCTGCGGACGCAAAATTTTGTAAATTATTAGAACTCAAATATTTATCAGTATTTTTTAAAGTTTGCTTTAATATATGTGGAAGTTCAAAAATGGATTTGATTTGAAACACTAATGGCATTACATATATGTTTGAAGTTTTAGGCGCTAACGTAGCATTTCCTGACTGGACCGTTTCCGAGACAGTGTTACTAACCACAAACGTAGAAGGGTGATCGAATAAGTTTCTTTCTTTTAATAGTTTGAAAAGACGGTGCTCGGTGTTTATTTCTTTAAATGGATTATTACAGAAATCCAATATATTTTCCAACTTATTTAGATCATTTATAGTTTTATCTTGAATTGTATTCTTTATGGCACTTGATACTAATGTTAACAGTTTTTGTATCAAATTTTGAATTTCTAAAGCTTGTTTTCTAGACAAGTTATTATTTGCATAAAGTTGCAAAGATAATGTTAAGGAATTTTTTTTTAAATCCTCTATGAAATTTTCTATTCCGATAGGTGTACTATTGGCAGGCTCTAGAATTTCATTTTCCGGTAATACCTTATTTACGTCATCAAAATTCGTTATTTGGACTGATTCAGAATATTTGTTTACCATTTGGTTACTTGTGTCGTATTTATGCAATTTATCCAAGTGAGATCGAAGTGTTGAAAAATTTAAAAATAGTTGGTTACACTCATTTTGTTTACATCTAACTATAATTGATTTTCCAGTAATTTAATGATCAAATTTATAATGGCGTATCAAAACTGCTGAGTTTGGATAGCGTTTTAAACATTTGACACAAATAAACATTGTTAATTAATGTAATGTATTTAAGTAAAGATAATATTCATACACTCTTCAAAAAAAAATTATATGTAATTAATAAACGCATTTAAAAAACCTCTTTAAGATGTCATATGGTTAATAAGGGAGACTAAACTTGCCGATTTCACATCAAATTTGGTATAAATATTAAAAAAGTATTGCTGAAGAAAATTCCATGGTAGTTCACAAGCTTTTGGATATTTTAAATTAAATATTTGGAAAATTTGAAAACAGGTAACTAGACTTTCAATAAATGATGGAAATTTATAAAGTGTACCATCAAAATAAACATAAAAGTTTTTTAATTTAGAGCAAACTGAACCTTCTACCACGAGTAAGGGTTGTATTGTCAATCCACTATAGTAATATTTTGATGTCAAACTTTCAATTTTCCTTTGATAATCATTTATACACTCTAAATGTAAAACAAATGATTCTTGGGCATCTGCAATGGTAGATTTTCTTTTGTTGCTGCCTTCTTTATCCTTGAATCTGGCCGTAGAGAGTAAAACTGAATTCAGCAATGTTGTTAAGATATAGTCTTCAGTATCTGTAAGCAAATACAAATCATATTAAGCAAAACAGTTCATCATATTACACCGCAATTATCCTATTATACCGCAATTCGTGACAGTTTTCGACAGCTTAAACAATTCTTGACAGGCTAAATTGTTAATATTGATCTCATAATATGTACAAATTTTTGTTTTAAATAAATCCCATTTTGATAAAACAATTAGTTCTTTCCCGGGGTACATTAAATTAAAGTCAATTTCAATCTGAAAAATGAAAAATTATATTAAAAACTGGTAATTGGATTCGGTATGAACGTTTATTTATTTTACCAAGTCTGGGGCTTTACTATGTAAAAACTTTGGCCAACCTTTTAAGAATTCGGAAATATTATTTGTTTTTAAATCTCTTTGGCGGATTAGATACGTTTTTTCCATTTATCCTTAACTTCTTCCCAATTTTCAATTTCCCGTTGTAGCGCAGTTTTAAGGGCAACCGATATTGTTTCATCAAACTCAATTGACTGATCTGGCTCTTTGGATACTGAATTATCTCGATCCAGATCATCTGGAGTACAGCATGAAGTATTGGATTCCAACCTTTTACATCTGCTATTTGCGTATTTACAAAAAAGTTTACCGCTTGGATTTTTTTTCCCTGACGTGGTATGTAGTAGTATTCCTATTCAATTGTATATGTAAATTGAGATGTAAATTAGAAATGATATTGATAGTACTGTATTAATATGCTGATTTTGCATATTAGTTAAACATAATAAACGTAAAAAATTATATTATCAGATCGAACTATTAATATAACTATTAATTTACCTTAACTTGTTTTTCCGATGGAAAAATCGTTATAATTTTATCAATCAAATTTGGAAAATCTGACGGTTTTATTCGAATATCATTGATGTTAATATCTTCTACAATAATACGTATTAAATCATTTCTATGTGAATTCATTAGTTTTTTGTTTAATTCATAGAATTTTATAATTGATCTTCCCAAAGTTGATTCACTCAAAATTGTCGTAATGTCCTTTAAATTAAAAAAATACATTATACACAACAATTTGCATTAAATATAAAATATTAATTATTTATGTTACTTTAATTGTTGTAGTTGGGTTGGGAGATGTTTGCGAGGAACATCCACGAAATGCGTAAAATTGATGTTGATTCTACTTCATTTCGAATATTTTCCTTTTAAACCAAAGTTTTGTACAATATTTATAAAATGCGGAGTTATTTTAATAAGGTTCCAATATATAATCAAAAAAGAAATGATTTAAATCAAAAGTTTTGCTGTTTTATTTAATATGTTTAGTATTTTCAACATAGCTTCAATGACTCTAACACTTTATTTTGATGCAATTTCATAACTTCATAAAAAATATTAAATCAAACGCGATCCACTTAAATTATAAATTGTGTTTTTTTTTTCTGAGTGTATATAATATCCAAAATATTATTTTTTTGTTTACAGATTCGAATTCGCTCCGGAATTTTCTAGTGCGAAGTTTTTTCACGACGTGTCTTATTGTGCTGATGTTGTTTTGATAAACTTCATCACACATAGCATCTTCAACACATAACTGCAATGTATGAGGAGCACATTTAATCGATTGAATTATCCAATTGTCTTGTGAAAATATGAAGTTTTCTTCATCGGTGCTACTGCACTCATATTCACAAGTCGAATCATCTGTTTCATTATTTAATAGATCAACTGCTTTTAACATGTTGGCTCCATTGTCTGTCTTACAAGAATCCTATTAATTGGAATGTTGAAAATATTCAATGTTTCCAAAATTTCATTTTTAAGACGTTCTCCCGTATGTGATTCATTCAACTCCATCATTGACAGTGTCCTTATTTCAATTTTTCCCTCCATTATAAATTGAATATTTATTCCTAGGATACTTCGTTCGTGTCTAAATCTGACGAGGTTTTTGATTACTTCTTCTCTGTTGAATTGAACCGTGTGTTGAGAAGTTGAACTCGCTTTCAGCTAATTATTCGAAATGGCAACATCATGATGATAAGCGATAATGTGCTTTTTCAAATTTGGATTTAGGATATTATGTAGTTTTTTCTCGCAATTATTAATTTGGCAAACGGCATGCCCTTCCTCAAATTTAAAATAGTTTACTACATTGCTTAGGTTACCTTTTGGACGCTTTCTACTATTGCCCATTTTATCAAATTAACTTTCACAATGACTTTAAAAATAATCACAAAATACAAAACACTTGAAATAAACGCAACCTTCTATTTACTATAATATTAGTACCGTTATACCCAATTACTACTGTTCCTTTTCGACTTCATTCGCCCTTTTATATATCCAAACCAAAGTTCTAGAACAATCCCGAACTTTCCAATAATTCTTTTCGCGTATAAAGTATAGCAAGCAGTACAATAATTTTATACGATTCACGTTATTACTAAGTTATTACAACCGAAAAACTATTACACTAGAAAAAATGCTACATGAATGCAGATAAAAACTGATTTAACAGTAATAAAAATGCGTAAAAAAGCGCCAACACGATTCTTCGTTAATAGTACGATAATCATATATAAATAAAGTGAAATACAATTTTTATTTATTTAACCTTGACTGGTCCCTGATGGCCATTTTCCAGAACGTGCTCAAAAATCAGTTCAGAATTTCATTTCCATTGTACATATCGAATTTCATCATGATCGCTTAAGAAATAAGAAAATTCGGTCCCTAATGGCCATATTCTAAAACTTGCTCAAATATTATTCTAGAATCCCACTGACATCGTAAATATCGAATTTCATCATGATTGTTTAAGAAATAAGGAAATTCGGTCCCTGATGGCCATATAACATTGAGGTTTACAGATGATTCAACCGAAACTTACATTTTCAAATTTATAAATTAAAAACTGAAAAAGTTAACTTAGCTAAACTGATAAAAAGTTTACAACAAAAAATTCGCGTATTGAATAGAAAAGTTTGTAATTTAAAATCTAAAACGAAGATCAATTTAAGTGATGTGATTGATGAACAAAATAAAAGTGATGAATGCAAAATTTTCTGCATGTGCCAACGAATTTAAGGCCCTTGCACAAAATATGTATTACCGGTCGCCAAAAGCGTATAATTTTCTGAGAGATCGACTAAATTTCGAATTGCCTTCCTTATCGTCTGTTATAATATGACCACCGATAAAAAATTTCTCCCCTGGAAATAATAAACCATATCTTTTCAATAAATTAAAAGAAAAAACTGGAAGTTTATCAGTTACTGGAAAACAATGTTCATTAGTTTTCGACGAAATCAAAATACGACAAGATTTGAGTTATAATATGGTTAGAGATTGCAAAGACGGTTACGTTGATCTTGGGGAGGATTCAAGAGAAAGTGAAGTTGGAACTCGTATATATGTCTTCATAGTTCGAGGCCCAATAGAAAATTGGAAAAATATTTTATGCTACTATGTTTCTCATAATTCAATTAAGTCTGATGTTCTAAAAAATTTGATAACAAAAAATTTAGAGCTATGTTTTTCATTAGGGTTGTCCCAGGTTGTGATATATTCCTATACTTTCTGCCTAAACCAAATAAAAATAAAGATATTGTTATTCCTTTTTGACTGCTTTGTTTTAATGCAACCAATTTCTTTTTAAGCTTCATTTAAAATTATGTATTTAAAAGGGTGTCCCAGATAACCCGGACACCTTTTATATAGAATTATTTTTAAAATTTTAGTTTAAAATCAAATTTGGCCTTGAAAATATGTTACATCTAAGTATTAAAAATAATGTTTAAGGATTAACGGTAATTAAAAAAAAATAAATAAATAATATTGTATACAAAAAACTATTAATTTTTAAAATCGTCCGGGACATTTTGGACACCCTACATAAGTCGAAAAAAGATCGAAAAAAGATCTTAAATAAGGTTCATTAAATAAAGGTATGCGCGCTGGCGTCAAGAAAGAGGTTTGCACTGCGTAATTCCTCTTAAATTCTAATTTTCTCTATGGTACGAGTGATAATTTTGTGACTAAATAATTTTTTTCGTATTGTGACGGTGACACCTAGGGTGTGATAGAATAAGTTAAATCAATAGCTCAATGTTTTACTGTACTAAATGGAATTTTCCATGATAAAACAGTTCTAAATGTTTCTACACTATTAGTACCAGAAATGTCATGAGCTTTTGTAACGACATGCGCAGCGCTCAGTCGTTCCATGCTCTTAAAATGGTTTAACATCCCTGACGTAGTGGTCAAATACACACACATATACCCTATGTTAAAAGCGCGGCAAAATAAAAAGGTTGTTGGAGAAATTTTACGGGATTGTTCCGTTCAACAACGAGAATGTTCGATTGGGTGGGGATTAGTGGTTATATAAGCAAACATTTTTGGACGCTCGGAGGGTTATTATTTTATTTTTGGTCAATATTGATGTATATATTTTTTTTTTTATATAAGCTGTAAATTAAAAATAAAGCTTTACTTTTTTTGGTTTGTGAATCGAAGTTTAATGGTCGAGAATAATTTTGTTTGAGTTTATTTATATTATGTGGCTAATATGTTTTTACGGGAAATAAAAAAACATATATTATTATTGCTTATTATTGCTCATAGTTATCTTATTAAAAAAATATATTGCTCATAGTTATCTTATTAAAAAAATAAAGAAAACGTGTGAAAGTTTGAAAATTTAAAAAAAAAAACTTAAGTTTGTAGAACTAAATAAATAATAACAGTACTATGTATGTACCAAAAAAAATTATAAAACGTTAATAGTATGGATTTATGAATGAAAAGAAAAAAAAACATGCGATCAGATAAAAGTTTACGGTGACCACATTTCCCGAATTAAAGCGTAAAAAAAAATAGTGACAAGTTTAGTGAATAAATAAAGTATGTTAATAAATAATGTTAAATAAATAATGGAAAAGAACAAAAAGATTAATAAATAATTAATAAAAGAAAACTAAACGTAATATAATAATAAAAAAACATTTTTGAAAACTATGAGTGGCAGATTAATAAATTTACTGCAAATTACATTCAAAATGGTGGCTGTAAGCCGTCTACAGTACGAGTAACAAGGTTTTTTTTTTTATATATTTTTTATTATATGAAATCTAGTTTTTAAGTTTAATATTCTCTTAAATTTTTGTTTAAAATTTTATAAGTCAATTGTAGTTCAAAAATTTGTTTTGAGATTTCTTCTTGATGTTGTTTATAAGAGAAGGAATTTATTTTTATTATGACGTCATAGGTATTTGAGGTTCTTTAGATTATAAATAAGTAAATTGAAATTCTTGTTAAAAATTTTCACATTTTTTTTCTATTATTTTTGGAAATATATAAATTAATTCAATGTCTTTATAAAATTTAATTCTATGTTTTCTTTTATAAATCTTCTTATGGTTTATTTCGTGTGTTTTCGTTTTAATATTTGCTTGCATAAACGTTTCTTCTTGGCTTCGCTTGTTGAATTTTGTTTCACAGGATGAGAAGCTAAAAGCTTTATTATAGGGATGCAGTGGTAGGTGTGGTCGCAGCATGTGTTGGTAAGTTGGTCCTTGCCTTGTACCTTTTCCCTTCTATACACTCCTTTCTTTTCATGTAACCTCTCCGTTGCGGTCTATCAAGACTTACTTACGCTTTGGAAAACCCCACCCCGTTACCCTGAGCTCTAGCCGGCTATAAAATGACCGCTCCAAAGCCTCTGAGTAGGTAAAATTTCTCGTAACAATACCACCGTATTGTTACACTTTCTAGAAGTTTGGTTTGTGTATATAAAGTGGCGAACGAAGTCGAATTGGATTATTAGTATTTGGAACGCGATAGTGTAAACTTGTAAGATTAGCAGTAATATTTGGTAAGCGATAGTGTAAAGATTAAAAGGAATTAAAACGTGATTTAAAAAGTGTTTTTGTGCGAAATAAAAAGTAAAAGTGATCAGTGAAATTTGAGAATACGTGACGCCATGGAGAAAGAATGA
The DNA here is from genome assembly GCA_958295665.1 of Tipula vernalis. Taxonomy (NCBI): domain Eukaryota; kingdom Metazoa; phylum Arthropoda; class Insecta; order Diptera; family Tipulidae; genus Tipula; species Tipula vernalis. The sequence goes on along the minus strand of OY282559.1, from coordinate 291,121,502 downwards.
TTAGACGCGGATCAACATGATTTTGGAGAGGAAGTAACGGATGCGGCAATCATAGAGCTGAAAGAAGGAGATAATAATGGAAGTTTCGATTTGTCGCAGTTAATCGCTGCTATGAACCAGATGATGGGAGAGATGAGTCTAATGAAACAACAAAACGAATGACAAATGGAGAAAATTGAGCAGTCAAATGAGCGACAGTTGGAACAACAAAATCAGTCTAACCAAGAAATTAAAAAGCAAATTACAGATGGTCATAAAAGAATCGACGATAAACTTCTCGAATTATCTATTAACATACACGGCGAAGTGGAGAAGCTGCAAATGGAAATTCAAAAGGTTGACGAAAAATTGGAAACGAAGGTTCAACATGTTGAAGAGAAATTGCAAACGGAGATTCAACAGGTTGAAGAGAAATTGCAAACGGAGATTCAACAGGTTGAAGGAAAATTAGAAACGAAGGTTCAACAAATGGTGGAACATAAATTACAAGCTGAATTTCAAACAGAGTTGCATCGCCTCAAGAAAGAGCTAACTGAAATCAAGGCAAGTGGAACAACAACACAAGTGGTGCAAACCGTCCAATCAATCAAGTTAAAGCCACTAACATTCGACGGAGCAACATCTTTCGTCATTTTCAAATTTCAATTTGAGACAGCAGAGGCTTTACAACCATCCCGGAACAAGAGCGCAGCAGCTATCTCAAAATTATGAAGGCGCTGAATAGGAAGTACGGCAGTGACGATAAGCGGGAAATTTATCGCATGAAACTGAAAAGCCGCTACCAAAAAGGAGGTAAATCGAAGGTGGTGCTTTTAGACAGGTTTGGCCCTGCACAGAGGAGGTGATTTAGGTCCTGTTCGGAACGAACAGGCTTAGGTGAGGGGTAGTGTGACAGTGACGCCTAGGGTGTGATAGAATAAGTTAAATCAATAGCTCAATGTTTTACTGTACTAAATGGAATTTTCCATGACAAAACAGTTCTAAATGTTTCTACACTATTAGTACTGGAAATGTCATGAGCCTTCTAGAAGTTTGGTTTGTGTATATAAAAAGGCGAACGAAGTCGAATTGGATTATTAGTATTTGGAACGCGATAGTTTAAACTTGTAAGATTAGTGGTAATATTTGGTAAGCGATAGTGTAAAGATTAAAAGGAATTAAAAAGTGATTTACAAAGTATTTTTGTGCGAAATAAAAAGTAAAAGTGATCAGTGAAATTTGAGAATAATTTATATAAAGTGATTTTGTGAATTTTTGTTGATAAACTGTGTTGTAATAAATTTTGTGAAATAAATAAATTCGTTGGGATAAATTAAATTGATTTTGTATTATTCACAATCCAGTGATACGAACCTTAATTGACAAGGCAAAAACGTACAGGATTTTTCTGTAAATATTTTAGGCATCTTACGTACACTAGTAAAACTTAAGATAAATTTAGCAAGTATTATTTTAATTCCTCAGAGCCAACTTTGATTTATTTTTCAAAATGGAAATTCAAAAAATATATTTTAGGCATAGTTTAATTTTAATATTTCTGCAATTAATATTTATTCAATAACAATACAGGGGGGTAAGGGGCGCCGGTTTAGATGGTCTTATTATACTAGCCCAAATGCCAACCTCACCTGCACGTGGTACTTCCTGCTAATTAACTAACGAGGCTCTGGCGACCGAGATACGGCGGAATAACCGACTACCGAGAACATAGCAAATGATGTTCTCTTCAATGACCCACTACTAACTTGTACTGGTTAGGTTGGTAGTTGATACATAACCAGTTTTAAAGCAATGAATACAACGCAAAAAGGAAACAATACCCCAGGTGGTAAACCAACTACCCAGTTGGCTAATCCACCCTCTTACGAGGCTGGCTCAATGGATTCTGGGGTGAGCCAATCATTGCTAAACCCATTCGAAAGAAGTTCGATGTTGTTAAGATCACCAAACCATCATACTAACTCTGCAAATCAGCAGAAAGACGAAAACGCTGAACTCTGTCGAAAACTCAGTGAAGTAGATGTACTTTTAACCCAACTAAGAAGCGAAATTGAAAAACTAAAAAAAGAAAATGAAGAATTAAAGAAGCCCAAACCAATGGAGATTTCTGAAAACCCGCTAACTTGTTATAATGAAACAAGTACTCACACCAGTTATAACAATGAGTTCCATACTGATGAAGAGGATCTCATGAGAGAAACAGATTGGGTACTGAAAAGAAAGAAAAGACCTACCAAAAAACGAAAAGCAGAATTCTCGCCTGAAGTTGGAGATCATTCGCAAGCTAATGTATTAGTAACTAGTGATACTAATACCAAACGAGCTCACTAGCAACAGCAACAAAATCGGCAACAAAAGGTTGTACCGAAAGAAAAGGCGCCTCCGCCAATTAATGTAATCGGCATAACAGAATTTGCTAGCATACAAACTTTAAAGAAATCAGTGACAGCTAAGGAATATAGAGTAGTGTCACTAAACAATAACGTGTGGAAAATCAATACACCAGATTCCGACACATATAGAGCTCTAGCAACAAAGCTCAATGCGGAAGGTAAAGAATGGTTCACATACGAAGATAAAAACGAACGCGCAATTAAGGTTATGGCCAGAGGCCTTCATCCAACGTGTAAGAAGGAGGACATAATTGAGGACCTAAGGGCAAAAGATCTGCAAATAGAAGATGCAGTAAACATCCTAAAACGAGAGAGAGGTGAGAACAATCAATTCAAAAAAAGGGGGCTTCCACTCTTCATGCTTACGTTTAACAAAAAGGAGAAAGTTGAAAACATCTTCAACATCAAAGCAATTCTCAATATGAGAGTTAAAATAGAACCGCTTAAGAAAAACACGAGGCTAATACCTCAATGCAAAAAATGCCAAGGTTTCAATCACACGCAAAAATATTGCAGACGGGAGCCAAGATGCGTAAAATGTGCTGGAAAACACAACGCGAAAGAGTGTACAGAAAGTAGAAACACCCCTGCAAAATGTATAAACTGTAAAGGGCATCATCCTGCAAATTATAGAGGCTGTGAAGTAGGCAAAGAACTTCAAAGACTAAGAAACAAAACGCATCAGTTTCCTCAAAACCCTAGGGTTACCAGAGAATAGAAACCAACTAAAACCCAAGCGGAGCCAAAACCACCAGGTATTGGTACAGAGCGAAAAAGTTATTCACAAATTGTACAGCAATCATCTAATGCTACGAATGATAACCCCCTTGAAAGGATTTGTGGAAGCATAGAAGCCATAAATATAAGGCTAGCAAAGCAAGAACGTGGTCTAGAAGCTTTATATAAGCGTCTAGATATGCATCAAACCTTGAACGAGGCAACATCCCTCATATACTAAAATGAGCAGATCATTAAGAATTGTCACCTGGAACGCAAACGGACTAGCGCAACATGTTCCAGAGCTAGAAATTTTTCTAAATTTAGAAAAAATTGATATCTGCCTTATATCGGAGAGCCATTTGACAAAAACATCATTTATTAAAATACGTGATTATGAATGTTACCATGCTGTTCACCCAGGAGGAAAACCCAGAGGAGGATCAACAGTAATAGTGAAAAAGAGTCTCAAACACTATGAAGAACCTAGTATAGAAGAGGAAAATATGCAAGTTAAAACCATAAAAGTTGAAACTAACAATAATAATGAATACAGTATTTCCTCTATCTACTGCCCTCCACGCTATAATCTAAATAAAGAAGATTATAATAGACTCTTTAGATCACTAGGATCCAATTTTATTATTGGTGGTGACTTTAATGCAAAAAACACCTATTGGGGATCAAGACTTACAACCCATAAAGGAAAAGAGCTATTCAAAGCCGGACGAATAAATAACTGCGAGTTCCACTCTGGAGGTAAACCAACATACTGGCCTGCTGATATAAACAAAATACCAGATCTCATTGATTTTTATGTAACGAAAGGAATCTTCGAGGATTACATGTGCATCGAAAACAGCGAAGGGATATATTCCGATCATACACCTGTTATCATGACACTCAGCACAATGATAATTAATAAGGATAACCTGCCTAAATTAAGAAATAATAGAACTAACTGGAACCTATTCCAAGAACTAATTGAAATGCAAATAAATCTACGAGTGCCGATTAAAACACCGGTACAGTTGGAAGACGGACTAGAGGTATTTAACAGTACTATTCAACAAGCAGCATGGGAAAGTTCTCCTGCTAGTCACACCGAATCCCGTAGGAATCAAAATTATCCTATTGAGGTCAGGGAGTTAGTTAGAGAGAAACGGAAGGCAAGAAAAACCTGGCAAAGGACACGCGCCCCGGAAAACAAAAAAATCCTCAATTTTCTATGCAATAAACTGAAACAACTTATAAAAGAAATTAAGAATGAAACTATTAACAAGTACTTAAATGGTCTCACCGAACATAAAGATACTGATTACTCTCTTTGGAAAGCAACAAAGGGATTAAAAAGAACTAAAATGCATGTGCCACCTATTAAAAATGGGGAAGGAACCTGGGCCAAAAGTGACAAGCAAAAAGCTATTTTATTTGCAGCTCACTTGAAAGACACCTTTCAACCGTTACCTAGGGAAACAGCAGATGAAAACATAATAACAATTAGCAAAATTGATGAATATAATATTCGATGTGTAACATTACAGGAATTAAAAAATGAGATCGAGTGTAATTTGAACGCAAAAAAAGCTCCAGGATATGATTTAATTACTGGACAAGTCGTAAAAGCCATTCCCGAGAAGGGACTACGAAAATTGGTTCAAATTATCAATGCTGTCTTCAGACTAAAATATGTCCCACGACAATGGAAGGTTGCTGAAGTAATTATGATCCCCAAACCAGGCAAACCAGCGAACGATAAAAAGTCGTACAGACCGATTTCACTACTTCCTGTAATTTCAAAATTATTTGAAAAATTACTGCTCAAGAGACTCAAGCCAATAATAGAGGAGAGAAATTTGATTCCACCACACCAATTTGGATTTAGAGAAAATCACTCTACGATAGAACAAGTTCACTGAATAACGGATATAATCGAAGACTCACTTGAGAATAAGAAGATATGCTCCAGCATCTTCTTAGATGTAGCACAAGCTTTCGACAAAGTTTGGCACCAAGGACTTGAATTTAAATTGCATCGAGATCTACCTAAGCAATTCTATCAAATTCTTAAATCTTATATCGCAGACCGACATTTCCGTGTAAAATATAACCAAGAGTACTCTGAACTAAAGAGAATATCAGCAGGCATACCACAGGGTAGCGTACTGGGTCCTATATTGTACATCCTGTACACTAGAGATATGCCAAATACAGAAGGTGCCACCATAGCAACATTTGCAGACGATACAGCTATTCTGGCTACTGGAAAGTGTATATCAGAAGCAACGACCAAACTTCAGAAAGCAACCGACACAGAAATGGCGCATTAGCCTAAACGAAGCAAAATCGGTTCACGTAAACTTCACAAACCAGAAAGTTAACTGGATTCCAGTGAAACTTAATTCAAGGCCGGTTCCAAATGCAAATACAGCCAAATACCTCGGCATGACTCTCGATTGCAAGCTTAGATGGAAAGAGCATGTTAAAAAGAAAAAAGAAGAATTGAACATTAAATATAGGAAAATGTATTGGCTAATAGGTAGAAACTCTGAGCTTACAATACATAACAAATTGCTATTATATCAGCAAATACTTAAACCAGTATGGACCTACGGTATTCAACTTTGGGGTTGTACCAAGAAGACAAATGTACAAATGATTCAATGTTTTCAAAACAAAGTGCTGCGTGGCATTGTAAACGCACCATGGTACATTATAAATGATAACCTCCATAGGGACTTAAATATGGAATATGTAAGTGAAGAAATACAAAATCATGCGAAGAAACACATTCAGCGGATATCTCGGCACCAAAATGCAGACATACGAAGTTTGTTGGATACCACCAATGCAGTAAGAAGACTTCAAAGGCAGAAACCTTTGGAATTAGGCAGTTGTATTTCATTAGGATAGAGAAAAATAATTACTATGTAAATTCAAACGGGAGTAACCATTGGGCTACTGCCCGTCAAATGTGAATCTTCATTTAAGAAAGATAAATTACTAAATGATTTGTAAATCAGTTGTAATATTAAATAAAGGAAAAAAAAAATAACAATACAGTCTTCTTGAATGTTGTTGTTCAAGGTATGTAGAAAATATTAATATAAACGTTTTATAATATATTTGCTTTTTTCATTGAAAAACTTGAAGCTAAAAAATGCCATTTTTACTATGGATTCCTATGGAAATCAATGAAAAGTTATACCACTAAAAAAGCTTCTAAAAATACGTCACTATGATTATGGCTCTATACTCTAGAAGGCTCTGGTAGTATACTGATTTTGTCGAAAGTTTTTTTTTAATTTCATTTTTCACTTTAAAAATTGTATACCGATTGTTACGACTGAAAAATATATGTTTGGTTAAATTTAAAAATATAATTTTATTTGGACTAATGTCCACTTTATTTTATCCAAACTTAAACTAACTCAAATTTTACAATCATTTCTGTTTATATGAATTTACTTTAACAAGAATGTGGGAAAAGAATGCAAAAATAATTTTATAAGTATCAAATGAATGTACACGCACAATATCCAGGATGTAAAACGAGTACACATGCGCTATATGCAATACGTATCCAAGCGAAGTACGTTTTGCTGAATTACGAATTTATCTCAAGTTGTAATGTGTTGCTATGCTATTTATTTCACGTTTAGCTAATTGTGCGCTTTTCTCGTCTCAACTTACATATATTGGGGGATGATAAGAACAAATATGACCGCGAAACTGATGAATCGTATTTTATTTGATTTTCGCAAAATAATCAACTTTTGTGCTCTCTAGACAATAACCTCACGATTATTTTCTAGTAGCTATCACTTGCCAGTACTAAATGTACAGTTCCAGTAATTATCGATTCTAAAGAATGTTCTTTTCAGTCTTTGCACCGCCTGTCTGAATTCCTCGAAGGATGCATTTTTTGGAACCAATCATTCCTACCACAGTCCCATATATTGTTGAAACAATAGTGGGGTAGGCTCATGTATATACTGAATTGTTTATTAAATGTATTTCGCAAAATATGATTTGATGAATACTTTAGTTTAGCCTAAATTTAGTCTATTGTGTACACATACTCACGCACACACACATACCATCAACACTATATTTTGTACACTTGTGTAATGTATATGCAAAATTTATTTATATTATTATTATTTTGGAAAAATTATGATGAGATGAAAAATTCCCAAATGCCATGACCCATTCATGAGAATAAAATTTATTTATTTTTATTTCTTGCTGTTACAGTTGATGATGTTGATGTTGTTTTTCATTTTGTTGTTGTTGTTTTATTTTTGGTATTTTTACTCCTATCGGTGTTGTACAAATATGTATTATTATGTACCTACTGTGTATGTATTATCGAGGAAAAACCTAACAACAATTGTATCCCGTACAAATACAACAAATTAAAAAAAAACTGTTAAATACAATAAATTAGTTGTAATTATCCCTTTTTGTATGTTTTGAATAATGTTGGCTGTTTTTTTCTGTAGAGGTGGGAAAATTCCCATGTCCCATGGATACATATTTTGATGATGTTGTTGTTTCTGTGTTAGGTGAAAAATTGACATTTATTTATAAAACAATGCGGAAGTCATACGTATACATACATATATTTAGCCTTAATTCGTCAAGAGAAATATTTATAGGATTAGAGAGTAAGGATGCAGAATTATTTTGTCACAAAATTATGTCATATTTGTATAGATATATAAATATTTAGTGAAAAACAATCGGTTGAATGTGTTCACCCCTCTACCACATAAAATGTTGTTACACCAACTTGTAGGCAACACAAGTCATTAATAATCATTTCTATTATATTTCCACAACCATAATGTTACGTGTGTGTGTGTGTGTCGAGTGTTAAAAAATCTCATGAAAATTCCCAAAGTTGGTTAAAATTTTAAATGGGAGTTTGAATTTCCTTTTTTTTTTTATAAATTTTGTTTTGACAAAATGTCACATCAGGTGGTCACCTCTTTCATATTTTGTGAGGTTATCATATGTATAAATGTAAAGCCAGGAGTTCCCTTCACATACGTATAAAATTTTAATTAAGATTAAGATTTATGAGAATAAAACATTTTTTTGTTTGTTTTGAATCTGCATGATGTCTTTTGCTTATACTAAATTAGGGTGTATGTTACCATTGGGTGGTATCAATCTATCTGAAAATAAATATATTTTTGAAAAAAAATGTTTGTATATCCTTAACATTAAAATTTCATGTGAATTATATTTTTTTATTTGTGAATTTTAATTGGGATTTCATGGTGATTATACACATACGTAATATGTGTGTGCTTTAGGGACCCCATATTTATACGTGTATGCATATAGTGTTTGTATTAAGAAAAAATCCATAAAATAAATCACAGTAGAGATCATATAATGACAAACAATCATCCACATCGTTCTAGACTTATGTACATAATGTATATTATTATGTGCTAACATGTAAGTTGTTCATAAAACTTTCGTGCGTAAATTTTAATAAAAATCAACTTTAGCTTCTATACATAATTTGTATACACGACTCTTAGAAAACTTGAGTGTATACATATATACCTTACATGTATGTGCGTATTTTGGGGGAGGGGTTGAGGGTGGTTAAAAAGAAGGCCCAGGATAAAAATTATACATATTCTATGAATTTTATGTTACTTTAACTAAATATTAAATTTAAATCCCATAATAATTCATTCCACCGTTGAATTTACACAAACTCTGGCATAATAATAATAACAACAGCGAACAACACCGAAAATATAATGATGTCAATATGATTGTGTCACAACATTAATTTTATTTAAAATAACAACCAAAAAATCTAAAGCTCAACTAGGAATCCACTTTTTTTTGGGTACTTTTGCTCCACTATATATATGGTATATAATATAGTGATGTTGCTGTACCACCAACACCATCTAAAACTACAGTATATTTTCGTTAACAGTTTTTTTTTCTTTTGCCAGTTTTCCCAAAACACAAGAAAAAAAAATCGTTAGAAAATTACATTCTCTTGAAAGTACAATCTCTGTAGTCTGTATATACATATTTTGATGTGTGTACCCTGTGTGGTGCTTTTCTAATTTTTTTTTTTTTTTTTTATTTCCCAGATAGACAGTATATACATATAGTTGCTACACAATATTTTTGCAGTATGTACATATTTATACAGTGGTACACAATAAAATTGTTGAGAATTTATGTTTGTTTATAGAATAAATCTTATTGCACTACAAGTTAGTTTTATACTCGCTCGTGGATAGAGACGTGCACGTGGGAACTTTATTTTTTTTATTGTTATTAAGTTTATATGCACAATAATCTTTATTGTCTGGAACTAAAGTTATATGCGACAAGAAGGCATTTGGGCAGATATATAGTGATGCCTGACGTGGAGACTTACTTAAATATTTAATTTGTTTCATATTATGTTAGGGGCCATCTTTCATTATTTGTGAAATTAATTATTTTTTATCGAATGCAGCAACTCCTTGAAAGAACTGAGTTATACCAGGTGTTGAGATCAACAGTGCAACAAAACAAAATATTTCAGAATGAATTTAACTCTAAGTTTAACAACAAGTTTTTTATTCTCAATTACTAAATAGACCCCACCCGTGGTAATCTGTTAGTTAACTGAAAATCAAAACTAACTTAAATTTACAATTTAAGTACAAAAGCCTAAAATTTGACTGTGTGTAACATTAATGCTGAGCTAAGCAACAACAAGCATCCATACCATCACATGGAAACCGAATAACAACAAGATGGATGAATTACTTCAAATCCAGGAGGTAACAGGTGGAAATATAGTTCCGTTAGAAAGAAACTATCGCAAAGACGGAGAAGACAGAAAGACGAAGTCTTACTTAGAAAAGAAGATAGTGAAACTAAAAACGCTATATAATAAATTCGTTGAAAGGGAGCCTCCACTGGGCCAGAATCACGCGTATCTCGTAACACGAAAGAAATCACAGATGGTTACAATAAGCTGCTGTGGGAGATGTGATATTGCCTACTTAATATGGACCGCCATTGATACCAACAATGTTAAAGGAACTTTTACAACTTTTAAGTTCACATCTTAAGGCAGCATATAAAGCAGCAGCAACAATACGGTTGAATGCCATACAGAACTCATCAACCGATTCCCAGAAGGAAGAAATCAACCAAAGTGACTCAGCGGCAAATCAACAACAAGAAACGCTGATGAGCAGTACAATTGAGGCCTTTTAAGCAGCAAAAATAGATGGGAATAACAACATAAAATTGTTCAAGAGATAAGACATTCTTTTGCGCCAGATATATCAGAAATTGGCATCAATAAATTATTACTTGGAAAGCAACAACATATCCAAGGAATATGTGAACATTAAAACAGGGCAGTTAGAAAAGGAAACGGGGGAAATTGCAGCCCAACACGCAGAAATATTATTAGATCTGGAAGAAGACGAATAAACGTCCAACTACATTAGGGAAAATTATTATAGCAAGCTTCAAGAGCGCAAGCGCAAGCCTATGATAGAAAACCCCTTTTTTTACGGTGATTATGAGCGGTGGGAAGCATTTAACAATATTTTCACTAAGCTGATCCACCAAAAAAGCAAATTATCAGAGTATTTACAGTAAAGGTATAATGTATCTGAAATCACAACTGCAGAAAGGAGCAGCCCAAATCATTAGTCACTTAACAACTGACAATTACCAAACACCTGGGAACATAATCCAAGCAACCGGTTAGAAACTTGTACGACACGGCAAAAGAAATTTAATACAATATAAAGCGGCTAGACATGGATTCGCCCTTCGAGGCATTGTGAGTTTCGTTTTAAACAAAAAATTGGATCCACAATCCAATAGGATCTACGAAACAACAATAGAGAAGCCCAGAGAAATTCCACAACTGGACGAATTCTTTAAATTCCTGAAAAGGAGATTTCAATCTTGGGAGACTATAGGCAATCATAAAATAATAGGGACACGACCACACATGTAGCATATACCAACATTAAAACGAGTCAAAACAGCCATGTTAACCAAAACATGTTGGGTGGAAGCAATTCAAAAAGATGTCAACATTAGAACGAGCAAGGATAGTCAATTAAGCCAACTTGTGCATACGATGCTTAAGCCAGCATCGAGGGAATAACTGCTAGGCAGAAATATGCGTCGTGTGTAAAGGAGCACACCACACACTTCTGCACCGTAATAATGTAGCATCAACTACCGGAAATAGTGTCAAAAGCGCCAACACATTCGTGATCAGCCAGCAAGGATAAGTTTTACTATCAACGGCATTAGTCAGACTTGCAACTGGCACAGGCGATTTTTTCACACTAAACATTAATATCCGCAAAAACCGCCAATTTGAGGAGTAGGTGGAGAGAAATCAGGCACGTGCAGACACACCATCAATCAAAAAATATCGCCAAGATTTGATGGAGATTTCCAAATGAATATCAAACTCTTGCTATTCTTAACATATTTGTTGTTTACTCGTGGACTAATATCACCAAAAAAAATTGTTTTCTTCCTATTCGATAAACTCGACCAACAATTACCCGAGGTAGAATTTGCGACAAGCAATCCGTGGCAAGGATTATTATCCATCAAGACTGATCATCAATATCATCAAGGGAGGTCAACTATAGCCAATGGCACAACAAACGGTATTCGGTTGGTTTATATTGTGGAGTAGGAACAACACAGGAAGCCAGCACAAAAGAACGATGATTGCAACTAAAAGTATAGAGGATCAGCTGTGATTACTGGAAGCAAAAGAGTCAATTCTAGAAGAGAGAGCTACCACTGTAAAAAAGTCATGATGCTAGAAGTATGGACATTAGGAGTAGATTGCGAGCCCTTACCAGAAAACATAAACACAATATGGGTAAAATATAAAGGAAGAATTGAGTGAAATCATAAACGTAATGATCCAGATATTGATAAACACAACAGGCGAAGTCGAAACGCAGTTTCACGGGTTCGCTGATGTCTCAGAATATGCCAGTAAAAATTATGCTACTAGTACTAGCACGAACCACGTAAAGTCAGGCGATAATCCGTTAGTTCTCATAAACACCCAATTGTGGTTGCTAGGTCCAGATTTTCTTCTACAAAAGCTAACTAGGTGAAGGGAAATCAACCCTATTATCCCAAGTAACACGCATGGACCAGGGGAGTTAGAAGAAAAAGCGATAAAAATTTTGACAATAATGATCACACTGTTCCATTATTTGAACGACGCTCCAACTACAACAAACTAAAGCGTCTAGCCGCATACTGCAAAAGGTTGATCAACAACAGCCTGCGTTGAAGCAATAATAAAAATTAATTAACTGGTTCAGAGCTCCAAAGTGCAGAAATAATAATTCTCAAACTCGTACAAAAACAAGATTTCTATAGGGAAATAAACCGTCTTAGTCAATCGAACTATAGACGACTACAAAATTTAAGGCTCCCAAGTTCAAGCAAAAACCCAGTAATCCTGAGCAAGCACAACATAGTTGCATTAAAAGTTATAGAAGATGCTCATATTGGTACATTACACGAAGGCACGCTTACTAAAGATTTACATCCGCAGGAGATTATGCACCGACATTTACTCTGATAATGGAACGTACTTAGTACTTGCATAGCAGGCAATGGAACCAATTGGCACTTCATACCACCTCTTACACCCCATTTCGGTGGAATATGGGAGGCAGGGATTAAGTCAATGAAATTCCATCTCAAACGGATCACAGGCGAAACAACACTCATTTTCGAGGAGCTATACACCGTGACTACCCAAATAGAAACATGTCTCAATTCTTGCTCACTAAGTTCGCTGACAAGTGATACTATAGATCTGTCAGCATTAACGCCGGGGCACTTTTTGATAGGAGATTCCTTTAAGGCATGGACCAGCCGCAAAAATTGACTACATATCTTTAAGAACGAGATAGCATGTAGCCGAGAGAATGGTTCAGGACTTTTGGAAAAGATGGTCCTCCAAATACCTCCACCAACTACAACAACGAACAAAATGGAAGAGCAGCCAGCCAAACCTAATGATCAACGACCAGGTATTATTGAAAGACGAACAATATCCTGCCACGTCGCAAAGGGTGATTTAGTTCGGGCAGCTACAGTAATATTGGACATGCTCGAAAGATTTAATATTTTGAAAAAGAGTATTCAAAAGCTCTGACTAATATTTAGTCTCCATCTCCAATATATTTTTCTGATAGAGAAAATGTCATATCGAATTTGCTTCCTGTTAAACAGGCTGTTGAATCAATCGGCCGGCTAGATGCTACCCTACTGACCGCCGATGAACCGTTCACTTTTATGATGACAAAATTGAATAGTAATAACTTCGGTGAGCAATTAAAGAAGCAATTGGATCTCAGAATTGCGCACAAAGACGTACAATTATTTCGAGTGTATTGCAATATCTTCATAACGGGAATTTCAATAAAGTTCTCTATTCATGAAATGAATGAAAATAAAATGATCATTTAACCAACAATCCAATGCTGTAATTACACAAATAACTTCAAATATCTACCACAGAACGAAATCAGTTGAAGTTGTTGGAGTTGAAATTCAATTAATCGTGGACGACGAAAATGACATTGACATTGAAGAAGTATCTCTAAGCAATGGAAAGTACCGAATTTAAATTCAAAATGTCTTCAAGAAGAACTACAAGCTATAATTGAAAAGGATAGTAGTAGTACAGCCGCCTTAAATAAATCAAAGGACCATCCATCTTCATCAACTCTCAAGTTTAACTAACTAATTCTATTTTAAACAACATGCAGAGGGCTGAACTTTACAGTGAATATTGAATTATTCTTTGCAGTGAATATTGAAGAGACAATAGTTCATATAGAGACTGCGTTAAAATTAAAACTAAGAAACTAAGTCAGTTCTAATCAACATTAAAAACAAAACAAGACCTACCAACATTAGAAACTCCAAAACTAACCATGAGAAAATTGTAAAATTTGTAAAGAAATCTGAAGCAGGAAAATGTACATTATATGAAAGCCGATAAATGGAACTCATTAGTTATTCTGGATAAGGATGACTACCATAACAGATTGATGAAAACTATCGGTTTAAAAAACAATTAAGGTCAATTAAAACGAAACCCGTTACCAAAAATGATGAAAACTGATCAACAAAGTAATCGGAATACCAAAACCGAAACTAACAGTTATCGAATCCAGCACTCCAAGGTTATACGGTTTACCTAAGATGCCAAAAAGGCGGTAACAAAATGAGACCGATTGTTAGCAACAATCATACACAATCAAATAAGATCGCAAAATGGCTACCTAGTTTTAGAATTCAACAAGTATACTCCACCTGATGGATTTTACATAAAAAATAGTTTTGAGTTTGTGGAAAAGATCAAGAACATCCAACTGACGAAGTAAACCTCTTCTCAGAGGTGATTGTATTGGATCAGTATGCTTTCAATTTAGAATTAAATCAATTTACAGCATAAACTGGTGTCAATCGCTTAGTTAAACGATCAATAACTTAAGAAATTGAAGATTCGAGGATGATGGGCCTAGCCGCAAACAAAATTAGAAAACATTAAAAATAGCTTCACTTAGACGTCTAATTAATAATTATGATGTTATAGTTCATTTGTAGTTGAAAAAACCATTTACGTAACGTTATATTTCCCAAACGTTCAACAACGAAAACAAACCTTTGCTTATTTTCTAAAAAATTCTAAACCTCCATCGCATGGACATAGCAAAACTTTATCGAATAGCACATCAATTCACGAAATTATTTAAATCTAGTTTTCTGCCATATTTTCAATTGTTTAGATCACCATTTTATTGTAGATATAATATTTTGTATAATATACCAATTAAAATTATTTTTCCTGAATCCAATTTCATAAATGTTTCTAAAAATGATGTCGTTTGTTAGGCAAAGTATGTTCCTTCAACGGATTACGAAATTAGTAGTCACCAATCCAAAATTCATCACCGTCAATGATGTAGTAACAAAAGTAAAGCCTAAGGAAATGGGTGAACCAGACCCTATCGCTACTATGAACAATTTGACGGTGCCATGCCGCTGGACAGAATACCATAAGAAGCGGGAACAAAAGTATGAAAAATGTCCAAAAATTCTGATGGGGCCAAATGTGAGAATTTTCAGTACGTCAAGGGTTTCGAGTTCTACGGTGAATAAGTTTTAATGTTTGTCAAATTAAAATTGTAAATAAAATTTTGTTGAAATGTGCTTAATTTTGGATATTATAATCTTCGACTTTTCGCATTTAACTAACTGCATTATTTCCTGGGAATAGTCAGTTGATACGTCAAAATCGTGATGTGTGTTTTTTGTGTGCTTATATAGAAGTGAATATTTCGGGAACTTCATGAATCCTGGCAGGAATCCCCGTAACTCACGCATACTTTTAAATCGTGTTCGTCGAAAACTTTTTTCAATGTTTATGATATTGATCCCTTTAGCATGCGCTTCATTAGTAGTTCAAAAGCTGCAGAAATTAAACTGACATAACCCATTACCCATACTGAAAACGTTTTCTCGATGGAAGGCGGAATCTCAGGTAACCATCCCTTTATTCAACAAATACCACCGACGAACTGCACGGACTGTTCAATGATTCGATTGCACTTGCCGCCTGCATGTCTGTTACTGTTACCAAACGAACCATTTTTTCTTGTTTTACCAATAATAATCTTCCCGGTGCTTGGTGAATCGTTGTGTCCGTTCCTTTATCAATTCGATGTTTTATAGAATATGAACATGTATAAGCAACTCCTGTTCACAGTTTTTCTTATTGGTTTGAGAAGAACTCAGTCCATTTCGGCGTGAGGTCCAATCGATTGAATGCTTTTCCAATCAAAGTGTTTTCCTCATTTTTGGTTTGGTAAATATTCTCTTCACTTTTACCAATGACTGTCCTTTCCTGATGGTTTTCGTCTAATGAAAGAGATTAAAATCCATTTTGGTGCTCCATAGTCAGTGGCGTGTTTAACTAGGACTTTTCCGAAAATAATTTCATTTTGCCTCCATTCTCGCCATTTTTGGCTTTGCTGGAAAGTGGCGCAAAGCGAAAGCACTCTCTCAGTAAACTGTTAAATTAGAAGTACCTACTCTAATCACCAGCTTTCGCATCGACACGATTAGGCAATACCTATTTCCTAATCAAATAAAAGGGTTGTAAAAACAATAGGACCGATTTGATTTGATTATACTCGTACCCATTTTTCGAACTTTGGCCTACCCAGTAAATTTTATATATTTTGTTTCCATTTATTTCTCTTAAAATTGAAGTACGCTTAAAAGTTCACAGATTCACAGCAACGGATTTTGGTTTCTACAGGTTGGTGATGGGATGGTGGTCGTGTTTTTGTTCGATCGTTGTTTTTTTTGTTTTCTTTGTATTTTACAATGTATCTCATTATGAGACATTCAGTAAATTTTTTTGTCGTTTTACATTGTTTTGATCGAAGTATTTTTATCTGTTGATAAAATATCACTTAAAGACACAGTACATACAGTTGTACCATAACTGGCTCTGTTCCGCATAATTTTTTTTATTCTTTTGTTTTTTGTGATGATCTGTTTTTTTTCGGTAGTTGTTCCCCATTTCGAATTTTCTCTACACAATGTTTGGCCACAATTAATTCGTTCGATAGATCATTGATTAATTTATATAAGCATGCATGGCGTTTTCCAACAACCACTTTTAATCTCCGGTGCCATGCCTCGACACTCTTTTGGGTCCGCGGAAAACACTCCGTACCTGTTTCTCCGTTCCCAACTGTCCAACATTTGGGATTATATTTGGGGGGCACATTCAAATCACCAAAATAATTATTTTTGAACCAGCTCCCTATCTTTTTTAAATCGTTGTCCTCAAACGTACTGCTTAAGCTCAAATAGTAATTGGCGACTTCGTCTGATGGTACAAATGAGAGACTTTTAATCATCCGGATTTTTAGAGAGAATTCTTCTAAATTACCATATTTTGCGGCTAATCTACTCTTTTGGACCGTCCAATGAAACTGGCAACCTTTTTCTTTGGCGGACAAAACAATAGCCTTTTTAAAATCACATAATATTTTTTTATGGATTAAGACTCAATTCGTATTGAAGGCATATTTTCCTCAATTCGAAAAATAATTGATCGTAGCACTTTCTGGATTTTTTGCTCATTATACAAAAAACAAGTGGTACTATCTCCCCTTCAACGTTTACATGTACAGGGTACTGATTCTTTAAAAAATAAGATAATGGGTAAACGTGTAAACTCGTAAAAAGCAAAGTTTTCTTTTATCAGTTTGCAATTTTTTGATTTTATTTGAAGTAGTAATCAAATCGAAGAATTGCCAATTCATTAAAGTAGGCTTCGCTTTTTGCAGGTTTACACGTTTACCCATTATCTTATTTTTTAGAGAATCAGGGTGCAGAAAAGAGTTGCCGCATTATGGAATATCGAACGTTCCGTCCATAATCCAATAATTGCAGGATTTAGTACCGAGTAAAATAATTTTTTCTCTCTCGCAACAATCTTCAGACAGAACGAACAACTCTCCTTCCATGTAGCGTATTTCTTTAGGTATATTAATTGCCTCCAAACTGTTTGGCAACTGATCTTGCTTTTTTGAGATTCTTTGCTTGGTAAGTAAACCCGCAAAATGCTAGGTGTATCCATAATTGAGTCAGTAATAATATGAGATGGCGGAATGTCACAATTTTTAGCTGTGGTTTTCAAAATATGATTAGTTTCACAAATAGTTTTTTCGTGCGTTATAGGTACATGGAAATGCACAGATGGTGCCTTACTGGTGCATTTATAAAATGTTTACAGTTTGTGTTTTTTACTGAAATATTATTCGTTTTTTTGATGATAACTGTGCCATAATTATTGTTAATCAGTAAATCATAATGTCGTGTGCAGTTTGCAAACTTAAGTTTATTAAAAATGAGAAATATGTTTATTGTGGAATTTGTGATAAAAATTTTCATCCTAAGTGCACTGACCTCAATGCGGATGACGTTAAACGTATTGCTAAGGAAAAGATTAACTGGAAATGTTCTGGATGTATTCAGTCCGTTAGTGTGAATCTTAACGGTATTGAGCACACTTCTCCGTTAAATAATGTTGCTAATGTTAATGCTGTGTCAGCTAGTTCAGCATTCATCGATATCAAATATTTTGCCGTTGCAACGTGTTTCTCCACATGATACACCTGAGTGCTCATACGATATTTTCAATGAGCTAATTGCCTTGAAAAATGAAATTAAAATGGAATTTAATAAAGTTAATCTTAATATTTCAGAGCACAAATATGGAAAATATGGATTTAAAAATCAGATTAACTGCTGTGGAACAATCCCTGTATGATAATTGCGTCGATGTTGTTGGCATCCGTATAATAAAGGGGGGCATAGCCTCAACCACCGTTTTAAGTATGTTTAAAACCTGCTTGGGTGTGTGGGCCATTATTGGAAAGCGATCTTGATTGTGTGACACCAATTACATCTGCTAAAGGTAAAAATAACAATGAGACGGTTCTTCGAGTAAAATTTTTGCGGTTATTACAAGGTTAAAATTCAAAGTTCCTTTAGGGTTCCTTTTACATTGAATTGTGGTGTTTCTCAGGGTTCTGTCTTGGGTCCATTACTTTTTATAATTTATATAAATGATATTTTTAATCTGGGTCTACGTGGAAAAATAATAGCCTTTGCGGACGATATGGCTTTAAGTTATTCGGGGTCATGTTTGAATAATATCTCTACCGATATCAATTATGATTTAAAATTGCTACGTGTTTGGTTTGATCGACATGGTAAGATTCTAAGTGAGAAGACTAAAATTATGTTTTTCAAGTTTTCTGGGGACTCTTTGTTGAATTATATGCCAGAATTTATCTATCACCATTCTAACTGTAATTTCCTGAATTGTAATAATGATTGTTTTAGAATTGAAATTGTTAAGTCTTTCAGATACCTCGGTCTACATCTGGATGTTGGCCTCAACTGGAAGTGGCATATTCAGCAATTAAAAAGTCAATTGGGTTCTATTTTGCGTGCAATCTATATGTTGCGCTCTTATTGGGGGGCGAGTAGCAGAGACGCAACGATTTCAACAACAACGTCAAGCAGGACTAGCTACAGTTAGTACAAATTTGGGTGACCGCATGGGAACATGATGATGGAACGAAATCCCGCCCCCTTACAACCGCCGATGGAAAAAATGGTGGAGGGAATAATAATAGTTGTTTCCAGGTTTTCAGAAAAAAAGAGATTGCGGCACCAGGAAAATTTGTGTTGTCATTGTGCTGTCATCTTACAGGAGTTGGAGCGGTAGATGAACTTTAAAATTGTATTGTCTTGTGCTAAATAAATTACTAAAAATATATTACTAACAAATTTACTAATTATCAACTACTTAGTTGTCTGGAACCGGGTTGAGTCTTTATTGCCAACATTCCTTTCCCATCCATCCCTCGATCTTGTTATATGTAAAAAGGTGTACGACGGCAGCCTGGCCAGGGGCGGATATCACACTATTAGACTTATGTGGTTATCGATGTGGCGCCTTTCTTTACGGAGTTTTGGCTTCATGAAGAAAATGGTGTATCGTGATGTAACATGGGTATAGTGGTGTGGTATTCGCATTTATAATACGAGAGACTTGCTTAATGGCTTGATCGTTCATCGCAATCAAGCAATCAATCTATATGTTGCGCTCTTATTGTTCGCAATCTGTTTTATTAAGTTATCATGCTTGTGTTGGCTCTCGTTTGAGTTATCGAATTCTCTGTCTTGGTGGTGCTTTTAATTGTACGTTAGTTAATTCCTTTAATCACGTTACAAAACCATATTATTCGTTCTATGTGTTTTATGAGCCATACTGATTCCTGTTGGCCAGTTTATGTTGTAAATAAAATTTTTCCGCTGTAACATCTTTATGTTTTTAGAGTTCTTCGTTTGTTTTATTATCGTAGTGGTCAAAGCGTAGTGAGGTTTGTTTCTGCGTATAACTTTCGTAATCACAACAAATTGTTTTTTAAATTACCAACTTTTAATACCGAAACTTTTAGGCGATATTTCCCAGTCATTGAAAATTAAATCATTTGTATATTTAGTTTTGTAATTTTGTATGGTTTAAGAGAATTAATAAATAAATAAATACATTACAAAATTTTGCATAACAATTTCACGTACGTTATTCTATAAATGTACCGGAAATTTTTATACAAGATTTTGTAATGCAACGTTATGTAATGCAAGATTGTGTAATGCAAGATTACATGCCCAACTCAGTACGATTAGTATAAATTGATCAAACGCATAAATTTAACTATTATTGATTCAATTCATTATGTTTTAAAAATTAATGTCTAAAGGTATATATAAGACCTATTTGACAAATTGAAAAATTTTGTGGCATTTTAATCTTTTTTCTGACACTGGAATCGCTAATTTCTTCCCATGTTATTGGGACCTGTTCGAATTGCTGGCCTTTTCCCACAGCTGTATACTATATCAGGGCTTCATCAATTACTTGAACTATTCTGTGTACTTGTTCTATTGCTGACCGCTCTGACCTAAATCCAAACTTATGAAACCCAACAATATACGTTTTAGTCGCTTAAGTGGTAACTTTTCAAATAATTTAGACATAATTGGTAGCAAGCTATTATAGGTCTGTCGGTAGGCGTAAGTTTTTCTGGGGCTTGCCTGTGGCAAAGTGTAGCGTTGAATAAGCATGTGAGTTGCAGAATTTTTCTTGTGATAAGATCATATCCTGGCATCTTTTTAGGATTTAAATCTCTCTGTAATACAGTTCTTACTTCTCTAACATAGAAAACTTCGTGATAGTAAGATTCATTTGCAATGGTGTGTTCAAGTAGTTTTGAATGTTGTTATTCTCTTCATCCGTACTTTCTGACAGGTATGGTTGGAATTGAATCCGCTCGAAACGCGATATTTCAAAACGCGATATGGTTACAAAAGGCGATATGGTACAAAACGCGATATGGTACAAAATGCGATATTTCAAAACGCGATATTTCCATACGCGATATGGTCCAAAACACGATCATCGCGCATTTCATTTAATAAAATTTTCCTTCACCTTTATGATGAAATTGAGCATGTACGATGGAACTACACAATACTTTTTGAAATATCGCGTTTTGTACCATATCTCGTTTTGTACCTCATCGCGTTTTGAAATTTTGCGTCTTGTACCATATCGCGTTTTGTACCGTATCGCGTTTCAAATGGGACCTGGTGAAAATACTCTTTTAAAATGGTCTGCAAATACTTCAGCCTTTTCTTCGTTATTTCTCGCCCAGTGACCGTCACTTTTACGTATCGGTGGAATATGCTGTGGTGATTGTTTCAGCTTCTTAGTGGCCTTCCACAGTGAATAATCTGTGTTTTCTGTTAGTGAGATGAGTGAATTGATGGTTTTTTTCATTCAGAAGCAGTTCTTTTAACTGTTTGACGACTTTGTCTAGTTAACGTTTGTCTCCCGCTAGTCGATATCGTTACCATTGCTGTATTAAGTTTCTGTTCTGCTTAATTATTCTCTTGACAGCATTTGAACATTTCCCTTTCTTTTCTTTCTTATGTTTTTGATTATAACTGCAGTGCCACCATGCGCTATTCCATCAGGGTGATTTGTGTTATAGACGCTGAGTCTGGGTATGTTTAGGAAGCTGAGTGTAGTAATGTGTCTTTTCGGTCGATAATGTTATATGACTTTAAAAAAGGTGTTAACGCGACACTTTGCTTCAAAATATTTTAAGTGTTTCAATCTTAAGTAGTGTCCTTAGACACATGCCAAATTTCTTACGCTAAATTCTGTTATGGAGATTTTGAAATAACAGATAAACGATAGATGTTTATCTGGCTTTGCTGTACTTTGAATGAGAAGGTGTCTGATTCTGCATTCCACATAATTCCCAAGGTTTTGATTGACGTGTCATCTTCTATTAACTTAGAAGTATTTTGAGTTTCATGGTGGAACCCACTTTTACTTAAAATTTCATTAATGCGATTTTTTAATGCTGTTGCCTCTACAACGTTGTCACATCCAGTCAGCAGATCATCAATATAGAAATCATTGGTGGCGGTGGGATGTAGTTCACGAAAATCTTCAGTAGATTTGTTTAGAGTCTTTACTGCCAGCGGGTGCCAGATAAGGTGCACAAGCAGTACCGTACGTCACAGTATTCAGCTTATACGTATGTTTTAAGCTGTTCGTTCTGGTTTTCATGCCATAATATAAGTTGAAAGTTCGCATCTTCTGGTGTAACTCGAATTTGTCGATACATTTTTTCTAAATCTCCAACAATAGCAATGGCAGGCTTTCGAAATCGTAAAATGATAGTAGTGAGATCAGTTTGAATATTTGGGCCTATTTCAAGTATGTCGTTCAGCGATACTCCAGAGCTAGTTTTGCACGAGGCATCAAACACTACCCTTAGTTTGGTGGTACTGCTACTGCTACTGCTACATGTGGCAAATAATATTTAGCATCATCTTCATTTGGGATATCATTCCTTGGTATATATGTCATCTGTCGAAGTGCAATATATTCGTTCATGAATGATTTATATTCGTTGTAAAAATCCGGTGAATTTAAAATTTTCCGTTCCATTGCTCGTAACCGCTGATGCGCTGCTTCAAATGATTTACCTAACGAAGCTCTTGGTTCTCGGAATGGCAGCTTCACGATAAATCGACCATCGGCATCTCTATTTGTTGTTTCGTCGTAGTACAACTTGCATGAATTATTATGCATAGCTGGTTTGGCAAATGGAGCTACTTCTTCAACCTCCCAAAACTTTGTCAAAAGTTGATGAACATCGTCCGGGTTGGTTTGGATTAGTGGATCAGTGTTAACATGTAAGTTTATACATGCTGCGTCATTGGTCCATGTCCCTGCGATTAACCATCCAAATTTTGATGCTTGCAGTATTGGAAATCCGTCAATCACACGTTTTTCCGGTTGTAATATTTTGAAAAATACGTCTGCTCCTAGTAAGATGTCAATTTTATTAGGTTTGAACAATTGTGGATCAGCTAATTCTAATCTCACAATTGGGGTTTGCAAATTAATTTGTCTCGATGGAAGCATATTAGTTATTTTATTGATGATATGAGCCTGCAGTTTTACTGTGTAGTGTTTGTCTACACGCGATTGAATGGTCATATCGATTTTCCCCCTCGTTTTTCCAGCTGAAGAAGAGGCTAGGCCGAATATAGATATGGAAGATGTACTTCGCTTAAGACCTAGGCGTTGGGCACCAGATTCGGTCCCAAATGATGTTTGTGAGCCTGAGTCTAAAAGTGCACGAATTAACTGGAGTTCTCCGGTACGTAATTGGACGTGTACGATGGCAGTTGGTAGTACCGTGGTTGGCGATGAATACTGTGCATGAAAAACTGATTATGTTGGTTCGTTTGTGGGTTTTATTTCTGGTGGCGATACGACAGTGTGAATGGCTTCTGGAGGTTTATCATATGAAGGTTGGTTCAATGAAATATGATGACTCGTGGATTGGCTTGATTTTGATTGTATTTCAGTTTGTTCTGGATGTAAATGGAGCAATGTGTGATGACGTCCTCGACAAATCAAATAAGAAAATTTAGAAAAACATTTTACGCTTGTGTGACCCTTTTTTAAACAATTATCGCATACATTTCTATCGTTCACAAATTTTATGCGATTACTGACACTGTTGTTTTTGAATATCGGACATTTAAACAATGGATGTGGTTGATTACAAGGTAAGCACTCGAATGACGAATTACGTAGGGACCTTTTTGGTTGCGTCACAAATTTCTAAGGCATCACATCTCTTATTCAAAAACTCCAATAGCATGTCAAACTTTGGAAAATTTTTATCAACTGACTCATTTGCCCATAGCTATCTAGTTTCACTGTCTATTTTATTTAATAGATATGAATAAGCCACGGATCCCGTGTTTCAGCGTCTGGCCCCAATGCACGAAGACCTGAATTATTTCGTCAGATGACTCGGTAACTCGACGCATTTCTTTCCCGTTAGCCTGGGAACATGATTTTTGATCGAAGAATGTCTGGTCTCATCAGTGAGGTCACAATGGGAGTCGTTTTATTATATCGTTTACAAATTTTGCCCCATGCTTCGGCATAATTATTTGTTAGTAATCCTTTAAGAATTTGCAGTTTATGGACATCAGTAATGTTGTGATTATCATGCAAGGTCGTTCTATATAGATCTTGAAACGATGCCCAATTCTTGTAATCGCCAGAGAAATGTTCAATATAAACCTTTGGAAGGCGCACATGGTGTGAGGTATTATTTACTCCCTGATAAAATGATTTCTGTTATTCCACAAATTTCTCCAGTGTTACATTTAAATTATGTGGACTGGTTTGTTCGTTTTGATCGTAGTCAGCGCAGGCCCTTGTTAGGAGTGCTTGCGTTTCGCAATAAATTTCATCAACGGCTTCACTGATTGAGACATAATTGAGATTATCAAATAGGTGATGTTCTAACTCACAAAATGTACGATACCGAGTTTCCAGCAAGTCACGACGAACTGTTATTGCCAGAGAGTGAAACCGGAACCGAATCATAAACCGAAAACTGGAACCGAAACGAAATAAATAAAATGTAGGGAACTGTAACCGTAACCGGAGCAATATTTTCATTCGGTTTATTTCGTTGTTTTTCGTTTCGGTTCAAGTAGTTTTTGCACGAAAAGTTTCCTTATCTCTTAAAAGCGGAATCTAGCTAGGTTAGTCGGACAAACCTTTAGCATAAAAAGCTGAAAAACGACAATTAATTAAAAATTCACTGAAATGAACCATTCCGATAATTTGCTTGTTCGTTTAGCACGTCCTTCAAAGGACCGACTAAATTCGGTTGCTATAGCCAAAATAGTCGTTATATCCATTTAGTTTTATAGACCATTTACATTCACTGAATTTCTGCCTACCATAACTCATACAAATTTTTTAGATTTGTTTCTCGGGTTTGCTTATGCCGTTTGATTTTTTAATTATAGTTTTTCTCTTTTTTTCTTTTACGATGCATCTGAATCGTCAAAGTTTCATTGAACGTAAATGGGCTGTTAACCAAACGAATGACTAAATTTTTAAGTCGTTATATGCCAAATATCGTTAAAACCAAATGTCATTAGCTCAAAAATATTTTCAATAGAAGTCTCTAGCTAATGGTCTTGTTCCTAGATACAATTTAAATAACATCGCTACGAGCGATATAGTGAATTTTTGTGTATCAAATTTTGTGTAAAAATTTTTCTGTATTGAACCTTTATTGACTGACACGTCAATTTGTCAGTCAGTAAAGGTAATCTGATGGAAAATAATCTACAAAATGTTTTATTGATTAAATTAAATAATGAATTAAAAATGATGGTAAGAGGAGAGTTTATATCGTTAAAAATTTAACTTCTAATTATACTTATACTAGTCCAGTAAAAAGAGCCTCATGAGAAGGAAAAAGCTCCTACAAATTTCAACTTAGCAAATTGCAAGTCAAAGTTCAATAAGGTACCGGAAACTTTTATAAAAACATCTGCCATTCGTCGGAGACTGTTTTCTTCCTATTGACGGGTAAAAAAGCGACAAAATGGTATTTTACAAATTTTTCTGAAACTACGTAAAATATCAAAATCTTTTCGAATAAGAGTTGATGTTGACAATATTTTCTTTAATTTGGTTTCTATTTTATTTTTATAAAACAATAATTGGTTGAATTACGGACATTTTAATTTTCTGTATACCTATTAACGGGAAAACAGAACACCATTTCGTATAGAAAATTCGTTTTATAACCAAAGGCTGCTAATCACATTTTAAACGTAATTTTTATTTTACCTAGGAACAGACGCTAAATCACTCCATATTTAATACCACCATTGGTTATATCAAAATAGACTTTAATAGTTAAATTAACTGGGTCTCTGCCATACACTTAAGTGATTTAGTATTTGCATGATTACCTCAAATTTTCTGGTTCCCATAATTGTCTGAGCGATCAATTTTACAATGGGGTTGGTTGTCGTCCTTCCCATCGATAACCTTTCCCGGCAAAACAAACAATACAGAATCACTGTATCATTACAGAGAATTTAAATTATGTACTACTGGAAATCTAAAATGGTAGCCGCCAAGTAGCCTGACAAACTTGAACTCTGTAAACCAATGAGTCAATTTGCCAACTTTACTGAAAAATACGGATTAGCCTAAAGTAAATTCACCAATTAACTAATATTACAAATATTCGATAGTTACTTATACGAATATCTAATGGTTACATGACCAAACATATCTATTCGAAATATCGAGAGTATTGGAATCTCCATATGTAGAAAAACCAATGAAAACTTTAGAAAGAGGTCATATGAAAATATTCTACTGTTCAGTTTTACACTAAATTTGAAATATCATATCTCGTTCAATTTTTATCGCATGAAAATAAAATTTAAACCAAATTAAAGCATGAAAAATACCCTTTTGCCCTAGCCTCCCTCCTCCACGAAAGAGAAGCGCCCGACTTATAACGGTATACCAGCTATGTACTGGTAAGATTGTATAATTACAGTTCTTAATATATATATTTAAGTGATGCTATGTTGAACCGGTTTTGAACCCGAACCGAAACGAAACCAGAAAAAAATTAACAAACCGAAACAGAACCGAAACGAAAACATAAATTTGGGAACCTAACCCTAAACCGAAACGAAAAACATTTTGGTTTCACTCTCTGGTTATTGCCTCGAAATTTGTTTCAGCGTTTATTGCTTTGCCAAATCGCAGAATAATTTTTATTTGAGTATGGGCTAAATCACGCAATTTAATTAGTTTTTGGAAATTTTCAGCCATTTAAAAAAAAAAAGAAAAACACTTCACTCTTCACACAATATTAGGACCACGCGGTTTTAATAAAAAATCGTCTGTTACGAAAATTGATACAACGTACACTTGGTTTTTAAAATTTATTTATAGTTTATAATTTATTGTAGTATCGCAGACTTAAATATAATATAAAAATTTGTATACTTATCTACAGAAATTCCCGGGTTTCGACACCAAAAAATGTTTATGAAATCGCGTGTACTGCGGTAAATGATTTAAGCTAAATCTATTTCGTAATAAATTTCAATCCGTTGATGAATAAAAAAAATAAAACAATTCAACTCAAACTGGTTTAATACAATTTTTATTTAAATTTAAGTTTTCACAATAATTTGTAGTTTTGATGTTTGTTGTCTCATCGCCAAAATAAGAAGAGGATGATTTTTTTCTTTTTTCCAAACTAAGCTCGATTCAATTTTGCTAAACTTAGTGGAGGAAATTTGTATGGCAAGATTTAAAGGTTGCGCAATTATGGTATTGTTACTAAATTTGCATCGATCGCACTCTTCTTATTACCAACCTATTACAATTAAAAATTGCGGTTGACATTTTTGTTTCGATTTGACATTACAATAGTGTTGTTTTTGAAGTGAAACTTCTTTAGCGAAGGTAGTGAGTCTTGAAAAAATGAAACGCTAATCAAAGTGAAACGCTTTGGTAGTGCGATTTATCGTTTTTGTTCATTTAGTACATTTGCTGCTTGTATAAACAATTTTAATACAGAAAACAAGTAAGGTATTATAATGCGTAACAAAATCCACACATACTACGTCTCGTATTTGTATCGTAAATTCGTAATTCGCCTACTTTTTGCTATTACATACGTATTATTATTTTTGCATTTTTCTTTTATTTTCCAACGATGAAGGTGAATGTCATATTTTTATTTAGGAAATAATATAAAATCGCGTTCCTTATATGAAAAATGCTTTAAAAATTAAATTTATAGACGTGATTTTTTGTGAAGTGATTGAAAAGTGATTAAAAAGAACAATTTTATTAGAATATACTAACAACGTAAGTATCCTATATATGAATTTACACAATAGTAAATTTTAATGCGAAAAATCATACCGAAACAATATTAATACTTCAGAATGCCACAACAATCATCAACGAAACGCGTTCGCGAATTCAGAGCAAGGCAACGACAAGAACAAGGGCAACGACCACGTGGTGGCTATAGGCAAAATTCAGGAAGACCTCGAGGAAACCGGACAGCGGCTGATCGTCTTCGTGATTATCGACAACGGCAGCGAGAGAATCGTGCACGTATTTTTGAAAATAATTGTTTATCTACTGAAAATGTAATGAATGGTTAGTAAATTTTACTATACTCATTCATTGTTGGCTAAGTTATATTATGTATATGTAATAGTAATTTAAATGATTTAGATAGCTCCAACGGTGTCTTACCGGGCATAGCTAATCCATCTACCACTGGAGATGGAAATAATTATGCGCCCTATGTGTCAAACCTCAACAACCCTGCAGTTATGGAATGTTCCGATAATTTTCAGCAAGCATCAAATATTTGTGAACCGTCTACGAGTAATCAGGACGAGACGCCTGTGCGGTATGAAGGTTATCAACTGCATGCAGGTGCTCGAAAACTTTTTATGAAATTCTTGAACAATCCATTTGGGTACGCGTGCTCAATTTGTGATCGGTTATGGTTCAAGAATGACTTATCGCCTGTCTCTTCTCAATATAGTGGTATTATTAACGACATATTGCCGAACATTGATAACGCGGTATGCTTTACGTGCAAAAGGGCATTGTCGAAAAACACTATACCGACTCTATCAGTATTTAATGGATTTCAATATCCTAAAATGCCAACCGATCTTCCTCCTTTATAGATGGTTACGGAGAGGTTGATCTCGCCGCGCTTGCCGTTTATGCAAGTTCGTAGATTGCGTCATAGTCACGGTCAATACGGCATTTATGGACAAATCATAAACGTTCCGGTCGATGTTAATACGATGGTATCTCGATTACCTCGGAGTTTGAACGATGATTACTGCATTAACGTTCACATTAAAAAGAAAAAAATACACAAATCGTCCTATTTGTTTGGCTTGGTCAACAAAGGAACAATCAAAGCTTGGTTACAATATTTAATTCGAACGCCGCCTTATCAACGCTATAATATTACGATTGATAATTCTTTCTTTACGGAGAATGCAGTAGAAACCATACCGTCACCGGATGAAGTTAGTGAAGTTGTGCCTATCGAAGATAGCCTTACCGCGCAACAACAAACGTTACTTTGGAATGAAGATATGTATTTGCGAATTGCCCCTGGCGAAACCGAACTTCCTATCAGCCTACTTTTTGATGAGCATGCAGAAGAACTCTCTTTTCCGTCTATTTATCTTGGCGAATTTCGAATTTTCAGAGACGGCACACACATCACGCCATTCATGATGGCAACTAGTGAGCTACGAAGATCAGACCGACGTGGCGTTACCCCGTACCACTTGCTGTATATGGCAATGAAAATTATGCGACTGAGAGTTCGCGATTGTCTTATAAGACGATTGCATTTAAACACGTGGGAAATAATACTGCCATAACCCGTCGTCAAATTGAATCTGAAGAATATATTCACGATTGCATTGATACAAACCTCGCTTTCCTCCGAACGATTCCCAATTCAACGTGGTATTGGGCAAATCGAAAGAAAGACTTGTTTGCAATGATACGACAAAATGGTAAACCCACATTGTTTCTTACGATGAGCGCTAATGAAATAGGATGGACTGATTTACTACGAACCTTAT
The DNA here is from genome assembly GCA_958295665.1 of Tipula vernalis. NCBI lineage: Eukaryota > Metazoa > Arthropoda > Insecta > Diptera > Tipulidae > Tipula > Tipula vernalis. The sequence continues at coordinate 291,091,638 of OY282559.1, read as the reverse complement.
ATAGGTTGAAATATGGAAAAGAAATCACGGTTGAAGCCGTTAATCAACTACATTTTATGGAAAAAAGCTCACTAGTTAATGATGATGCAGTTACATGTGCCATTTATTTCAATAAGCTGATAAATACAGTAATGACTGTTTTGCAATCTAAATATAAAAAAACAGTCCTTTTGGTCGTTATTTCGTCAGGAAATATTTTAAAAGGATCGAATTTCAGCATCGCGGAAGTCCGCATGTTCATATACTTTTATGGTTGGAGGAGACGCCGGACGATCCATTGAATGCCGGATTGTACGACAGTCTTCAATTGATCGATCACTTGATATCGGTTTCAGCATCAGAAGCATCGGGAAACATCAAACTACAAACCCATAAACATACTTTCACTTGCTACAAAGGAATTACATCAAATAGGCCGCAAAAATGTCGCTTCGACGCTCCCTTCATGCCATGCAAATCAACGATGATTCTGATACCAATGCCAAAAGACGAACCACAATTTCGTAACCTTAAAGAACGATACAATAAAATAAGATTGAATTTGGAAAATATCTACTATCCTGATATAGATACGTTTTACGAACAAAATAAAATTACGTGTGACGTTGATTACATTAAAATTCTACAAGTTGGAATTGAACGACCGCGGGTGTTCTTAAAAAGAAAAACTAGTGAAATATGGCACAACGGTTTCAACCCATTCCTTTTTAGTATTCTCAAATCTAATATGGACATCCAATTTATTACCGAAGAATATTCTTGCGCTGCATTTGTTGTAGAATATGTCAACAAAACGAATAGAGGAATCAGTAATTTGCAGCGTCAAATAATAGAAACGATGGACAAACATCCTGAGTTCGATATTGTCGATGTTACAAGAAACATGAGTGTAAATGTGCTGAATACTGTCGAAATGACAAGTCAAGAAGCAGCATGGTACCTTCTTCGAGAACCTATGTCCAAATCATCTCATAAAGTTGAATATATTCCAACTGTATGGCCTATCGAACGACAGCGGATGAGAAAAACTCAAAAAGAATTAAATCAATTAGAAGTTGGTGATGGTTCTACGAATATTTGGAAGGAAAATTGGTTTGATAAATATGAGAAACGACGGGAAGAGCTAGAAAATGTTTCTATAGCACAATTTGTTGCTCATTATAATGTCAAACAAGACGGAACATTTGCGAAAAGAAATGAATCGCGGATCATTCGGTACAGAAATTATGGCATGGCTACAGATTTCACCAACTATAAACGGGAAATGGTTTCTCTACATATACCGTTTAGAAATGAAGAACGTGATATATTGGCTGAAATGTGCTTCCTAAAAATTTACGAGGACAATGAAGAATTCATTTTGGAAGCAAGAAAAGAATTTGAATCCAATTTAGATATTGATAAAACCATCGAGATTTGTCGAAAATTATGTCGTGTCCATGATGATACTGAAGACGATACTAATCATGCCGATGCTGGCGGTGCTCCGGATCCTAATCCGTTCCAACAATTATACAACGATCCTAATTCTGAACATAACAATGACCTTCGTCTCGCTTTGCTAGATAAACTTGGTTCCATCGCCAAAAGGAGAGAAAATTTAATGGACAATGAACAGTTCTTGGCCTTAATGAGAATGACTAATGATAAACAAAGAAGCCTTTTGTTACATACAATATCGCATCTATCGTCTCCTAATTCTCCACCATTGCAAATTTTCTTCACTGGACCGGCGGGATGTGGCAAAACGTTTGTCATTAAACTTCTAATGGAGATTTACAATCGCTTTACCGATAACGATGGTTGTTGTAACGCTTACATTACGTGCGCTTCAACTGGCAAAGCTGCTGTGGCTATTAACGGTACCACAGTGCATACTGCTTTAAAAATCACGTTGTCAAAACTACTTCCATTGTCTTATGAAATCGCACTCCAATATCGCACACTATTCAAATACGTCCGAGTCTTAATCATCGATGAAATCAGTATGATCGGCGCAGAATTATTAGCACAGATCGATCAACGACTCAAACAGATTAGCGGTATCTTTGATGTTAACTTTGGAGGATATGACGTTATTTTAATTGGTGACTTACGTCAATTACCACCAGTTAAAGCAACACCCATTTATAATCAACCGAAACAAAGCATGTCTGGACCAATATTATGGAGAGGGCTCAAATTCTATGAACTCGATGAAATTATGCGCCAAGCTAACGTTCAATTTTCGAATATTTTAACGAAAATAGGAAACGGTCAAATACTTGATGATGATGAGTTAATTCTAATGCAGTCACGTTTCTTTACGGAAAACGAAGTCAATGCATTATGTCCTCATGGTATTCGACTATTTTATTCGAATCAATCTTTTAACGCATATAATAATAAAATTTTAAACGAAGTTGAGATTAAAATTACGCCCCTCGCGATTGATGTATATTCTGGCTACAACGACGCTACACAGTTGGCATCAATACGTCAAAAACTGCACAAAAAGTCTACTATTGACACAGGCGGACTTCCATATAATATAATTTTTGTTATTGACAAATATTACATAATAACAACCAATATCGATGTATCAGATGGATTAGCCAATGGCGCCGTCGGCAAATTAGTTCGCGTTGAACAAAACGAGAATGAAGAAGTAACTCGTGTTTGGCTAACTTTTCCTGACATTAAAATTGGAAGAAAATTACGAATGAAGGCTGCTGGATATATGCAACAACATAATATTACATTGAATGAAGTGCCAATCAATCGACGCAACTCTACGATTTCTTTAAATAATAACAGAACAATGATAGTAAAACGAAATCACTTTCCTCTAATATCTGGTTGCTCTATGACGATTCATAAATCTCAAGGTGGTACATTCGACGAAATCGTGTATGAGTATGAAAAAACCCACTCGGTGCAATTACTATACGTTGCTTTATCCAGAGTCACTACAATCGAAAAATTATACATCGTGTCAAAACATAAGGATTCAATATTTTATCATTGCAGAAAGGAGCCATCGTCTACTCTTCTGTTGAAACTGGAATTTAAACGACTTTCGCTGAATCCACTCATCACATTAGAATCTGAATTAATTGATTTCATCACAAACGCACCAGGTTTGTCGCTTTATACCTTCAACATTCAAAGTTTACGGGCTCATAATCTTGATCTAATCGATAGAGTTGCTAAACATTCTAATGTTTTAATTTTGTCGGAGACGTGGGTTCACAACGACGAACATGTCGCTATACCGAATTTCTACTGTATAGTTAAATATAAACGGCCAAGTGTTCGATCTGGTGGCGTTGCTATTTACCAGAATGCAGATGATACTGCTCATGTTTTAACGACATCAAGGGATATTAGAGTACAGAAACCACTAGCATTTGGGGTGCAAATTGATGAAGTAGGAGAAGTATGTGCCTGTCAATGTTCTACAGAGCACGGTCAAACAATGTTATTGGTAGTGGTATATATATCACCACTTCAAAGTGTTAAAAACATAATTGAATTCCTTTATGAAAAGTTACTTCAATATTCCTCTGAAGCACCAATACTTAACTTAAATTTAGAAAAAATACCCATAATTCTTGGAGGGGATTTTAATGTAAACTTTGCAGCAGAATCATCTATGCAACTTATAAAATTTTTCAAAGACAAATTCATTTTGAGTATGACAAGCGATCCTGCAAAATCCACAACAAGGTAGGGAGCAACAATAGACGCTGTTTTTAGTCGATATTTGAATACTGTAGAAACGCGAATATTTGTGTCACATTTTATCTATCATAAGCCTCTAGTTACGGTTATACAAGAAAAAAACAAAAATATGGAGATGTGGCCAACACACGACTTTCTTTTACGAACAGAGAATTTTGAGAAATTTTAATTTTTTTTTATAATTTTTTAAATTTTGTTTTTTTTAATTTTTAAATTTTTAAATTTTTTTTTTTAATTTTTTTTTTTTAATTTTATTTGTTTTTAATTTTTGGAAACATTTTGTTTTAGTAGTTTTTTGTAAACCTTATACTTTTTGAGATATTTGCAAAATAAATTTTCTGGACCAAGGGAGTGGCCACTTCCGGTTAGCCGATTTGAAGTAAAATTCACTGGGACCTCCCAATTTATCAAAAAAGCTTAAATCTGAAGTTTCAGTTCGATTGGTTAAACCATCTGGGCTGTAGAGAGGACACAGACAGACTGACAGACTGACAGACTGACAGACTGACAGACTGACAGACTGACAGACTGACAGACTGACAGACAGACACCATTTCGAAACCCACTTTTTCGGACTCAGGGGACCTCAAAACAGATAAATCACTAAAAATATCAAGGTCCAAAATTTTCATGATTACTATACTTTATTTTACTAGAGTAAAAGAAAGTAATAAAATAAATCAATAATAAAAAATAATATCACAACTCTATTATTTACTTTAGAAACCGACTCCAATCATTTTACTACAGACGTTTCACTTCCATCATGTGCTTATAAGGGTGAGGCACATACATTTTTTGTTTACAGTAATTGTTTTGTAATGGTGAATTCAGCGAGGAAAATTTGCTAGCTCGTGATCCCGAATTATTGAAATTTCGTCAACTTTTTTACAAAAAAAGTATAGAGCAACCATAAAAAAAAGACAAAAAAAATTGGAGGGGGTAAAAAGTTGACGAAATTCAATAATTCGTGATCACGAGCTAGCAAATTTTCCTCGCTAAATTTACCATAAATGAATTGATTTAAATTACTACGATAAGTATGAATTAAAATTGATAAAATAATATATGTAATCTTAATAGTTACTATTTTTAATATAATTAATCTAAACAAATGTATTGTTGGAATCGAGTCAACAGTTTTGGTAAGTTTGAGTTATTTCTTAGTTGTAATAAAAGGTGATTTTATTTATTTTTTAGCTGTGTTACAGTGAAGGGAGTAGATGCAAATAATTGTTAAAAAAGAGTGTTCAATTTTATTTGGCTTTGCCAAACAGCAATGGTACAGGAAATCCATGGCAAACGACAAGAAATTTAGGAGCGAACCCTTTTGTTGGAAATACAACAGGCCTTAATTATTTAAAAATTTTCAACATGATTTCTAAGCTGTCAACCTGTCTTTGGTTATCACAAAAATTGAATGAAAAAAACTTGTTAGACCGTTCGTTCCTCAGTATTTCAATACAGTTTTCTTCCAGTCTAGTAACGGAGTAAATGTATATACATATATTGAAATATCTCAATAATCCTTCATAAAACTTAGAGTCCAAGCAACAATGTACGTGCGCAAAACTAAAACTTATTTGATCATGTTCATCCTCACTAACCAACACCTACCTACCACTACTCACTATCCAAAATATATCATTCATCATCAAGAATCCATCATCCACCATTCGCCATCCAACATCACACCTACAATAAAGCAACCACATCTACCACTTAGGTTTCCATTTATATTTCATGTATTTCTAACAGTAGTGGAATCATTTGTAAAAAATCCTCCATATGCAAATGCAAAATTTTCAATAGAAAATTATTGAGAATTATGAGCCAAAAATTATTGAGAATTATGAGTTCGACAATAAATCGAACATTTTCCTTTATTTTATTATTGTTGTATTGAAAATGAATTGAATCTACCAATTCCCACTTAATCCGTTATCTGAATAAACGAATACGAATCTTCAGAACAGAAATTTTGGAAATTGTGGATGTGCTGTAAATTGATTAATTTGAATTCTTAAGGATTTTCAACAGTATACATCAGACATGTATAATATTGTTACCTTTTTGCCTTAGTCAATCAAGGTTCGAATTACTGGATTGTGAATAAAAACAAAACAATTCAATTTATCACGACCGGATTTATTTATTTAACACGAAAAATTAATACAACAAAATTTATTAACGATAATTCACAAAATCACTTTATTTAATTTTTACACAATTTTATTGATCACTTATAATTTTTATTTCGCACTAAAACACTTTTTAAATCACTTTTTAATTTCTTTTTATCTTCATACTATCGCTTACCAAATACTAATAATCCAATTCGACTTCGTTTGCCTTTTTATATACTGAAACAAGACTTCTATAAATTTCATGACTTTTCCACTAATAATAGTCCAGAAACATTTAGAACAGTTTTATCATGGAAAATTCCATTTTAGTACAGTAAAACATTGAGCTATAAATTTAACTTATTCTATTACACCCCAGGTGTCACCGTTACAGTATGTACTGCAAATATTAATGTTTAAGAATGTACTTTAAGAAAGTTAAGTAAGTATTTATCTTTCAGCTTTTACTTTTCCTTTCACACTAAAAACCTAAGAAAAACAAAAATTTATAAAACTCGTTTTAAAATGCAGACGCAGTCGATTGCTTTTCAAACTTTGTTTGCATTGCTGGCTGTGCAGCGGCAGAATTTTTGACCGCACTTAGATAATAACTTAGATACAATACAAACCGATTTGAGCCCTCTGAAGACTAAAAAATAAGCCGAACCATAAATAAAAGTTTGTTTTGTTCTGTTGGTATAATCCAATGATCTCTATCTTAATTGACATGATAATTTTTTTACAGAGTTTTTTTTTTTAAATATAATATGAACTGTAATAATTACCTATTTATTAATTTTATACAAAACTAGCAAACTAAAAAAAAAATTAGATACGATTACATACATAGAAAAACTAAATACATACGTACATAAAAAATTATGATTAATTAAAATTCTCTAAGGTAAAATTTTCCTTTTTTTTGTTCCACAAAACAAAGTTGAGTGAAAATGGCTTAATAATAGTCATAATAAACATCTCTATAAATAAACTTTCAAAGCTGAAAATAATCAGGTAAAATTAAAAAAAAAAAATCTTTGTTTGGAGATATCTGTAGGTAAAAATAGCAGTTTGAGATTCATTATGCTGGAGTGGAACACCGTAGCGACCAAGATAGTACCAAATAAAAAATGGGGATACCCATTTCGATTATGTGCGTATTTTGAACTGTATACAAAATGTGTACCTACGTACTGCATATCTATTACCATTCACTTGGGTATTTTAATCCATTTGTGAATTTTTTTTTTTTGTTAGTTTCAAATCGAATTTGGATACCAGTCACACACACACACGAAAAAAAACCAATTATTATTGTTTAGAAAACTATTAGTTGTGTTGTTGCGATAAAAAAATTAGATAAAAATAAATAATATAATAATAATAAATATAATAAATAAATAAATAAAAAAACTGTATTTATTTATTTTTTTTTGGTATTAACATAATTATTGTGTAGTTTCTGTTTGCCCCCTCTGGGGAATAATTTAGTTTTGGTGGTTGTACATTGTTTTTGTGTTGCGTATAATATGTAATGTGGACGGATTTGAAATTGCGGACACCAATATTTGGATATTTAATGGTGGTCGAGTGCGATGTAAATGGTATTGTTATTTTTTATATGCGGTATTTAAATTCGATTTAAAAATGATTTAACGTTAAGATTTTCGGCTAAACTTTCCAAATGTTATACCGCATTAGATTAAATTCAATGCTCTGAAAAAAGAAGAAACTTCCCTCGACAATGATTTTGATTAATTAAATGTTTCGTTCAATCTACCAACATTTTTTTTTTAGTCTAAACGTTATAATCTCAAGATTTGTCTTGTTTTAACGCCTCAGCAATTACAAGCGGGTCATTTTTGCAATCGGGTAAAAAAAAATTCTTTACTGCATCGCGACTTCGAAAAGTGAGCGATTCGTCGTTATCCAGTGACCACAGTGCTTTAGTGGTGGAAAGCTTAGCTACTACAGCAGATCAAAGTATAAGCCCCCTACCGCTAACAGATCCCACACATTCACCAACATTAAAATTAATCTTGCTTGAGAGGCAGAATAATGAACTAAGGATAAAATGTCAGCAATATGAGGTATCGTATAATGTAACAAATTTCAATACATTATGGTTAACCTACAAAATAGAATTGAAACACTTGAAAGGCAAATGAAATCTTCTACGTTTACTAATGTTAGAAGAAAGAGCCTACAAAATCTTAACAATGAATACAATACGGATGAAGAGGAACTTGAGAAGAAACTCGCTAAACCCAGCCAAAATAAAGTAAATACGAGTAAAAAAAGGAGACTCAGGTCAACACCATCCACAAGGGTAATCTAATGAAATTCGAAAACAACCACAAACTGCACCCCACAAGGAACCCTTACCACCTCCAATCAATGTGAGCAATGCTAGAGATTGCAGTATACTCAGAGCTCAAATATTGGCAGTGACAAAGAAACCTGCGAAGTTTAAAGCAATATCCAATAACAATATCAAAACAACAACGCAGTCAGAAAATGACTACCACAAAATTAAAAAACTACTTAGCGACTTAAAAAAAACTGAATCCAATAACAAGGATAGCATGCTATAAAATACGGAAAACCATACTTATCAGCTCAAAAGCGAAAGATGGTATAGAGTCGTCAACTGATGGCGAAGAGATCAAAGTAGCAATCGAGGACCATGGTCAAAACTCAAAAAGTAACCAACATTATCAGCGTACACATAAAGTCAACTATTAATATAGAGAAAATTATTAGACACTTCCCATTGTTCTACAAAGACCGACTGCATGGTTGAGAACAATAAAGATATACACAAAAAATAAGTATCTGTATATTGCAAAGTTTCTATTAAACCACCTAAAAAGGTAACAGGTATACCTTAGTTTTCAAATTGTCAACAGTTAGGACAGACAAAAACTTTTGTAATAGGCAAGCCAAATGTGTCAAATGTGCAGAGAACCATCAAAAACAAATTATATTGTGCACTGTACGGAAAAATTGGTCATCCAGCTAGCTATAAAGGATGCCAGATGTACCAGAGAAGCCTAAATGCTCAGCTACAACAAAAACCAAACAAACATACTATTGGAGATGGGGTTTCTTACCCCAGGTGACCAAAACATCAAACAACAATCAAAATCAAGAAATCAGGCCAAAACCTGAGGTTAACGAGCCAACCATTAGTAGTTTATTGAAGTCGCTCATCAAATTTCAGGCTGAAATGAGACAAAATTTTAGCTAGCTTATTAACAGGGTGGAAAAACTGGAGGATGATTCCAAACCACAAAATAAAACTCTAAAAAATAAAAAATAAATTACCGTAACTAATGGAATTTAACTAAGCAGAGCTGGAAACTTGAAAATAAAACACGGATGATTCCAGATTAATTTTTATTTTAAAAAACCTTTACTTTTGCTTCTTTTAGGTTGTGTCACTTGAAAAAGATATTATTGACTCAAGTGAAGTTAGCTACAATAGTTAAATACAGTGAAATATATGAAATGATTCGAATGCGTTCAATGCTTTTTTCCAATACTCCTCCTAATTTGAATCATCAGTTAACTCCACATGCATCCCGAAGAACATTGACACGAGGCCCCGCCAATGGTTTTGTCAACAAATCTGCCACCATAGTTTCCGTAGGGCACTATTGGCATGTAACAATAAATTTGTCGATGTAATCCTTGACAAATGCCTCTCGAACATCAATATGTTTGGTACGTGACGACAATTTCTCCTCCTTAATGAATTTCAAACAACTTTGATTGTCTTCGAAAATTATTGTCGGTTTTTCAATGCGTTGATCGAAATCATTGAGTAAACGACGAATCCAATTCGCCTCTTGACATGCTTCAGACAACGAAATAAATTCTGCTTCCGTTGATGATAACGCAATGCTATCCTTCAACCCACCAACTGAGAATACCGTTACAATACTTGAATATGTAACCAGATTGTGACTTCCTGCTTGCACGATCATCAGCCCAACTTGCATCTGCATATCCGATTAACTGATCCGTATCATCACTCTTGCCAAGTGACAATTGCAAACCGGCAGTACCCTTGAGATACTTTAATACTCGTTTCAATTCGTTCCAATCCTCCTGGTTTGGACTGGACATCTTTTGTGCTAGAATTGAAACTGCTGCCGATATATCAGGTTTCGTGTTGACTGATATGTACAGTAAGCAAACGAGCAACTTTTGATATTTGCCGTTGCCTAACAACAAATCCGTATCTCCTCCTTTACCATATCCAACTGATAATGGAACTGAGGACTCCTTTGCACCAGACATTTGGAAATCCTTTAGTAATTTTCCAATGTAAGCAGTCTGATTCAACGTGTAATAGCCACCTGATTCCTTCTTGACTTGAAGACTCAAGAAATCCTTAATCTCTCCAAAGTTCTTAATCTTGAATTTCGAACTTAAAAACGTTTCGCACTTGGAGATTATCTCGTTGTTTTCACCAGCAATGACCACATCGTCAACGTAGATTAATACGTAGCACATTTGTCCATCATGTTTGTAGGTGTACAAGCATGGATCATTCTTGCTTTGAACAAAACCGAAATCGATGAGAATTTGATGAATTATTTTGTTCCAATTGCGCGCTGATTTCTTTAGACCATATAAACTCCGTTTTAGTAGACACACTAAACCTTCGCATCCTTTAACTTTGAATCCTGGAGGTTGTCTCATGTAAATTGTTTCAGATAATTCACTGTTGAGAAAAGCCGTTTTCGCATCTAGATGATAAACCTTCATGTCCTTGTTTGCTGCCACTGTAAGTAATGTTCGAAACGTAGTTTGACGAACAACTGGACCAAACACCTGATCATAGTCAGTACGTATTTTTGCGAAAAACCTTGAGCAACAAGCCTTGCCTTGTGTCTGACTACTTTTCCATGTGAATTGCACTTTAGCTTGTAAATCCACTTGCAGCCAACTAGATTTGCACCTTCTGGAATTTTCACAAATCCCCATGGTTGATTCTCCATCAATGACTTCATCTCATCCACAGCCTCTTTTGATCATCCTTGATAGCTTCTACGTAGCACTTTGGTTCTTGAATGACTGAACTCACCACGTTCATTTCATCAATAAGTTTCTTTGGTGGAATTCCTTTGTTAGCACGTTGTGATCGTCTAACAGTTTGCTCTTCATCTTCATTCTGAACGTGATCTTGTATTGGATTCTCTTCCTGAACTTCCTCATCCACAAATTCCTTTTGCACCTTATCGTTTTCTGCATCTTCAAAGTTGTTCAACTCTGAATTGTCGATAATTTGTTCCTATTGATAATCTTCGCTGGACTTGATAGGTAACAAATGGCCTCTTTCGACGAACTGAACATCTCGACTAACTGTGACTCGATCGGTTTCCGGACTGTAACAACGATATGCCTTTGATTCGTAATCATAACCGACCAGCACTGCTTTCACACCCTTTGAATCAAATTTGCGCCTTGTTTATTTTGGTACATGCATATAACATTCTGATCCGAATTTTCTGACGTATTGCACATTCGGACTTTTCTGGAACCAGCATTCATATGGCGTTGTTTCTGTACCCTTTGTTGGCAAACGATTCTGGACATAGTTAGCCATCATTACAGCTTCGCCCCAAAACTTTTTCTCTAGACCTGCGTCAATTAGCATGCAGTGAGCCATTTTTACCAACGTTCTGTTTTTGCTTTCCGCTGTTCCGTTTTGTTGAGGTGTGTACGCAGTAGTTCTCTGGATTTGAATTCCGCTCGACTTTAAATAATTCACGAATTCATTACTAATGGACTCTCCTCCTCGATCTGTGCGGATGCATTGAGGTTTCTTTCTTGCTGATGATTTATTTGCGATTAGGTAGCTGACCGTAAATTTTGAGTAATCATCTATGAATGTCACAATGTAACGATTACCTGATGGTGTGGTCGTTTGCATCGGACCACAAACATCCGAATGAATCAGATCCATGACTGCCACTGCTTTATTACTCGACTTGACCGGAAACTTGATTCGAGTAATTTTTCCTTCGAGACACACTCTGCACTTGGAGTTGATTTCGCAATCCGCTGTACACTCGCTAAAGTTGATGCCCTTTAACCAAATTTCGTTTCGCTAATGATTTCACAACTTTGATGTCTCTATGGCCTAGAACCGTATGCCAATAATGTATGCAGCCATTGGATTCCTTTTCGACCGAGTAAACTTTGTGAGGTTCCTTTAGTCTGTAAAGTTTACCGCTGATTTCGCCAACTGCAATTTGCCGACTGTTTTCCCTTATTTCACACTTGTTGCCCTTGAAATTTACTTGAAAATCTTTTTCCATTAGCTTTTTGACTGAAAGTAAATTTCCCTTGATATCTGGCATTAGCAACACGTCTGTGATTCTTACTGGAACACTTTGATTTTCCTCATTCAGAAAATCAACTTTAATTGTGCCTTTACCCGCAGCTGTTAATTGTTGACCACTTGCAACGCTTATTTTATCACTACAATTCATGTCGATATTGACGAAAATATCCTTAGAACTGGCAATGTGACATGTGGCACTTGAAACGACAATCCAGCCATCCCCTACTTGATGTGTCACAAACAGTTTTTCTGTTTCATCTTTCGCTAGATTCGCCTTCTGATTACTTCCTTCCTTTTTGTTGAGCCAGGCTTTGTATTTTCGACAATCCTTTTTGATGTGACCGCTTCTTTTGCAAAAATAGCACTCAAACTTTTTATTTTCACCTTTTTGACCTCTCGTTGCTCTTGATGTGTCAACTTTTAATGCAGTGTCATCCGTTGTTCCGCCTCGATCCATTATTCTTTTGAATTCCGCGAGAACCTTTGATTTAACCAACGTGAGTGTCAATTCACTCTCTTCTTTACCATCGAGCGCCGTTACCCAACCGTCGTAGCTTGGTGGCAAAGAAGCCAACAACGTAGCACTCATAAAAAATTTCGGACCAAAATCTGCACCAAGCGCCAATAATTTTCGAAACAGCTCGTTCATGGAATTCACATGTTTTTCCGCATCTCCGCCTTCATCAAGCCGCTGTTGCATGATTAACTTCAAAATGTGCACACGATTGCTTGATGTGTTTGATTCATACGTTTCCTTAAAAATTCTCCATGTATTTCTTGCTGAATCTGCACCGATGATGTCAAGAATTTGATCGTCTTCTACATTCAATGCAATTGTTGAATGTGCCTTTTCATCATTTACTGTGCACGCTGCTGTAACTGGTGATGGTTGTACCTCATTGATAACTGCCCATAAACCTTTTTCCTTAAGAAGCATTTCCATTTTGTATTTCCATACAAAATAATTTGTTCTGTCTAGCTTTGAAATGCTGTATCTTGATTCAGCTGACGCCATCCTTTTCCGTATGTGAATTTCACAACACCGAAAAATCAATTTCACTTTATCCAATTAATCTGCCTTAATTTTTCGAAATATTCGTATTCTTCATCCACTGGGCCAATAACCTAATGGAATTTAACTAAGCAGAGCTGGAAACTTGAAAATAAAACACGGATGATTCCAGATTAATTTTTATTTTAAAAAACCTTTTATTTTGCTTCTTTTAGGTTGTGTCACTTGAAGAATATATTATTGACTCAAGTGAAGTTAGCTACAATAGTTAAATACAGTGAAACATATGAAATGATTCGAATGCGTTCAATGCTTATTTTCAACAGTAACGTTCCTACGTATTGTAGCCTGGAACGCTAGCGGGCTTAATGCAACAGCGCAAGAATTAGATATACAGGGTGGGCCGTCTGTTGGTCCTTTTTTCAATCAATGAGATTTAATACTTAATGTTATCTGTTCTAAACAAGTCTTTCACATATGAAAAATCCAAAATATGCTATCTATCATCAGGGAGTCTCTAGCAACACAAAACCCATTTTGATTATCCAAATTAATTATGAAAATAATCGTTAAAAAACAACAACATTTCGTAAATTAAGTGAGAGTTTTGGTCGACAAGGACGTCCTACTGAGTGTGCAATTGGCAAAATTATTAATCGTCTTAAAGAAACTGGTTCAGTGGAAGGTCGTAGACCATGTTCATCCAGTTCGTACTCCTGAAACCAAGCACATCAACCAGGCATCGTTCATAAGAACTAAACATTTGACGAACCACATTACGACGTATTTTGCATGTTGATCTTCATTTTGTAATCTTTTCGGGTGTTTCATCGATTTTGGTTTGTGAACGCTGCTTGGTTTTGAACGGTAATTTTGGGAAAAATAAAAGAATTGATAAAAAGTAAAAGGGGGGTTCTACTGTATTTTAAATTTAAATTTTGTGATAGAATTTTTGTTTTGAAAGGTCGGGATGGCATCTATCATTGAATAGAGACAACCAAATATTAATTTTCGGAGTAATTCATCTTGGTTTCCAACCTTTCATAGATGCCTCTCATTGAAAATAATTGGTTTGGTAACACTGTTTCAATTTGAGTGGGGGTAAACAATTTGGGTATATAAGGGCCGAAAAATGTGACAGAAAGAAAAAGAAGAAACCAATTAATAAATAAAATACACGAAAAATCAGGAAAGTGAACGCGCCGCGATCGAAGAATAATAATATTTGATAAGGCCATTTTTTTTTAATGTCTACGGCCGCATGGAATCTAAAAGAAATTGTGAGTGAGTTTTTGGATATTGGCCAGTGATTTTATGAATAGAATAAAATAAAGTTAATAGAAATAGCTTAATAATCCTAAGTGAATAAAAATAAAAGGACAATATTTAAAGAAAAGAACGGGAACAAGTATTGAGTGAGCCTGTGCAACCACAAAGACAAATAATTTATTTTTTTTGAAGTGATTGTGTCTTACGTTATACGGGACATACGTATACATTTATTTTTGGCTATCGCGCGCACACACACATTTCGGTGTTCTTCATTTTGTTTATTATTAAATTATTATTAATTATTTGTTTATAAATATAGCAGTTCTCCGGATAATTAACGGGGATTATTTAACCGAAGTATTAAGAACTGGGATAAGTTAACCGGTTGGTGTAACTTTATGGGTTTATCACAATGGCTGCCGTTAAATAGTCAAGCAGATGGTGATCATGAACAAATCGAAGATTGGAGGAAAAGATCGCATTCACAAAACTGTAGTCAATTGGTGAGTTACCAGATAATTAGTTTCCCTTGATTTCTTACTTTCCTTTCAGTTTCTAATTTCAATTTCATAAGTTCCTTCACAACATTACCTACGCCAGAGTGGATTGCTTAGAAAGTTAAGCCGGTGCATATTTAGCGTGTTAGATGTCATGGCGCCCAACAAACAACAAATTTAATTTTTATTTTTTTTGACATCAAGTTGTTGGAGGAAACTAAATATTTTGGAATTTCTCTTTTGGGTTTTTTTGTAAATATGTTGCGTTAATTTTAATCGTTTGATTTTTTTTCTTCTCTTAAGGAGATTCGTATCAGGAAGGAGGGTTCAGGAATCAAAGTATATTGGAACACCCTGGAACGTTATTTAAACTTTATATGGTTTATTTTTAAGATTAAGTTTTCTTTATTTAGTTTAGTATTAAATTTGTTTTGTTAGTTTTTTTTCTAAATTTGCTTACATTTTATAATTCTTAAAACTTTCATTTTTTTTATTAATTAATAATAATTTAAATTTTTTTTTATAATTTACTTAAATCACATTTGTCCAAAATAAAAATTTTGTATAAGAATTATTTCTTGGCTTAAATTTTTTTTATAATTTATTTTATGCCAAGTATACACGCTACAATTTGCATCCATACAAAATTTAACTAACACAAAAATTGAGGCCACCAGACCATTTAAATCGTCGTCTTTTTGTTAATTGGATGCTTGAACGAAATGAAGGTTTTTCATCAAAAATCATCTTTAGCGATGAAGCTCACTTTCATCTTAATAGGTACGTCAATAAGCAAAATTGTCAAATTTGGAGAGCGGAGAATCCTCATGTTATTCACGAAGCAGAACTTCATCCTCCAAGAGTCACTGTTTGGTGTGGTTTATGGGCTGGTGTATCATTGGGTCGTTTTTCTTTGAAAACGAACAAGAAAATGCCCTTACGGTGAACGGGGAACGTTATCGCAACATGTTAACTGGTTTTTTGTGGCCCAAATTGAATGGATTGCGTGTCAACGACCTTTGGTTTCAACAAGACGGAGCGAATGCCACGCAAATCGTGTAACAATCCATTTATTGTCAACAAAATTTGCTGATCGCATAATTTCAAGAAATTGTGAAGTTATTTGGTATTTAACACCACTTGATTTTTTGTGGGGTTATTTGAAAGGTCAGGTTTATGCTAATCATTCACAAACAATTCAACAACTTAAAAACAACATGCGAGCTGAAATTGAGGTCATTGATCCGCTTTTATTGGAAAAAGTCCTCAAAAACGAAGAACGATATGAACGATATTGTTTTTCATTCATAAATGGTATAGTACCACCTTTCATTATCAAAAAAAAAAAAGTTTGCCTTTTCATCCCAAAATGTGTGTTTTATTTACAAATAGAGAAATGACTAACAGATGGCCCACCCTGTATGTATTTCTAAGAACCAACAATATAGGCGTAACTTTAATATCAGAAACGTACTTTTCAGAGAAAAACGTTATCAAAATTATGGATCTATTGGACATTGCATCCCAGTGGTGGCGCTCGAGGAGCAACAGCAAACTTAATCAAACAAAATATCCTAAGAGAATTTAATCGGAGTAATAAAGTTAACCGAATAGTTTGCACAACATTTCAACCACACGATATACAATCTAAGATTCACCCTAAACCAGTCTATAGATCTGCTTCAAACATCCGAAATGTAACTCACTCGAAGTTGGACAAGAAGTAGATACGAATATGAATCCCATCAGAAAGTCACCTGGAATTTCCGAAATTTCACCATCTTCAACTTTCGTGGACCGCTGGTCTTTCAAATATGATGACATGGATCTGAATAAGTGGTAATTAGAGGGAGCCAAATCTGAAGAATACGCCACAGGCTGTACAACTTCCCAGCCTAAGGAGAAGATGAGTTCCTGGGTTGATTTTGCTGTATGTGGATGGTCTTTTGTTGGTCTTTTTTCCTCCAGAGCATCACTTAATTTGATAAACTAGGCCTGGGAACATTCAGGTTACAGAAGCTCGTAGTAAATGACTCCTTTCCAATCCATCAAGACAGACCCTAACACTTTCTTGGCATGAATATTCATTTTTGCAATTGTTGTTGATGGCTGACCTGGATCAACCCATGCTTTTCTGCGTTTTTGTAAATCCACTTTTCATCACCCGCAATGATTTTGTGCAAAAAAATCTTTCTTACGTATACCGAGAAAGAAAACTCATGAAGATGTCAACTCTTCGGTTTTTGTTTTCTTCGGTCAGTTTATGAAGAACCCATTTTCCTTCCTTCTCTATCTTTCCCAATGCATACAATCTAAGTAATATTGCTTGGTGAGTAACTCCTAACTGTTCTGCAAGCTCTTTTTGAGTTTGATACGGATTTTCAAGCAGTAAAATTTTAAATTCGTTGTCTTCAAATTTATTTACTGCACCTGAACGTGGATCGTCCTCAAGACTAAAATTGCCATCACGAAATCCACAGCAAACCACTTTTTTACTGTTGAATGACTCAGAGAATGTTCACCCAAAGTCGAATTAATCAATTCCATAGCTTGAGCAGAATTTTTTTTTTTTTCATTTGAAAACAGAATAAAATTGATGCACCTGGAATGACAGCATGAGCACATATTCGACCATTGGAGAAGTTCATCGAGTGACTGCAAAGATAGAACAAACATTTGAAGAGAAGAAATATTTCCCTACCGTATTTCTGGATGTATTACAGGCTTTTGATAAAGTGTGGCACGAGGGTCTCGTCTAGAAGATAAGTAAATTAGTGGCACAAAATTATTGCCAACTGCTCGAGCCATATCTCTCCAAACGAAAATTTAGAGTATCCCAGGACCTCTCTTATATATACTTTACAGCTTTTGGTGATACTGCAGTATTAGCATCAAGAGAATAGCAAAATGAAGCAGTTGTATAATACTTACAACAAGCTCTCGATAAAATCAGCCAATGGACTATTGATTGCAAAATAAAGTTGAACGAGCTGAAATCAGTCCATGTAACATATATACGTTGCAGCACAAAATTAGTAATTTCTCAATGGGGTACCAATTCCCCCAAGCTGAATCTTCTAAATATCTCGGATTGTATCTCGATTCGAGATTAAACTGGAAATACCACGACAGACAAAAAGCAACACAAATTAAAATAAAACAAGGTGAAATGTACTGACTAATAGGAAGACATTCTAAGCTTAGCTTGTCATGTAAACGCCTTATCTACGAATCAATAATTACGTATGGTATCCAATTTTGGCACTGTACTAAACAATCAAATCGTTTAATTATTCAACGTTGCCAAAACAAATTTCTAGAAAATTGCCATCAAACATGAAAAAAGATTACTGCAAAATACCAACATTGAAGCAATACAACTTCTTGACCTAACACAAGAACTAAGACGTCTGACCACCCTTGAAACATTGTAACGCGTCAACGACTCAATTATTTTGTTGCCGTCCTTATATTTTGGGTGAAGCGCTGTAACATTAAAAATAAACTCAGTCGCATCAAGTTTCTGTGATACCGAAAAATTCTTTCATCGAATAGCTGGTTCAAGAAAATTTGAAGCATTTTGCAGCAGTTGTAAATATTTTTCGGCCCGTGATTTGAGAATACTTATAAGTTCTTCGTAATTGCGACAAAACTGCTTTCTTTTCGTTTTGAAAACAAGATCCCCATTTAGCAATCGATGCTTTCATAACTGACTGTCCTTCGTATTTGATAGCCAGCGCCTTCAGGGTATATTTTGCTTCAATTAAACTGGAAAGAAAGATTACAAAACAATTCCATCGTGTTTACACATCTTCTTTCGCTTCATTATCAGGTATAAGTCCAATAAACGTATAAATTCTGACGTCTTTCAACACCGCTTTAATTTCCGCGAAAAGAAACTTAACCATATGACGATTTTGCTTGGGGTGAGCAGATTTATAGAAATCGGGCTTGGGTGTATTGATGAGATAATTTGTTATAAAGTCCCTGTGTATGTTCGACCAAGCATCGGCATGCAACGTCGGTAATTTGTGCTATAACTTGCTCTTCGACGCGAAGATACTCAAGGTACAACAATGGATTGAAAAGTTGGTATCGTGAAGGAACTTTATTGGAACGGTCGCAATTTCTTGAACAAATCAATACAAGCCGAATTTGTGGTTAAGTTTAGTGGAGGACCAAAAACAAAAATTGCTCTAAATAACAGCTCATCGACAACCTGTTGCACCTTTGATCTCATGCTGTTGCCGTAGTTCAGCATACTAGAAGTTGTCATATATGAAGACGTTGCAGCCACTTTTCCAGTTAAAATTTTGATTGGTGTTTCCTCCACACAAAGCGATGCATCATGTTTAAGTCAGATTCCAGCTTTTTACGTATTTGTCAAATAAATATGTAAATGGAACAGGAAAAAAGATTTAAATTTTGTCTTAAAAGCCTGAATTAATGAATCATTAGTATCTAAAAGGAAAAAGGTATTTTTTGATCCTCTATGACCTAACAGATTAACGGGAAGGATTAAAATACCAGCACGATACCTGTAACGTAAAATGAAGTTCATTTTGTGCATTTTTAAGAAATAGTCGACGATCGCATCGGATAAACCACCTGTAAAATATAGATATACAAATGGGCAACATCAATCTTATCGACTTCACCCGCTACACCATTAATATTCATTAAATCGTAGGGCATGGGGTAAGTAAAAAATTTCGAAGAGTAACTATTTAACAATATTTTTCTTCACAAAACATTGCATCAACTATATATACATTTGGGTTTTCCAACCAATTGCTTGGTTTAAGTCAAGCAATCTTCTTTTTCAACAATCAAAAAGATTTTCGAAATGCTCAAATTTAAAGTCACTTAACTACATTTTTATTTTAGTGGAAGCGGTTTAATCTTTCTTTTTACCCCGTGCCAGGCTATTTAGAAATAATTCATCAGACACATTTTTGATCATCATGTAAATACCTGAAGAAGATTACTCATTCAAACCAAGTGTCAACAAAAATTGATCTTTCGCCATTGGTTTATCCCAACTAGTTCAATCTTAGCGCATATCGAAAAATTCTAAATTGAGGATGGAAGACTCTCATAAAAATGTTCAAACCTTCCCTTTTAATGCCAGTTCAGGTTAAATAGTATCAATTCTCCAATGGCTTCTTTCGTTTCACTCTTTAACCTCTGTACCAATTTATCGAAAGGAATCTAGTGGGTTACTGGTTCGTCAGGTTACCACCAAATGTCCTGAGATGGTTAGTGTAGGCTGCGGAGTTATACTATTGAAGGAGTATTTAAATAACCTCAGTGACAACCAAATTTCGAAACCGCCCGGTTCTAATTTTAGCTTTTTCAAAAACAAATTTAGGAGACATAGACTGAAACTTTTTTTCTGAACGTGACTTGGAGATCGAAGGTGTCTTCGGTAACTGTAATTGTCCTTGGAATAGCTGCCTTCAATTTTCGAGAGAACCAAAAGTTGATTTATCACAAGGTCCCGCCTATAACAGGATGATAAAGCTGTTGAAAATCGTTTCTTCTAATTAAATTCACTTTGATTCGGTTTACTCATCGATTAAAAATGAAACTGATTTTTTTTTTTTAAACTGTGGGTCCTGACTCCAAAAATTGTATAACTACCTGGTGCTTTTGACAGCATATTCGTCAATTAAAAATTACAAAACACTATTTACAAGGTCGAACGAATATTTATGCTGTTTACGGGCCATAAGCCCCTTTTTGCATTGCAGAAAGATTCTAACGAAATAATAGTTGAAAGCAATTTCGATTGTCACCTAATTTCTAAGGAGCAACAAACTGAGAATGAGATTTTTTTATGAGCTATACAAAGGTGCATTTTTACTTTTAAATCAGTGTGCTTACCACTTTATTCGAATTTAAGAACGACATTTAAAACTGTGCGCTCAGTCGTAGTTTCGCAATACGCTTAACCGATTTTAACATGATCTGCAATACCGAAAACCTCTCCATGACTAATTATGTTCAATCTCCCAGAAGACAGATGAAAAAAAAAATAACAAATGACATTCGAGAAATAATCCATATCGGTGTGGTGAAATTCTAATGTATCAGGTCCTTGGTCTGCCACCCCCTCGCATCATCCTCATAATCGAACATCATTCCAATGATGATTTTGATCATAATGCCTTTCCTATCATTCTCCACCGTCCGTTTCTGTATTGCGATGGTTTTTCCATTTTCACCGCTGGAAAGCTGCTACTGAGCTTTAAAAAAATCATGTCTTTCAAACATTTTCTAGATCGCATACACTCATTACTTGTTGTCAAAAATTTCTCAGTTTTCGTTATTCACATAATATCCTTTATAGAGGTCTTCCAGGCAAATTCTACTTACACGCTATTCCCGCTACTTCCACAACTGAACCGGACCGACCATTAAACCATAATTAACCGAAAAATATTCTACATTTTAAACTGAATTGCAATTGATTTAATCAAAAAAAAAATCTTTACTAATAAGCCAGAATAGGTCAATATGGGTCAACATTTGTAGAAATTACCAGTCGTCTGGTAATATTATAATTGTTAAAGTAGCGAACATAGAGTAGCGTTAGAGTAGCGATATTGCAAAAATTATTTAAGCTGTACCAGGGACACAGTTGAGCATTGAATGCAATTTTTCGGTCTTGAAGTTGTCTTACATACAAGCGCACATTTTTTAAGGTTCTCCTCATGTGGTAAAATTAATGAATTTGCTAATTTGTTTCAATTTTTATTTTTATTTTATATTAATAAAATAAATTTTTAATAATATTCTTAACCGATTTCCTCCCTCAACCAAACCGGAACGAAACATATTTTCCAAAACTGAAGCAGAAAACCGTAGCAAAAGATATTTTGTAACTGAATTCAAAACCGGAACTATCAAAATATCGGTTCGATGCTCTGCTTTGAACAGTGTGTTGCAAATATAGTATTAAGTCTTATTGCTTGGAGGGAAATGCGTCCACTTTGTGTCCGTTTGATCCATCATCAGTTAGGGTGTTCCAGTCTATAGCTCTATATCCATAATATAGTGTTACCTAGAACAATAGCCAACTCTAGTAGTTCAAAAATTAGATTATTCCGGAATTAGCAAGATAGATAACAGTTTTACGAAAAGTAGAAATTGTTAAGAGTTCTGCAATTCAGTTTCGATCTGACGAGGGTTGTGAAAAATAAATCAGTTTTCAATCATCTCATCAGGTTATAGCGATTGAACTGCTAACTTATTATACTGATTAGTGTAAATAAAATTTGATAATAGTACCAAGTACATCGTTGATTCGTATATATAGAAAAAAAATCAGTGTAATACGTGTTCAGTAGTTATAGTCTGATGAGATGATCGAGAAGTGATCTATTTTTCACAACCCTCGTCAGATCAAAACTGAATTGCATAACTCTTAACAATTTCTACTCTTCGTAAAATTTAGTAGTGCACCTAAATCTTTCAGCATTTGACGAAGACATGTATTTTTTATACTGCGGACTGCGACGATTTTGGTCTGTCCCGAGCTGAGGTGAAAGTCAAAGCCGTGACTGCCGCGCAGCCTTACGCTGTATCGCAGTCACTTACTCTGATGGATGACCGTCAACATATATGTGGATGACCGACTTATATGGTGACCGGATGACTGGCAAGGTTTATGGCAGGTCCCCAGAAAATAAAATTAGCAAGCCGCTCATCACCTGCGGTGTTGAACGAATATTTCGTAACCTAAGATCAGGAACTTCAACGTGTACCCTATGGGTACAGTACACTCATCCGATATTACTATGCTAGCTTCTTTTAAATTGTTTGCGAGTGCACCATTTTTCCTAACAGAACAAGTGGCTGTTTCTTGAGCATGTATGTTTAAAGGAATTTTAAAGGTGGAATAAGCAGTCCTCCCACCTAAAGAAAATATCAGTCAGCGCAGCATCTCAAAGAGTACATTCCCAGTAGTTATCTGATTGTAATAGGCCAAGACTTTGGCAAGCGGCCTGAAAGTTAGGCTTTATATCGCCGTCAACAGTCTTTAAACCAGTAAAAGAAGTAGGACCTCTTTTATAACGAAGCAAGAGGCGCAAATAGAAATATTCATATGGTGGCCAGGCTCATCCTCCCCTTCCGCCGGCGTCGTGACCAATTGAGAACGGAATTGTATGGAATAGCAGAATTCAACATTGATATCGTCACCTCAGTATTTAAGTATTACAAACGCATTTAAATCTTTTTGGAGTTAGGTCTGCCATTTCGTATTGTGACGGTCCTAGGCCTATTTTTATTCAAATACATTTGTGTCATTTAAAAACTGGGATGACAACCTGTTATAATAATAATTCTGAAATCTAATTTGGTAACCCAGTCCACAGTTTTACGTAAAGTGGTAGATCTAACTCCAAGATTTCCAAAATCCGTATGTATCACTTAAATACTGGGATAACGATATGTATTTTAAAACACTTCGAAAAAATGGAACAGTAGGAGATTACCCAACTATTATCTACTTGTCTTGAGTTTATGCTGCTTTGAGAACCTCTATCCAGTCTGGAGATTTTCGACGATACGAGGTTGCGAACAAAACGCTCGAAGATATCGTTTGCTACATTTACGGCTAATCAAGCGCCCCACACCGTCCTTGTAACATATTTTTCGAAATAATATCGAATAAAATAGAATCTGAATTTCTATCAGCTATTTTCGCAGACTTATCAATATTAACGGGTCTGATCTTCTCCTTAAACCAAACCAAAAGATGTGGAGGTCCACGTTTTTCTCATTCTATAGAATTAGCATAAAGGTGTACCAAAAATTTGGTTTTTAGTGTTAATTTTTTTTACTTTTAGGTGGAAAACACTTGAGACGACATCATGTCGGTCGAATCCTCTTTGCCCTGGAAAAAGTTCTGCCTTAATCTGTGGCCAGTCTGGATTAATGGTAAAAGTACTAAACAAATTATACCTACCAAAACTGCAAACATACGGCATAGCATCCTGTGTGCGTTCATGCATGTAACGTGGTGAGCCAGAGAACGATGACTCTCGAATTGGCATCTAAATTGATGGCATCTCTTAAACCTTTCGGTTATAATTTAAGCCGTCAATCAACACACATTTGATTAATAATCAAATGTGTTTTTTGATGCAAGAAACAGTTTTACTATAATGTTCCGCTCCTGTCGATGCAACGACTTGTGGTATGTCAGTTGAATAACCATCCTCTCCTCGGACAAATAAAATTGGATACTGAAAGGTATCGTCGTAGCATCTATGAAGTTCGGAGTCTTCCTCGTTTACAATACTACTATTATTTGCTAATCATGCAACAGTTGAACATTAATTAATGAAGAGATATTTTGTCTAAGAGTATTGACAGGTGGAACAAGAATGCCGATTCGATGATAAAACTGGCCAAAACCAATTAGAACCGACGGATGATTGCCCGACGAATTCTTTGCTTCCTAAGTTGTGAAAGGTGTTCTTCACAATCAGCTGCCGTTCTAATCCTCTGATCAGTCTAATTCGCTGGCTGTGCTCAAACAAACTTCTTTCACTTTCTAAGATATTTTCTGTTAACATTCGTTGATAATGGAGAAGCCTATTTTGGCGCAAACGAAACTCATGCTCCGTAGTGTTCGCTGTTAGCTGCCTGCCTTATTTGAGTACGTCAGAATCTCTTATTCGAGTGATTCACCTTCATAGCCGCTCCGAACGTTTGTCAGATGTTTCAGAATATCTCAAAGCCAAGGCTCTTCGAGCTTCTGTAGAGTTATGGGATAAATTAGATCTGATTCTTGCCATGTTTAAAACAGACAGTAATATCAAATGACGAAAAAGAAATTGCTTTGGAAAAGGTTAAAGGGCATATTTATATTTTACCTGCGCTGGTAAATAATTTCACACACCCCGATCGGGATACACTCCGACGTACAAAAATCAATAATATATACCCACACCTCTGTTCGAATCTAAAAGACGGTAAATCCAAGGACAATGGGGAAAATAGCAATGCGAACATTTCATGCCATTTGCTGCTCTTCGAAGTGAATTGTATCGTTATTGCTGCTGATTATTAACAGTTCTTGCCATTTGCTCATCTTCGAATTTGAACTGTATTGTTTGTTTGTTGTTGATCTATAACAGTTCATACCGGTTGCTGATCGTCAAATTTAAGCTTTATTATTGCTGCGCTGTTTATTAACAGTTTCTGCCAGTTTGCTGTTCTTCAGAACTAGCTGTATTTGGTTGGTTGCCGATTATTAACATTTTCAAGGGTTTGTTTGGATTTATCAAATAAAATCAAAAATTGTAAGTAGACACGTTTATTTAACTATTCGCAATTATAGTCGTAAATATTAAACGTTTGAAGAGTGTGATAACAATATTTTTGAACTTCCTTGATGAACTTGCAAATTTGTGACTAATGATCTTGCAAGTGCTAACGCTTCTCAACTACGATTGCGTCGTGACAATCTAGTGTCGAGTTATGCTCAATTCTTGGAACATCAAACTACTCTTGAGTTAGAAGAAGAAGCTGAATTGAATACCACGACTCGAGCCGACGTAGATCGACACTATTACAAATTGAGGCAGCTATTGGAAGATAGGATAGAAGAATTAAAGGAGACGTCTAAAAAATTCCCCATTAAGACAATTGAGGATCTTGGGTTTCTACCAAAATTATCTGAGTTGACATTCGAATTGTTTTGTGGTGAGCTGACAACATTTCGCAGTTTTATTGAATCCTTCGATACTCACATTTATAAAAATCCTCGGTTGACTGATTTCACTAAATTCCAATATCTCACAAGTTGTTGCAAGGGTCCTGGGGCTAAGCCATTTGAAAATTTAGAGTTCATTGCGGTAAATTACGAACAAGCTAGGGAATTATTGTTTGAACGATTTAATAAAACGAACCGTACTGTAGAAGAACATATAAATGCAATGTTCAGGGCCAAACCGATTGAGAAGGCCAATTCTCAAAGGCTGCTCGATCTTCTTGATGAATTTAATTCTCATCTTCGATCTCTAAAGGCTCTTGGTCGTCCTACTGAATACTGGGATGATTTGATTACGTATTTGATGGCTTCAAAGTTTGATTCGGAGACAAAATTAAGGTGGAGGGATGAAACTCCACTTAATACTATTCCCACATTCGAAGACATTTCCAAATTTATTAAAAAAAGGAGCTACAAATTGGAGGGGCAAAAATTCGAGACTTCACATACAACATACTTCCCATCAGTCAACAAAGCCAGTGAACACTACAAAAAAACCTAGTAATTATTTTCGTCAAAGTTTTCATGGAACAGGAACATATTCATGCATCCATTGTAAACAAACAAAACACTCGATCATGCGTTGCTTCCAATTTCTAAGCCTTGCTGCCGATGGACGACGCAAACGTGTCGAGGAATTAAAAATCTGCTTAAATTGCTTGCGATCAAGTCACCGTATTGACGATTGTACTGTTGAGGATCGATGTCGTACCTGTAATGGTAAAAATCACAGTCTTCTTCATATCTCTAACAGTATTTCTACAGCTCAGCCTTAAAGCAATCATCATCAATTAATCTAGCCGTATCTTCACAATTGATTCCCGAGCATAATTCCGGCACTGCGCTAGCTGCAATTAACAAAAACCCAAGTCATGTTCTCCTCGCCACGGCTCTCGTTGAATTATCTGATGCCAACAATCGTACTGTTATTGCAAGGGCAATGCTAGATTCAGGCTCCATGCTTAATTTCATTACAAAATCACTAGCATCCAAATTAAGCGTTAAGGCGATGAAATCCTCGGCTCAAATCCGAGTATAGGCGGTTCATCCATCATGGAATGTAACTCAGCTTCAATTGAGTTTCGGTCCCGAGTCAGCAATTATTCTGCTTCAATAGAGGCACACATTTTACCAAAAATTTCCGATTATCAGCCGACTATTCAGTATGATTCATTCATCCAAATGGTCTATTCCATCTAACATCAAACTAGCAGACCCAAATTTCTATTCACCTCAAAAAACTGATCTGCTTATTGGCGCAGAATTATTTTTTGAATTACAATCTATCGGTCAAATAAAATTAGGTGATAACCTCCCCATTCTCCAGAATACAAGATTGGGTTGGGTCGTCTCAGGTAAGGCCTCTGGTTCACCTTTAGATTATCAAATTTGCAAGTCGAGATTCTGAGCTTCGCGATTCATATAATGCATTGAATATGTGTCACAGGCGATTGAATCAAATCATTTTTATATACCGCACCATTGTGGGTTTAAACCTGGCTCTACCTCTACCAAATTGAGAGTCGTGTTTAATGGCTCAGCTAAAACTAGCTCCGGCACGTCTCTAAATCGAATTCTAATGTGCGGTCCTGTCATTCAAAATGAACTCTTCTTGATTCTACTTCGATTTCGCTCACATGCATATGCAATAAGTGCAGACATCACAAAAATGTATCGTCAGGTCGAATTCCATCCGGATGATCGAAGATTTCAGTATATATTTTGGCGGTTTGATCCGAATGACCCGTTACTACTAACATATCAGCTCAAAACGGTCACATACGGCACAACTCCGGCGTCCTTCTTGGCTACTCGTTGCCTTCGTCAACTGGCTCTAGATCATGAGTCAGAATTTCCAATGGCGAGCTCTACAATTGCCAATGATATGTATGTTGACGATCTTCTGAGTGGATCTAATTCGGAAGAAGAAGTCATTGCTCTCAAGGACAAAACATCCTTCATTCTTCAATCTGCTGGTGTCACTCCATAAATGGTGTTCAAATGAAGCCTCTATACTTGCCGATATTCCCGTTGTTGACCGTAAACAATTTGTGCAAATAGACGATCATGAATTTATAAAAACTTTGGGTTTATATTGGCATTCCAATTACGATACGTTTCGTATTAATGTCAACCTTGGAAAGGAATCTCCCAAAATAACAAAACGCACAGTTATCTCTGAAATAGCCAAAATATTTGATCCTATTGGTCTGATATCGCCAGTAGTCATACTAGGTAAGATGTTTATTCAGCAATTATGGCAACTTACGAGTAAGCTACATTGGGACGAAAGTCTGCCCATGGATCTACACACGAATTGGTATCATTTTCGAAAAAATTTACAAAAATTTCAAGGGCTTTACATACCGCGACATATATTCAATCATTGTCGAACTCCAACAAATATCCAAATACATGGTTTTGCGGATGCTAGCCAGAAAGGTTACGGTTTCTTCAGTCTATGTGTGAAGTTACACCACCAATGGTGTTGTCGTTAGACTATTGTGTTCAAAGTCTAGAGTCGCTCCCGTTAAACAAACGACTCTACCTCGACTTGAGCTTCTAGCTGCTCAGTTGTTGTCAAAGTTGGTTGCAAAACTCAAACCTAATCTGAACTTCTCAGTAGACGACTATTTTTTCTGGACTGACTCCATGATTGTGTTGCACTGGCTTAACGCATCGTCTGATCGTTGGAAAACCTTCGTTTGCTAACCGTGTATCTAACATTCAGTCTTTGGTTGCAACAAAAAATTGGCGCCATATCAGTACCAATCACAATCCGGCCGATTTGATTTCGCGTGGATTACTTCCAGAACAACTAATTATTTCTGAATTATGGTGGAACGGTCCGAGTTTTCTTCAATTACCTGACGAATCTTGGTCCCAATCGTTTGTACCATCGAAGGAAATCGAATTATCCGAATAAAATAACCTACACAATTTTTAATTGCGATGAGCTCTACAAACATGATGAAACACCAATCCATGCAATTAGAAGACATAAAAGAGATGTTTCTCCTTAATGAATCCTTCATTTAGCGTTCGCGATCTGAAATTGAAGTCGTTATCATTGTTCATGTGTGATGACAAAATCATTCGTGTTGGCGGCCGATTAAAATTCTCTGCGTTGTCTTACACATCAAAGCATCCGGCATTACAGAATACACCTTCACGTCGGTCCACAAGGGCTCCTTGCTGCCGTCCGCTGTAACTATTGGCCAATAAATGGGCGTCGCATCGCCCGAACTGTGTTTAAAAAATGCGTGAGCTACACTCGAGCAAGACCGACGTTAATGCGGCAAAAGATGAGCCACCTTCCGTTTGAAAGAGTTAATCAAGCGTATCCTTTCTATTACGTGGGTATAGATTACTATGGCCCATTTTACGTGCATTTCACGATTCGCGGGCGAGTACCGATCAAGGCCTATTTAGCTGTCTTTGTTTGCTTTGTCACAAAGGCCGTTCATTTGGAGCTCGAATCGTCGCTTTCAACGGCATCCTTTATGGGTGCTTTAAAAAGATTTATTGCTACACGGGGTCCACCGAAGAAAATCGTCTCCGACAACGGCACAAACTTCGTCGGTGCCAATACCGAGCTACATGAATTGTTTGAACTCCATCAATGCTCCGCTCTCAAATCCGAAATTCAACTCATGTGTCAACGCGACAAAATTGAATGGTCATTTGCTCCACCGGGCTCACCTCACTTTGGTGGTCTCCACGAGGCCGCCGTTAAGTCGGCAAAATATCATCTTCGCCGCTTAACGCTAAACGCCAAACTGACGTATGAAGAGCTCAGCACACTGATTAAGCAGGTCGAATCTGTTTTGAATTCTCGGCCGCTTGTTCCAATATATATCGATGATGTAACTGAGGTACTTACTCCAGGACATTTCCTCGTTGGTCGGCCCCTTAATTCAATACCAGAAGTAGGATCTTCAAATTCTAATCTAGATCATATTACACATTGGAATCTTACCAGAGGTATATTTCAAAACTTCTGGTCCCGTTGGTCCAAGGAATATATCCAAGAACTCCAACATCGCCATCGTTGGACAAAAGAAGCACCAAATGTTAAAATTGGTACAATAGTCATCATCAAGGAAGACGATATTCATCGCTCAAGTGGAAATTGGGCAAGATAATTGATACCCATCCTGGAGTTGATGGCCGCGTCCGCGTAGTAACTACTAAAACTGCGACTGGTGAATGTAAACGTGCTATTACGAAGATCGCACCATTACCAATTGATCCTATTCATTCCAAGGATCAAGGCGGGGAGGATGTTAATGATCGGCAATCAACTTAAAGGGTTATTATTTTTTGTTTGGTGCAACTGTATTATATTTGCTTGGTTGTCATTCCGTTTCATTTTGTTTGATTGTGTATTGGTAATAAAGGTCAGTGCAAGCGGAGTGGCAATCAAGCGAGTGTACGGTATATGGTTTTTTATTTTTTTATATTTTGTAAAATTAACAAGTTTATTTTTTTAAGTATTTTTTTAGTTAGTTACTTATCAGCCGGCGTGCATTTAACATAAAATTCAATAAAATGTAAAATTATAATTGTAGTTAACTTAGAATATAATATAATAAATTATAATTATAAATAAATCAATAAATATTGTTAATAAAAATGAAATTATAATAATCCAACGTAAAAGTGTAATTTTCTTCAGTGTTGCATAAATTTTCCCCTATAAGTGATATAAGTGGCCAAAAAAGGGCTAAAGGGTGGAAAATGAATGTGCAGAGTTAAATAGCATGCCTGAGTGATTCACTCAAACTTAATAATTCTTCAACCTGGGAGAAAAAAGCTTCTCCCTACAATTAACAACCTCTATAAACTTCATCAAAATAGCATCTTTTAGCTAGCCCGAATTTGATTTAAGTTTGATACAAATATATAAATTGAAAAATGATAATTGTTTCCGAATTGAATTTAAACTATAATTAAGTTAAATTTTGTAAAATGTAAATAATTAGCGTTACAAAAATAGCAAATACAAATTAATCGTTTGACATATTTAAGATTCAATAAATTAAAATTGAAAGAAAAATACCAAATCTCTCTGAAACAACAGGTTATAAAAGAGAAAGCAAAAATGTCTCTCTCAACAGTACAAAACAAAACATCTCCCCTTTTTTCGTGTAAAAATATTCTCATACAAAAACAAAAACAATAATGAACAATTCTCCCCATTCCAGTCGCACTATGCTGCCAAAATGTTCCACACATAGCGCACCATCCCACCGTAAATAAATGAATATCGAGAAAAAAAGCCCTAAAAATTCTCATTTTTGTTTTTATATTTCTTTTCTATACGAATATACATTATATTGACGTTGTTCTGTTATATGAAATTCCCATGAGGATTGCCATGTCCCCAATGGGGAAATAAATGGTTCCAATGTGAATTAAGTAACAAAGCTAAAAATGTATTATTTTTTTATATACGTGTATAGATGGATATATTTTTGTATGTACGGAAAATATATACATTATATACAACATATCAGATAAATTGCTTATATGTACGTTATAGAAACAAATTGGTAAGAACCACTATACACAGTTCATACAAAACTTACGTTTTAAAAATCGTGGTTTAGCCTGCTTCCGTCGTGACATTATCGTATATTTACACTAAATAAATGCACTAAACACTATTTTTACAAATCACTCAAATTAAACACATACACCCACAGAGATATGCACAATAACACAATTAAAAATGCACTACAATTTAAATCCATATATACACACTAAATACCGCAATTAACGAACTTTTCCGCCAAGTATTTAAAAAAAAAAAGAAAAGAAAAACACAAACTCAAATGAAAAACAACCCGTATACAAACACTCAAAATGAAAACGTTGTAAACAAATTTAATTTTCCACGTTATCGCGTCGGCTTTCAATGCCGGAATGTTGAGTATAGAAAAAATAAAAGGAAAATAAAAAAAAACAGAGTGAGAAACTGTTTGATACGGAAAAAAGGAAGAGAACCAATTTATCGGTACTCCTCTCATTTTTGTTCTCATCTCGATTTATCCCTTACACAGTTTTCACTATTTCCTTATATCGGAAAAACGTGAGCGGAGTATTTTATTCATTCATTGTATTATTATCCTTTTTTGATTCAATGGATTTTGTAATGTAACTTTATTAAAATATAAAGTTGTATAAATTATCATGCTGTGTCCTTTTGATCAAGGAGTACATATAAAATGTGAGAATTTCGTTTTTTTTTATTTTTTTTTTATTTGATTCAAATATTTGCGGAATAAAAATTTAAAAAGGGTGAGCACAGCTGATTGTATTGCTTGTTCGGTTGGTTGTATAGTTGTGAGTTGTGACAATCTATAATTAGTTTTTTAGAGTTATGATTTTTGGGAAATGAAATCGGACAATAGGGAGTCATAATTATTGAACCAATTAAGTGTTTGATATATGTATGTACGTACGAGAATATGTTTGTACTGGAATACAGAATAAAATCAATAATTTTATTTCGTGTAGATGCGGTTCAAATTCTAGAAGTCAATTTTGGCAATGTCATGTGGTTTAAAGTGTTCTCCTAAATTTCAGAACGAGTTTCTTTGTTAAGTAATAAAGATTTGGCCTTTCTTATCGGTTTTTTAATAAAATGTCCGAAATGTAATCAGTTGATTAATTAAGCCGTTATTTAATTTGGTTTTTCACTTTCTGTGTATCAAAGTAAAAGTGCTGAAGTTTAGTCCATCTTCCAGACCTGTATTGGATCTTGGAAGTTTGTGTTTAAGCAAACACAACTAAGCGAAGTGATCCAAAACAATCCCTCCTATACAGTATCTAAATTTCTTTCTAAAGGCAACCTATTTTTTTTACCATTCAAATTAATATTTAACATTCTTCGCGATCTTCTTATACCTATATATTGAGCGTTTCTGTTACTTCTCCCAAATCCTCCTCATCGCCTAAATGTACTTCTTTCTCTTTGAAGCAAATTATTGTAATTAAAAAACCAAGTTTTTTTAAAAATGGTGATATGTTTATTTTTGGTCCAAAGTACAAACCCAATGATAAATAATGAATTATTATATCTGCTAAGTGGCCTTCTCATGGTTACTCTTTTTTAAAAATTTACCATCAGGTTTTAACATAAATGAGGCTCGATTTCTAACATAATCAGTTCATCACTATTTTCGTTTTTCAATCCTTCCGTTAATGCGGTCACGGCAAAGCGGTAAGAAAGAATAATTAACAATCGATTTCGCTGTTACATGTTTGGTGTATTACAAAGATATCTGGAATAATTTGCAAAACCTTCGCAGGGGGGGAACATATTTGTGACTTCAATTAACGAGCTTAAATCCATATAGTTTTGGGCTTATTTCAATCAGGTTGTCATGCTCTATCTCTAGTTGGACAGGTGGAAATATTTCCGGTAAATGTATGTAGAAAAATAAAAGCTTCCTCTCCTTTTCTTCAATCGAACTTTTACTTTATGTAAGAAATGATACAACCCCGCATTTATTCAAATTTTGCGTGTGACAGACGGTAGGTACACCACAGTGATATATATACCAAATGTTATACAACCCTGCTTTATTAATGTTTATTGAATGATTTCTATGTAGTATAAAATGTATTAGTATTTAGTTAATGTTATAAAGTACTGGTTCAAAATGTTATTGATATATACCGTGATGAAATGATAAAAATAAAGATTATATTTTGGGAGCTGGATTCGACCAGTTGAATTGAAATTGTTGTATTTTATTTAAGCCTCTACACCAGCCGGTTGCGGCATATAGAATATTTGGCGACGAGGAAAAACACTAAAGTTATTGTTTTGAATTTAATTGAAACATTTATTTATTGTTAAGCAATTAATGGTGAAGTAACTGGATAAAAGTAGTGAACAAAAATTTAAAGTCTTCATTGAGGATAGGGCAAATAAACCAAACGTTAGCGATAAAATCGTAATTGGTGTGAACAAACCAGTTATGGCCTTAATTGGTAACATTGAACAATATGTATTAGGTGATGATTTCGACGATTACATAGACCGCATGGATAGATGGAAAACTTCACTTTTTCTAACTTTGATCGGTTCTGATGGTTACAGAAGGGTGTATGGGGTGCGTGGTGGTTGTTGACGGCCCCACAACTTATACAATATTTATTTTTAGAATTTACTTATTTATTTACTTATACAATATTTATTATATACAATATTTAATTTTAGTCTTTTTTAATGAGAGTATCGTCTGTTGCAATACTCTGAAGCGACTGAAAATTATTTCTAATATTTTTCTTGTTTACTTTCTTATTGTTTTATTTTCCGGCTATCGCGATTTTACATTGGTTGAATTGCCTTGCAATTCATCAAACCACGTGAACAAGTGTGTGCTGATTCGCGGTTTTTCATGTAGATGGCTTCGCTATTTTCCATACGTTATATTTGTGCAGCGCCTGCTTAATGTTGTGGCGGATTGCTATTGACAGCAAAACGTCACAATACCACAACAGCAACACAAAGCTAACGTATTTCATGGGACCGAAAAGTATACAAAAGATGTGCGGTGAAATTGAGAGTGTTTTGATTTTGATTTGTAATTTCCTCACATCGCCACAGGTGAATGCGGTTTTATCACCAGAAAAACCGGGTGCACAAAACTATCCAGAGTTAATATCAAATATTAAACCGCATTTTACTCCGACGAGAAATGTTATTGCGGAACGATATACATTTTTCAAATGTTCTCAAGGTCATATGAAAATTGAAGAGCACGTTATTCAATTAAAGTTGTTAGCCTCTACTTGTGAATTTAAAGCCTTTCTCACGGAAACTTTACGGGACAGGCTTGTTTGTGGGGTAACAGATACTGTCTTACAAAAGAAATTGTTGGATCAAGGAAGTGAATTAACTTGGGATTCTGCAATGAAAATCGTGCAAAATTTTCAAGTTGTGGATAATGAGCAAAAATAAATGGCGTCCACTAAACGAAATATTTCAAAATTTAGGTTATCTGAAAATCAACAAAGATCGGCCGGTGTTCAGTTATTAGTAACATTGATTATTTACACTATTTTTCCAATTTTAAGCTAGAAACTAAAAGTTATCCAAATTTGCAGGTTGTGACGGGACAATAAGTGGAAGTTTTGGGGCAAATTTCAGTAATTGTTGAGAGTAAATTCAAGCTCAGTTTAAAAGTAGTCAATGCGTGTAAAAATTTTAAACCACTACTTGGTAGGGATTGGATTGACATTTTGTTTCCAGGATGGCGAAACTATTTCAAAAATAATGGACTAATAGATTTTAACGTTAAAATTTAATGCGGAACATAATTTAATCACCGAGTTGCAGCAAAAATATCATGAACTATTTAAGCAGTCGAATGAACCGATTAGGCATTTTGTTGCGGATTTTTGTCTCAAAGAGGGGGCGACACCCAAATTATTTAAACCGTATACAGTACCTTGGTCAATGGAAAAATCAGTAGGAGAAGAATTGGATCGAATGGTGCAAGAAGGTATAATTAAATCGGTTAGGCACAGTGAGTGGGCATCCCCAATGGTTGTGGTTAAGAAGAAAAATGGCTCGATACGATTATGTGGAAATTTTAAGGTGACCGTAAATCCGGTGAGTAAATTCGACATATATCCAATGCCCTTAATAGATGATTTAATTATGAGGTTGGTAGGGAACACTTATTTCTGTGTGTTGGATTTAAGAGGAGCTTTTTTGCAATTAGCTGTTTCACAAAATACTCAGAAATTTTTGGTTGTGAATACATGCAAAGAACTGTATCAATTTTTGCGGATGCCATATGGTATAAGCTCAACCCCTATGATTTTTCAAAAGGTAATGGACCAAGTAGTTCAAGGCATTGAAGGTGTAGGCGTTTATTTGGATCATATTTGTGTTGCAGGGAAAACAATAGAGGAGTGTCGTAATATCAAAGTGAACCTATAGACAAATACAAATTTTTTGTACATCAGGTTGAGTATTTAGGCCATGTGATTTCAGGAGAAGGCAATAAACCATCACCAACCAATTATAAATCAATACTAAATGCTCCGCCGCCCACTGATATAACAAAGTCAAAAAGTTTTTTCGGTTTAATAAATTATTATTCAAAATGTCTCCCAAACTGTTCGAATATTTTATTCCCACTATATAAATTATTAGGTAAAAATGTTATTTGGGATTGGTCAAACGAATGCCAAAAATCTTTCGAAGCTTGTAAGAGATTATTAATGAACAACAATGTTCTAGTTAACTTTGATCCAAGACTGCCTATTGTTATTTCATGTGATGCTAGTTCTACGGGTGTAGTGTTATTTTTGCAATTAAAAAATTACATCGGTATATTTATGGATACCCTTTTGTAGTGTACACTGATCATAAGTCTTTGGAATCTATTTTGGGAAATAAAAAAGCTCTATATCGCCTATTGCGTCGGCGAGATTTCAAAGGTGGCTTATATTCTTATCGGAATATAATTTTGAAATAAAGTATCGCCCAGCATCCAAACAAAAAAACGCGGATGCATTAAGCAGACTGGAAGATGTTAGTACGGATGTAGAAAGTGAAGAAGCGTATATTAACTTTGTTGAGTTTACCAATAAATTTGCTTTATCTCTTCGAGATTTTCAAAAATCAACAATGGAGGATCCTGTTCTTCAAAATAAAGTGTTCAGAAACAGGTTGGCCAAAACAAATTCGAACCAATTTCCAATATAAGTCATACTATAATAATCGGAAAGACTTCTATGAAGGTAACGGTTGTATGTTTTTCTTAAACAGAATAGTGGTTCCTACAGGTATGCGGAGTAAACTGCTACAAATTCTTCATGAAGAACATATTGGAATAGTTCGCATGAAATTATTGGCCCGACAATTTATTTGGTGGAATGGTATTAATCAAGGCATAGAGTTGTATGTAAATAATTGTATGATACGCAGACAAATCCGTAATGAAATTAAGGAAAGCCGACGCTTTACTTGGCCTGCCACAACGTTTCCATTTGAACGAATCCATATTGATTTATTTCATTTCAAATGGTTTGAGTTTTTGATATCGGTAGACGATTTTTCAAAGTGGATTGATATTTATTTACTGTCCTCAACCACATCTAAAGTTGTGATAGAGAAGTTAAAATTCCAGTTTTCAATTTTTGGGCTACCTAAATCAATTGTATCAGATAACTGTCCTTAATTTACAAGTGGTGAATTCTCTAACTTCTGTGAGTTAAATATATGCCTATCCCTGTTTACAGTCAGCAATCTAATGGATTAGCGGAGGGGGGATTTTTGCTGGAAAAAAGCAATCGGACAGAATGTCAATTGAAACCCAAATTGTAAAGTTTCTCTTCAAATACAGAAATACTCCAACAACAACTACCGAGATTTCACCGGCTGAACTGGGTTTCCGTTACAAACCATTAACAATTTGAAATGTAGTTCCAGAAAATAATTGTTTTGAAACATCAGAGGATTGTTATAATAAGGATAATGAAAAGGAAGTTGTTAAGAGTAATAAAAAAAAAAAAAAGAAAACGAATTTGTGAAATTTTGTAATAGCTCGAAAATTAATTATTTTGATTTCAAACCATTGGAAAACATTTTGTATCTTAATCCCACTGAAATGGAAGCTAACTGGGTGCCGGGTAAAGTTTTGAAACGTATGTCTTATTCTTTGTATCTTAACGAATTTCGTAATATAAAGATACGTGTTCACCGCAGTCGACTTCAAAAATTGTCCAAAGATGTTTACATACCGGATAATGATACAGAAAAACCAACTAATTTAAACATACCAGCTACCAACATCATCAAGTGGGATCAAGATACAAGGTGAGAGCGAAACTGACATATCAGTTCCCTCTTTAAATGATAGGTTAAGAAAAATAAAAAAAACAAATTATAAGGATTGAATTATTGGAATCTAACGTTAAATGTATATAAAAAAAAAATTTAAAAAAAAGGCCTTTACTGTTTAATCTTCCAGCCTTTGGTTTATCAGCTCATATCCTACACGGTTGAAAATTTTAGTATGATTATAATAAGATTTTTGTATTCATACAAATCCATAAAAAAATCGTACAAATTTTATATATTCTGTATTTATAAAACTAATAAGTAAAAAAATATTAAATTGATATGTTATTCTTATAAAATAAAATAGTATGACGTCATTAAATTTAATATGATGCCGGTGTAATTTTTATATGATTATTGGTATAACCTTTTTATATGCTTCCCTTATTCATTTAATAATTGTAACTTATCGAAATTAATAAGACTATTAGTGTAAAATTAATATGAGGACTATATAAACTTTTTATAAGGTAACCGTATGCATTTTATAATTTTTAACTTATTCCCAATTAAATTAAATAAATGTATAGATTTTATAAATATACCAATATAAAATAATTTATATGTTTATATTAATTTAATGTTAATTGTATTATTAAAAAATTATATACAGTTATAAGTCTTCCTATTTATAAATATAATAAGAAAATTTGCGTCGTCAATAATAAAACACAAA
This sequence comes from Tipula vernalis, assembly GCA_958295665.1. Classification (NCBI taxonomy): domain Eukaryota; kingdom Metazoa; phylum Arthropoda; class Insecta; order Diptera; family Tipulidae; genus Tipula; species Tipula vernalis. The sequence continues at coordinate 291,053,316 of OY282559.1, read as the reverse complement.
AATTAATTTTAATACTTTACTATTTATTTTATTTAACATCTTTTAAAAATTCAATATTACATTAATTTTTTAGATTCTAGTTACAAGAATCTACTTTTTTAGACTCTAGTTTTTAATAATATAAAGATTAGTCGTCCTGCGCGACCTGACCGCCTCATATTTGTTTAAATCAGAATTATTTAACAATTTAATACAAACTAAAGGTTCTTCGTAACTACCTTTTTCTATTTCGTAACAATTATGAAACTCATCAAATTCTTTTACATTATACTTTTCGCATAATAACATAAAATTTGTTTGAAAACTTAAAATGTACTTTATCTCGAGAAACGTTGAAATATGATTGGATTCAGAACATTTTTGCAATGATATAAACAGTGACGGCCTATAATGGAAAAATTGTTCAATAAACGATAACATATATCGTACAAGGGCTCTCCAATTCGATAGCCAACATTTGATAAAATATTTTCATAAGTTGGAAAACATATTTGATGGTTGACTATACTTTCCACACTTTACTTCACGTTTCATTTGGTAATTCTCCCAAAGAATTGAAAAACTTTGCTGGTGCCTAAGTGCTAATGTTTTAGGCAAATTGATATAATTTCGTAGATTGCTACAAATATTTTTAAAATATTGATGTTTAGATTCATAACGCATGGTGTAATATTGCCATAGCGGGCCGATCTTTTTTAAGACGTTTGGATAGTGTGTTAGTCTATGGTGTTTTGGAATTAATTTAGCTTTGTATTCATTTATAATAATACTTAAGTGTTGTTTTATAAGCATTTTTAATTTATTAATTTCGGTTCTGTAAACCACTCTATTAAAAATGATATCCATGATTTTTAACAACGTTACGATTCCCTGCCATTTAATTTGTAGCTCATCTGTTATTAAATCACCGAAAATAAAAGGTAAATGAAGCATCAGACACAAAGTTTGGGATGCTGAAAGGCCTAAAGAGTTTTTATTTATATTTGATGAGGGCTTTACTTTTCGGTACAGATATCCATAACTAAAACAGTGAATTCTCTCGTTAATCTGGGTAAAACTAATAACTTTACTGCTTGAAAGAACATTAAAAAATGATAAAATAATAAAGGGTACAACACCTTCTAGAATATCATGCATGGGATCAACCGTGCAATTCTCAACAATATCATAATACGTAAGTTCTGATAAAACTGATAGAAACCTAACACCTTTTCTTGAAATCAAATCTGTACCTTCAAGATCTGCACTATTTTTAATACTTTGGACAGAACGGATGATTTGAGCATTTTCTTCAAGTTCAACGTGAATATCATTTCTAGCGATCTCACAAAATCTACAAAAAAAAAGTAGCATTAAACCCTCCAGCATATCCCAAAATTTGATTGGCTCCTAAATTATCATGAGCAATACTCGACAAAGTGCCATGTAGTATACCTAAATCAGTACTAATACCGGTTGATTCCAAATCTTTCAAATCTTGGATGATAGGAGCCAAAATTATGTTATAATTATCTGGTTTTCTTAAATCATTTGAATTAAACAATGCCACAAGGTGTGTATTTTCTAATTGCGATAAAAACTGATGCGGGAGATTTCGCACTGTAAAATAGATTCCTCCAATCTTATGAATAGTTTTGTGACTACCTAGAGGATTTGTGCATTCGAAATCGTCGTAAAATAACTGAACCTGTACTGCATTATTATGTTTTTGAAAACAAAAGTTAGTTTTAAAAATTTCGCCACAACAAAAACTGGTTAATTTTGGGTCTGTACAATTATGATCTGACATTATAAATTTTTTTTGAAAATTTATGTTTATGAAAAGCACTTTCAGGGTTTCAGTTATAGGAATATATTGATAAGTGTTTTGTATTAATTGTTTTTTGTACATCTTAGTTTTCCAACAGTATTTTATATCCCACCTAGTACTTTATACTTTCTCTAATGGTTGAACAAAATAGTTAGAAGTTGCAAATGTCTTTGTTCTTTTAAATTGATTTTGGAACTGTAATTGAACACTAATTAGTGCTTCATGTACGTACATATTTTGTTCGGAATAATTAAACCGATCCCTTATCTTTAAAGAAAAATCGCCTAGAAGACCGGAAGCATGGTTTAATATTTTAGTGATAGTTGTATCAGGTAAACCTAATGTGTTTAACTTTGACACAAAATTTATTATCCCATGATTTATTTCAATATTGTACTGTTCTGAACTTTCCGGAACCTGATATTGATTGATCTCACACTGGGACACAGATTTGGGAAAATGATCGGCTACATCCATATTCTCTAAGTTTGATGGAATAGGTACTGAAACCATCGCTACGTCGGACATTTTCGTACATGTTGTATTTGTTTTGATGCTTTTGGATTTGGAACAACTTGACACATGTTTTCTTAGACCACTATATGTTTGGAATGTATATGGGCAATTTTCAATAAACACACATTTTAATTGTAGATGTTTTGATTCTTGCAGGCTATGAATAAGCTTTAAATGTTCAAATAACTTTGACAAATTTGATGTTGACTTTTTACATACGAAACAAAAGTAATTCATTTTTTTATTTGAAAACTATAAATAATAATTACCAAATCATATTTTATTCTATCGTTCTTAACGATGATATTTCCTAAGGATTAAACTCCATTATTAATGTCTCTAGGTTAAGGTAAACTTCTTTAATAGTTGCCGATATATGGCAACTGAATTTATAAATGTAATTTTGTAGAAAGATCCAAAATAGTCGAAGATTATTATTATATTTAATTCCACACAAATAATGGGTTTTAAATAAATAGTCTATTGCCGAAATTATATTTGTGTTTGGCGGCAATGGTATCAAATTTGAATCAAGCACTACTAGATACTGGATTATTTCCGCTTTATTTTGTCCCAAAGCTACTATATAAGGAGCTTGATTCGCAGACCCTTTGATGTACTCAGCATTAGTTTGTCCGGTCTAGGAATATAAATAAGTAAAATTATTATTTACATTATTTTGAAAGCAAAATTATTAAAAAATGTATAAAATTTCTTACATGAAAAAATCGAATAAGATTTTGAACAGCTTGTTCATCTGAGGATCTACTTTGTTTCTGTCTGCCGGATGGTGAGGGTGGTAGCAATCGAATCAAATTTAGGAATGTTAATGTAGAGGTATTCCAATCTGAAATGAAACAGGAAATGTTTTAATTAACTTATATGAAATTGGTCAATACATAATTCAATATTAAATTTTAATTTGCAACATTTTATTACTCGTAAGTTTCAAAATAGGTATACATAATTATCGATACTTAATTATACTCGTATATGAAAAGAAATTTTATTTTGATTTTTGGCTCTTGTTGTGATATTTTTTTATTATTATTAAATTGAATAATCGCTGATAAAAACGTAATATTTTTACTTATTAGTATAAATATTAAAATGAAATACGCGTTTCGGATTTTAGTCCTTCCTCAAATTTCTAACAAACACTCCAACATTGAGTGTTTGTTAGAAATTTGAAGAAGGACTAAAATCCGAAACGCGCAATTTCAATTTAATAATAATTAAAAAATATCACAATAAGAAAGTGACAAAACCCAAAAAAAATTTGTTTTCATATATAATTTTCAAAAGTGATATTATTAGTACACGATAAACATAAAAAATTTTAAGTATCGATACTTACCTAGATTTCGGTCGAACTCGGTATATAAAATGGATTTTCCCGAATTTCTCACAGCCGTTATTATATGTCCCTTGTATTTACTCCATGCTTCAGATAAGCTAATGTGGCATTGTGGGAAGCATAAATTAAAATCAAATAAGATCTGAAAAAATAAACCAAATTCAACAGCATTGCAAAAGTAATTACTTACTAACTTTTAAATGTTTACCAATTCTGGATGTATAAAATTACATCCCTTATGTAATAAGCCTTAATATAGGGCTGTCAGATTTAGGGTGGTAATCGGCTTTGATCCGCTGTTCTTTTCTAAAATTTACTGTAGCTTTTAGTTTAGCTTTTACTAAAAGGATTTCGTCTGGCAAGACGGCAGAGTTAATTATCTGTAAATATCGTTTCGCCGTTTCGTCGTCAATAACTGCCTCTTCTGCCTCTTGTATTTCAATTGAATCAGAGCTAAAATGGGATTCCAATGTCCTTTTTTTCACTCGGTCGTTCTTTAGTTTTATTTGGAGAAAGCCAGTAGCTTCAAAGTTAATTAGGAGATCCTAATAGAAATAATAATGGAACAAGATTGAAATTTGTACAAATGTTTTTAGTTTTCAATAACTTTAATTAAAAAATAAATTAAAATCAGTGATAAACTAACCAATTCGTTTTCTCCGCGACTTTTTAGACATGGAAATAAATTAACACATGCTTTCGCTGCAGCAGTTTGTTGTTCTCTTGAAGGCTTAAATCCAAAGATTTCTTGAATGTAGTTGGCTAATATGGAAATTATTCTTCGCCTTTGATTCTCTGTTAAATATTTATTTTGCTCGTGTTCTGATAAAATGGTTAGTCCTAAAGGAGTGTTGTGGATGTAAGTTTTTAATGCCTAAATAAAAAAAAAAATTATTTAGTATTAGTAAAATTTTTATATGCTTACAAAGGTTTTATTATTACATCGGAGGTTACCACAATCCCTGATCCTATAACCGCATTTGATTTTCGTAATATTCCATAATTTTGTATATCACGATATTGATGGTTTAATGAGTTACTATCTTCATCCATATAGTTTTTTTTTTTAACTCTTAAAATAAAACTGGGATGTCGGTAATAACATTTTAGATAATCAATAAATATTTCTTCATTAACTTCAGCTCCGTGAATATTCTCAATGTGGTCAAAGTCTTCAATTGAATAAATTGTATTTTGTAAAGCTGTATTAATCGAAAAAGTTAAAATGTAAAATTAAATATAACAAATTACGAGATTAGTATTTCTGCTTGTACAACTAAAAATATTTTTTGTATGAATGTGTAATAGCTTACCCGATAAGACAAAATCCAGGTACAGCAATTCACTCGTCACAGTATTTATTAATTTTTGAAATTTTATGTTCACCGTTTATATCGAATGTAATAAATATATTTTCTTCGGAATTCATGTTGAACGAAATACAAATAAATAATAATTAGCTATAAAATACAACAGAACACGAATGTTCTAGGCTCACTCACTGACAAGAGTCTCCTTAAAACTGTTAATAAATTATGTTACAGGTGTAAGAAGAATTTTGCCAGTTTTGTTGCATATGTACGTTCAAAGATGCATAATAATATAATAACTAATTTTTTTAATGTTAATAACAGGCACACGCGTTTACATTAATTTAACCCAATCAAAGTAAATTCACTTGGCTTTAATTTAAAGAATTTAATAAACTAATTGTATATTATTATACAATATTTTAATTTATATTAATTTATTTATTTATTAATATATTTAATTTATATTGATTTCACGCCAAATTAATAAACTTAAATTCACTTTGAACTTATTATTAAATTTTATTATTGAAGTATTAGATAAATTAACGTCCACTCGAAAACAATATTATAATTCTTATGTAAATTATTGTATATTTGTAAAGAGGAACACGATATTTTCTGTTCTAATTATTTTAGATGAAATCGTATGAAATTTATAATGTTTTCGTATCAATGCATGATTTTTTGGTTTTTAGTTAACGGTAATTTTATATTTCATATTATTTTTGTATATTATTTATATATTTTTCATATTAAAAGATATATGAATTTGAATAAGAACTATACTGTTGGGATTTTAAAAATTGTTTTATACGAAGTGGGCTTATACTTAATACGAATATTGTGTAACCTGAATTTATAAATTATTTCTTATGATTTTTAGACAATATTATTGTGAATATTATGAAAGTCGATTTAAAGTTATTTGATTATTTTATAAATTCCAACGATAAATTGAATCTTATGAAAATTTAGACGAAAATCCGTATAAACAAGTTTTATAAGAAAAATGTATTATTTATTTTTGGATAATTTTCAACCGTGTAACGATCTTATGCAAAACAAAATTGTACAACGTTTAAAAGACTATTTAACTACATGTTTAAAGCAAGGCACAATTTTACATACACAATTATAGGTGTTAGAATCACAAAAGATTAGAAACAACATTGTTAAAATTATAATTAAATCTATTGGAATATCTACATGTTAGTTTGTATCGACCGACACCTTCCAAATAAAAACGACTGTTTATCTCAACCTCGCAGGGGCATACATTTATAAAGGTTGAGTTGCGCTCCTTAAAATAGGGTCGTCAATTTTCTTTTTTTATTTGAATTATACGAAAGATATAATGGAGGATGATCCATTCTCGAACCAAAAAAGGGTCTAGTTTAAATTCTTTAAGCGTAACTCACACCCAAATTTTAATCCAAACTGCACTCAAATTACAAGTAATCCATTGGAAAGTGATAACGCGATAAAATTAGTTAGTGTCCTTAGAAACACTTCCACAACAAAATTTCTCATCTGACAATGGGATTTTAAACAGATTTAAACGTTTGTAGTAGGCGGAATGATTGGAGCCAGTGCATGTAAAAAGTGGAGCTTGAGCCTTCATCAATCAAATTTGTAGTCCTTAAGTTTTCTGAATAGGAGTTTCATAATTCTTTTCAATTTTAAAACAACAACATAGCGTTTTATGACCATAATAATAAAACCACGTTGTACTGATCAATTAACTGATATTTCTCATGTTTTCATCCTAAAATTCTACCGTCGATATGCAAATTAGTATTGCGTCAAATTGGCGTAAATGGGGAAATTTAGAATGAGTTATGTATTTGTGTGGGAATGTGCATATAGTGGTTGGGTGTGGGTTTAGGTCTCGATGTCGGTGCGGGTATGCTTCTTTGGGTGTATGTATGGTTTTAGATAGTTGTTGTTGATATGGGTTGATGAGTGTTGTTGTTGGTTTGGATTTTTGGGGGTAGATGTTTGTGTGGGTGTTTATATAAACACGAGTGTGGGTGTGAGCATGAGTGTGGGTTTGGGTGAATGTCGGATGTATATGGATGGGTGGATTAGGTGGATGTGTATAGGCATGTGTATACATGGATTGATGTTTTTGGAAAAAGAGTTTAGAACGATTTTTCGACGTCGCTTTTGTGATTTGTGTTCTGAAAGGAAAATAATGGAAATGGTGGAAGATACGCTTTAATCGGAATGATTAAAATTTAAAGAAGCATCGCTTCATAGCAGCTTAAACATTTAAAAAGTGTAAACATCAAAATGCTAATGGTTTAAATTTGGAGAAAAAAACCAGCTAAAACGAAAAAAAATACTACAGCTTGCTCCAATAGGTTTCTTATAAGAAACTTTAATAAATCTTTATTTTGTAATAATATATTTATTTATTTATTTTTCATAACCTTAAAAATATATACAAATTTACCAAATAACTACAAACTGAAGATGGACTTAACTGACGCAGCAAATACATGACACGTAAAGAAAAATTTATTTGCTCTTTGATCTTTTGAAAATAAATTTTCCAATTTAAATAAGTCTCCCGATGCACAAACGTACTTAAAATTATAAACAGGTTCAATTGGAATGTAAAGGTTCCAATGGTTGGTTTCTCGCTTAAAATTAATCGTGTCATCAGCAAAAGCAATAATTTTGCCTTGCAAATCCAAATTAAATGTAGAATTAAATAACACAAGACCGTATACCGAACCTTGTGGAACTAAAAAATCTGCATTAAACGGAAGAAGGAATTAAAAAATAATAATAAGGAAGGAATTAAACAGAAAAGCAATTAAGGAAATAAGGTAAACTAAGGTTTAGTGATTGGACTACCGAAAATCGTTTAGCTCTCAATATTTCCAAATGTAAAACTATGTCATTTGCACGAATTAAGATATTAATTGTAGCTCCGTACAGTTTAAAAAACGTGGAAATAGATAGAGTTGCTCAGTTTATTGATTTAGGTGTTTTGTTTACAGGTAACCTAAGTTTTGCTAAACATATAGAAATGATTGTAGCTAGAGCCGGCTCGATGCTTGGTTTCATAAAGAAACATGCTCGTCAATTTTCTGACCCATATACTCTCAAGACATTATATACTGCTTTTGTTAGGCCTATTTTGGAATACGCTATAGTTATCTGGAGTTCTGGTTATAAAATCTTTAGTGATCGTATTGAGCGGATTCAAAAAAAGTTCTTAATATTTGCCCTCCGAAGACTTCCAAGGTCAACTTCAGGATTTAGTTTACCTTTTTATCCCGGTCGTTGTACACTTTTGAACATTCGTAGTCTTGAACTCAGAAGAGAGATGATTCATGCAGTATTTGCTCGCGATGTAATTTGTGCTAAGATTAATTGCCCGGTATTGCTTAACTTATATTCATTTTACGTTCCTAAGAGAATTCTTCGTCCACGACAGTTAAGACTGAGTATTGCTTCATTGTACGAATTATGGAATTGATGAACTGGTCGCGCGTACACCAAAATATTTTAACCAAAATTCAGAACTTTTCGATTTTAACATTTCAAGGGATCTTTTTAAGAGTCGTATTCGAAATAATAATTTGTAACACTTTTTTATATACAAAATTATTGGTATTGTAATCTATACTATTTGTTAGTGCTGGTAATAAATAAATAAATAAGGAATTAAGAATTAATAACCTGAATTGACATCTCATAATTTGTACTTATCTTTGTAATCTCCATGCATGCATTGTCACATCTTTGATACGATGGTTCTGAAACAAATTACATTGTAAATTTATTATTATATAATTTAGAGAATAGTTTACTTACCGTGATAGTCACCACTGTACTACATTAATGTTGTTGATTGTTGTTGACCTAATCGCTAATGTCAAATATTTCATTCTAGTAATTAAATTGGTGAATTTGTATAATTTGTATACAACTTACCTCTTTTATTTGCGCTCATTACATTTTAAGAGCTACAGCGATTCACATCAACAATAAAAAATCCAATCAAATCATAATTACAAACAAGCAAATTGTATATTAAAGGAAAAGCCATTATATTCTAACGACTAAGTGCTTTATTGTGCAACCAAGCCGAATACAAATTACAGTTCACTCATTGTGATCGACTGAGACAATAGGGAATACAAAATAATTATAAAAATGGTACCATCTTCCCTATCTTCTTTTTCAAAATGGCCGCCGAAACGTTCTTTTTGAGTTTTATCCCATGTTCATCTTTTTTTTTTATCTTTTTCTGCTTAATTAGTTCTATTAGACATACTGAAAACTCAGCATATCATCTCATTTTGTTTTCGTGCAAAATATGTTTAAGCATACCATTTTGAAAAAGAAGAAATTAAAGATGGTACCATTTATAATGCTTATTTATTTATCTTTAAAATGAGCCCAATTTAAATTAAAAAAAATTGCGCTAGATCAAGGTTTTGTTTTTTATTTTCACAAAAAAATCAATAGATTGTTGTTTGAACTGCTGAATGACAGCTAAAAGTCTAACTAAATACACCATTTTGGTTGGCATCTTTCGTGAATTGAATATTGTATTGTGAGGTTATTTTGCCCATTTTTGTTACATTAAACGTTAAAATCACAAAATATTATGGCATCCATTTTTCATACAGGTTTTGAGTACAAATAATAATCGCCATTATTAATATTCCATTATAACATATGTTTACCAACACAACTACAAAAACAGATTAAATCTAGATTTTTCAAAAAAAAAAGTGAATAGAACTCGACATAAAACATGACGTCCAAAAAAACGTGATTTAACGTATTTTCACAATATTTTTATTGTATATACCATATACTCAAACTCCTTGCAGGTTTAGGATTCTTAGTCAGTTCGGTCACCAAATCGTGTCTTATATAGCAGAATTCTTCGAATAATCAGGTGATAAGTGAATGCAGTGGCAGTAGTGTGTACTCAAGCTATTCAGTTGCCGCGTTATTTCAAGGAATGTGTGAACATCTTGATATGGATGAACATGTCATAAACAACAAGCTTAACAGCTGCCCTACGTTACAAATTTCTTATCTTAAATTATCTTATCTTATCTTTTCCATAAAATTGTAAACTTTTTCTAATGCAGTTTTTCTGCTAAATTATTAATTGAACGGAATTTTGAATTTTGATGAGAACGTTTTTAAATCTCGTAGCTGTTACAAAGGCAGCACGTAATCTGTGTAGCCTATTTCCCAAAAGTGTTATCCTATTTGCTCTACCATTTGCCATCGGGTAAGATGTTATACCTTAAGGTTGGTTATTCAACTCCCAATTATTGACAGATTACTCATGTCATTTCATGTGTTAACTGTGTGCCTTAAATTTGTTGCATATGAAATGCAATTACATTTCGAAATAAGATGCCGTAATTCTAAGCTTGGACCAACAAGTATTTCAAAACCATTTTCTTTAATTAAAAGGGTTTAACGATTTGACGCTCCTACCAACAAAGAACTATGCTCTTAAAATCTTGAGGCAGCATTTGCTGCTTGATGGGGACAATTTTAGTATTTGTCGAGATCACTGCCATGTAAATGATGTAATTTGAATTGGTCATTTTGAAATATATACACAACTGTTGCTTCTTAGGTTGATTGACTTGCATGCACGTTTTAGTAGCCTGAATATTTTAAATAATTCTGACTGAACCAAATAGAGAATCAAAAGTACGAATCGCTTTAGACAAAACAGTCATTTTTGTGAATTTGGTTGTATCTGCCAGATCAGAAATGAAAATGAATCCGTTTTGTTCGTTACTGGTTCAGGCAAAGTTTATGACAAATATAAAATACACCAATCCCTCGATTTAAGAAATTTCTTTTTACAAAATAAAAGAAAACAAAGCGGGGAAATCTTGTATTTCCGTAACAACAGTTTAATGATCAGTAATGTAGTAGTAGCGAGATACACGAAGATCAATTTGTCTCTAAGTGTAACATAATATTCTTTAGACAAGAATTCCATAGAATAAGAATTTTTTATATATTTTATGCAAGCCAAAGTAATTTTAATTTTCATACAAAAAATGTATTTTATGATAAGTTAGTTCTAGTTTGGATTTTGATGAAAAAGTGGTTTATTTTAATTCGATTTCTGAACGAACTCGTTAACTTGTATATCATATCAGAATCATTATTTTGCAATCAAGGTGATTGGGTTGCTGTTATACTACCGTCACTGGTTTTAACTGTATTCGAACTTAGGACACCAATTAAAAGGAAATCGGTGTATATAAATCTTTAAGTGCGATTGCGTCAGTAAATCAACGAGGCGTACTTAAGTCGATTAAGACTATAAAAAACAAGACGACACAATATTGAATCATTTTCAATGAACTTGGATCTGTACAACGAATATTAATGTCTGCTATTTAATTAGCATTAGCATTTAATTTATATGTATAATAATAAAATGATTTTAACGCTTTACTAATTTTATTTGCTGATAAATTTTTTACAGTTTAGATACCGCGAAGTTTGACTTGATTGTTATTTACTTTTCAAATATGTACGGTGATTCCATAGAAATTGAGATCAAAATCAATTGACCCTTAAGCTTATGGTTATACTGGTTTATTTGCCTAGCCTCGTGATTTATGTACAACAGACCAAATAACTTATCAATAAGAATACAAAATTAAATCGAGCAATCTCTCCCATTGTACACACTTAATATTTTCTTAGATATTTATTTTTATTCTCGCGATTTGTATTTTTATTTTTGTGTTAGGCCGAGTAAGCGCAGTGCAGTTGATTGATACCGAAAATATCGTCATAATATTTTTTATATAGATTACAGAGACTGAGTAAAATTTATATCACAATCGGCAACAAAAATTTTCATTCATTCATTCATTCACATACCTTCACCTTCATAATATTACAATCTGAGGTTTTTATTTAGACCTGGACAGCGATTTTGGTCGCAATTTGAGGATTGAGTTGAGTATTACCGGAAGGCAAAAGTATTGGTAAATTGTATTGGTGTCCAAAGAATAGAGAAAAACAGAATAAACATTTGAAATATAAAAAAAAAAAATTCAGTGTCATCTCATGCGTACGAAAGGTTGTACATATTTTTATTTCCAGTAATTTTTTGCAAAATTTAAAACTAATAAAATTGTTACTTGAATAATGATTTAAAGATAAATAAATATTAATTAAAAAAGGCAAATAAATCAGAAAAATATTTATAAACTATAATTTTATTAATAATTTTAAGTGAGAAAAATTACACGACGTACATACTCCCTTTCCTGCGCTTGGATCAACACTAAAAGTTAAAATCACTAATTTACTTCTTATATTTTTCACATTATCCCTCTTATCCGATGTTAAACAAAAAAACCTTATGCCATGTTATATTAAACAAAAAACTAAAAAATACGCACATTTGACACAGTGCTGTCGTTTTATAAATTGTGTGAGTAGTACAATTTCTTAAAAATAGTAGTATTTTCAAACCAAGAGTAGCACAAATTACAAAGGTGATTTAATTGTTTTTTTTAAGTTTTTATTAAAGAAAAAAATAATAATATAATAAAAAATTATAATAAATAAAAAATTAACAGCCTTATTTTATTCACTTTTTAGTTTTTGGCAAAATAATATATTAAACTTATATAATATATAAATAAAAATTGTATATATTCAATACTTAAAATTAAAAAACGTATTGTAAAATAAAGCAGCATAAATTGTTTATAATTTTTTGTACTTTGATATTAAAAGTTTTGAAGGAATCCATTTTTCTGTTTCCTGATCATTGAGTAATTCTTTTGCCATTAAAATAGAGTTTACTGTTGAGGTGAGCAGTGAATTTCGCTTTTTATCCTTGATTAAGGTAACGTCAGAAAATTTTCTTTCCGCAGTTGCACTGCTATGAGGAAAAGCAATTATCGTGCCAATAAATTTTCGAATTTTGGGAAACATATATTCATTTAAAGAATTTTTTAATGAAAATATGTTACCCCAAAATTGTTCAAAGTTCAAATTTGTATCAAAGAATGTTTGATTTATTAGGCATCTCCATTCTTCATCCAACAATTCGAGACTCTCTTCTTCTACTAAATTTGGAAATAATGTCATTAGTGGAACTAAACTTTGCGTCAAACTTTCAGGATTAATTCCACGCAGTTCCAATAAAACAGCATCGTCAAATTTAATTCGATTTAAAATTTGTTTACAAATTTCCACATAATACGATTGGCAATTTTTCTTAATTTTATATTTTTCTTGGTCCTCCAGCGTATTTAATAATATTTCAGCTTTTGCTCCAATATATATATCCTTTAGATCCAAATATACATCATCATTTTCGAAATTTATTTGATTTGTCAAAGCTTTTTCATAATAATCTATTTTTATGAAATTTTGAACGATGGTTTTAAAATAAGTAGTTATTGTTGGTAGCAAAATATGAATCCGAGGAGCTTCTGCCTGGAACTCAATGTTGATTTTATTTATTAAATTTAATACATATGTCAAAAAGCAAAAGTAAGTTTTATTTGTATCATTCATTTCAGAAGAAATATTATGTGCTAAATCTGCATTCCTTTCAAACTCATAAGATAAAAAAAAATGTTGCAGTGGAATCCACTGCTCCAAGATACGTTTCATCACGTTTTCGATAGAAAGCCACCTAGTAGAAGCTACTTTTAGAATTTTATGATTTTTAACAGAAAAATATTCTTGGAACTCTCTAAGTTCATTTTGTCTCTTGGAACTGTGTGCAAAAAACGAATATATGTTTCTGGTTAGTGATTCCAAATTTGGAGGGATTTTTTTTGAAGCAGCCGATGAGCATAAGTGCAACGAATGGCATATACATCCCATGAAATAAACATTCGGTTGTTGCGTTTGAATCAACGCCTTAACACCAGATTTTTTCCCCATCATAACTGACGCGTTATCCGACGCAAATCCCACCAAATGCTCAAGTGGAACGTTCAAATTTTTAAAAAAATCCGTAATAACGTTATAAATAGAGTGACTGTCTGAATTATTTAATTTTAATAGAGCTAAAAATCTATCTCTGACTTTACCTTTGATATAATCAAAATATCTGACGACTAAAACCAGGCATTTGCTCGTGCTTATGTCCGTTGTTTCGTCAATGATCAATGAAAATTGTTGAGTTCTTAAAATTTCAGCAATCTCTCCAAGTCCTTCTTCTAAAAGAATTGTGTTTGTTGTTTCGGTTGCCTTCGTTTTGCCGCATTTTAATTCCTTGGCGATTTGTGAATCTGGAGCCACTACCTTTATTAATGCTATAAGAGCCTTGATTAATGAAAACGGCAAATTATGTTCAATCAGGAACATGATAATACGGAGCTCAGCGATTTTGATTGAATTTTTTTGTTTTTCAAAAGTTTGAATTTTTTCGAGGTTATCCATTGATGGTTGATTTTTTAAAGATTTAACTAATTTTTGGTGTTGGCTTGAATTTTCGTGTCTTACAAAAAGCGTACTGTTGTTTGCCAAAAAAACCTGGCAAAACCTACAATAAGCTTGAGGAATATTTTTCGATCCAAACTTTTCTACAAGCCAATTAAATTTTGCCAGCCAAACTGGACGAAATTTCTGGATTCTTTTAGAAGTGCACATTTTATTTGTAGTTTCCTCATCGCTGTCTTTGCAAAATTCAACTTCATCAGTATTGGCAGGAAGTTGTATGTTTTTAACTGTTTTTGATGTAGATTCTCTTATTTCCACTTCATGTGGTAATTTTTCTTGTTCGGGTAAATCTATAGATTTTTGTTTGATGAGAAATCTAAAATATACAAATACATATAATAATTAATAATCGCAATTAAGTTGTTAATTTCAATAACTTACTTGTCCATTTTGAACCTTAAATTGTAAATTTGATAACTGGTCAAACTTAACCAATAGCAATAACATACACCATAAAAGAACATAATATACAAAAAAAAAAACCGTAAATTTGACATAATATACAAGAACACAAAATAATAAAAAAAGTCTTGCCGTGCGAACAAAATTTCCTTAAAATTATAGTAAAGTATTGTCAAAAAAAACTTGCCATGTGAACAAAAGTATATTTGAGCTCTTTGTTTTTTGCTCAGTTTTGATTATTGGAACAACGTTGAAAATTTTAATAAAATCAAATTGAGAGTGACACAATATCAAAATAGTAGTATAATTTGAATTAGCGAAGTACAGAAGTACGCATTGTAAAATAGTAGTACAATACTACTATTGTAGTACATTCGACAGCGCTGATTTGACAGTGTCTAATGGGCGTTTTTTAAGTTTTTTGTTTAACATGATGCAAATAAGAGAGACAAAATGACACGAAAAAGAGGGATATAAAATATAATGTGGAAAAAATAAGAAGTAAATTAGTTATTTTGGCTTAGTGTTAATTCAAGCACAGGAAAGGATGGATGTACGTCGTGTGATTTTTCATCATTTTAAATTATTAATAAAATTATAGTTTATCAATATTTATCTGACTTATTTTCCATTTTAAGTTAATATTTATTTATCTTTAAATCATTATTTAATTAACAATTTTATTAGTTTTAAATTTTGCAGAAAATTACAGGAAATAAAAATATGTACAACATTCCTTTCGTGCGCATGAGATAACACTGAATTATTTTTTTTTTGATTTTTCAAATGTTTATTCTCACATAACTCAAAAAAAAAAAAAAAAAAAAGTTAAAAATATTATGAATGTGGTCGACGAAGAATGTAAAAATTAAAAACCATTTATTTATGCTGCTTTTTGTTTTTTATATTGAAGATCACCACGAGCAATTGATTGCGTATATTGTTTTGGATTTTTGGTAACGAAGTAAAATGAATGTTTCGTTTACAACAACAATAGATAGAAAAACATGAATTCCTCATGTTAAAAGGTAGGGAAAAATAACTCAAGGCGAGCGGAAGCAACAAAAAAGTTGAACCGATTTCACCCGCTTAGCTTATTTTTGATACTTACCATCATGAGAAAACACACTAATACAATAAAAATATTTGACGGCACACAATAGCAAAATGAATATTATACGCCGTGTACATATACAAAATTATCAATCCTCAATCCTCATTTTGCGACCAAAATCGATATCCTGATAATCATAATTAAATTATTAAATTCATATTTGTTTATCAAAAGTGTGTGCGATTTTTTAGAATTAGTCGTCGTCGTGTTTTCAATGTGAATTATTTATTTATTGTGTTTTGTGTATAGAATTAATTATTAAAGCAAATAAATAGTGGAATAAAACATTAAAAATATATTAAATCAAGGTAGTTTCATTTTTAATTGGTTCTTCCTGCATATTATTTTGGTTTGTGTGAGATTTCAAAGATTGTGCTAAGTAGTCGGCCAAAGAAACAATGAATTCTAGCAAAACGTTAATTAATTCATTAGAATATTATGATTCGTATTACTCAAATCTTCCGACTGAGGTAGGTTGCATAAAATATCAATAAATTTATAGCTTTGTATCTTAAGAAATTGTGTGTAAGTAAAAGAAAAAAAAAGTGAAAAGTCAAGAAAATAATAAAAAAAAATTTGACAGATAACATATGATTTATCTGTAAGAATGTGTTTGGGAAGAAATAAAGATGCACGATAAATATGTGTATAGTGTACTCGCTCATTTCACGTGATTCCATGTTTTTATTTTGTTTTTAATTTTTTGTGTGTTTTGCGCATGTCACATGGACGATATACATAATAACAAATTGTACTAGATCATTTGTTTTTATTTATATAAATTTCAAAAGTTCAAATGATTTTGTACATTGTACAACTGCCGCCCACTTTGCCATTGTTCTTCTAAATATTATTTGTGAGTATGATTAGATAATTTTGTTGTTGGCGTAGTGATAAGGTTGTCGTTATCAGTGTAACAAATAATTTTTTGTTTACCGATGTTAAGGTTCGCTGTGTTAGGTCAAGCGTGGAAATTAGCAACAGCTGCATTCCATTGACGTGAACAAACTAGTCCCAAATGCTTGTATACACTCGCAGTTACACTTACTAAATCGATGGTGTAGTTGTTTTATATGTGTTATTAAAATTTTCGCCCCATTGGGCATCTACTCACAAGTATGTATGTATGGTATCAGATTTTAGGTCTTAATAATAAATGTTGGCTAAGACAACTCCCATTTTCTGATTCGGGCAATCAAGCGATTTGCTCTTGCTTTATCGATTGACCGATTTCATTGATTATTTTTTTGTTCCAGTTTCGCGCGCGTTATGATAGAATTTTTTACTAACCACTTTAAACCCACCATTTTAAATTTCAAAATATGTATGTTGTACACCAAAAATTAAATTCGATCTTTTAAAATTTTGAAAACAAATTAAGAGATTTCTCTTAAAAAAATTTAATTAAATTTCAGTTATCCAAATAATTTAGTCTATTCGAAATAACATTCGTCAGTTTTGGCCAATTTTCTTTAATCCATTTTTGAACTTTATTCAAAATATTGGTAATTCTAAAATCCTATCCCTTTCAAATTTGAAACAAAATTTTATTGAAGTTTGATTTGAACTACTGTCCATAATATTTTGAACTCGGTATCCAAATGTTGAAGAGCAATTTTGAATGTGTTTTCAATAATTTGTATGATAATTACTTTTCATCGAACATTTCTTAAGAATTTGTTTCACATGGTGCACAATAAAGGCAATGATTTGCAATTCCATTAACTTATTATATAACGAAATATTACGCTTGACTCGATCACAAGACATATTTCTGTATGAATACCTGCACGAAACGATAATTATAATACAAGAGAATTGCGATAATATAGCAATCAATTGATATCACCTCATATGTCTGAATTAGTCCGGTCTATCTATATATTATAAACGATTGAGCGTTTACGACCGTCTTTTTTCAGTGATACAATATGGAAAACATAATATCCATCATGACTCTAGAATCCCTAATCCCGATTTAATATCACCACGGTTTACTGAATCAAACGACTTCAATATAAAAATAAATCACAACAAATCATCAATGATAAAAGTAGACAAAGAACACGGTCGCATATTTTGAATACTAAATTTTTATTTTTTGTGTATTTTTCTAATCCAAACATGGATTAATAAAAATATTAATTGAAACAAAGCAAAATAATTTATTGTTTATTTACAAATCAACGGTCATTGTTAACGTATTGTTTTTTTTTTCAGATTTTAATTCAAATTTTTGATCATCTATCACCCTCGGATCTTCAGGCAGCTAGTCTAACATGTCGCCAGTGGTTTAATGCAGCACAACATCATAAATACCAGCTAAAATTCAATCTAAATTTATATAAAATTCATTTTTCCAATGACAACGCACCGATCAGTTGGCTTCTAAATAGTTTCCGAGAATTTCCTAATATAGTGCTTGATCAAGTGGAATTTAATTCGAACTTAAATCAAAATGTTAGTATTGAAAAATTTTGGTCACAAAATGCCGAAACGATTAAATCTCTTTCATTTAATTCGTGTGATTTGCGCGAACGAATTTTCTATTCAATCTTAAAGAATTTGAAACATTTGGAAACGTTAAAAATTGAAAAATGCCGTGAACTATTCATGTCAGGCCGACTATTCGACGAGTACACTAACAACTCTGAGGAAATATTCTTCCCTCATTTAAAATGTTTGAGTATAACACACAATCGATATTTATCAGATTCGATATTCAATCGAATTATTGCGATGACACCGCAACTAGAAAGTTTAGATATGTCCGGTACACATATTGCATTTCACAAAGGACTTTACAGAAAATTTTATCCTAAATCACAGCTAGACCCTTCCGAAAGTATACTAACATTCCATTTCATATCGCACTTTATACAAACGAACGCAGAACGCATTAAATCGCTAAATTTTAGCGAAACGCTAATCGACGGTATAGCACTATCGCAACTGTCAACAATCGTTAATTTACATTTAACAAAACTTGAATTGATCAGTTGCGATCAGCTAACAAATGAAGGTGTAAAACATTTAATCAAAACACAACCACAGCTAACATACTTGGATATTTCAAGATCAGTACGATTAACCGATTCAAGTCTGTTCGAAATTTGTAATACGCTGGAAAATTTGGAAACGCTTAAGCTAAAGAAATGTCGCGCCCTAACCGATATGGGGGTGAGCGAAATAAAAAAATTAAAAAAACTTAAATGCTTGGATATATCGGAATGTGAAAATATTACCGGAGTATCGCTGGTCGATGGCTTTGGACGAGAACGGAATGAAAATTTATTGGAGCTATATGTTAGCGCATTGAATTTGGACGAAGTTGCGGTACTTAAAATTACCGAAAATTTTCCTAGTCTAACTGTGTTGGATGTTAGTTGCTGTTTTAATGGCGTTACTGAATTAGTGGTTCAGATGATTCTTAAAAATTTATTAAAGTTGCGAGAGTTGAATTTAAATTATTGTGATCAGGTAATAAAACAAATAAAATTTGGTTCTAAATACTAAACGGTTTCTTTTAGGTTTCCGATGCCGCTTTAACCGGTATGTTTATGACTGAAAAATGCAAGGCATACGAAGAAAAGCGAGAGCTTAGTAAATCTTCAGAAGATCAGAGTCAAGATGAAGTTCGTCCTCTGGCTCGTAATCCGGGTGAACATCCTGTGGTCGAGGTCCTAGAGCGTGTCATCCAGAATAATGGGGTAATACAGCGCAATCAACCATTTAAAATTTCATTACGCAGTCGTGCCGAAGAGGAAATTGTACGCGAGGCCAAACAAAAGGAATTGCTCAAAAATATGTTTCAACACCGCAGCCTAGATAGTGATGCAGATTGGAGTGGATATACCATACGTAATTTAACCGGACTTCGTTCACTACAGCTGATGTCGTGCAATAAAGTTTCAGACATATCACTTCAGTATGGTATCAAATTTTTGGAGCTCAGAGAAATTAGTTTAGCCAAGTGCCAACAAATATCGACGGCTGGCATATCCGAACTAGTTAAGAATTGTCCATCAATCGAGATTATCGATTTATCCGAATGTCACAATATTAATGACTCGGCCATTAAATTAATCACAATTAATTTAAAACGTTTAACTCATTTGTATTTGGATCGTTGTCTCCAGCTATCTGATCACAGTCTAGATCATATCATTATCAATTGTAAGCGAATTAAGGTGGTTGATGTGCGAGGATGTCGGGGCATGTGTAACGAACCTAATTTGAGATTATCGGCATTGGCAACATTGCGTGATGTATCTATGAGTAAACCAGGGCCATATGTAACACCGATTTTAATTAATTCTGTTAAACATCCTAGACCACCGCCACCACAACCAAATTTTCCATTTTAGATACTATGGTAAATGGATAAGATTTGTATTTAAATTATACATTATGTGTTTTAATTGATTGTATGTGATTGTATTAATAAATTATCCAACCTGTTAATTTTGGTCTGAAAGTCTTAATTACTATTATTAATAGGTATAAATTTACCGAACTTCTGTCCCAAACTACCGGGTTTATGTTTATGTTGTTTCAGGTGGTTATCGGGCATAATCAACTAAAAAAATTCTCTTTGGAGTAAGTTTAACTTAAACGTACCATTTCATTTCTTAACTGCTAGCAACAGGTAGCTTGCTGAAGAAAGGGAGAAACAAAAATTACTGAACAGAGCCAATCTTCAATTTTTTGGTGGAACAGAATTTGCTCTAAGAACGGTTCATCACTAGAATTGCTTCACGGTTAGTCGATGATCGTGTGCAAACCTGAAACTGCTGCGAGAATATTCGGAATAGGTTTCCTAAATCCTTATAGGGTACAAAGGAACCATTAATTCTCCTAGTGGCGGTTGCTTAAAAATAATACATTTTTGGGGAAAAAGGGTTGTTTTCTGAAGAAAACATTAAGATTGATTGCTTTTCCAGATGTTTCATTCAAATGATTTACTTGCTTTAGAAAACAAAAACAGGAATTACTGTACGAAAAATAATAAATAAACTACAAAAATGTAATATGTTAAAATTATGTAATTATTAGGTTATATAATAAATAACATAATATGTTATTTCATAACAGAATCCATTGGAAAA
This sequence comes from Tipula vernalis, assembly GCA_958295665.1. Taxonomy (NCBI): domain Eukaryota; kingdom Metazoa; phylum Arthropoda; class Insecta; order Diptera; family Tipulidae; genus Tipula; species Tipula vernalis. The sequence continues at coordinate 291,032,204 of OY282559.1, read as the reverse complement.
TTTAATCAAAATAATCAAACATAAATAAGTACTCGAATCCATCTATTTTTCTATTTTTTTTTTTGTTCTTGTTGGTAGTTCTGACAATGACGAAAATACGCAAAACACGAATCACAACCAACTTAATTTTAGTTTTAATATACTACTAGTGAAAGATACATGTACGTGAAGTTAAAGTGCGAAATAAAAATATATTTATATAAAAAAAAAAAATAAAATAAAAGAACAAGAAAAAAAGTGTGTGATTATTGTGAAATATTTTTGATAAATAGACATTTGTAAAAAAAAAATGCATACATTTAGTGAAACGGGACCAGGTGTGCCAGCCTTTTTGGCCAAATTATGGCGCCTGGTAGAAGATCCTGCAACAGATAATTTAATTTATTGGAGCCCGGTTTGTAAAATATTTATATTTTTTTTTTGTAATTTTCAAAATGGCTGCATAGTGTAAAAAATACCTATAGGATTTTTTTTTTTTTAATATCAACCTATTATTTACTTTATTTTCAAGGACATTTATTTAGTCACTGGCTTTAGGGTGTTAATTTTTTGTTCACAGTGATAGTAAATCGTTTAATAAAATTGAAAATTAGAATAAATTAATTTCACATCAAATGTGTCGCCATTAATTATAAAAAAAAAAAAAATAATAAAAGAACTGAATAACAAACGACGTCATTTACATATGTTGTCAATTTTCCATTCCATCATTTTGATTTTATTTATATTTACACGGCATTTTGTGTAATTACGTATATCCATTTTATTGAATTGTAATATGTATTACAAAACTAATAATTGGTTGGATAAAATCTGTTATCAGGTCATCTTTACAATTTATTTTATAAACATGATAACTACATTCATCATGAAAGTCAGGAGGCTTGACAAATTTTATGAATCACTTTCTAATATTTTTATTTACGTTTTGAATGTTTTGTTGATTGGTAGGTACATTATAATGTAGAACAGTAATCTCCAATTTATTTTTCCAAAGACGTAGTTTAATATTATTGGTTACACTGTTAATGAAGCAATGGAAATATTTGACCAAATTTGTAGTAAACATTTTTGTTGAAATTTATAATTTGATAAAATGAAAACGTTTTCACAGAAGTTTAAGGCAGGAGTAGGTGTAGGACCCTTATTAAGCAATGTTGTTAAAAAAAGATCAGCAAACGACATAGTTCCGGTAATCGTTCGCTGTAATCAATTTGGTCGGCCGGCCTTTTCTTCGTGACGACACCGTATCGATTGAGATTTGAACGCATAAAGGTATTATCAGTACTTATTTTATTAGTATCGATTTCACAATTATGAGCTTCCATTTAGATTAATAAAATTTAGAAACAGGATCCTTGGCAGTCTCCGGTGTCCACATTTACTTCTTGTGTGTAAATAAGGTGCGTCGACACGGTGTGAAAATATACCGATATGTCGGTGACCAACTTTTTTGCAAGTTTGGCACTTGTCATATTTACTCTACACTCGATAGGTCCAACGACAGTTGTGAAATGCCGAGATTGTGTACTGAAATTGACATACCCATGTCAAATTTTTTGGTCTATTTCAAACTTAAAATGTATTTTTTTTGTTAAGGCCATTTATCCTGCAAATAACAAATTACATACTAATTTTTTATTTATTATTATTCTTTTTAAATAAATATGGATGGACAAATTATTAATAAATAATCAAAGTATATATATATATATATATATATATATACATTTTTTACATACCGCAAAACCTGCGAGGTCTCATATTGGTCATTACGAAAAACCACATAAAAAATTTAATTTTTTCGTTCTTGCTACTACCACTTAAGTTGATATCACACTGTATGTATTCATATTCACAAACTATAGTATATATCCCCACTGTTTTTTCAGCAATAGTATACAAATGATTGGGCTTTCTACAGAGAGAATTTTCGAAGGTTTTGCTTACACGTCAAATTCATTTATAAAATTGTTTCGTTTGCACAGGTATTTTGTTTCACAGTTTATGGTGCTGTTTAATTAACTGGAACGGTTAAAAATCCAATGCAAATGTTAAAATATAAGTTATTTTCATTGGATCTGTTGATTTCAATAAATTACTAATTAGTTCAGCAGAATGATCTTCTAAATGTGTTCGGCCATTAACATTGAATAGCTCTGATCTTATGGCAATGTACCTTGTCCTTTTTTTATGGTAGTTCAAAACCTATAAGCATATTTGGTTCTTGAAAATTGGAAATAATTTTTCCATCCGATAAACAAGGTTTTTTTTGTAAAGAATATTAAAGAATAATTTGATTTTGATTTGAATTATGATTCCATATATTAAAGATGATAGATGTTATTATGGCTTTAACTCTTTAACTACGGAAATATATTCACAAAACTGACTTTCTAAACTCAAAACAAATTTTGTTCGTTAAACGTTAACTAAAATAGGATAAAAATTATTGAGCTTTGTAATTGAAACTGTTATTTTAATGAGGTGAAAAATGATTCTAAATTACTTTAAAATGTTCTTATCTAAAAAAACGCAACAGAAGTTTTTTATCAGTTCTGACCTGATGTGACGAAACTTATGTTTGAAGGACACAAATTATTAGGATTTGCGAACTCCGAAATTACCTTCAGCAATTGAAAAATTATAAGTTTTATATTTAACCAGACTTACAATTAATAGTTTCGGCACTTACTCTCGTTCAGTCACAGTCCCTTTGTGATTAGAAAAAGTGCATAGAATTTTTTAATTTTTTCATTATATAAAATCTTACGAGTATTTTTTGGAAATACATACAATAATATTTGGCCTGAATCCAAAATTTTGCACTGATTTTAAATTTTCGCGAGATTACATAATTATGTATGAGCATACTATGCTCTATAGCACAGCAAACTGCATATGGCTTCATTTTTAGGATAAGCAAATAATAATATTTAGAAGAGATGTGGTCAATTGAACTTCCATAAAAGGATCAAAAACGCCTAAATTATGTCATTCTCAAAATAAGCTTAGATGAATTAATCAGCCATTATTTAATATGTGTGGGATGCATTTTCGTGGGTTCATTTATTGTTAATGCTGTATTTATTAGTAATACTTGGGTCGGTGTAATAAATCTGTAATTTCGTTTTCGATTGAACAAAAAAAAAAAAACTAAACTCGACATAGAATATGATCGATAGAAAATGATCACTGAGTTTAAAAATGGCTAGTGTTTAACCTTCATTAAAAAATTAATCTTATTGCACAAACTAATTGTTAGTCTTCCCCATAAAAGCATGTTTAAAAAAATACAAAAAAATACCATCAAAAAATAATTGTTCGTTCATGATTATGTTGAATCTCCTTATACACTTCATCCAGCTATTTTCCAAAAATTACTGTGAAATGGTTACTCGTTAACGTTTTTGAATGATAGTGAGCGAACTCATCTTGCTTTAAGGTTTTTCATATGGAATTGTTCATGCAAGGTTTTTTCTATATGTATTTTGATACGATGTTCGCCAATATCAATCAGGATAGATTTTTCAATCTTTTCTGTTGTTGTCACCTATTTTGTGTTCATCGCAAAAATACTTGTGTGAACTTGCTTACATGCATCGACCCAAAAACGGGCAGTTTCATAGGATGGTGTAGAGTCAGTCAAAGTTAGATAATATTGGTTGCTTATAAGACTTTGAAATAAAGATAGTGAATTGCAACGTGAATTTGAAATTTATCCATTCTTCACAAAATGCAGAATATGTACGTCAATTCTGTTCCTTGTGAAAATTGAAATGGCGCATAATAAAAGATTCTATTTACGAAATTTAACCCTTAACGAACGACGCTTTTATTTTTATACCAGTTATATCCTCAGCGAGGCCTTTCGCCTGTTAAGGGTTAATAACGATAACACATTACAGCACTATCTATGCGGCAATACAAGGAACTTTTCAGCCCATGTAGTGCCAATGTAAAATGAAAATAAAAAGTGGGGCCTCTACAGAACATGAAAAATGAGAGGAACATGTAAACAAATTTAAGTTGTACAGAAAAGATCCTAAAATGGGATTTTAATTTAGTGATTCATAATGCTAACTGCGACTATGCGTGCGACAATTATTAGTTAAAATTACCAAATTTTGACCAACCGCACATAATAACCGGAATTATTTTTGAATCCTCTTAATTACAGGCATTATTATAATAAGTATAGATAGATAGACGTACACTATAATTCAAACTGAATAATTTTATACAAAATCCTTTTTGTTTCCCTAAGTGACTAGCACCCCAATTGTCATAGTCGGGTCATTTCCAGTGACGTAACTAAGAGTCGTGTCACGTCACGACAAAATTGGTATTGTTGAAATTTTTCTTTTTTAAATTATGTACAAATTATTAACAAGATTTATACATGAAAAATAACTATTTTTAAAAAATAAAAAAATAAACTACCTTTTACGTTCCATTTTAACCCTTCTAGTCACTTGTAAAATTGATGTGACAAGAATGTCATTTGAAGTGACGTTTCGTTTGTCGTTTCAAGTGACTGAAAGAAACGACTTCGATAATAGGAATATTGAGGCCACGTGACTTTAGTCTTGGTTTAAGAAGATAAACTAAGTATGAGAATTTATATTAATGTAATTAAGTATTCTCGACGCGACACGGGCGTGATAAGTAAAAGGTTGATTTAACATTAATTTTTGTTGTTCTTTAAGTATAAATTCCCACTTTTTTTACTAATGGTAGTATTTAAAAAAAATTATTTGTTCTTAAATAGAAATACATACTTAACTATAATTTAATTTAGCCACTTTCACAACACATAATCTAGACTTAAATCGTCACTTAAGTTAATGAACCAAAATCGGGCAATTAAATATTTAGTTGTAAATTTTTGACGGCTAATAAAGTAAACCAAAATTATTATCAAGAGAAATAATTAGTAAGTATTAAATGGAATTCCAAGTACTGCACGAAGTATTACGTAAAATTCCTAGAGATTTTTTCAAGCTTTTTAAAGCAATGTAAATCGAACCAATTAATTGCAAAGTGAAAGAAAAACTTTTTTAAGGTGTGGTGTCATCCGACTTTAAGCAGATCACTTCAGAATTAGTAAAATGATGGGAAGTAATATCGGAGACAACCTATTTTATCTTAGATTTCTCATTTAGTAAGTACAAGGAAACCAAAAAAAATTATTTCTAATATTTCCAATTGCTCCGTTTTGGTAAATTTTATAAGGGGATGATTATAGATTGCATTGTCAGCTTTACAGCGAAGAAATGGTTACATATTGATCATTCAAAATATTGCATTGCTAGCCACTATTTTTTCCTTCCCATCTTTCTGGTAATAGGTTGGTTCTACGTCGAAAGAGCGACACATCTTTATAGGCTATCCACGAATCGACCGATTTGATAAGCGATGAAACATCGATCGAAACAGCTACCTAGTATTCGGAAGGAAAATATCTTGAGTAGGACATCCTAGTTAAGCGCTTCTAACATTTCCTTGATCGATTTCGCAACATGAGGCTAAAAGTTTTCCTGCCAAAAAATCACTCTATCATACCTTTACGCGTAATATGGTCGTTTTTGTTGGAATGATTCGCAAGCCTTTCTTCCGTTTGACTCGGATCTTCATCGAGTAAAGCTTCTACTTCCTCATATTCAAACATTTTCGGTTGGCCTTTTATAGCGCTGAAACCAGTACTCACATGTAGAAATCAAAGGATGCTAATCTCATTAAGCTTCCAACAGCATTCGCTGACTTTCAGCCAGCACTTTCTTCAAATGACATTCCCAATATTTTCGATTTGGTAAATCAGAAAAATAAAAAGGATAATCTCTCATAACATATCTATTGACAAAAGTAGAAATATCATTCCCCCCTCCCCGTACTTTAGCCCAATGGTCAAGAGTTATACAAATGTATTATTCTTCAAACATGAGGACCTTCTTTAAGTTCCTATGTTGGTAGTTTGGGCGGTGAGAAAGTAGGTTTCGAAGTTGTGTCTGTCTGTCTGTGTCCTCGCGACATCCCAGTTGGTTTAACCAATTGTACTGAAACTTCAAATTTTTATGTTTTTTTTTTTCATAAATTTGGAGGTCCCAGTGCATTTTAGTGCAAATCGCCCAACCGGAAGTGGCCAATCCCATGTGCCAGATAATGTATTTTGGAGTATCTTTAAAACTATAATATTTACAAAACTGATATGTATTTCCAAAAAAAAAAAAAAATAATAGGAAAAAAATAAAATATACAAAAGAATAAATTTGGAAGAAATCTGTATAAGTTCCTCAAAATTCCCTGTTCGTCTGATAAGTGACTGATGGCAAATATCGGTCAACGTGTTATTATAGAGGAGATTGCAGCATGTCAATTGTTTTCACCGAAACATCGCATTTTGCTACGATTGCCTTAATTTAAAAAGTACTGTATAGATTTTAATGACAAGCGAGGAGGTTTGAGTCGATTTAGTTGCTCGGGAGTGTAGATTCATCCCTTACATTAGAATGGCTCCTTATTTTTCCTGAAGTGGATTTTCTTTTTTTATCTAAACATAAATATAAATATGTGTGCTACATCATGTGTATTATAAAAACCATAGAAATTTTTAATTACATTTTTTTTTTTTAATTAAATAAATATTTACTAATTTTGTTTTCGTTTTGATATTTTCTATTTATAGGACGGCAAAAGTTTTATTATACAGAATCAAGCTCAATTTGCACGTGAATTATTACCATTGAATTATAAACATAATAATATGGCCAGTTTTATAAGACAATTAAATATGTGTAAGTTTGTTTGTTCGATTTAGATAACTCCGATACTCGACCATACGTTAAAAAAATAGTCTGACGGACTGAGCCACATATTTTACAAAATATTTGAGCTAATGTCATTAATATCACTAATAAACTTTTAAATATTTTTAAAAGCAAGAATTGACTAAAGCTCAAATATGAAAAATGTATGGTTAGTCTGTTATTGCACTGGAGGCTTAATATGTATGTATTTAGTTAAATCAAATGCAAACATATATTAAAGAAATGTTTAGTAAAACACCTGTTCCTCTAAGTTTTAACCAAATTGATTTTTCTTAATTGTTATAATACTTTTTTTTTTAGATGGTTTTCATAAAATAACCTCGATTGATAATGGTGGCTTAAAATTTGATCGTGACGATATGGAATTCTCACATCCATATTTTCAACGTGGGCACCCATATTTAGTCGATAATATAAAACGTAAAATTGCTCATCCCAAATCCGAAGAAAAGGGATCATCCATAAAACCTGAAATAGTTAATAAAGTTTTAACTGAAGTGAGTGCCAAGGTAAATTAATAGATCGGCGAAAAAACACTATTGAGTTTTTAGTAATAATAGTAAACTTTACTAATTCTTTATTTTATTTAACAACTGATTGTTTAGGTTAAACTTATGCGCGGACGTCAAGATACACTTGATAGTCGTTTTGTGGCAATGAAACAGGAAAACGAGGCCTTATGGCGAGAAATCGCAGTGCTACGACAGAAACACATGAAACAACAACAAATTGTAAATAAGCTAATTCAATTTTTGGTCACGATTGTTCAGCCACAACGTACCGGTCTTAGTGGTATGGGTGGTAAGCGTCGCTTTCAACTTATGATTAATGATACACCACAATCATCAAAAATACCTCGTACAGATGATGAAATCGATTCAGGTCCCATTATTCACGAGCTTGGTGAGGAATTACTAGACGAAGTGTGTGATTCTGATGCGGAATTGATTAATTTATCACAAATGGGAGCAAATGAAGCTGCAAATTCTCGGTTAATCGATAGTCAATCAAATAATCCTTATGATTCTATTGATGAAGGCCATTATATGATGGGTGATTCACAAGATTGTGATGATTTGGTTATAAATGAAACGGAAAGTATTTCTTCGGATAATCCGGATCAAAACAATGTAAATTACGTGAATGAATATGATGACGATTTTAATGTTCTTGATGAAACCGAACAAATTTTGGCCACACCGCTTGCACGCAAGGAAATGGAAAAACATCAAAAACAAATGCAACTACATCTTCAGCAGCAAAAACAACAACAAGCTCTTCGCGAGCAACAGAGAAAATCATCACAATTTTACCGACCAAAAGCGACCGCAAATAAAAGTTTATTGAAGAATAATAAACAGTCAAATAACAATAAAAAACTATACAATAATAATGATAATCTTAATAATAATAATAAAGTGAATCAACCTGTGCTAGTTAAGGTAGAACAACAAAATACAGCTACATTAGGTAATAGAAAGGCTACCTATAGTCCAAATAACAATGCAGCTGTGAATGATGCTACCCTTACTGGTGATAATAAAGGTAATATCGTTGGTGGTGTTAACATTAAAATGGAAAAACTACCAATGTACGCCAACCAGGAGGATTTCATGAATGCAGAAATGCCGAATGATATATTCGACGATGAGAATACTTTACAGGTAAAACCACGTTTAACATTATGCATTAGAATAATATTTAAGCCAAGATTTATGAAGGGATTATTGAACCAATTTATTTTATTATTTATTATTTTTTAGTTACAATTTCATTTTCTCTATACATATTTGTACAATATTTCATAAATCTTCACTACCTCTTTGCGTTACGTAACCTCGGTTATAACATAACAGATAAATAAATGTGGTACATATTTTAAAATAAACTTTTTAAGTTAAATTATAATAATACTCACGTTATAATAAATTAATACAACACGTGAAAATCAATGCTTCTGTTCTATTTTCATTTTCATTACATTTCAATAAAAGATAGTTTAATATTGTACAACAGTTATAAAGCCTTAATAAATTAAGATTGAAAATAGAAAATTTTCTTGTGAAGTTAATTTTGAATTTCATTTCAATTGAAAATTTGGAGAATTTCGTAATATAAAAAAACAATTCGGAAATGTGGTAGAATATCCGTAATTTAAAAATTTGGGTGGAAATTCGACTTTGGAGTAGTTCAATTCAGGGTTTCGAACCGAACCCGAACCCGAACCTCGAACCCGCTCCGGTTCAAAGATTTTTAGTAATTTTTTCGAACCTGAACCTAAACCCGAACCCAACATTTCGCGGGTTCGATTCAACCGGGTTCCGGGTTGACAAAAAAAAATCGCATATTATATACAGTGGAAGTCGGATAACACAAAATCGAGGGGAACAACAAAATATTTCGTGTTTTCAGAACTTCGTGCTAAGCGAAAATAATATGAAGAAATAGTGGAACTGGGATCAAAAGAATGTTCTTGTTATCCGATATTTCGTGTTATCCGTTTTCGTGTTGACTGAATTCCACTGTATAATATTTATCATAATCCAACAATTTAGACAGTTGGACTACCTTTGAACTAAACGTATAGCAGGAGTTTACTGTTTATGAATCATTTTCACGGTCCCCAAGGAGAAAATACTATGGAATAGTGAGAAAACCATAAAATTGAAATTCCACTTTTATACGAAGCTGAACAAGTTTTGTCAGCGATTCCTGCAACGAAAGTCAGTGTGGAATGGGCATTTTCGGCTTTAAAGTTTATTTTAGCACCACAAAGGGTACACCTTCAAGAATAGTCATTAAGATATATCCTATTCGTCAAACTAAACTAAATGTTTTCAATGAAATAAATAAATATCGTCATCTCAGTATTTAAGTGATACAAACGCATTTTTGTAATTTTGGAGTGAGAACTGCCGTTTTACGTAAAAATGTAGACTGTATCGTCAAATCCGTTTTCAACGTAGGTAGTTATTATACCACTTCGTCAGTCCAGTGTTTGAGTGACACTGATGAGTTTTAGTCAATTTGCAGTTAGGACCGTCACATTAGATAATGGCAAACCTAACTTCAAAATGATCAGAATGCGTTTGTGGCGCTTGAATACTGAGGTGACGATATATAGATTTTTTTAAATATCTGTGGTTTTATTTTTTTGTTAACCTAAACCCGAACCCGAACCTGAACCCGAACCCAATTATTTTCTTGCTTTGAACCTGAACCCGAACCCAAAATTTTGCGGGTTCGAAACCCTGTTCAATTTTGATTTTCTAATTGAATGACAATAATTTAATTTTGTTCGCAGGACAATCCAGATCCGTCACCCATGATTGGAGGCATTACTCTCGAAGGTGGCACATATAATCAAAATTTGCCACAAAAGGTAGAAAATAAACCAAAAGCTACAAATAATACAGGAAACAAAAATATAAACAATATTGTTCTGAGGGATGGCTCCGAATCCCCACAACAACAACGAAATAAAAATAATTGGGCGCTAACACAACACCAAGCCAATAATAAAAATGATGAAATTTCAAAGCTGACTACATCGTAAGTTTCCATGCATTTTCATATCGATTTATTTACATTTCTATGCCCGCTCACCGTAGAATTTTATCTTCTAGAGCTGATTATGATCAACATCTCGAGAGTTTTCAAGGAGAACTGGATTCTTTAAAAGATCTACTACGCGGTGATGGATTATCAGTTGAATCAAATACACTCCTAGGAGTAAGTTAATCATTTTCTTTCTTTCAATATGAATATATTTTTTATTGTCTTTCTTTGCAAAAAGAAGTTTTATAATTTTTTTTTTATTATAATTCGTCATATTTTCTTTTGTTTTATTTATACATAATTAATTAATTAATTAATTTCAAATGTTTGTATTTATATTTATTTATTGATACATAATAATAAAAAATCAAATAATACAAAAATAAAAAACATTTCAAAATAAAGGAACAATATACTGGAGGAAGTATGAATCAAAATAGAACATCAAAATTTTCACCACCATCAAATCTTGATCTAGAGCAATACCTAAAGGTTAGATGGTTTTAATTGAAACAGTAATTGATTTAAATAATTCTCTACAGTTAAGAACTTATGTACCACGAATACAAATAAATCTCTTAATCATATCGAGTGATTTATTTTCCTCCATTTATTAAAAGAATTTCTCGGGATTATTATACAATTTTAATTTTTAAAATATCGCTCGACATATATAGTTTGTTAATAATATATTTCCGTGTAAAATAATTTAGTTCTTTCGTAAATTGCATATTAATTCTTGACTATACTCGTATTTAATGACGATTGGGTTGTTTAAATTAAAATCAACATATTTCAGATGTATAAGCTAACAACTAATAATAATGCATTTTTTTAAAATTTTTTATCTTTGTAATAGTTGTTCGCTGATTCTGATTTACTAGCACCATATGGGCTATCATTATCAGAGAAGAGCATGGAAGGTAGGCATCTAATAAACAATTTAATATATATTTTTTTGTTTTTTGAACGAAATTACCCGATCGATGTATAAATAAGAACGAAATTTATTTATTACGCTAATTAAATATGATATTTTTTTTCTATTTCAGAAAATTTCCCGGCCTATGGATCTGAACTAATGACTTACCAACCTTCAATTAATTGTGATTTATCTGAGTTGTTAGACGATGATAGTTTTACTGGTGACCATCCTGTAATTAGTGAGTATTCATTTTTATTATAGTCTGTTTGGTGCAGTTTTCGCGAACCAGTTTTTTTTTTAAATACTCAGTGATAAGTACTTTGCCACTTTTAAATCTTTAATGTAATACTTACGTATAAAAAGGATGGATGGTTTTGCAATATAATATCAACGTTTTCTCTATTGTAAAGGATTTCATTTTTTTAAATTGTTACAGTACTAAAAATTATAATCTACAAATCATGTTGATTTAGGGATTGGGTTGAGCTGGTAGCTGGGGTTCGGTAGATGGTTGATTCGTGGATTGAGTTAGGCGTTGAGTTTGGGATTGATTTAAAAATTGGTTTGGGGTCGAATTGGTCATTGAGTGAGGGTTGGATTGGTGGTTGATTTGGTGATTGCTTTGGGAATTGCGTTACGATTGAGTTGGAGATTGAGATTGAGTAAGGGATTCAACTAGGGATTGATTTGGCAGTTCAAATAATTTTGTTTTTATTATTTTTAACAAAATAAATTTAATATTTCTTAATAAAATTCATTTTAAATCTAAGAAAAAAATTATTTATTAACACAGTCATTCGCAAATTCGATATCCGACTGCTATAGAGTAAATTCGCATTTGTCAGTTTTAGTGTCGTAAAAATCCACTATAGCATTTTATAATAAAGCGAATCATTCGACATAATAGGACTCCAGTTGGAGGTTAGATTTATGTCGTTTTCCTGTTGCAACAAAAAACAGATTCGGAGCGAAACCCAAGTGACAGCAGCTGTCATTCGTCGCTCGGTAAAATTTTTCGGAGCGATTACTAACACAATTACATTTAAATGTCATCGAAATGTCATTTAAACATCAAAATAAATACAGTAAAATAATCAACAAATAATAAGTTATTCAAGAAAGAATATTTTGTTATGAAAAAATAAAATTGTTGGACACAAATGCAGCTGTGAAATGTGAATGGGAATCATAATAACGTCATAGAATGTATTCCATAACTCTGTATCATTAACTCCCTATTGCTTTACGATAATTAGGGCAATCTCTTTACGGATTTAGTTGGTTTGATATTATCAACCTTATTAAGGTTTCTATATATAAAGCGTACAAGTAAAAGTTAGGTTTAAAGATTAGTTTACTGTACGACATTGATTCAGCCATTATGTATTCAACAAGAACTTGAGAAACTGTGATGTTACTTTGTTGTACGATGCCGATTCAGCACTAAGTATTAAACAAGAACTTGAAAAAATTGTGGTGTATTTAATTCAAAATTGATTCTGTAGACAACTGATTTGTCGATATTTTTGTTTATGTTAATGTTCTTATTTGTTTACTTGACTTCAATTTTTGTCGACTTCACTTCAACACAAAATTTATTTTCATATGATTATTTGAATTATTCATAAAAAATAAACATGATTACAATAAATTATTTATTAATTTACGGAAAAATTCATCAGTATTAACAATCTAATTATAAAAATAGAATTTGACAATTAATACGTATATTCCACACATCCATATAAAAACAAAAAATCGCAGAATCCGGATTTTTGGCTGTTCCAGTTAAAACGTCAAAAAACTGTCATTTTTCAACGCGGATTCGACTCCGAATCTGTTTTTTGTTGCAACAGGAAAACCACATTAGTTGACTTTTATGAGCTCACGTACGTACGCACGTAATTTTCCGGACCAAACTTCTGATCACCTCGTGAGGTTTCGGCCCTTTATAATTTTCAATTAATTTTACGGTATTTGGTTTTACTATAATGTAGGTTATCGTCGAATGTAGAGCAGCACTTTAGATAGTTTCTTAATATGCCGCAGTCCCAAGTTCGATTCTCGCGGTTGACCGAAAATTAAATTAATTACAACATCTTCCACTGACAATAAAGGCCATTGTGTGTAAAAGCCTTATTATAATTTATAAAACCCAAACCCCCATTCTCTTAATAGGTAGAGTCCGGTGAGATGAGTCGTTCCGTGAATTAGAACCATAATAGAGGTATAATCGATGGCTAGAACCAACTTGAACGTTTGCTTTTTTTTTTTTAAATTTAGTCAAGCCTTTTACCGTGCTGATGACATTCGGACGAAACCATAACAAAATTATAAATTTAACGAGTGGTTTTAACAAAATTTGTTTCCTTTTCCAGACACGTCATCACAAAAGCCAGCTGTTCCCGAGAATAATACGCGAGGACTACAGACGCCTGTCTACGAGAAAAGTTTTCAATCATTCAAGAAATAGAAGTTAAACATTAAACATACAAATTATATCTTTAATAAATAGTTAATCAATTTAAAAAAAAAAAAAATTATTGGATCAAATAATTTTTAATTTTTATTTAGCCTTTTTTTAAATAACTGGTTACATACAGTTAATTTTTTTTATTGTTATAATCTTCTTTAAATAATTAACTTTTTTTAAAATTTTATTAAACTCAAGTAAATAAATGAAATAAATAATTTTTAATATTTGGAGGGTTCTAAAAGTTTTTTTTTTTTATTTTAACAAATTATTGGTAGTTGACTAAAAATCACTAATTTTTTTTAATTTTATTTTTTTTATTTACATTAAAATTTTTAGATATTTTTTTTATGTTCCTGTGTGTGCGCAAAACATATGTTGTTTTTTATTTTTTCATGTTTTATTAAAAAAGATGAGTACATATAACTAAAATTAAAATGATTGCCTTTATCAAAAAAACATTAAAATACCTATATATATTACTACTTATAGTAAAGCAAAAATAAATTTTTTAAATTATATATTTATTATAACATTTTATAAAAAAGAAAAATAAACTTTAAATTCGTTATTTTTTATTTTGTAAATAGACGTTTTTATATATAAATAAAAATAATTTTTTGTTAATTTTTATTTTATATGGAAAACACGATATGGTATGGTGAACGAAAAAGTTTTATTTTATTTTTATTTGACATTAAAAACGAAATAATTAATTTTTATAAGTAAGAACTGACTGAATTATTTAAATTTGAAGCAAATAAATTTTAGTTAAACAAAACAAGATTGATATGTAAAAATGAGGAAATACATTCTTTGTCTTAATTAAAACGATGGAGAACGAAAGGGGTTTCACCCCAATTGTCATAGTCGTGTCATTTTAAGTGACGTGACTAGAGTCGTGACACGTCGCGCCAAAATTGGTATTTTTGAAGTCAATCAAGCGACATTTCTTTTTTAAATTATTAACAGTATACACATCAACACATATTAAAAACATTTATACATGAAAAATAACTATTTATAAAAAAAAACTAAACTACCTTTTACGTTGCATTTTAACCCCTCTAATTACTTGTAAATTTGATGTGACAGGAATGTCATTTGAAGTGACAATTGTCGTTTCAAGTGAATTGATTCGTAAGAAACGACTTCGACAATAGGAATATTCAGGCGACGTGACTTTAGTCATCTAAAGTGACATGACACGACTTCGGTAATTGGGGTGGATAAAATTAAAAAAAAACTGATGGTTACAATTCTTTTTTTTTTATAACTAAAATAAAATATTTTTAGTAAAAAAAAAACATCAAATTATTGAAAAATATAAATACATATACAATATATAAAATACTATAATCAATAAGTACAAAAACAAAATCTAAATTTGGTATATTATTTCCATTAATATAATTATAACTAAAGACCGCATCGCATATGCATTTTTAATAACAAAACGCATATGCATTTTGCATAATGAAACATGCTTTTTTAAAGAGCAATGTTTATTAGGAAAGTGTTTTACTATTTACATGCAAACAAATATTTAGCATGGTGTGCTTATTTCACATATTCTTTAAGATTCAAATTTTGAGCATATGAAAAATATGCGAAAATGTATTTTGGTGTAAAACCAGAAATTTGTGCCCAAAGCCAAATGGTTTAAGAATTGAGCCATTTACAACCTAAACCGATTAACTTCATCTTAAATTTTAGTGACAAAACCCTTGATTGGCTTTTAACTTTTTATATTCAAAATAAATTTCCTTAACAATAAGGTTTACACCTACACTAAATGAGAGCCTTTATGGAAATTTAAAAAATTTACTCGTTATGTATAATCCTACAGACGGTGGACAAAATTTTGCAAACCGGTTTTTTATCATTTTACTACTTTAAAATAATAAAATATTCTTTTTTTCTAACACCACCCAATTGTTGGTTTTACATAAAACCGACAATTGGGTGGGTGTTAGAAACATTTTTTTAAAATTATTTTAAAGTAGTAAAATGATAAAAAACCGAGGTGTTTGCAAAATTTTGTCCACCGTCTGTATACTTTTTGTTTTGTGTGGAGTTAATCGATTTAGCAAGTGAACGGCTCAATTTCCGACCAAAAAATATGCGTTTTACTAAAAATCCGTGGTCTAATTATAACGAATGCAATATTCACAGCAGTCACATACATATTTAACATTTTATAACAAAATATAAAATTTTAGTCTTAATAATATAATATAAGCAAACGAATTAATTTTATTTTATAATTATTTAGGTGTACATTAGAAACGCTTAAAATAACAAAAAAAAAGTAAAACAAATACTGAAATACCTACATACGTATGTACTCGGTTTTCCAAAATTGCATTCGTTATTAAATTCTAAATTATAATAATATGTATACGTATTATATAATACACCAAACGGTTCAATTAAAATTAAATCAAATACTAATAACATCATTGTACATAAAATATAATAAAATAAAGATCACAAAATATTTTATGAACTAACAACAAAAAAAAAATAAAAGTTCTCATTATTACATTATACCTACTTATTTTATTATTTATATCTTTATATTTATATAAGACTAAATACAGTTTTGGACAAAAACTAAAGCTAAATCAGGGATGGTTCGGACTGCTTAAAATGTTGTTTCTTGCAAAACCATTTTCAATGCGTACTATTGAAAAAATCAACTAAAATATGGCTGTTAACTTTCGAAGTGTGATTCTGAAATTTTCATTACGACAGAGATGAACCTTTTGAAGTTTCAAATATATCAAAAGATTTTGTGAACGACATTAATGGAACTGTATCGAGTGATGGTTTGGATCTAAAAACTGCACTAAAACGATGTATCTGGAAGAAATCATCACTGCGGCTTGAGGGGTCAGATAACACGTTGAGGATTTGAAACTCCCGTTTGTTTTTTGTTTTTTTAATATCTAGGTATATGGTAACAGCAAATTAGTTCTACTGTTTAATATGTCAATCGAACACCTTACGCTCGTAAATTCACAGTAACTACGTAATAATGACCCGACCAGGGCTGCTATTCTTGAACCATTACAAAAATTTTCCTATTGCGAGTTAGTGTAAAAGTATTACTAAAACTAGGAATTTTGTAAAACTTTTACACTAACTCGCAATACGAAAATTTTCGTGTTGGTTCAAGAATAGCACCCCAGATATTTTGAAAAAAATATCGTAATTTCAATTTTGACATTCATCATTCAAGTAGCAAATGATTTTATGTTTGGTCAGAGTTCAGGAGAATTCCTTCTGAAGCAGAAGATAAGTTTTATACATTTTTTCTACTGTTCAGGAGGAAGCTATCCATCTCGCATCAAAGTTCGTCAGGGTAAGCATATCAATGGTTCGCGTTACTTTCCGGTCAAAGCCGATGGTTCTGATGAGATTTCCCCAATTGTTCACCGAGTCATGTAATGCGTTATTTTCCATCTCTTTGGAAAATAGCGAATGCCTCTGTTCTATTGGGAAAATAGCGTATGTCTATGTTATCACTATTTCATACCCGATCATCATTTCGGGTTTCGTCGTGGCCAACAAGGATGGCGTGTGTTGGTGTCACCGCCAGTGCGATAGATATCACTTTAGTGTCTAGCGGACTGGCGGCCCAAGTTACTTGGAATGTAACATGAGAATTTGGGTAGTGATCATTTTATGATCAATTCGTGTTTAGATGGTGTAAATGTAGATATTGAGAAAAATGTCTTGCTGAATAGTAAGGAATAGGTTGAAAGTAAGAATGAGATTCTCGTAAGAAATGATGTAAACCAACTTGAGTGTGAAATAGAGAGAGTGAATGAAATATGCAGTATTGAAATAAGAGCGAATGAAAATAAAAAATAAACGGTTGGTGGAATAATGAGATTCAGTATTGGTATGAAAGGAAATGATGGATCGCTTTGCGTGAATTTAACTGGTGTATTTGTCCGAAAAGGTAAATCAATTCTTACAAATGTGTTTTTCAAAAGTTGAATGAAATGTGTGTACAATTTGAATGGAATGAGTTCCTGAGGGTTTTAGAAGCGGCAAAATCTACGACCAAAGGAATAGAGTGAATTATAAAATGATTGGACTATTAAGCATTGAAGCAAAGGCAACTTTGCTTCGAATTCTCAATAGGGTATGGATGAGTATACAGATACCGGAAAGATGGAAGGAATGCAGAGTGGTTCCAATTCCCAAACGGAATCGCGACACGAATCTGGCAATAAACTATGTAGGAATATGTATGTTGAAAGTTTTTATTGAAATGGAGAAAGGGATGATGAAAGGAAGGTTTGAAAAGTGATCTCTGGCAATCAACTATTTTCATTCATAAACTTAGGAAAATTTTTCCGACTCTCTTCAATCTGTATGCGAGCTCGATACATAGGTATAATTCTCCTAACAAAATTATTTTGCAATATGCAGATGATTTTGTCCGAATCGGGAAAGGCAAAACTAGGGATAGTTATCGAGCCACCTTTCAACGAAATTTAGTGTACTGCGAAAGATGGCACCCAATGGAAAAACCACTAATTGTCGCAAAGAAGGACACCCGGCGCTATCATCAAGATAAAATCGTCCACCAGGAAAACACGTAGATTCACCAGTGATACTTTTCGCTATTCATAAGCGATCAAGTTATTCAACTCAAAAGGATGCGCGTCGATACTCTGGACCAGTTGTGTATTCTTCCTCTGTAAAAAGAAATAGATGGCCCATGGCTCAATTCAATTTGAACATGCATGATTTTTCTGATAGTATATGTAGAAGGTGGTTTAGGCAATTTGAAGAAGGTTTATTCGATGTTGAAGACGCACAATGTGAAGGTAGACCGAAACTATTTGAAGATGAAAAATTGCAAGCATTATTGGGATGGTTCAAAAATTTGCGAATTGGATACCACATGAATTAACAGAAAGGCAGATGGAATGCGGAAAAATCACTTCTGAGATGTCTTTTCAAAGAGAACAAAGAAAGGGTTTTCTGCATCGACTTGTGACTGGAGAAGAAAAATGGATTTAATACGAGAATCCTAAACGTAAGAAAGCTTGGGTAAAACCTGGTGAAGCTGGTTCATCACAGCCAAAGCGAAATGTTGATTGTGATAAGGAGTTGTATATTATAAGCTACTTGTAACCTTCTGAAACTAATAAACTATTTTGCAGCATGACAACGCAAAACCACATACTGCAAGAGTCGTTAAAACCTACCTAAAAGGTCAGGACATGAAGTTCTATTCCACCCTTCGGATTACTATTTATTCCGGTCGATACAGTCAGCCCTTCAAGACGTACGATTCATATCTTATAAAACTATCAAAAATTGGCTTGACGAATGGATCGCTTCAAAAGAACACGACTTTTTTAGAAAGGGAATCCATGAATTGCCTAAAAGATGGGCCAAGGTTGTGACTTCTCGTGGAGCATACTTTGGATAATGTACCACATTTATATACTTGCTAAATACACATGTAATTTTAAGCAAAAAATGAAACTTACTTTTAAATATACCCAAGGCTGGGCAAATTACATACCACTGAGTAATTAAAATACTTTTGCGAATTACAATAAACTCAGTAATTAAAATACAAATTACAGTTAAAAGCAAAAAAACGTATCATTAAAACAACCATCATTAACGTTAGGTTTTATACTGATGGCTCTGGATCTGATGTAATTAAAATAAAAGATACTGTTACTTGGAAAACGAGTAATTAAAATACCAGTTATAAATTTTAATTTGTATTTTCATTACGTAATTTAAATACATATAATTCGGTACTGCCCATCCTTGCATATACCCAATAGTTGACGGAATATTACAAAAAATTGATACTATTGTATATGAAACCGAATATGGAGAATTCGAATTTTAAATAATATGTAAAAGGGCACAACTAGACTCGTGCCTCTTTATTTTGTTACCACAGATATATAACTCAAATTTACCAAAAAGTGAACATATGTAGACAACAATAATTCTCAGACGACGATATTTCAATAACTGACGACTTTTCACTTTCATGTCACTAAAAGTAGCAAAAAGCTATTTAATTAAAACTTTTTTTCTTTTTAGGAGGGTTCAGTTAAAAGGTTAAATGCTGATTTTGTGAAGCATTAAATACGGGTATTCTGTTGCTAAATTAACCAGAACTTAGAAGTCGGCACAGATAATTTGTTTACAACTATGGGCTATTCACATCAAGCACGAATTGCGAATGCGAGTAAATTTTTTTTTTACATTTATGATATTAAAATCACTTATATATAAAATTTTTGCCGATTTATAATATTAGTGTAATGTTCTCAGTCATTCAATCAAATCAGTTTAAAGTATTCTATGATAAACAAATAAAGGGATTAGCTAAAATCGAGGTTGACACACTGCGACTAATCTCGAAAAATTCACTAAACCGGTTTTATTAAATCGCAGTGTGTCTAGGGTATTAGCCTGTCTAGACCAATACTGCCGTTCCTAAATAAGAAAGCGGTAACTCAAAAAAAATCAATTGTTTGTTTTTTATAGCTTTGGATAGTTCGTAGCAAAAGGCATCATTTGAAATTAACAGAAAAGCGGTATCTCAATTAGAAAATGCCTAAAAAACAATAAGAAACCATTGCGTATCTCAATTTTCAAACATTAATCTAAGCAAATACGGCGTATCTACAATTTAGTAAGCTTAGAAACCGTAATTAGTTACCGCTCGAATCAGCATTAATTTCACCAATATTTAAATAGTACTACCAAGCAATACAGCGGTAACTTTTCTGAGCGAAGAGAATTTGTGCTTATATGTGCCGTTTTTGCTTAGTAAAACCTAGATACGGCTCCATTCGGTTTTATTTTCAACGTTATTTTAACGGAAACACTAAACTATAAATTAGTTACCTTTATTTGAGCTAAGAGATGAACCCTTTTCGCTAAGCAAATGATAGATACGTCTCGACTAAGTATTAATTTCTCATTTAATTGGGAACTTGCTCATATAAAGTACCGTTATATCTTTGCTTGTTTACACAATAATTATAATGTGCAGGCTGCATTTTGTGCATAGTAAATTTACCGTGAAAGTGAACAATTTATTGCATAATATTATGAATGGTAAGTTATGAATAAATTATGTTAAGTATTTAGTTTGCCCGGTTTAAAAAAAAAGCACATCCATTTTACTTATTACAAGCTTGAGAAACGTCTTTCTTTTAAGGATCAATTTTATTCTCAAGGAGTACACAAATGTTAATGATACTGGCGAAAAACATTTTACTAAGAGAAAAATTTCGAAAAGAAACAAAATTGAAAATCAACATTGAATCCATTGATCCTGAATTTTTTTCAACCGACGATGAATCAGATGACGACCCAGTAGTACAATATCAAAACCAGCAAACGATTGAAACATCGACAGCAAAAAATTATGAGCCAGTAAAATTATTATATAATACCTATTAAAAAATCAGCTAATGTCTTGCGAAAAGGAAACTCTTCACCAATTGAATTGGCATCGCTACCAATTGAATTGGTGAAAGAAAGAAATTCAGAAAAAAAACTAAAACAAATTGTGAAACATCCACTTCAACCACCGTGTGTATGCAAAAAGAAGTGTCTGCAAAATGTATGTTAAGATCGTCGTAAGGCGTAAACGAGTTATTTTGGAAGTTAGATAGTTCGGATAGGAAATCGTTCATGTTACATCACACATCATCTCAACCAGTGAAACAAAGAACAGTAAGAGAATCATTAGATCAACTGTACCGCAGGCAAAAATCTTTTTCCTATACTTTAAAGGACGCAAATGGTACAGCCTATATAGTCTACAAACAATTTTTTTTAAGCACCTTAGGATATAAGCCATCAAACGACAAGCCTTTGCAAACTGCTTTAAAAAGTTATAGGAACTCGGTTGAAGCTCCAAAAGATTACAGAGGGAAAAATTCCGCTCATTATAAAATTGATGATACACCTATCAAACAGCACATATTAGGATTTAATCCTGATGTTTCGCATTATAGAAGAGAACATGCGCCGAATCGCCTGTATTTGCCAAGCGATCTATCAGTTAAGACTTTGCACGAACATTTTATAAAGAACAACCAATATTTAACCTGCTCATATGAGAAGTGTCGTAAAGTCGTTCATAATTTAAATATATCGTTTGCTAACCTGGGGCATGAGGAATGTGAGAAGTGCGAAGAATTTAAATTGCACGATGAAAACCATAACGGGAAAAAACATACTGATCTGAAGATTCTTCCAGTATTGTGGCATGAAACGTTATCTGAACGCACGAAGAATGAACTTATAAGTTCATATTATAAATTTTTGAAACATCACAGACATGTTAATATTATGGGGAGATAATTGCTCAGCTCAAAATAAAAACTGGGCATTTTTCTCGTTTCTTATTTATCTTGTTAACTCTGGCGAAATATCAGCTGAAACGATAACAATAAAATATTTTGAGACAGGCCATACTTTTTATGTCGGCTGACTCATCTCATCATCAAGTTGAGCTGTCGATGAAAAGATGTAAAAACAAATTGTATGATTTCGAAGATTTTAGTCAAGCAGTTAGCAGTGCTGCAAAACACGTAGAAGTGAAACAAATGCTGCTTGAAGATTTTTATGAATGGCCTGATTATACCTCTCAATATAAATTGAAAAAAATAACTCGACGTCCATACATAAATGATATAGTGCAAGTGGCGGTACAAAGAGGAAGTTATGATTTTTTACAAGATTGACCAAAATAAAGAGCCAATAAGAATCAATTTCTTAAATCAAAAAATTTTAAAAACGAATGTGCTACATGAAACTTTAATTCAACATCTGGGAAATTTAATGCGACCATGTCGTTTCTTAGCCAGACTAGGTCGTCTACTTGTATGTTCATGTCATTCATTCTTTTATCATACTGAGCTTTCGTTGCGTGTTTCCTCTGTATCAATTTCTGTTGAGCGACTGCATGTGCTAGCCTTAGTCTCGCTTTTAATTCGGCTACATAGTCGTCGTAATTGTACGTCGGTTCTGATTCTTTCTTTACTGCAGTGGGTATCAGTGCTGTTTTTCCATAAACTAACTCGTGTGGAGTAAACTGTGGGGTAGTGTTATATACAAACATGGCTTAATGGCACATTTCATCCCAATTGTTCTTATCTACGTCCGTGAAGGATTTTAAATATTCTTTTAATGTATTGTGGGATTTTTCTAATGCCCCATGTGTTTCAGGGTGATATGCTGTTGTATTTAAATGTTTTAGTTTAAGTAATTTACACACTTCCTTGAAACTTTTGCTCATGAAATTACTTCCCTGGTCAGTGAGGATTTTCTCTGGGATGTCGTGTTTGGTAATAAAATTTTCGCAAAGAGCTTTTGCTACCGTATTTGCGTGTTGGTTAGGGATGGGTATCGCTTCCGAGAATTTCGACAAATGGTCCTGAAATGTGAGAATATAGTTATTACCTGACTCTGTTGTAGGTAACGGCCCTACTATATCGAATGCTACTCTTTGGAAAGGATACTCCGAAGTAGTTGTAATTTGGAGTGGTGTTCTTGTTTTTCTATGGTTTTTGTTTTCCTACATAGGTAACATTTCCTAATAAAGCGATTTATGTCTGTCAACATGTTAGGCCAATAGTATAATAATTTGATTCGTTTGTACGTTCTCCATGTTCCTGCATGACCTCCTAGGGGTAAATTGTGATATTCTTCCAGTATTTGCTGTCTTTTCCTATAATCTAACACTATTTCTACTTTTTCACTATTTTCTGTTACTTGGATATTTCTGCTTTGCTGTCTGGTTATTGCTAATACTGTATTATGTCTTATCCTACTTAGTGCGTCTGCATTTTTGTTTAATTTACCGGATTTATGTAGTATCTCGAAATTATATTCGGATAATTTTAAGTTCCATTTCAGTATTCTGTTTGGGGTCTTAGTTATATTGCCTGTGAGAGGTTTGTGATCTGTGATTATCGTAAATTTTTTACCGTAAAGGTATGGTCTGAAATTGTTAACCGCCCGATATATGGCTAAAATTTCCTTTTCTATGGTTGAATAATTTCTTTCGGATTTACCCAAAGCTATGCTGGCGTATGCTATTGGATATTCTCCTTGCGGGTATATTTGTGATAGGACTGCGTCTAAACTATAATCACTCTCGTCTGTTGTAATGGTGAATGGTCTCGTCATATCTGGATACTTCAGTAATGGTTGGTTTATTAAGTATGTTTTAAGTGTGCTCATTGCTGTTTGACATTCATCTGAGAATATAAAGTTTGTACCTTTTCGAGTGAGTTTCGTTAATGGTTCTGTGATTTGTTAGAAATTAGGGATGAATCTACGATAGTAGTTGGCAAGACTTAAAAAGATTGTGTTTCTCGCACGTTTTTGGGTTGTGGGAATCTTGTACAGCTTGTACGGTATTTGGGTTAGGTTTTATTCATTCGAGTGTATTTAAATGTTTTAAAAATGTAATTTCTTTTTTCAGAAATTGGCACTTAGTACTCTGTAATTTTAAATTGCTTTTACGGCATATATCGAATACTTCTGACAATTTGGTGTTGTGATCTTTCAGATTTTTACCGTAAATTATCACATCATCGAGGTAGATGAAACCTCTTATGCCTTGAAAACGTTGTAAAATATTGTTTATAACCCTTTGGAATGTTGCCTGTGAATTCTTTAAATCGAATGGCATACGGGTGAATTCGAAATGCCCGTAGTCGGTACTGAAAGCGGTTTTATGAGAATCTCTTGGATTCATCTCGATTTGATGATATCCACTTGCCATATCAAGAGTTAAGAAGTATTGGGCGTACCCAAGTTGCTCGAGAATATCATTTATATTTGGTAATGGAAATGAGTCATCGATTGTGATCTGATTCAGTTTTCTGAAGTCACCAACGACTCGCCATTTTGGTTTGCCATCCTTATCTGGTTTTTTGGGAACAGCCAACAATTGACTGTTAAATGGACTAGTGCTTGGTTTAATTCTGTCACTGTCTAACATTTCTTGAATTTGTCTGTTTATTTTGTTTATTTCATTTTTGTGATTTTGTGGAAGTCTATACCTTTGTACGTGCACTGGTTTCGTTAATTTATCACCTTCTAAGTAAAAAATGTCTTGGTACTCTATGCATAACATTAGTACACTTAAGTTTTCTTTTGGGTTATTAGTTGTGTCTAAGTTTTCAGTAATTGTTTTTATTATCCTTTCTTCTCTATCTTCGTCTACTGCTATTGAATTTGTCTCTATTTGGGATTGTTGGTTGGGTTGCCATGGTTCAAAAATTGGTTGTATATTATGTAATTGGGTATTTTGGTTTAAGGTATTTGCTACCAGGATTTTTACTTTGTTATTCACAGGTTGTACTAACATATGTGGTATAAATACTCCTGTTTCTATTTCAGATGCCTTGCATATACATGTTTGATTCGTTGTCGTTTTTACTTCTATGATGGTTTCACTCCGTGCAGGAAGTGTTATTGAATTTACGGTTCTGTTTGAGAACGGTATTTGTCTTGTTCCTATTTGTATATTGTTTGAGCTATATTTTATATCTGCTTTGTGCTTCTCCAAAAAGTCACGACCTATCACTCCGTCTTCTCTAATTGGAAAGTCATTCGATGCAACATGCATTTTATGGGATATTCTAAAATCGCTTTCAAGTTCTATTTCTAATGTTATAGCCCCTTTTGTGCGTACTTCACCTTTACCTATTCCTGACAGTTTAAGAATTTCTGTTTCATCGACTACCAATCCTGCGACTATTTCACTTTTTAGCAAAGACACTTCGGCTCCTGAATCTAGTAGTAAATGAGGTGATTTGTTGTTTATTTTTGGTTTGATCGTATCACTATTAGTTTTAAATCTCGACATTAAATTGATTTGTGTAAGTCTGTCTTCTGTTTTGGATAAAATAATTCTCTTGATGTATTCTATTCCTCTAACCTTTCTTTTTTGGTTGGATAATTTCTTGTTTCTTTTGATTCTTACTTTGCGTAAGCTTCTAATTAGTTTTTTTGCTTCTATGACTGCTCGTTTCGTTACTTCGTTGACTCTTGATTTTACTTTTACAATTGCGTTTTTTGTTGCTGTGTATTGCTTTATTTCCCAATCTAAACTTGTTAACTTCATGTGCAAGAATAATACTTTCAAGATTAGCATAATAACGCTTATTGAAGTTGCTTTTACCTTTGAAATCTTACTTATCACATCCTCTATGTTAAGTTGTTTATGTTGGTCCTCCGATTTGCTTACTTCTTCCATTTGTTTATGTTTAATCTACCGGAATCAGAATAATGAATTAAAAGATTAACATACGGAAGATGATTTCATGTTTTGATTATAAATTTTGACTCTTTGAGTTTTAGCTAAAAAAATGTTGATTTTTTTAATTTTATACTTATGTTAACAATTTAGTATTATAATAAAACTTAAGATTAAAAAAAATAATTGATTTTATATTTAGTTTTATATGTATTTTATGAATCTGCAGTTTCATTTATTTTCTTATGGACATTTTTCTACAATACATTTGGCAGAAAATACGGCATCTCAGAGCAAAAAAAGTAAGACACTAAGTGAAAATGCAGTCTCTCGAGCTAGTTCTTCTTCATCCGTATGATACTCTTGTGGAGTTGTATTCTGGTTAGGAGTAGAACCGATGTCCTCCTTTGGCTTAAGAGCTTTAACTTCGTTTTCAAGCGTCTTCATACGCTCCTGCATCCATGCAATTGTAATATTCAGTTGCTTATTTATATTGTTGGCTTCAACTAATGCATTATTAGCTTTACACAATTCATTGTGAAGCTTTTCTTCGTTTGTAGAACGAGTGATGTGGCTGCTGGCCCCAATGGAGGAACTACCGCCTCTTATCGGAGATGAGTGGGTGAATTATCCTTTTCTGTTTCACTCAAATGAGCTTGTTTATTCACCAACATGTCTTGGGATTGGTTAAAATAATTGTAGTATAGCAATGGCTGGTCTCCCCAAGAATCCATGAGACCGACCTCCGAAGAGGGTGGATTTACCTGAGCAACAGGTGTACCACCTGGGGTATTAGTTTCCTTATTTGTTCCGCTCATTGCTCATTTATAGTGTACTGCACTCGCCTCTAGTATTTCGCCGATGCTTCACATCGTTGCCCGGGTGTTACCACGTGGAGGTATACTAGACACATTTGGTGGTTTCTACATAGTTGCAGCGTTGGAATATAGACCACGAGATACATGGCTATAGACGTTCAACCCCTACCCTATTGAGACGCACCCAACACCCTTGTTCGTCCATGAACGGATTTTGGTTCGATGTCATAATAGTTAACGACACCAAAAATAAACAAGCAAAACATGCGAGATGTACACAAGAAATTTATATTTTTTTTTAATTTTTAAAAGAAATACAAATTTTTTAAAACTAATGCTGTGTGCCTCAGAAGACTTCAAACTAAACTTTTGTAAGACCCAGCAATTCATACAATATTTAAATACCATGGATGTCACTAGGTTAAAAGTATTCAATTGTGCCTCCGGCACAATAGATCTTTTAGGTCGCGGTGCGCGGTGGCTTATCGCCCACATGGCCCTCCAGCAAATAAAAAAAAAAAATAAAATAATTCAATTGTGCCTTAAAGCCAACTAAACTTTCCAATGTCTCGTTTAAATAAATGACGTCTAGTAAAAAATAAACCGAGTCGTATAAGAGGAAGTTCAATGGCGTTAAATCGCATAATCTTGGTGGCCTTTCTCTTTCAAAAGATCGATTGATTGCATTGGTGTATGGCATGTTGCACCATCCTATTGAAACCGTATATTCTACACATCAATGTCTTCCAATTGATTCCAAAAAAGTTGTTGGTTTGAGGCTTAATTGCTGTGAACGACGACGAATTGATGTCCTTGGCTCTTCAGCGACACTTGTTCTAACAGCTGGCATATTTTTACTTGAACGACCACTACGATAATAAATTCTGCTTCTCTGATTTTGAACTGAACCAGTTTCTTCAAAATTATCAATGATAAGTTTAATAGCACGGTTTGTGGAAATTTTCTTCCAACTTCTGAATAACTTTCACCATATTTAAAATAAGTTTTAATAATGAAAGCACGTTGTTCACTTGTGTAGCGATCCATTTTAACTAACCGAAATGTTTATACTTGTCATCTGTCAAACAACATGTGGTACATGTCTAGTACAAAAAATAAAATGGCGGAATATTTAAAAAGAGACCTCGAATTTGAAAACCCTTTATATATATGTAATTTGTGAGGTTATGTTCCAGTAACATTTTTATGTTATTTGTACGTAACACGAAACTATAAGTTTAAATTGATATATTGATATACTGTGAGAACAATTGTTCACAAAATTCTTGATACGTTTGTGAAGCTTGCATCAAAGGTAATAAAATTGCCAAAGCTAATCAAAATTGGCACATCAATATTTTCGAAAGCGTTAGGTGCTATCGATGGATGCCAAATAAAACTTGTTGTACCGACTGCGTTACACTATCAATATATAAATAATAAACTTGATTACATTATTAATTTAATGGCAGTATGCGATAATTCTGGTAAATTTATTAATATTTGTTGTGCCCCCGAGTTCCGTGCATGATCAAAGGGTCCTACGGAATAGTCAATTGTATCGCAAACAAACATTCCCACCTCATGGATTTTTTCTATTAGGTGACGATGGATTTAAATGAAAGAGGATTCTCAAATCGTCAAATAGCGGACAAAATTGATAGAGGGAAAACCCTTTTTGGATCCTTTGGATACTTTATCAATAATATTAAAAATTACGATAAAAATAGAGAAGGACGCATTGCGGAGGCTACAACGACTACGAATAAACGGGTGGTTATTCGATCAGCTTCAAATTCATGCTTATCTGCGTAAAAAATTAAGGCAAACACCGGAGTCAAAGCAAGCTTATCAACGGTTCGACGTGTGATTAATAATGCTACGCATCTTAAATTGAAAAAAACTCCAAAATAAACCTCCTTTGAAAGCATCATGCAAAACAAACCGATTGGAATCTACCAAAAACCACATGTCATGGAAGCAAGAATGGAACCAGTTTGCATTTTCCGACTCATGGAAATGAAACTGATGCCCGTCAGAATCATTGAAATTAATTTTTTTTTCGTCGGAAAATTTTTATTGATAAATTAATTTAAAAATAATAATCAAGACTAATTAATAAAGTTTTTACCGTAGCTTTCATAAGCTACAACTATTCACTATTGGTCGTAATCAAGCGACGTATTTTTATTGCACGTTTTTTTACTAGATTACGAATAACGAACAAAACAGAGGTAACGGTTTTATTGTTGTTATCTGTTTTACAGTTATTTCAAAAATCAACGATGTATTCTAATTCTAATTCTAATTGCAGAAATGTGGAAGTGATTGACATTTGAAATCAATATAATAGGTGTCTTAATTAAGTGAAGCGGAGTGTATAATCATTAGGTTGCTATATTTTTTTTTTAAATTTTCGACAGTCTTCTGTGGTGATTTGAGCCTTCTGCAACTTTCCATTACTTATGCTGTGTGCCTCAGAAGACTTTTCAATCTAAACTTTTCAAATTTTGAAGCTTTCGCTATTTTCTCATAGATGCTTGGTAAAAAGGCAGTTTACGAGGTTACTTTTTCGACGACTTTTCAATTTGTATGACATACAGTTTAAAATACGTAGTCAGTAAAGCCCAGTACACATTGAGAACGAGTAACGAGAACGATATTTATTTTTTTACCAAATTATGTAACATAATTATTAAAATAGTTAAAACTGTATTATTTTAATGAACAATAGTTAAAATAACGTGCATTTACTAAAAATAAAATTTAAAATATAAACAGTTTTAATACAAAATTTCAATTTATCATCGTAAATTAAAACGATAAAATGAAATTTTTTATTAAAACTGTTAAAATTTTAAATTTTTACTTTTAGTAAATGCACGATATTTTAACTATTGTTAATTAAAATCATACAGTTTTAATAATTTTAATAATTTTCTTTCATAATTCAGTTTATAAGCAATCGGTTTCTCATCGGTCAGCTCAATATGCATTTTTATGTTTGTACTTGGCGTTCTCTTCTCTGGATATTAGTTTAGTACCAATAATTGAATTCTATCCGCCACTCCACGATCATTAATATGGTTTATGTTCAGAGGAAGTTCTCCATGCTCAATCACTATTGAAACGTTTCCCGGAATGAATTTTCTCTACCCAAATATCTACCCAATAAAAAGTCAACTGGCAGTATTCCATCAGGAACTATGTGAACTGTGGCCTCATTTACTTTGTGCACTCCTCGCTAAATTCGCAAATGCTCGTTCCAATGAATTTTTTATTTGACATTAACTAATGTCGCTTCCGGTATCAACTAGTGCACAAAGTGAACATTACATTTTTGACAGCTTTAGATGAAGAATCATCCTGATTCTCTATCGCTGCACAAAATTTAGGACTTTGAACCATCAGATTTTTTCGCGAAATCTCTCCTAGATGCCCGGTTCCACCACAGTTGTAACATCTTGGCATTTTTCTGAATCTATTTGAATTTTTGTTCTCAATTGGCTTTGTTGTTACGCTCTCGATTGGTGCTTTTATCTTAATTGTTTGTTTGATTTCTTCATAAATTACGAGTTTACTTTTGAAATCATTCATAGAGATTGATCCATATAAAACCGCCTTATTATGTTTATAATCGGTTATTCCACTTATACAGTAATCGATTATCGAAACATCTTCCAAGTTTCCGGTTTGACCTAGTTCACGCATGGCGATTAAATAATTTTTCAAAGATTCATCTTTCTTTTTCTTCCTCTCTGCCATGCGCCACAGCAGAATTCACTTTCTTTTTGAACTCGTTGAATAAATGTGTGATTAGATTTTCCCAGGTATACAGCATCTTCGACATCCTGAATCCATTTTTCGACGGGATAATCATCCTACCCGCTAAACTTCGAAAGCGATTCTTCGACATCTCTAAAACTTAAGCAAGCTCCAGCAGTAGGCACGATAATACATTTTACCTTTCAGCGCCATCTCCCGTATTCGTAACTCTTCCAACTGGATATTATCTTCCTGTTGCTTGTCGTTAAGTTCGCTAGCATTAGTTTTCCTACTTCTATTTGTCATATCTCCGCTGTCACCACCCTCCATCATAGTGCTGCTTTTTGGTTCGTTCAATAGCACTGTATTATTTGAATTCACCGACTCAACATTCGCGAATCTTCTGAACATTTCCATCATCTTACGAATAAAACCGTCCTCAATTTCAGGTGAATTACGAAGAATTTTTATTTCGGCTCATCCCAAATTCGGTGATCTTAGAACCGTTCTGATTTTATCTTTGATCTTTGGCAAATTAAAACTGCGTACAACAGCACATATTTTTAAATATCACGCGTATTACTTTAGCCGTTAAATACTGCCTTGGTACAAAATACGGTCCTTTATATTTCTCGACTCACGAATTCGGTGTTATTCCACGGCATTTTATATCACCACAAATCTTGGTATATGGAAAATCTCTCACGGATATAGAAATTCGCCAACTATATTAACTTCACGATAAAGTTTTATACACGTTAATCACCACAAACTTAAATGTTTAATCGGTCGGTTTTTCCTGTTTGGAACACAACGTCTTAAACACACCAAAACTAAACCTAAACGTACAAAACTACACATTTGGTTCAAGAAAACTCAATAGGTTAAGGAATTTCCTTAATATATGTTGCTCAAAACTACCCGCTGATCGATTCCGGTTGAGCCCCAAAGTATAAAGTTTAATTAGTTTTTAAGAAAAAAGCACGAGTTGTTTACTACTCGAAACAGCAAAATCAATTGCTTTAATCTAATTGTATAGTTAATAATCATTTTACATAACAGTAATAATATATAAAGCAATTATACAATTTAAATATAACATAAAATACGATACAGGCTGCATCCTAATTGAGTTGAACAAATTCGGATACCTTAAATCCTACATACATATATATAAATCTTATTTTGAATTACATACTTTTAATAAACGACTCGGTTTATTTTTTATTAGACGTCATTTATTTAAACGAGACATTGAAAAGTTTAGTTGGCTATAAGGCACAATTGAATACTTTTAACCTAGTGACATCTATTTAAATATTGCATGAATTACTGGGTCTTACAAAAGTTTAGTTTGAAAAGTCTTCTGAGGCACAAAGCATTACTACCTATTTTAAACTGTATGTCATACAAATTGAAAAGTCGTCGAAAAGTAACCTCGTAAAGTGCCTTTTCACCAAGCATCTATGAGGAAATAGCTAAAGCTTCAAAATTTGAAAAGTTTAGTTTGAAAAGTCTTCTAAGGCACACAGCATAAAAGCCAAATTTTTTTAATTGAAAATATTTTTTATTTAGCTAAATTTCACATATTTTATGTATACACCAGTTTGTTGACTAATTACCGCGTCCCTCAACGCCGCAATCACAATAAACAAAATAAATAAAACTGAAATTTTACGAAATATGCTATGGATTTTTCTAGGTACATATTTGTATTTGCTTTTATTAAATAAAATTATTTTATTTTGATATAAAATAATATTTATCCAATATGGCGCGGATTCGTTTTTATTCACGTAGCCAATTAAAAACTAAATTGATGCCAAAAATTTGACATATTTATGTTTATTTTCAGTTTTACACTACACTGTCATTTTAAGGATGTTTCACGTAAAACAAAATTTCCCTTTGCCTACACTACTAAAACTAGAATAGGTCATACGTTCGTATTCAGAAATACCAATTAATTTTCGTATCGAAGAGCATTTTCGTTTCGTATACAAATTCGTATCGTATTCAGAAATAGGGCCCTTGGTGATCCCAGGGCCAAATCGCTTCCGTTTGCATGAAATGTCGGTACTATGCTAATTTAAATAATTATAGCACTAAACTATAGAGGTAGTACAGTCCGTTACAGTTGATTAAATCCAATAAAAACAATGTAGGAAACACCCTTGTATGATTTAATTTTAACCAGCATGTTTTGGGTTTTTACTAAAATTTAAAGAACATGATCATTAAAATAAAAGGCTGAACATTCTTTTTTTTTAGTTTTAAAGTCGTACATTTTATTATTTTGTTGGGAAGTACCAAAAAAATGCATTTTTTTATTGTTACATGTGAATAAATCCACGCCAGAATTTGAATAAATACACGAAATATTTTTATGAAATAATAATATTTTTTTATTATTTAAGTTTATTTATTTATAATAATATATTTTTGTATTTATTTTAATAATAAGTGCTGCCTTCATTCTTTGAAATACGCTCAAATATTATATTGAGCATTGAATCGTATAGAAATTTCAAATACAAAGAAATGTCGGCCCAAGCAGCTTTGATGACTTCAATAAGCGACTCCTTATCATTATACTGCTTAACCGCTTCATAAAACTTGCGAGAAAGCTATCTTCAAACGTTTCCCATAATATTTAAATCAGGAGAGTACGGGGGCCATTCAAGTAAATCGACGATTTTCTTGGAAATCCAGCCTTTTACAATCCTTGCCGTATGTATAGGAGCGTTATCTTGCTGATAAGTCCATTTCAGTGGTCCGAACAGCTGTTGGAACTTTAGAAATGCTGAATCCAAAATGGACAGTTACGACTTAGCTGTCGTTTTTTAATTTTGAAAAGCTAACTCAATCCCACCGTAGTATGAAATACCTCCCCAGACCAAAACCCCTCCTTCCCTGCTATGATGTCGATTGAGAACTAGCTCTTCTTTGCGTAGGTCATGGAAATAATAGTTATAACCATCGGGCCCGTCTAAATTGAATTTTTTCTCATCCGAAAACATGACTTTATACCACTGGTTATTCCATGTCATATGCTCTTTCCCAAATTGAAGCCGATTGTTTTGTCGAGCTTCGTTTAATGGTGGCTTTTTCTTAATTTTCATCCGTTTAAGATGTTTAGCTTTCTGTACGGCGCGACGGGCGGTTTGTACACAGACATTAACACCGGCTTCCTCCTTTATTCTCCGAACAGAAAGAGCAGAATTGGAGGCAATACGAATTATTTTACGCTTATCTACCGGTTTTAATTTCGAAACAGAACAGCCTTTCATATTTTTTCCATAGTTTCCAGGATTTCTTAAATAATTTAGCACAACAGTGTGACTTCGGCCTAGTTTTTCGGCTACGAATCGGCTCGAATGTCTTTGATCGTGGTATGCATCAATTTTTCCCTTTTCAACATCGTTTAGGCTTTTGTTTTTTGGCATTCTTTTAAAAAACAATTTACAACACTAATTTAATTTTTATTTAATATTTTTTATTTTAATAAAACTAAACAAAAGAAAGGAAAATGAACTGGATTTATTCACGTGTAACAATAAAAATGAATTTTTTTACCGTGTTTAATCAAAAACCAAAAAAAGGAACATTTCCAAAGCCAACTTGTTGTGGATGTCTTATCCACATATTAAAGAAATACAATTATATTAAGATTTAACATATATACTTTATTAGTATACCGTAATACTTGATACACGAGGTTTTGTTCCATCCCCTAGTTCCCTCCACTATCATTGATATACCACCATCTAATGGATAGATCATAGACATACTACATAAACATGAAAGTGCTAAGTCCAATAGACATATAACATCTTCCCCTTTTTTTGTTTTGTTTTTTGTTTTTTTTTTTTAAAACTAACAACAAAAATTAAAATTAAAATTTACTTTCAATACAAAAGGTATTCATTTAAATGACTTGGTAACTTTATGTTACGTTTAGGACGACCCTAACTGCTGCTGCTTACTGATGGTTCAACCTGTTCTATGTCTGCTGCTGAATTGCAATCAATTGACGTGTCTTTTATGTTGTTGGATTGTGTATCACCATTTACCTTTGATTGTTCTTCTTTAATGAAAGGCTTTATGTTTACTATATTCCGTTTATAGGTGGAGCCACCAACATTCACTAGATAAGAACGATCTTTCAATTGTTTTTCATCAACGCCTAACGACCAATTATTATTTATCTGTGGATAAATTTGAACTGCTACAGATTGTCCTATGTTTAAATCCGGAAAGAACTTCGCTTTACGATCATAATAGTACTTGCTTTCACGACGACGGCTTTCAATTTTTGTAGGAACACCTTCAACGACTTTAGGCATGTACTGATCATCACACAGTGGAATTTCGGATCTGGTTTTACGTGAAAAAAATCTCTGCACAGGGCTGCTAGCTATTTTATTAGGAGAATTGCGCCAATGTAGTAAACAATACCATAGATCTTCCTTAGAATCTTCTGCTTTCTTTAATAATTTTTTTTGCTATTTTTACTGATGATTCTGCCTTCCCGTTTCCTCTTTGATGATGTGGTGATGATGTTACATGTGTAAATCCCCAAACTTCAGAAAAATTTTTGAATTGAGCATTTATAAAATTGGTTCCATTGTCCGTACATACTCGTTGTGGAATACCATACTGGCTAAAATTTCGCTTGCAGATTTCAATTACCGAGCTTGGTGTTGAATCCTTTAACAGATCAAGCTCGAAAAAATCTGAATAAAGATCAACTGTAACTAAATACGATTTACCATTATTTACTAACGCATCCATTGATACAAACTGGAATGGATACATTGGCACTTTGTGAGACTGCATAGGTGGATGTGATTGTGAATTTGAATATTTAATGCATATGTCGCACATTTGCACCTTCTCTTTGATATCTGATGACATATTCGGCCAGAAAATATTGTCTTTCGCTAAATTGACTGTGGTTTCTATACCATTGTGTGCTACATGAACTTTTTCCACCATCAATTTTCTAAGAATGTATGGAATTAAAATCTTTCCATTTCGAAAAATGAGTCCGTTTTGATATGATAGCTCATGTTTATATTTAAAATATAGCTGAATGTCTTCTGGTACGTCTCTGATTCGGTTCGGCCACCCATTATAAAACAATGAGATCAATTTTTGAAGTGAATGGTCTTTTAAGGTTTCTGTTTTTATATTCTAAATTCGTTCATCAGAAATTTTCAACGAATGAATTAGATTAATTTTTTTTAAATCGTGGAATATTTCCTTTTCTGCGGAATGAACATTGAATACATTGTAATGATTTATGAAACTGTCATGCTCCGATACGTCCAACGATGCCCTCGATAATGTGTCGGCTATAATGTTTGACTTACTGTCAATAAAACGTAATTCGATGTTGTATCGTTGTTATGCCATCAGCATTAACTGCAAACGTTTAGGCGCTTTCAAGAGTGGTTTCTTAAATATATTGATTAGTGGTTTATGGTCCGTCTTTATAATGGTTGTAACGTTGCCCACAATAAGTTGATCAAAACGCACACACGCAAACACAATTTCTAACAACTCTTTTTCTATCATCGCGTAATTCTTTTCTGCTGCAGACAAAGTACGAGACGCATACGCCACTATTTGATTATCCTGGAAAACTGCTACACCCAGTTCAGTACTGCTCGAATCACATTCAATTGTAAGTTGCTTACCAATCTCGAAATATTTTAATAATTTGCTATCGCTAACAAGCAATTTCAGCTTTTTAAATTCGCTCTCTTCATCGTTTGACCATAACCACGTTGACTTGTCCAACGTTAACTTGCGAAGAAGAGCACTTTCTGTACTAAGATTAGGAATGAATCGGCCCAAATAATTCAGCATACCTAAAAATCGGAGTAAATTACCTTTATCTTTTGGTGATGGCATATTCTTAATAGCCGTGACTTTTGACTCGTCTGCTTTTAGACCTTTATTTGACAGAATGTGTCCAAAAAATTTTACTTCCGATCGACAAAGAATCAATTTATTCTTATTTAGTTTACAATTATTTTCGCGTAAACGTACTAATAATTTTTCCAAATTTGCATTGTGGTCCACGAATGCTTCTTCCACAGTTTCTCCTTTTCCTTATATTAGTATGTCGTCTGCCAAAACTTCAACACCTGGCAAATCATGAACAATATATTGCGTACATTTTCATTTGAAAAAGCTCTGTTGCTGACGAAATTCCAAAAGGACAACGTAACCAACGGTAGCGGCCAAATGGAGTCCAAAATGTAGTTAGTTTGCTACTTTCTTCTGTCAACTTCATTTGCCAGAATCCCTTTCTTGTATCCATGGTACTAAAAACTTTCGCTTCACCAAGTTCCGGTAAAATTTCGTCTATTGTTGTTGTTTGACAATGTGGTCTCTTGATGGCGACATTCAAAGGAATTGGGTCAAGACAAATTCGGAAAGAATTATTCTTTTTCACTAGTAAAATATTACTCACTCATTTTGTATTGAATGGTTCTTGTGTAATAATGTTATCTTTTACCAATGAGTCCAACTCTTCCTTCAGTTTTGATCGCATCGCCATTGGAATTCTACGAGGAAATACGAGGAAATTGAATTACAGGTTTAATATTTTCATCAATTTCTATTTCCACTTCTCCCGGCAGGAGTCCATAACTATCAAATACATCATTATATTTCTGAATGATTCGATTTGCCTCATTGACGGCATTGACATTTGAATGAATATGTTTCGAGTCATTATTGTTAACGCTTTTTACGAAATGTTCAGAATGCACTACATTTTTGCTGAATTTTATAAGCCCAAGAGCGGTACAAGCACTTTCGGATAATACTGCACAATGCTCATTATCAACTACTTGAAATATGATATTATATTTTTTGTTTTCATAATGACACGGAATTTTTACTTGGCCCAAAACTTTAATATTATGTCCACCATAGTCTGTTAACGTCACCTTAGAGTCATTCAAACAAATATTACCACTAGTTAACTTTGAATATTGTTTAAATCCGATCAGACAAGCTTGAGCCCCTGAATCTAGATCACACACAACGCTTTGCCAATGTTCATTAAATTTTAGCCTCAACTGTACACGACTAGTGCCTTTACTCGAAACAATTACTTTTTCAATTGTCAATGATGCATCACTTTCACTGTCTGTTTTAATTTTCACTTCTTTTACTGATGCATTGTTAAAATTCTTCTTTTTACATACTACTTCGAAGTGATTAAAACCATCGCAAAATTTACATTTTTTACCAAACGCAGGACAATGGGTTTTCTTAAAAACATGATTGGTCGCACAAAATTTACATTTCATTGAACTGTTTTCTGTCTTTTTATTATTTTTCGACTTCTTATTTTTGTTCTCGAACACTTTATTTACATTGTGATTTTCACCAACAAGAGATTTAACACGATCTTCAGTAGCTTCACTGACTTTACACTCCTGTATTATTTTTTCGAGTTTCAATGTGTCTGGATCCTGCGATAGAAAACGTTTTTTTTAAAATTTATGTCACGAATACCAAATGCAATACGATCCCGCAACATGTCATCTGAGGTTACGTTCTCGTTATACTTGCATACGTCAATTATTTTCCGGAGACGTATCAAATACGCATTAAAAGTTTCATGTTCATTTTGTGAACACGTATGAAACATGTATCGGTCATACAAGATGTTTCTCTTTGACACCAGACGATTACAAATAAGTTTAATAACATTTTCAGCAGTGTCTTTTTCCGCTTCAGTCAAAGAAAAATGTGAAAATTTCATTTTCGCATCATCACCAATTAACGATAAAAGTAAATTTATCTTTTTCTGTTCTTCAGTAGCAGGCCATTTGTCAATCCCTGATGCCACAACGTACTCGTTCCAATTCCTCTTGAAGAGTTCGAAATTTTCCTCAATATTATCATGTATATCCAATGGTCTCGGGAATGGAACATTTTGAGAGGTTATAACATCAATTTCCTTTTTTTTAGAAAAATCATCACGGAGCGATTTTAGTTTCATTTTAGTTTCCTTTTATATACATATATCGCAACCGTTTTACTTTTTACTAATGTGATTTTCACTTAACCTCACTTATGTTAATTGTCGATCACGAGTGAAATAATATATTTTCGTTTCAGTATATATATTTTTTTTATTGAAATTATTTCACTCCACATCTGACACCATGTTGTGGATGTCTTATCCACATATTAAAGAAATACAATTATATTAAGATTTAACATATATACTTTATTAGTATACCGTAATACTTGATACACGAGGTTTTATTCATACTCCAGTTCCCTCCACTATCATTGATATACCCCCATCTAATGGATAGTTCATAGACATACTACATAAACATGGAAGTGCTAAGTCCAATAGACATATAACACAACTAGAAAACAAATTTTTAGTCATTTAATTAGTGATGAAATCATCTACCTTTCAGTATTGAAAAAACAATAGCGATAGAATCCAAAAGAGATGAATTCGGGAGTTCCCATTTTTTATTTAGTGGAATTAATCTGCTGTAACGGACTGTACATGTATAGAGGTAATGTATAGCCAATGTAGTATAGAGGTAATTTTAGCACCAATCTATAGAGTAAATTATATCGTATGAAATAATGTTGTAACTTTACTGTTGCCAGATGATTTTCTTTTTTATTTTCTGTTATGAAAGTCTGGGCAACTTCACCTTACCCACCAAAATTAGAAGGAAACAG
Source organism: Tipula vernalis (assembly GCA_958295665.1). Lineage (NCBI taxonomy): Eukaryota > Metazoa > Arthropoda > Insecta > Diptera > Tipulidae > Tipula > Tipula vernalis. The sequence goes on along the minus strand of OY282559.1, from coordinate 290,992,810 downwards.
CGTTATTACGATTGTTTGTCGTTGGTATTCGGTCGTCTCGGCGGTTAGAATTAAATTTAGTCGAAAAATGCTGCCTAACGTTTACAGAAAAAATTGAATGTAAATATTTTTTCGAAATGAATGAAATGTTCATCAAAAGTATTGGAAGTACCTTTTATTTTCTAAAGGACCGAAAAAAGGAAAAAAGTACTAAAGGATTAACTTTTTCGGAAAGGGCCTTTGTTTAGTTTGTTTAGTCGATTAGCTAAGCTGCTACTTACCATTCGTACCATTTAGCCGCCCGCCAAAAGCTCCGGACACATACATTAAAACAACAAATAAACTTGATTCGGCCTTAACAGTCTCTATAATATATTTATAATTTATTTTAATTAAAATAATTTCCAATACTTGAATTTTTTCTGCATTTTGTTTTTTTTTTAACTTATTCTAATTAATATTTATTATACAATAAATAAATTAACCATATGTAGTTTTGTTTCTTTTCTCATTTCGTTTCTCCAAAACTTATAAAAAATGATAGATTTTTTTGGTTTCATAAACCATTCTAAAATAATAATTTAGGCGCCATTTTGTTTAGAAAATGGTTCGAATAGTGAATAAGAACACAAATAAATAAATAAGAAAAAAAAAAAAATTATCAAAAATGGGGGGCGGCTGCAAAAGGTATGTAACACAATATCTAGATATTTATAGCAAAATTATAGCATAATAATTATGATTTTAATTTGATTTTGTTTTTGGTTTTTTGCTTAATTTGAAATGCATATAAAAACACTTAATTTGTCATACTTTATAATTTAATTAATTTCAATAATTTAATGTAATATGATTTTGTGTATATATTTACATAAAAATACAATATTTATATAACAGTATATTATAGTTTTTGTTGAATCAGATAATCGTTTGTTTTAACGTCAAATCAAAGTGTCAGTTTTATTATTATCAGTTTTTTTTTTACACATATTTACAATATTATTTTACAAAATTAACAAATAAAATGAAAAATAATTTTTTTTTTTTTTGTTTAAATAAAATTAATAAAAAAAATTTGCATTTTGGATTGATTAATTATGTAAAATATGTAGTAAATAAGAGAGACAAAAATAATGTAGAAAGGAAGAACACTTTGCAGCACTTTAATATGCCGTCATATTGCTTTTAAATATTTGTTTGATGAAAAAAATTTGATGGATTTTATTGTTGTAAACTGACGATTAATTAAAAGTAGTAATATATCCGAGCGAATTAATTAATATTTATATTTTTTAAATAACATCTACAAAGTTTTAAAATTTTTTTTTTTCCTTATTTTTTGATATAACGTATTTTTTTTTGGGTCTAAAGAAACAACATTTCTACAATAAATTTATGTACAGTCCGAACCAAAATTATTTGTACCTGCTAAATTTTTGATGTAACATAACGCAAACAACTTTAAAAATAATATAAATAATAAACTTTTTGAAAACATTAATTTTAATTTAATAAATTTAATTACCCTGATTTACATTTGTATCAAATTTTTTTTTAAATTTTTGTTCTAGGAGAAGTTACAGTTAATTTTGTAAATCAAAATACAATAGTAAATCAAATAAATTTAAGATTATTTTTTGCTAATTAAATAATGATATAGTCACTCATATTTTGTATGGAGATGGTCAGATTTTGTTTACCCTCTATAAGATCTAGCAAGTGGTTCAAAAATTTGTTGTTAACATCACCTAGAATCTTAACCCGCTCAGTTTACTGGGCACCCTGCTACAAATTTTTGGTATTTTTAGATCATGAATATCTTACACTTTAATTTAAACCTCCGCAAGTTTAAATCGAAAACCTGTTCTGGACAAGACAAGATTTTTGTATAATTTCGTGGCAATGACTCTGTATGGGAGCATTATTGTGCTGACGAGCAAATTGAAGACTGACTAGTTTATAATCAACCAGGAATGTTACTTAATCAAATAAACCGAAATTGAACTATGGCCTTGAACAGTTGTAGTTTATAGGGCATATATACCAATGGAATATGATAGCATCATAAGATAAGCCCTTTGATCTACGGAGAACTGTTTTATGTCCAAATTAGTACACTTTTGTCCTAACTTGATAATATTGGAAATATTTTTATTATTACATAAACATCGAGCATCAATTAGTGTGGTTTCTGTCTCGCTTAGTTTTCCCTGGGCAGCAAATAAAAGGTTACACAGCTTTACAAACTGAACTATTCAAGGAGAATGTTCTATTTTGGTTTATTTGTTTAAGTAACATTCCTGGTTGATGATAAACTAATCGGTCCTCAATTTTCTCTTCAGTACAATAATGCTCCCCTACATAAGAAAAGTCATTGCCACGAAATTATACAAAAATCTTGAATATAATTATTTGTCTTGGCCAGGGCAGGGTTGCGATTTAAACTTGCGGAGGTTTAAATTAAAGTGTAAGATATTCATGATCTAAAAATACCAAAAATTTGTAGCAGGGTGCCCAGTAAACTGAGCGGGTTAAGATTCTAGGTGATGTTAACAACAAATTTTTGAACCACTTGCTAGATCTTATTTGTAGAGGGTAAACAAAATCTGACCATCTCCATACAAAATACGAGGGACTATATCATTATTATTTTAGCAAAAAATAATCTTAAATTTATTTGATTTACTATTTTATTTTGATTTTTTCCATATTGCACAAATAATATTGAGAACAAATTTGTGGGTACAAATAATTTTGGCAAAAACAAAATTAACAGTAACTTCTCCTAGAACTAAAATTTAAAAAAAATTTCGATAGAAATGTAAATCAGGGTAATTAAATTTATTGAATTAAAATTAATGTGTTCAAAAAGTTTATTATATATATTATTATTTAGCAGGTACAAATAATTTTGGTTCGGACTGTATGTATTTATAATTGAGTGGCAGCACTGTCGATTTAATTTAGTTTGTAGTTTATAAGTATGATAATAATGAAAACACAGTTTTGAACTGTTAAATGATTTTTAAGTGCTTTAATTTTAATTTTAATAAGAAACCATTTTATGTAAATTAATTTGATTACAAGCCACAATAATTTTAATAATTGTTTCACAATTATTTTACATTTTTTTTTTTTTTGAATTCGTGATTTTGAAAACTATAAAAACAATTGATAATTCACAGCAAGATTTTCAAGAGCGATATTTTCTTAATTTTTACTTCAGTTGTATCATATATGTAGTAAAGGGTTGGTAGGGTAAAGGCGTGCCGTAACTCGCCGGAAAAATCCTTAATATAAAATGTGGAAATTAAAAAAATTTGGCGCTTAAATAACTTAAAGTATGTTTGTTTATTTAATTAAATTAAATGATCATTCATTGATATTAAATTTTATTAAAAATATTTTGTTTATAATTAAATTTAAGTTTCTTGTTTCTAATTTTAAATTAATTTCTAAAAAAAAAAAAGATCTACTCTACCATTTTTTTAAAATCACAATAATTTACTTTATAATTTTTTTTCTTAGGTTTGTTTTGTTTTATTTATAAATTAAATTAAATTATTGACTATTTTTCTTGCTGAACAAAATAATAATATGTTTAATTAGTTTATTTAACATTTTATGTTAAATTAACAAAGGAACTAATAAAATTAAAATAAACGTATTTTATTGTACAATAATTTTGAGTATAAATTATAAAATTAATTTTTTTTAAATTAATTTTTTAAGCGTTCTGTTACATGAATAATAAAAATATTATAATACATAATTTAATTAATTACAGCAGTAATACTTAAACAACACTATGTGTTGTTGTGTTTAAAAATTATATAAAACGATAAATTTGTTGTTTAATTAATTTTAACTTTTTTTTTTTGCTTTAGCAACAGAACTTTTTAAGTTTTTTGTTTTTAATTTAGTTTTTCTATTTACAAAAATTTTTTAATATATGACTTTCAATTATCACCAAATAATTTAATTTTGTTTTTTTTTTTCTTCTAAATATTTAACAATTTAGAATTAGGACCTAGTATTTTGAAATAAAATAATAAGAAATATAATAAATGGTTAATTTTAACATCTTAAGTACCTAAATAAGATTATTTTGTAGGGTTTCGTAATAATTGTTGGTGTGTGAAATGATTGTTTTGATTGAGAAATGAAGTTGCGTATATGTACGGTTAGATTTGTTTGTAATAATTGACCAAGTTTGTTTAGGCCAGAAAATGATAAATTATTAGTAGTAACATAATTTGAGTTCCTCAATTTTAATTTATTTAAATAAGGCATATTGTATATCGTCGGTGAGAAATGCAGAATGTGTAAGTCCATTTTTTCCCATTTTGCGTTTTTCATATCAAACGAAAGAGTCCACCATTGTGCATCAATCGCCATTTTAAAAATATCATAAAAAATTACGTTAAGGTGAAGATATTTGGATAGAAAATATGTGTTGGCCTGAAGACAATACGGAGAGTGCAATAGTTTTCATTGTCTCCTGAAAAAAATTGTTTTTGGACTTAGAATTTCTCGCCGACGATATGTAGGACGTTATCGAATGAACAGCAACAAAACTGAACTGCAAAGTAATCCGATCAATTTAAATTAATCAGAATTAAAAAAAGCATTTATAGAATTCCGAGTAGCCCAACTTCGCCTAAAACTTGGATAATTTGTAAAATGTATCAACAATGGTTTACTATAGTCTTGCTTTAAGGCTCTTAAAGTAAGCTAGTTTTAGTTAAAGACGAAGTAGCTCAATATTTAGTGTACTAATTTTGTTAGCACCTCAATCCTTTTTTTTTATCTGAATTCGCTGTGGCCTTAAACTTAATCAGATTGAGCTAAAAACCCTAGGTAGTTAGAAAATTCTGAAGAGTATTAAGCCATTTGACTTTTACAAAATCTAATCGAGGCAACTCATTCGCCTTGCACACACCTCCTAATATTTTATATTTATATATAAATAGCCTAAATCAAATCCTATACAAATTTGTCTATCTCTTTTTGGTACCTATTAGAATATATGTAGCTACTACACAAAATATCCTAATTAATTATAAAACCTTAGAAAAAATTATAAAAAAAAAAAAACTCAAAATTGTCTAAAATAAAATACAGTGACACAAAAAAACATTAGATATTTTTTTAGGCCGATTACTTAATTATTGTCGTTTTTAAATTTATTTTTGTTCACTTACAAAATGTCTCCTTAAAAACTATAATAATCTACTTCCTTATAGAATTGGCCATTTACATAACTTTTTGTACATTCTACTATTTTGTGTTACTGTGTCCGTGTGTGTTTGTGGGTATATGTCTGTCTGTATGTCAAAAACTTAAACTGATTTTTTTTTTGGAGTATCTGTCTGTCGGTCTTGTCTGTTAGTTTTTTTTTTTTTTTTGGTATTCGAAGTTTGATAAAAAATAATCTTGTTTTTATATAAAATAATAAATTAAAAATTTACAATTTATCATGTACAATAGTTTTATAATAATATTAACAATAATATATAGATGAGCACAGAGAGCGCTTTATTTGTAATAATTATTAGGATGTAATGGTTTTCTTCTCCCCCTAGAAATCAACAACTTCCATTCGAAAAGGTTTTTTTGTATTGGGCACATTTAAATGTGATGGTCTTGCGATTGCCGATGTTACAAAATTACTATTATTATTATGTTTTACAGATAAATTTGTGCTAGTGCGCATAGTTGGTGGTTCATCTTCATCGTCTGAATCACTTCGTACACCTAAACGACCGCCTATTGCTGGTCCACTAAAATCATCATCGTCATCATCATCATCATCCTGCGGGCGGACCAAAAAAATATATAAACATATATTAATATCAAGTGATTATAAATATTCCTGCAAGAATAAAATTTAATAATTTGGTCATGCATTAAATAAAAATAATTTTTCGGCATCATCCAGTTCCCTTGCTTAAATTTTTGAGCAACTTAATAAATCTGAAATGTATTTAGTAAACGAAAGAAAAACTATATGTTAAACTAGAAGCAGTTAAAGCTCTATTTCTAAACTAATACATACATATTTTATTATATAACAAAGAATACCAATTTGTTTGCGTGCCAATAATTTTAATTTAGTTTTTTAATACATCCATACAAAAGCTAGTAAGCAAAATATCGCAAGTCCTGGAATTCTCCATCCGAATTCAAGAGTTTACGATTTTGTTTTGTTTTAAATTTATTTTTGATGTTTCTTCTCATTACAAAATTTATTTATAAACAATTTTAAATGTGGTGCAGAGCCGATATCTACTTTGCAGAGTGATTTTTATTTAATATTACAACCGATTTTTTCTTTTTTATTAAATAAGTTACATTGATTAATTGAAAGACTTTAGCCACATATTGGGTTTGGGGAGGTAATTTGATACACGGTTTAAAACTACTTAGAAGATGAAGAATTAATTGAAAGATTTTCAGAAAGATCATCTCATTAGTATTTTAACCTCTAATAATTTTGAATTTAGAATACAGTTTTAAATGAACGAAATTTTGTGAGCAGATATTTTTTTACATTTACATCCCAAACCCTTGGCGTAATTTACATACTTTTACAAATAAAACAAAAATAGTTTACTTTATAAAATGAAAAGGCTTTTTAACCAATATACAATGTAAGAATTTAACGAACCAAAACACTTTAGTTCCGGAATTTAACGTGTATTAATACACTGCAGAACTGTGAACTGTATACTGTAAATCGGCCTACAAACAAGAAAAGTTTATGATTATTATTACAGAACGTCTTATAATATAGGCGGTGAAGATCAATTTGATGTATTTGTTTGTTTTGGGTGTACATATTTGTTTAGTGTTTGAAAATGTGTATCCTATTTGTTATTGTTACAAAAATAACCTTAGAGGCAGAATAAAATCTACGATAAAAGTGAAGCCATTATGCTATTTTATTATTAATAGATTAGTTAGTAACCTTACTACATTATCACTGTATATGAATTATTTGCAAAATTAACCTCTAATTGGAAAAAATAAATTTCATATTTATTTGATATATATTTTAATTGTTTAACGCGCCGTATTCTGCACTTATAACTGCACTAGAACTCGATAAATTTTAAATTCCTTATATTCTATGTAAACAGAAAAAAAAAAATTAATTCTTAAAGTGCTAATGTGTAGTACATTTAACATAAATACACATTTTAAGTTGTTATAGCTATAAATAATTACAATTATAGCTTATTACTTTCGTTTACTCTAGTAAAATAAAGTATAGTAATCATGAAAATTTTGGACTTTGAGATTTTTAGAGATTTATTTGTTTTGAGGTCCCCTGAGTCCGAAAAAGTGGGTTTCGAAATGGTGTCTGTCTGTCTGTCTGTCAGTCTGTCAGTCTGTCAGTCTGTCAGTCTGTCAGTCTGTCAGTCTGTCTGTGTCCTCTCTACAGCCCAGATGGTTTAACCAATCGAACTGAAACTTCAGATTTAAGCTTTTTTGATAAATTGGGAGGTCCCAGTGAATTTTACTCCAAATCGGCTAACCGAAAGTGGCCACTCCCTTGGTTCAGAAAATCTATTTTGAAAATATCTTAAAAATTATCAGGTTTACAAAAAACTACTTATTACAAAATTATTCCAAAAATTAAAAACAAATAAAAATAAAAAATAAAAAATTTCTCAAAATTCTCTGTTCGTAAAAGAAAGTCGTGTGTTGGCCACACCTCAATTTTTTTTTGTTACACTTGATAAACCCATGAATTTAACGAGTGTAGTTGCGTGTAATGACGTCAGCACGAAATAAGAAAATATTGATGAAATAACTCAAGGGGGAAATTTTTAAACTTAAAATGGGTATTTATGTCAAATACACTACATATTCTTGCTATTTATAACCCTGTTAAAGTTAGCCGAAAGTTTCCAACCGAAAGTGAAAAGTCGATAATGCAGATTATATTATTGACATTCCAGCCGAAAATAAATCAGCCTCTAGAGTGTTATGTCTGGAGATGGATTCAATAGATGTGATTACTCAATAGCTATCGCAAGAAAAAAATTCAGTTGAAGTTTCCGGTGGGAAATCTCGGAAAATTCGATTTTCCAAAAATTATTAGAAAATTTGTATAAAATCAACCTCTAGAGTGTTATGCCTGGAGATGGCTTCAATTGATGTGATTACTCAATAGCTATCGTAAGAAAAAAATTCAGTTCAAGTTTCTCGTGGGAAATCTCGGAAAATTCAAAAAAGTTTCCAGCCGAAAGTAAGAAATGGATGAATAAAAAAAGCCTCTAGAGTGTTATGTCTGGAGATGGATTCGATTGATGTGACTTGTCAATAGCTATCGTAGGAAAAAAATTCAGTTCAAGTTTCCCGTGGGAAAAGTCGGAAAATTCGATTCTCCGATTTCGGAAAATTTTCTAATAATTTTTGGAAAATCGAATTTTCCGAGATTTCCCACGGGAAACTTGTACTGAATTTTTTTCTTGCGATAGCTATTGACAAGTCACATCAATCCAATCCATCTCCAGACATAACACTCTAGAGGCTGATTTTATTCACCATTGCTTACTTTCGGCTGGAAACTTTTTTGAATTTTCCGAGATTTCCCACCGGAAACTTGTACTGAATTTTTTTCCTGCGATAGCTATTGACAGGTCACATCAATGCAATCTATCTCCAGACATAAAACTCTAGAGGCTGTTTTTATATAAATTTTCTAATAATTTTTGGAAAATCGAACAGATTTGAACAGAATTTTTTCATTCGATAGCTATTGACAAATCACATAAAAACGATTCAGATTCAGATATATACTCTAGAGGCTGATTTTATTCCAATTTTGTATATTCTTCTGATTTACCGATATTTTCTACGAAGCAAAGTTTTACACGTAAATTTATTTACAAAAATTTTTATTTAAATCTACTCGTATGTATCCTAATCACTTTCGGCTGATAACTACTAAATTTTTTATTTTCGGCTAGAATGTTATATCATAATCTACATTATCGACTTTTTTACTTTCGGCTGGGATTATACAATCTACATTACCATTTTTTTTTACTTTCGGCTGGACTAACATAATCTGCATTATCGACTTTTCACTTTCGGCTGGCAACTTTCGGCTAACTTTAACAGTATCTATTTATATGAATTAATTTTTTTTCGGTTTACATAGAATAAAATGAATTTAAAGTTTATCGAGTTCTAGTGCAGTTCTCATGGAAAACACGACTTATAGTCGTGTGAACAATCGTGGCTATTACAGGGAGGCTATTTAGGAATTCGATTCGAATGTGATCGAGTCTTCGATGTATTAGATTCCTGTCTTCGATGTATTAGATTCCTATTTGAATTGCATCACATTCATTCGTTTCTTATTTAAATCAAATTTGAATCTTATTCATCGAAGACCCGATCACGTTCGAATCGAATTCTCAAATAGCCGCCAGAACTCATTCCTACACTTCGATACACGATCGAAAGTGGATCTGGAATTCAATTTTATCGGTAATGAATAAATTCAAAGAGATGACTGGCTGGTTATGCTTGTTTGACTGGTAATGATCGAAAGCAATTTTGCAATTGAATTTATCAGTAATAATTAAATCCAAAGAGGCGCTGATTGACTGGTAAACGATCGAAAGTGGATCTAGAATTGAAAATATATAATGAATAAATTCAAAAAAAATGACTGAATTGCTGATTGTGATGAATGACTCGTAAACTATTGGAAGTGAACCTACCGTTGAATTTATCAGATATAAACTTGCCAGTCGAATTAAAAAAAGAAACAAATTTCGCAAAAAGTTAAAAAAACATCCAAATGATATGAACCTACGTCAATCATATGATTGTACTTGCAGACAAATAAATGTAGATGTTAAGGGAGAGAAAGAAATGTATTATATGAATCGGTTCTCAATTAATGGAAGTGACGTTAAAACAAATTGGAGCCTTGTTAATGAAATTTTAACAAAAAACGCTAAAACATCTTCGATTAGCAATATTTTATATAGCGGTACTCTGCTTACAAATAAATTACACATTTCTAATGAGTTTAATTTATATTTTACTAGCGTTGCAGATAATTTAAGGATAAAATTTTTCGCGAATACCGTATTAAAAACTCACGACCTTCCGTATGATTACTGTTCGAAAACATTCTTTATGACACCGGTTTCCAATAGTGAAATATTAGCTATTATTGAATCGTTGGAACCTAAAGAGTCTATAGGTAATAGAGGAATTAGTACTAATATTTTGAAAGCTGTTTCTAAATTTATCAGCCCTGTTCTTGCCCATATATTCAATCTCTCCTTTGAAAAGGGAGTAGTACCTAAGAGGCTTAAATATGCTACTATTATTCCCATTTTTAAAAGTGGAGACCATAGTGATAAGGGAAACTATAGACCCATTGCGCTGCAGCCAGTTATTCACAAAGTTCTGGAAAAAGCAGTTAAAAACAGAGTTACCATATTCCTGGATCTCTGTAAAATACTAAGCGTTCATAAACATGGATTTCGGCAAGGTATGAGTACTGATTCGGCTATGTTGGAATTTTTAGATATTATTCATAATGGTCTAAACAAGGGTAAGATCTGTGCCTGTTTGTTTATTGATGCTACTAAGGCATTTGATATGGTCGATCATAAACTTCTATTATCTATTCTTTTTGATGTTGGGTTTAGAGGTGTGTCAAACAAGTGGTTTGCTTCCCCCTAGATGATAGAGCAGTGAGAGTCAGAATTAATGATACTTTTAGTGAGCTAAAAACTATGAATGTTGGGGTGCCGCAAGGTTCAGTGCTAGGTCCTTTGCTGTTTCTAATTTATACGAATTCCATTTTCAAACTTAATTTGAATGGTCACAGTACTGGGTTTGCGGATGATTTAGTTTTAGCTTATTCTGCTGAATCTGTCAATGACGTGACTTCTATGGCTAATTCTGACCTTAAGGTCTTACATAAATGGTTTGATAAGCATTACCTGATACTAAGTGGAAAAATAAAATTTATGTGGTATACAATTTTTGGCATTACAGCTGCTACTAATCATTCGCAAGTAACATATCATAGTGCTTCCAAATGCACTTCTGTTAGTTGTCATACAGACTGTTTGAATATTGAGCTAGTCAACTCTTTTAAGTATCTTGGAATTCATTTGAACACTAACCTTAACTGGAAAACTCATGCATCCAAGTTAAAAAGTTAAAGGGCGTCTGCCTCGCATTGGTAATGGCTAAATTAGAATATGGTTTGTCTTGCTGGGGTGGCTGTTATCCAACTACTTTAAAATCATTGTACGTACAACAGAAAATGATTTTGCGAACAATTTTGAGGAAAAATAGATTGGAATCATCTTGGCCTTTATGCAAGTCGATCAATATTTTGCCATTACAATATTTGTATGTTTATAAGGTTTTAAGGGTATTTTTTAAGCGTAATGGTCAGCATTTAATAAGAGGTGATGCTCGATATAACTTTCGCGGTAATCACCGTTTTCTTTTTAATGTTCCTAAATTCAATAATGAGCACTTCCGACGCTGTATAGTTGTTACCGCTCCGACATTTTTTAATGCTTTACCGAGCACATTAGACGTCAAATTCATTCTAAAAATTCTTATCCTACGTTAGAAATTGGCTATTCGAAACACCAGACGTATCAGATGTATTTTGCGTCGTCATTTGATTTTTTGTTGTGTTAATACAATTATATTAAAGAGCTACGAGTACTTATAAAAAAATAAAAATAAATTAAATTATATTAAAAACATTATTTTATCTTTGGATAACTGATTGATTGGTATTTGCACATAAATAGGTATATTTTTAATATTGTTTTTTAAATTTTGTTAATGGAAGCAATGCCTGTCACTGGATTTTTGTCCACAAGGCATCTATTATTATTTTATTATTGTAATAAAACTTGTAATAAAAATAATAAATAATAATAATAATAAAATAAAAATAAAAATGCTCGTTATGACTGGCTGGCTGTTAAACGAGTGGATTTACATCTACAGTGGTCGACTGAGTGGTAAACGATCAAAAACGGATCACATTTAAATTTATTTCCTACGAGAGAGAAGTGTGGCGTTATTATTTTAATCAGGAGGGCAAGTTTAGTCCAATACAGTTCTCCATTGTCTTTTAGTTGTTCGTGTTTTCATTTTATGTAATTTATCTTGTTCGACTTGCCACTTAAAATTCTTTCTGATTAGAACAATTATCATTAGATTTAGTATAGCCACACGATGATTATAACAGGAATGATTATTATCGTAAAATTCTTTATCGCTCTCTTAATTTAGTAAAATATTTAATATTTTACATTTCAATCCGACTACATGAGACTGCGCTTTAAAAAAGTTTTCAAAGATTGATATTTGCCTTCGACATAGCTCAAAAAATGATTGAGACGGTGCTTGAAGCTTGCCAAAGCAGTCCGTCATGTAATTTTTGTAAATTTTTTTAATATTTTATTTACTAGATATCCTGTAAAATACCTAGTTGATGGACATGAGTTGGTATTAGTTTAACAAAACGAAAGCCTAAATCAGTTAATTCCTCTTCGATTTCGATTACAATTAAATGATCGTCGCTATCACTTTCATTGGTTTAGTTATTAAATATGCAAAGTTCGGTGGTACTTGATTGAGGTTCTCCGGCCCCTATTAAAGATAGCTCATTTTGTTTTTCCTCGCGAATAACTGTCCAATAAGGTTGCATCTGTATCTTCTTCACAATTTGAAAGTGTAGTGAACGGTGTAATATATTTAATTGATAACAATTTAGCGACTGTGTAACTAAACTCTTGAACAGATGGATTGAAATTATTTCCATTGGCGGATCTAATCAAAGAGAATGTATTTTCCAAAGCATTTTGATTTAGCCAAGTACGCAAATATTTAAAATGGACATTATCTTGTGAAAATGACTTAAGGAGGAAAAGAATTCCGTGAATCGTTTGCACCATTCCATCAAATGAATAAACTTTCTTTTCGTTGACTAGTTTTATGTTTTGCAAGTAAATCAACATTTCGTTCAGGAATTTGAATATGCAACAGCTTTCCTCAACTGTTAGAGCTGTTTTTATTCCAGCTACCACGGTCCGGCTAAATACTTGGGTGGATAGTTTAACTAGCATCTTATCGAAATGGCCTGGATTCACGTGTTTATCACTTAACTTAGGACACATTCGATGGAGGACAATTATTCTAATGCATACAGATCACGAACAACTTGCCAGCTCGCAATACCATCACGTGTTTCGAGGTCAGATTTCAGAATACAATTTCGGAAAGATTTAAATGAATATGCGGGAGATCAAAGAAACCTACAATTTGAGAAGAGCTACAATCGCTTAAAACTGGATTATTAGTATTGGCTCCCAAATTATTCAGAGCTTTTCGATTGTTCGATCCTTGGTCACATATAACAGCTTTAACCGTTAGACATAAGGAATTACACAATTTCAAGTTGATTTCTACTAAATTGGATAATGTACATATTTGATGAAATGGCATTCTCAGAGACGTAGTAGCATAAAATGTTTTTCCAGTTTCCAATAATACCGCGAACCATGAAAACACAAATATAGCTACCAATCTTAGCTTCTCTGCAATAGTCGCCTAAGTCAACATGTCTACACAATCTCGGATTGAATTATATTTCAAATCCTTGCGAATCTTAATTACATCAAAAACTAAACTGCATTGTTTATCGAAAATATCTAAAGTGCCGATTTTTTCTTTTAATTTGTTCAAAATTTGTACATTACTTATTGGAACCTGGGAAAATATGTTTTATTTGTTGCCACCGTATAAGCGATAATTTAGATGGTAAATCGAAATTCAACCTGTTCCTCAAAAAATTATATGATTTCGGGGACCGGTAATAAATGTTTTCCGCAAGTATTTTAAATGTTTCGGGCCACTTCTGCGTTTTTGCTCTTTCTTAAAGTAGGTTAGGTTAGGTTAGGTTAGGTTAGAGTGGCTGCTACCGCACACTTAGGCCAATAGTGGCCCATTGTGATACCACAGGATCTTATCTCCCCTTTACCCCTGAAACCATCCAGTGCTACTTATGTAGCGTAAAATATCTCGCACACCACAGTTCGCGAGTTCCGAAAGGCTGTCCATACCGTACACACCCAAGTATTTATGTCTTCGGTATGATAGTGCCGGACACGAGGATAGGAAGTGATCTAAAGTCTCTTCCTCCTCCTGGTCCATGCAACTTCTATAAAAGTTATTTGTCTGTAGACCCAGCCTTCTCGCGTGTTCCCCAAAAACGCAGTGTCCTGTCAGTATCCCTAAGACCAATCCTAACTCTCGTCTTCCCAGGGATATCAGTGCCTTGGAGCGCCGCAAGTCCAGTTTTGGCCAAACCTGTTTTGCTACCCTGCACGTGAGAGTGTTAGTCCATCTCTCATTTGTCAAGGCGATTGCCTTTCTACTGAGCGCCAATTTGAGCGCTGCTATAGGCCTCCCCAGACCTGCCCTTTCCGTCTGCATCTGGAGAGTCGTACCGTACTTAGCTAGTTCGTCCGCCCTGCAGTTCCCCGTGATGTCCGAGTGACCAGGGACCCAGATTATCTAGATACTGAAATACTCGCTCATCTCACACAAATAATTATCCCGTATTTTGTAATTCACCCTATATACGTAAGTGTCTACGAGTATAAGAGGTTTGATAAAAAAAAAAATACGCGTTTTTTTTTTTTTTTAATTTCGGATACTACATAAGTTCTCAGTTACCATTTAGTTGTGTTGGTACTCTTATCTTTGACTTATCTTGACATTTGTAGCCTTATTGCATGATAATTGCTTAGTTTATTATTGGCTGTCGGAAAAGTTACACGAATTTTAGTGTGCTCGGCATTTTTTTACTTGTGGAAATAATGCAACAAGGACACCGCACCGCATTAGAAATATTGAATGGTGCTTTTGACGAGTCTTCTATAAATAGAACAAGCTTTTATAAGGAATACAAACATTTCAAAGAGGGCCACGAAGACTTTGAAGATGTGAACGTGTTAGACTCTCCAGCACATCAACAATCGCTAACATCGTCGAAAAAGCGAAGAAAACGATTACAGACAATCGTCGGATTACTATCAGAAAGATTGCTATTGATGTTGCCATATCGTTTTTGAAAGTTTTGGGTAGGAATTGTGTGACACCCAAGCAGTGCCATATGGATATTGCTCTGAGAGATGCTGAATGAAGTCAACAACGATCCAAAATTGGTCAAACGGGTTAGAATTTGTTATGAAATGTCGGTCCAATCGTTACAATAAAAGCTTCCTGAAGAGCCAACATTAAGACTAAAAAAAACTCGTCAACTTTGACCAAATGTGAAGGTTCTACATACGGTCAATAAGAGATAATACGTCTTAGCTTGAAGCAAACCGAAGGAATCGCGCGGGATTTCGGCGAAACAACTCTCACAATAATATTTTCTTGAACAGATTTATTAGGGCAAACCGGCAAAATAGTTGTATTTCTTGACATTTAATTTGTTCCGGAATGTATCATGTCTCAACATGAAACGACAAAGAAATGAAAACCGCTTTTCGGTTTAAAATTTTGATCCAAAAACAAAAATTGGTTCAATGTAAGCGAAAGAATAATAAGGCGGTTGGGAGAAGGAAATCTTCATGAACGCAAAATAGCTACGGGTTCAGAACTTCTGTCACAACTATTCACCAACGGCAAACAAAAAGCGAAAACGGTATTTATACCGCCAACACCTTTAATTTCGACCGAATTGCCCTTCAATTTAAAACGATTGCAATTTCCAGTAAAATTGGCCTTTAGTATCCACCATCAACAAAGCAGAAAGTAAAATATTTCGGTATTGTGGCGTCAAATCAAAATACGTAGCATGTTCATGAGTTGGATCGCCTGAAATTTTTTTCAGTTACAGCCCGAACAACAAAACTCCAAATATAGTATACGAGTAAGCAAATGTTATAACGAAAAATGTAGAAAAGTGACTGCGATAAAACTAAAAAAAACAAACGAAAAAGCATCTGACCTGATCGAGATGGACTTTTCAGCTTTAACTTGGTAACAGTCTTGATTCATTTGAACTAGAAGTTTTTTATTATCAGTTTTATCTTTACCCTTTTAATACTAGAAACTAAATTGTCCATAAAACATCTGCAAAAAAGTCTGTGACAGCTTAAGTTTATCTTTAAAGGATAACTCACAGGTCTTGTTCTAATTTGCATGAAAAGAAATTGAAGGCGCCTCGCGGTTTTTCGATAGCCGACGAACGGCTATTAATGGGACAATAATAGGTGCGAGTAACTCGACGAGCTCTAAAATTTGTATTTGTGAAAATCGCGGGCGTTAAATGGGCGAGAAATAGAAAGATAAAAGGATTTTTCTCATTTAGGGTCGAAACTTTTGTGTTAACACTTATATCTCGATAAGGGTTGAACGGTTCAAACTATCCTAATTCATATAAGATCAAAGCAGCTTTTTCATTTGATTTGAAACTACTGTGACTTAAATAAAACTGACACTGCTGGTCTGATTAAGCAGTTTTTGTTGGTATAAAATTATTCTAGCAATAATTTTGAAAATTTTTATTGTTTTTTAATTTAATTTTTAATGTCAATTTATAAAAGAAAAGAGAAAATTATTTTCGGTGACATGGCCATCTACTTTGAATGCAGTTTTGCTCAAAATAGAATGTATATTCAAAGCACTTAGATATACAAGCCGTAATGATCAGACCAATTTTAAAAAATGCTTAATTAAAGGCGGATACATTTACGATTTTCTATAAGAACCCTTGTAAAATTGAACATTTTTGATTCAAATTTTATGAATGAAAAATACTCGTAACATAAAATATTTTTAAGTTTATATTTAAATCAAACCTTTAAGTATAACATATTTTAGAAGCAATAACTTAAATTTAGTAATTTGATTAATATAATTAAAATAAAATTGTACAAACTTAATTTTTCTTTGTGTGCCTATGTGAAAAATACAGTATTAACTTATAGAAACAAAATCAATGACTTAAGAAAAAATAAATACATAATTTAGTACAAATGTCTCGTTATAGATGGGGCATTTACTAATTACCGACATTTTTTTTAACAAAAATGAAAATTTACATTAAAATTATGACTTTAATTTTATTTGTACATTTGAGGTTTTTAATTTACTGGCTAATAAAAACTACACCTTCCAAATTATACTTGCTAACACATTATTTTGAATTGGTTTGCTGTAATGTCAATTTTTTCAATTTTCAAATATCGCCATCTGAATTCAAACACGGAAACTAAACGTTCATTTTGTTTTTTTAAACATATTTAATTTCTGTGTTCCACCGTAAAAAACGCCTAGGCGCTTTAAAGGAATAATGCGTCTACTGGACATTTTATTCGAATAAAACGCCCAGAGCGTTTTATTCAAGCTAAATAATTTAAGTTAGTAAAATTCTGTGAGGTATTTCATTATAAAATATATAAATTAACTCGAAAAATTCATATATTACATGTTTTACTTGTGCTTGATTGTCTTGACTTTAATTTTGTTTGCGTCGTAAGAAGTTCAGCAGCTCGAAAGTAAGACACGAAAAAAAATGCTCAATTGAAAAAATCATGTCAAAATCAATCGAAAATTCATATTTTTTAGAGTATGTACATATATCTAATTTACGATCGAATGGAGGATTTTATTTAAACCTGAATTTCTGAGATTTTGTTAATATTTCCAAATTTCTGTAAAATTCCTGAAACTTGATTTGTTAAATTTTTAACCAGGAAAGTGATGAAAGGGTCATCTTAATAGTGTAATGAAACGTGAAGTTTCGAACCAACCCAAATTTAGTTCTTGTTAAAATCCAAGAATTTAATATTTTTCAATGCATTTGGCAAAAAATCTGTATTTTTATCAGCGTAAAAGGTTGTTGTTTGCAAGTAGAATCATCGTTTTTGACATGTTATAAATACGCTTATATAAACGCATTTATAAAACGGTTCGAAAGATACCAGTTGGCCTCTAAGCCATACATTTTTTTTATTTATTTTTAAAGTATTTAGAATTTTAATCTGGAATGCAGATAATTTAGAGGCTTATCAACAAAAAGCAAATAACGTATTTAAACTTTCTCTTCGTTATTGCAGTTCGTAGGCTTACAGGTAAAAATTTTAAACGTAATAGCGCAGATATTCTTAACTGTAAGTAAAACGTTTTTACTCGGCTCTTAATGAAATTTAATTTGTAAAATTCTAAATTTTTCTAAGGCAAGTTCGGTTGAATAAATCGTAAATTCGATTTAGTTAATCACTAAATTTTTTAAGTTTCAAAATAATTCTACGGTCAATGCAATCGAGGGATCATCATCGGCGCGAAGGAGAATTGACCCCTTTCCTTACCTACAAGTTGATAACGGAAGCAGCTACGAATGACAATAACACAATTAGCTATTTTGGTTTATATTTTTTGCAATGTGTTATCCATTATATTTTGTGTCCCCAATACACAAATAACAATTAGAATGCTTTTATTATTTATATATTGGGTTTAAAAAATCTAGTACTTTTATTGACGAGTCGACTATGTGCTCTATCGGACAAAAAAAAGCTTCGTACCCAGATCTTAAATAAATAATCACAGTTAGCTTTGTTCATTCATTCAAACATTATATGATATTGATTACTATTTCAAAGCTAATAGTCCAGTAAATGAAGGGTCGAACCTGAAAGTTATTAGTTCCCATTTTTATTTGCTAGTTGATAAGTGGCATTTGGCACCCCCTTGAAAATGAGCCCGAGTTTGCGTATAAATATTGTGCGGCAGGGGGAGAAAACGGCCCCCAAAGGACTCGGAAAATCGGTTTTCCGCGAATATCTCTCAAAATATGGCAGTTAGAGATTTTTTGTTCAGATAAAAATTGAAGATCAGTTTCTTGCCTACAAAAATAGTCCTTATCATTTTTCTCGAAAATTTGACCGTTTTCGAAATAAACGGGCCCAAGCGCACCTAGAATGTTGAGTTTCTGTGTTGTATGCCGGAGAGCACAGTCCGTGCCGGGCGGACAAATTATTCAATAACTTTGTTAAAAATGCAAATTTTGTCATTATTCAAAGTTCTTCTGGAAGGGAAAATCTGCCGCTACCATTTTCGGTGACTCGAGTTACGTTTTTAATCATTGGCCGTATCGAAAAAAGGGGTCAAATATTGTTTTTCCATGCATTTTTAGTCCTCCCCTGAATTTGTTCCTATTTTTTTTGTATTGCACTAATTTGCTCCAAGTTTCCTTGATTATGGGTCCTCAGAAGGTCCTTTGTCACCTGTAAAATTTGTATAATCTAATTTTCTTGCATTTTGATTAAAACTTTGTTTGTTGAATCCCAATTTTTTGCTGTTTTTGGAGTGTGGGGAAATTTTGTAAACAACCACCAATTAAAAATTCATACATGATCGGATTGGTCTCTATGATATATCATTTGAAAGCTAAGAAGGTCTACTTTTCGGCTGTGCAATTATTTTTTTTCCACAAAATCAGCGATTTTCCAAAAAATTTGAAAAACGCGTGCTCAAGGAACAAGCGCACTTTTTCTTTTCATGGCATTTTTCTCCCTACCCTATATTTCTGACATTTTAACACCTTGACTAGTGTAAAGGTTGAACTCTCACCTTTCCATCAATGTATAAAAAGTCATCTCATTTATACGTGGGGAAAAACCCGAAATGTAATGCTATAATTTCATTACTTTCATTTTTTCCGTCGTTCGTCGCGTGTGTGCTCTATGCGGCGCTCGTGTCGTCTGCTACAGTCCATGCGACCACAGTAGCATTTTGTTGGTTAATGTTTGGAGATATTAAATGCGTTGGCTTTCTTTCATTGTTTTGATAAATATTATAGTCATAGAAAAAAAGAGTGATAATAGTCAAGAATATTGAACAAATTTTGAGGTTTTTCGTTTAAATTAACTTACGAGTACATCACAGACCTAAAATATAGAAAGTGAAGATTCAAATCTTGTCAAATTGGAGCAAAAAGTGAGCATTTGTTTATGTTGTTTTTATTCAAGAACATTTGTTTACAAATAACAATTCTGACTCAAATCTTGGTCTACTTTTCTTGTTATAGAAAAATGGAGGTTAACTCCGCTACACCGGTGTGTTTCCTTTGTAAGGAAGATGTTTCTGGGGATGATGCCGTCACCGTAACTCGGGGCTTAGAAAATTTGATTATCGTTAGCAAGGAAAGGAACGATAATCATCATTTATTTTTGGAAAAACAGTCGTCTTTGCAAATGCACAAAGTGTGCAGGAGATGCTATTTTCTCAAACGGAATGACAGTTTCCAATGCCACAATTTTGTCTCTGACGAGACCAAAAGATTTGACCATTTGAGCAGCCCCAAGAGGAAAAAGGAGCGCAGGAGTGATGGGTTTGATTTCAGGGCCAATTGTATGTTCTGTGGCTTGCCAGCTTCCAAGGAACATAACAAAATAAAAAAACGTCCAGGGGACCCTTTTGTCTGAATTAAAAAAACAGAATTCCAGACACGGCTTATGATAGAAATCAAAAATGGAATCCAGGACGAAATCTGTAAAACATTATTGGATAGAATTTCAACAATGGATCTTGTGAGTGCCGAAGCAAGATACCACAAAAAATGTCAATCAAAGATTTTCAAGCCTCCACCCGTCCATTCAAAGCCTGGACGTCCCAAGGATGAACATATTCCGGTCCAAATGGGCAGAGTTCTAAAGAATATTGAGGAAACTAAAGAAAAACTGTACCGCCTAGCTGATTTGCTTGAAATTTCAGGTGAGTGTTTCAAGAAACACTAAGATTCCAAAAAAACCGGCCTTTTTCAGGGCCACAAAAACTTTCAACGTAGAAACAATACTTGGTTCGTCACCATATGTTGATTAGAAGTATTGTATCTAATAGCTACGAATTATTTCTTCCCAGGTGATCCTCCTATGATTCGTGCAACCCTGATTGCATGCTTAAAAGACGAATTCGGCGAGGACCGGATAGGTTTTTGTTCTGAGAATGGTAGTGGAACAATCATGTACTTTAAGGATAAATAATATGAAGTTATGAGGGAAGAATGGAACCATAATGGACTTAACAGCGAGGATGAAGAGACGAAAATTCTCGACCAAGCGGCAGCAATTATTCGGCGCCACATGCTGTCATTTCCACGTAATAGGGCCATGTATCCTCCAAGTGACTGCCTCCTGGCCGAAGTGGATGATAGTGTCCCAGATAAGTTACAGTATTTAATTAATAAGATTGTTTTGACCGATAAAAACAACGATCTCGCTTCTCTAAAACGAAAATGCACTAGCATCAGTCATGCAATAATGGTAACAGTTCGACCGAGGTTTTTTTTGTCGCACTTGCAGCTCGGTTTGGCGGTAATGCTTTTCCGAAAATTTGGTTCTCGAAATCTTATCGATATCCTTTTTCAATTGGGAAATTGCGTGTCTTATTCGGAGGTGATGAAGTATCAAAATAGTATAATGTACGCTCAGCCCCCAAAAATCAAGAAAGGTTCCTTTGCTCAATTCATTTTTGACAATTGCGACTTTAACACAAATACGATTGACGGAAAAAATTTCTTTCATGGAATGGGAGGAATTCTAGCTGTCACACCGAAAGATTGTTACGAGGCCAAGCAGCCCTTATTACGTGATATTGGCAATGTCGATAAGAAAGTCTTCGATGATCATAACATAAGCTTGAGAACTTACGACGGGGGCAACGAGGTCGGGTACAAAAGTATAATTGCCGCAGTCTTTGATATTCCGGATTTTAGTATTGCCAATATTGATAATGCGGATTTCTTGTGGATGTACGGTAGAGCTAAGGTTTGGAAGACTTCAGGGTGGAACGAGTTCATGGGGAAACTAACCCAAAATATGCCATATCAACGAAGTAAAGTTATCTGCTTGCCGTTTATTGATCATCCGCCAAGTGACAACGACACAATTTTCACGGCCCTGACATATGCTGCAGAAAAATCCAAAGAATTGGGTCTTCATACCTGCTTCGTTACGTTCGACCAGCCACTCTCTTATTACTAGACTGGGTGGATTTCATTTGCTTCTGTCGTATCTCGGCAGCATTGGGTTCATTATGTTCGGCAATGGGTTACCAGAATTGATGAGTATTTGTTACGCTGCTGGAACGTCCAAGAAAATGCTCTACGGGCACGCATATCACCGTGCCATGCGAGCTCATTCACTTGTTTTTGCTGCTTTATGCGAACGGATATTTAATATATAGGGGTACACTCATGCCGGTCCAAACCACTAAAGACTCAGCGGTTCCGGAACTCTTAAAGATGATATTTTGTCAATGTAAGAAAGAATGTATAAGGGAACATGTTCATGCAAGAAAGCAGGGCTACCACGCTCATCTATTTGTGGTTCATGTGAGTCCCGCCAGTGTTCAAATTATATAGACAGCCAAGATACGTTACCCGAAGAGATTGAACTAGAGGAAACTCTAGAACTAGAAGGAGTTGTTGGCGAGGGCGACGTTGATGACCAAGAATTATTATCGGACTCTTGTGACGTGGACTGGTGATTTACAGATTTATGTCATAATCTTAATGTATTTTTATATATTTTTCTATAATAAATGAAATTTAAAGAAACTTTATAACTCTTTATTCCAAAAACCTCGATCCGGATGGTTGCAAAAAAATTTGCAAAAATTTGCCGAGAATCTGCAAGAAATTGTTGTTGAGTATTATGGGTAAATATTCTTCACACTTTAGAGATTTTTAGTTTTCGTTAGGAAAAGCCTAATGAACTTCAATACTTTGCCACATGTGCAAAACTGATTGTCGCTAGTTTCTGGCCAATTGGTGGGGTCCATCCTGCTGTGATTAATCTTATGGTCTGCTTGCCTTGCGAGAAAAACAAGACGCTCGGAAACATAAATATCCTTCAAAATTATATGGTTTACGGCGTTTCTCATTTATGTCCCCGAGGATTTTTCCAGTGGATAGAATGTGGTGGCGCCATCTACAATCGGTTTACACAGTCCAAAACATTGAAAATAATGTATTTCCAACACCCCATCTCAAATTTTGTAAAAATCTTGCATATTTTATGAGTCTCAAAATTTTGGATTTTTCAACCCGACTTTTTGCAAAAAATATTAATATTGCGAAAAAAATCATTAGGACCATTTTTGTAGAAAATTAACTGATCTTCAATTTTTATCTGAACAAAAACTCTCTAATTGCCATTTTTTGGGAGATATTCGCGGAAAACCGATTTTCCGGGTCTTTTAGGGCCATTTTCTCCCCCTGTCACACACTATTTTTACGCAAACTCGGGCTCATTTTCAAGGGGGTGCCAAATGCCACTTATCAACTAGCAAATAAAAATGGCAACTAATAATCTATAGGTTGGCCTTTTTTTCCCCATTCATTTACTGGACTATAAGTAGATTTGTCTAATCGGTACGAATCTTTAATTCAATTATTAATTATTCTCAATCGTCAATTTCGTTTTTTTTTTCGAGTTGCTTGAAGGGTACCTTTATAAAAAACATGAAATTTTGGCGCAACCGCACCTTAAATTCCTCCTTGTTTTACGAAAATAACAAGATATTAACGTTGAAAAATTTATTTTTATTTTCTTAGTGGTATTCGAGTTTCCAAATACAGCGTTTAGACGTTTTATTTGATTTTTTTTCCTTCATTTTCAAAATATTCGTATTTTCAGCTATTCCCGAATAAATCGCCTACTAGGCGTTTTTTACGATGGAACATGGAAGACAGTAATCGAATTTATGAGTAGGTGTCACTAGTGGCTAATTATAAAAAAATATGAACGAAAGATGTGACGTCGTGAGGTGTAAATAAAGGGGTTTTAGTAAAAAGGATTATATTAAATGATTTTCAGATCATTTATATATCAACTCTTCTTCTTGATTACTTACTACATAATCAAAATTAGTTTTTATAAGATATTTCATTTAAGAAAAACGAAATTAAAAAAATAAAACTTTTCATATGATTAGTATGAAAAATCCATTTTTTGTTTGTCGTTCTTTCCCCTTATATTTAGTTTGAATTTGATGCTTGCGGCTTGTATATCTAGGTGTTTTGGTATAATCATGCTGTATTATGACTTTCTAAAAATAAAATAAATCTGCATTCGAAATTAATTAATAAAATTAATATCAAAGCGTGATCCTCTAGGTTTCTTGTTGAACCACATACTATATTTCTAGCGACCCTAGTGACAAATCCCCAGAACACAATGAACCACAGAAGAAAAATATTTATTTTTATTTTAGTGGAATGAGTAAAACTACCGTCACATGTTAATTTAATTAATTTGGCCCATACAATTATAACAAAACAAATTAGGCAAATTTTTATTTTATTTTATATTAAGAAAGCTAATTTACGAATATTCGCCTACACAAAATAAAATTCAAATCGATTTCCAATTATATCTGTACATATGTATGCATATAAAAACATCAAAAATAAATTAGTTTAATTAAAACATAAATAAAATAAAATGTTTAGTAATAGTTTTTTTTTTTTATAGTTAAACATTTATAACACAAAACAAAACGAAAACACATAAAACTATTTACCATATATACGAATATATTGTCATTAATTAATACCATTGTTATCATTATTATTATTATTTATTAATTTGCAGCCCGTATTAAATTCCCTTTTGTGTTTTAGATTAATAAATAATTAATTAATTTATTAATTGTAGCTGCAAGATTTTTGCAAATCCACCGAGCATTATTAATTAATTTCGTTGTGTGAATATTGAGTTATACTAATTAATTAGAGTTGCTCTTGATTAAATTGTTATTGTTTGTTAGATAAAATAAAAACTAAATAAATTAGTTTGTTGTTGTTGTGACGCGTGTGCGGATGAATTATATTTTGGTTTTTATTTGTTATTTATTTTATTGTTATTTTTAATATTTTAAACTGTAGAAAACTGTATTATAAACGATTTATATATTTTGTAGTTTACTCTCTTTATACACAGATTATTTAGTAGAACGAGACCTTCTGACCTCAGTCTTTAATATTAGTAGAAATTATTTAGTTGTCCATTATAGTTTTTGGCGGTATATTGTTATTAATACAGACACACACGATGTATAATTGTTAATAAAGAATAAGTGAGAAAAAAAAAAAAATTTTGTGTTACACGATTTAATTAAAAAATGATTTTTATGGTGCGATATGAGGATATGTATGGTGTGATAAAGAAATGTGAAAATTATATGTGATTAATAGAAAAAAAAATATGATTTACCAATTATAGATTGATTTAGTTTTTTTTTTTTTTTTTTTTTTTTTTTTTTGAATGAATAATAGTTTGTTTATTTTGGTTGATGATCGATGATTTCTTATATCTAAAGATGAAGAAATGATATTTTGAAAATGATTTTAATTTTATTGTTGTTTTTGTATCGTCAATTTGAAAAAAGATTGATTTATTAAATAGTAATGGGGTAAGAGCTTTTTCAATTAGCGATATTTGATGTGATGATTTTTTTTTAATTGTAGCCATTTACGCGAAGTTTTCGATTATTTTATGAGTAAACGCTGAAAATAATTAATTTATGATAAATGAGCTTCTTTCCAAGCCACCTACTCATTTCTTCCATATAAGGTAAAGTAAAATATTCGACTATTCGACCCTCTACTCCATCAGTTCCTAACAAAAGTTTCTTTTAAAACCTCTGGGATGGATAAAATCAATCTCACAACTCAACATAGACAAATCTTTATTTAATGAGATGTGCCACTTGAAAATAGTTGCAAAGCTCTCTATTAGTATTGAAATATTTCTCAAAATCAAAGAACTTGTTGCCAAGTATTTTCCTAGGAATTGCGGAACACTTTGTTTTTATGCTGTTGAATCAATGTTAAAATTTTGCGTGCTTGATGGGGAGGCATGTGCGAATCCAAAAACAGTTCTAGGAAGGGCTGAAGAGCTTTTTTGTTCAAAAAACCCATGGAAGGAAGGATATCACCCATCTGTCAGGTATCAGGCTTAAAATTAAAAAAGATTAATATTAATTTATTAATTAGGCGGGAAATTAAAAAAAAATCCAAAATTAAAATATACGTTACGAACTGAATAACTGAAATTTTTTTATCTCACGATTTATTATTGAACGCACGCATATGCATTCGTCACCTCAAGAGCAGTCGCATATTGTTCGGCTTTATCGAAAACAAAGCGCGGTCGCCAACATTTTTAGTTTCTTAATAGGAAACAATAAGATTGCAAAAAAAGCGCGTCGAATAATTTCAGAATAGAGTCCCCCCCCCCCCCTCCGGTTTAATAGTGATGGTACAATTTTATAACTAATCTTATTGTACAAATTTAATAATGTCTTTAATTGGTGGATTGGAACATTTCGATCAGAGCAAATCTGATATCAAATACTTTACGAAAGATGCTCGTATGAGCAATTGTGTTGGTAAATGTTGTGGATAGTGGAAACATATGTGTATAATACGTTAAAAAATTTGTGTACCCCTCTTAAAAAAACGTATGACCAAAATCTATTTAGATTTCACACACGTGATGAATCAACAAACGAAATACTGGCTGAATATGCAATTGAATTTAAACGGTTAACGCGTACTTGTACCATATTTTTAGCGCTTTTTTTAAAGACGCGTATACGTGACCGTTTTATATGTGGTTTAAAAAGTGAAGCGATGCAACAGAAATTGTTGTCGGAAGGTGGTGAATTAACTTTTGAGGATACATATTCTAAAGCCATAGGCATGGAGATGGCACATTCATCGATGCAAAAACCTCTCCCTCTCGACCAAATTTACGAGAAATTAGTATCGTACAAAGTTTGAATGAAAACGATTTAAAACCAGTAACTAGCTCGCATTATAATGTAAACAAACAGTGCAATAATTACAATAAACATCACGGGAAATTTTGTTTGGTGAAATGTTAAACATGTTACAACTGTGGTAAAAGAGGTCATGCGACAACCATGTGCCCTAATAATAAAATAAAAAAATCAATTGTGTTGACGATGAGGATAGTGAATTGAAAGACGGTTTTGGGTTATTAAATTTTGTAAATGGTGTATTCTTGAAACATTCGAATTGGTAACTTATAAAATTAATAAGGTTACTATGGAAATTGATACTGGGCAGCAGTAACGGTTATTAGCTCATTTGTGTTCAGTAAATATTTTCCAGAGCTTGTGTTGAAAAAGATTACCAAGCAGTCTAGAACAGTTACAGGAGAGATTTTGGATATAGTTGGAAGTATGTTTGTGGATGTTGAGTTAAATTCAAGAACATTTAATGTGGAATTATTGGTATTTGGAGCAAAGCAATGGGTACCCTTACTAGGAAAGATTGGTTGGATTGGATTATGCCAGTTTGATTAATAAATGGGTGGATTTTCACCATTACCCTCTACTAAATATTGATGATATTTTGGCAGGATTATCTGGTTACAGCGTATTTACGGTTCTGGACTTGGCTGGAAGTGGAAATTGCTAATTATTCAAAGGCATTATTCATTATCAATATTAATTTGGGCTTATTTCGATACAAAAGACTTACATATGGGATTTTCAGTGCTCCAACAACCTTCCAAAGTATTTTGAATGAAATACTGAAAGGATTACCGAATACTATGTTCTATCTAGGTGACATTCTGATAGCGGGAATAATTGTTGAAGATTGTTTTACCAACGTGAGGGCTGTTTTACTACGTCTTGAAAGCTAGTTAACTTTTAGAGGAATTTTGTTGAGTTCAATTGGAATAAAAACTGCAACATTGCAATCAATAAATGTAAACAAGGTCGGACGAGTAATAATATTTTAGCTCACTACGACCCGTCAAAGAAGCTGTACTTAGCTTCTGATGTAAGTTCCTTTGGAGTTGGTGCTGTTTTAAGCCAATAAATTAATGGAGTAGAACGACCATTGATGTTTGCATCAGCAAGTCTAACTGTTCACAGTTGGACAAAGAGGCAATGGCTATCGTTTTTAAGGTGAGGAAGTTTAATAAATTTCGTTTTGATCGTAATTTTATTTTAGTCACGGACCATCAACCGCTGGTGGCATTATTTGATAACAAAAAAAAAAAGCAGCACATAGACTTCAGAGATGGTCTATTATATTGTCAGGCTATAACTATGTGATCAATTAGAAAAAAGGAAAGGAGTTGGCTATTTCGGATGCACTTTCTCGTTTCAACACTCGTTTCCGCAAAACTTATCAACACAAGTTGATAAGTTTTGCGGAGACACTTATATAAACTTAATCAACGTATTTGCTGAGGTGGACGAAATTACTCTCTGTTATGGAGATATTGCCTGGGAAACATTAAAGGACGTTGTATTAGCGAAAATTATGTCGAATGTTAAAAAAGGCTGGCCAATTTCAACTGATGACATAGACATGAAACCATTTTTAAACAGAAAGTTGGAACTGTCACACGAAAGTTGGTGTCTACTTTAGGGAAGCAGAGTAGTAATTCCGCCATCTTTAAAAAATATTGTTTTAAAACTTGGGTAAGAATGAAGATGTTGGCCAGGTCACTGTGCTAGTGGCCAAACATGAATGATGATATTAAGAAAATTATAGCAAGTTGTGACGTTTGTCAACGCTTTCAGAATGCAAATGCATCCGACTTTAAAGAAACAGGATGGTCGAAATGTGATAAGGTTTAGCAAAGATTACATGCTTGTTTCTTTCATTTTGGGAATAAGATACTATTTTTAATTTTTGATTCAACATCAAAATAGATCGATGTTCATATAATGGGGGAACATCCGTAGTTGATGTTGTTGCGAAATTAAGGCAAACGTTTTGTATTTTTGGGTTGCCCCATGAATTAGTCACTGATAATGGACCACCTTTTGGAGCAGCTTCATAAATTTTTGTCAGCGAAATGGAATTTCGCCTTTGAAAAGTCCACCATATATGGAGACTATAAAAGTCCAGCAAATGGACTCGCTGAACGGGCTGTACAAACGGTTAAGAAAGGACTTAAGAAAGGGCACTACTGAGTTAAGAAAGGGCACTACTGTGCAAATGGTCAACAAAATCAAAGATATTGTGTATAGTTGGGTTTAGTAAAGATTAAAACAAATTTGGGCATGAGAAAAGTGCAATTTCAAAACGACTACGTACCAACTCACTTGTTCGCAGTCGCCGCCGCCCAATTGGTGGACTTAAAGTATGAAATGCTGCCTCATTTGCCAGGTGCAAAAAATGTGTGTCTTCTTCCTGTTTCCAAACATGAGAAAATGGCTCGGCAGAAAGCGGTTCATATCGAACGAAGCCAAATTTGTCGACTTCGACCAAATCTATTTTCGAACAATGTGCTAAATGTAACGAGCTAAAAGTATTAAAAATAAATCGATTTTTCACTCTAACCCTTTGCATGAAGCATGGTATTTAATGTTAGCAGAGTGAGTAAAGATGTGTGCATTTCTGTAATAAAAACCAAAGAAGTGGAGGGCGGAACATCAATCATTTGGCCTACGAGCGGCAAAATCCTAAATTCGGCCCTGATTTTGGATAGTATAGAGATTATGTCCATAGGGCGTTAATGCGATGAGTATGAATCGCCGTTCTTTTCGGCTGTAGGTGCACATTTTCAGATGGCGCTATTTTCCAGATGGTGGGGCTTAAAATAAGACTGGCAGCAAATACGCAAATACGTCTTTAACTGAAGTATTTATGCGAGTTCGTCTTGAAGTATATGAACGATGCATTCACTTCGTATACATTTGTCTGGGAACATCGCTTCCTTCGTAAACGACCCGTAAACGTCACCACGCAATCCTCCATTTCGAAGCAGAAACCCAATAGTTATTCCAGTGACTTCAGCGAGTTCGGCTTCATAATCTAACGCAGAAATTATCAAATGCTCAATCTGTACTAGCCACCGCCATCATCAACGTGCTTGATAAACAAGGTTCATCGGTCCCATTTTGTTAATTGCTACATAGTGGGGCATCAGCAAACTTCATTTCCGAGAGGCTTGCGCAAACGGCATAAACTGATGACATCTGTAGGAGGAATCGGATCTGAAAGCACTTTATCCAAGGGTTTCTAATCACCCATCACTGCGGTTATTCTTTCTAGATCACAAAGGAGTTTCAAAGTCCAGCTGAAGTAAAACTGGCTGACCCATTATATTTCAAGTTCCAAAATGTCGATCTGCTTATTGGACCAGGTTTATTTTGGGATCTATTGGAAATAAGTTCAAAAAACTAAGAATGTGAGAGACATTATGTTCTTCACAATCGCCGAACTAATGATGGATGTTACATTGTCTGATTTGCTTCGAGAAGAGGCTTTACCGCTTGCCCGAAATGAGAGCAAGCTATTCGGAATTTATTCGGGACTACAAGACGCTGAAGCACTTGGAGGTTGTCGACGATTTTGATGCCACACCACCTTTTTGCTTCTTGCCGTATAATTGCGTATTAGAGATGGCCAGATCGAACACAAAATTGAGGGTCGTTTTCGACGGCTCATGCAAGATTTTATCATCATTTTCGTTGAATGATATTCTTTATTCCCAAGTTGCTGAAGTTAATCGGAATTTTCAGTTATTTTTGTGGTGGTTCAACCAAGATGATCCAATTCAAATTCTTCGCCTGTGCACCGAAACGTATGGGACCGCACCTGGGGTCTATTTGTCTATAAGGAAATCGCTTGTCACTTAGCGACAAATGGAGAAGAACGTTTCCCGATCGGCGCTTAAGTGCTCCATCAGAATTTTTATGTTGATTTGCTGGACGAAAATTCAATCGAGAAGATTTTGCAGATTAGAAAATAAATCACGAAATTGCTGGAAGCGGGAGGCTTCTCATTATCCAAATTCTGTTCTAATGAAGAGGCGATCATTCAAACAATTGACACCCAATTGATGTTTTTCGGTATCCTATTTTCCAAACAGTACTTCGGATAAATTTACGAAACGAATTGTTCTTTCCGAAATGGTGAGTTTGTTTGATCCACTAGGATTGTTATGTCCAATTATAACCCGTGCAAACATTTTCTACCAAGATCTGTGGAAGCAAAAATTGGATTTGGACAAGGGGGTGTACTACGAAATCCCGGTTTTCAAAATCCCGGATTCAAAATCCCCGGTTACCAAAATCCCGGTTTTCAAAATCTTGGTTTTGAAAGATATATTTTTTAAAAATTCTGGTAAAGAAGAATTTTAATTTTGAAATGGGATTTCATAGTATACCGGTATTTAAACAACAACAAACAAAAACAGATTTGTGAAAATAAACCGGGATTTTGAAAATCAGGATTAAGAAAAAAACAGGATTTTGACAAACCGGGATTATGAAAACAAACCGGGATTATGAACACCTGCGACAAGGAGTTAAATGCAGAGCTGTCAGCTGATTGGAACCGATTTCGCACTGAATTGGGGTCACTTGGGACTATTACGATTCCAAGGATTGTGTGCGGCGACCTCAAAGGCATCAGAATCGAGTTACATCGTCGTCCGGTAATTCGATTGCTTTGTGCCAAAACATAGCTGGTACCCAGCAAAACTATTAAGATACGATCTCCAGACTATAGCTGTTCGAATAAAGAGCAATGTTTCGAATGACATCACGATTTCAGCAAAATATTATTGGACCGCCGATTCTTTATTCTGTCTGTACTGGTTAAATAACGAGCCACATAGGTGGAATACATTTGTTGCTCATCGCGTTTCCAAAATTCAATAATTAACCAAAATTGTGAGTTGGCGTCACATCCCAGGTACAATGAACCCTGCAGACATCGGCAGTAGTGGTGCTATGCCGAGCAAGCTTTCCAATTCTAGTAACCGGTGAACGGCCCTGAGTTCCTGTACAAAAATCAAGAAAATTGGCCCCTACCGCACCAGCCAGCTCAGGATGAGGAACAGGGGGGATATTCAGGGGTTTTATTATAGAGTGCCGCGCTCCCATGATGACAAAGAACGGGCGCAAATTACTTTTACAACGACATGAATTGGCTCACTTTTACAGCAAGATACCTTCGCCAACTTAGTCCGAAGAAATGCGTGGATTGGATCTTTATATCATACGTTTGCGTGGAGCGGATCTTTATATCCCCTCGAGCTTCTAACTTTAGCGGGCTTTAAATTATGTAGGCTCAATTAAAATTATGAAGCGGCTCATCTGTAATTTCATTTGTGAAGTAGGGACTATAGTAGATGATTTGCAGACAATTGTTAAACAGGTGGCAGGTGTAACATATTCCCGTTCAATAAAACCTGTTTCTGCAGACTCGAATGATCTTCAACCGTTGATTTCGAGTCATTTTATTTATGGCGGACAGCCAACTGCACTCCCGGAATTACCGCTGGATATCCCAGTCAATCGCATCAAATTGCGTCAGCATGTCACTGGCTATGCTTTTAAAAGAAATATTTAACCACGCTGCAACCTCGATCGTGTTGGAACAAGCGCCAGGAGAATCTGCGTGAAGGAATGATGGTACTTCTTTGCGACAATTTGTCACCACCTTTGTGCTTGTCGATTAGACGTATCGTTAAAACAAATCGCGGGGAATAAGACCGAGCATTTGGAGTCGCAGGGCAACCAATCCAAGACAACGAACAAAATTAATTCTTTTGGACCTATTTCGTCCAAAGCGGTGAAGACTTAATTCGTCCAAAGCGGGGAGGATGTCAATTCGTTATTCGTATTTTCTAAAATTTCTTGTACACCCTATTATTGGGTAATTTTTCAAACTCATATGGTAATACGGTTTCCATATTTTTGTGAACATAAACAATGTCTTTGTAAATTTAATTTAGTATTGTCTTTTTTGCTGGTCAAATAAATTTGTCAAAGAGCAAAGAAGTGGCTCCCAATAAATAAAATAAACAAAAACCCTTTAAACCGTTGTAGGTATCTAAATACAATGAAATTTTACCCTTGAAACCGATTTTGACAATTAGATTTGCGAGAAAGTTCACACGACCTCGAAGGTAAATGCTTTCTAAAGGTACATTTTTTACTATTCTAAATGATTTCGAAAGCAAAAATTATAAAACCAAAGCCTGCTAAGATAATATTTTAAGTAATATGTTTTTGCTATGGAAAAATTAATATTTGACTACTTATGCTGTGTGCCTCAGAAGACTTTTTAAACTAAACTTTTGTAAAACCCAGTAATTGATGCAATATTTCAATAGATGTCACTAGGTTAAAGTATTCAACTGTGCCTTTGCTTATACTCAACTAAACTTTTCAAATGTCATTCAAATTTTATAAACAACTCAAAATATTGTAAAATTATAAATTTTTTATTATTATGTTGTAATATTATAACAAATTTAACCTTGTGCATTGTAAAGCACGAAGCATTATGGAAAATCCATTTGGACTAGAGAAAGCACGATGGTGGGCGATTTTTAAAATCACTGAAATTGAAAATTAAAAATTGCGATAACCGCCTGTTGGGTAGTGTACAATATTTGCATTAATAAGAGTTTTGAGTTGAAACCGTTTGAAGTAGTCTTAAATGAATACTTCGATAATCTTAATAATGATGCAGATAATGAAACAGCTTTAGGATTATTGATATACATTAAGGAATCTTTCCATAGAGATAAATGTAATATAATAAAACAATATGGATTTAGTCTTTTATTTAAAAGTAATTCTTATAATAGTTCAGCCTTTCAAAATTCAATATATTTCACCATATCCACAATTTTATTATTATGTATTTACATATATGAAATACAAATACACACATGTCGTCAGTCATCTTCGCTTGAACTAGAAAGTTCCATCAAACTGGACATGTACTTTATGTACAGTTTGGTGGCTTTTTTTTAAAACTTCATATTTTTTCTGTTGTTTATTTTGTACATTTTGGTAATTTAATTTTTAATTTGGGCATACTACGTATTTTAAACTGTACGTCACACATTATGAAAAGTCGTTGAAAAGTAACCTCGTACATTGACTTTTCACCTAGCATCTATGAGGAAGTAGCGGAAGCTTCAAAATTTGAAAAGTTTAGTTTGAAAAGTCTTCTGAGGCACACAGCATTAGTCAACCCAAGAGTAATAATTCATCGTGAGTTTTGTTTTGTTTTCTCCACGAACAAAAGCATACTTAATAAAGTCTGCCGAACTTATTACTAATCAGGAGTAGAAAAGATTTTAATTTAAAACAAAATTAATTTTTCAATTAAATGACGCCAGAATCTATAGGAAAAGGTGAAGTGAAATTTTGTGCGTTTACGTGTAAACGGCCTATGGCAAAGACTTATATTTCATACTAGTTGTTTTTGCTTAGAATTTTATCCTAGCACGGCATTCCGAGGCATCCCGTAAATATTTTACCACAGCAAAATTTTGGAAACATCACTAAAACAAAACAATTTATAACTAATTTCGTCAACAATAGACGCACGCGTCAAAGATTATCATTGTTAACAGTCAGATTTATTAAAAAAATAAATGGCGGGAAGCCTCACACTGTGGTGCTAAAATACATTTAGCTATCTTCAGTTTAAATTTTTTTGTAGACATCTCGGCACGAAGTTCGAATTTTATGCCCATAAACAACTTTTAATTAATTTATAAAAATTCAAAGATAACCTAATAAAACGGCTCCTCCACCCCTTCATACTCCTTCGAACTTGAGATCAATTATTTATGGTAAGAAATTTGGTTTGAGTTTTAATTCCCATGAATTATTTAATAAAAGTTAAAATCGAGGAATTGAAGCTTGCTTTGCTTTAATTTTTAATTTGAAAATTAAGGATTTAAGGAGTTTAGAATCCAATGTTTATTCATAAAATAATCGATAATTTATTTACCTTTCGTAGAAATGATTCCTAAAAAAAAATCTTAACATCATTTTCATTACTTTGTAACAAAAAAAAAATTTAGAAAAATTATAACAAAAAATTTGAGTTGAATGAAAAATGAGAAACAAAAAAATGCATCGTCAAATAATGAATTAAACTTACATCAAAATCTCCAATCGTAAATCTTGTAGCTGATAATGTTTGAGCTGGCGGCAAATCTGGACTAACCAACTATTGATAGCCCATTTTATTAATGCGTGTGATTTACATAATATATAACATTTTAATTCAATTGATTTTTATAGTTAGTACGCACACATAGACCAGTGTATAATTCATATTATTTTTAGTAATAGGATGTAGGTGTGTATGTATTTGTTATTTATATAATAATTTTAATTATATTATGGACAGACAGAATGGTATGACAACATGAAAAAATGAATAAAACATAGATAATGAAAACAATAATTAGTAAAAAAATATTTAATTATTAGCAATAATATTTATAAATATTCTGTTAAATTATTTATATATTTAGCAATAAAATAAAAATTAAAAATTATTAAGGCTTGTGTTAGTAAATAAAATAAAATATTTAACCGGTAAAACAGTCTTCTTCTGAGCGCGTGATTAATGATCCTTTTCTCGTCAAAGAGTAAGTTTTTTTTAGTGTTTATATGTAAAATAGTGTTCATATATAAAATAGTTCGTGTTTTTGTTAATTAACAATAAATCGTTTTTTAATGTCATTCAATTTATATAATAAATAAATAAAAAACTAAATTCTGAAAATTTATTTGTAAAACTGTAAAACGAACTCACCTCATCCTCATCAATCATTTCCTTTGTCGATGCGGTTGTCTCATTACGTCTAATGGAACCTTGATGTATGTCGAGATCGACTTTCAACAATTGGAATCTTCTTAGTAGAAAGACTATTAGCATCGGTAGTACACCGGCAATGATCATAGCCAAAGCAATCCCCATCACCCAGTCTGGGTATTCGGTTTGTTTTACTTGGCCCTGAAAAACAATGAAAAAAAAAATGTATATACATTTTGGTTTGCTGCTTTTACTTAATTGGTCTGTCATCACTTACTGTATTGGCATCCCAGGCACCATACGTTGGATTTTTTATCACCATCATAATAATTGACGATATCAATATACACACCATAATCGCTGGACCAATGTAACGCCATGTCCATTGCCAGTAGATACCTGGCCGATAACCCGTCATCTGATAAATATCTTCGGTGAATTTTTCATGTCCATAAATATAAATTACAGATACCATTTCCATTAGTGCAACCACAACCAATCCAATTGTACCAGCAAATGAATCAAACATCTTAAGCCAATATTCTCCCGCACCAGTCGTGAAAATTAAGCCAACACAAAAGCAAAATATACACACAACACCTGTAACATATGGCTTTCGTATACGTTTGAATATATCAATATCGAATATTGTACACAACATTCCTTCAAGGATACCAATTTGTGAACCCAAGCCGAGCGATAAAAGCATCATAAAGAAGATAACAGCCCAGAAGGGAGCTCCAGGCAATTCAACAATAGCTTGTGTAAATACAATAAATGCAAGGCCAGTACCTTCAGCCGCATTATTCAGTTGATCCTCTAAGCTGCAACGTACCACTTCATTATACTGTGAATTATTAGAAGCGAGAACTTGTTGTAACACCGATTCGTATTGTTCTTCCGTTGAGTTTTCCGTTAACATATTCCATTCCCCGAATCTCTTCTTATTTTCAATAATGCAATTCTTCAAATTATGGGTCGCCTTAAATCCTAAGATCGCAAAAATTACAACACTAGCATAAATAGCTGTGACCGCATTACATACTGAGACCAGAATAACATCTCGCACGCAATTATTTTTCGGTGTATTATAACTGCCGAATGCGATAAGGGAACCGAACGCCAAACCGAATGAGTAAAATACTTGTGTTGCTGCATCTAACCACACCGTCGGATCAAGCAGCTTTTCAACCTTTTAAGTAAATTATTCGTTTTTGTAATGATTAATTTGTTTAAGAAATCAAACTGATTTTCTTACCTTTGGTGTGTACATATGAATTAAACCGGCGCTAGCGCCCTCTAATGTAATACCTCGTATAAAAAATATGGTTAATACAATATACGGGAACAATGATGTAAAATATACAACTTTCCCAGAACTTTGAATGCCTTTCATCACAATGAAAAATACAACGGTCCACGCCAATAATAGGCACAGTACAATCCACCATTTTAGACCACCGCTGGATTCGATAGATGGGGCTGCATCGAGTGTTGTCCGATACCAGAAATATGCGGTCTCCGATGATTTTGTACATTCCAGTACTTCCGTTCCATTTATTTTGGGACATTTTGACCACGGCAGCTCATACTAAAATAAAAATGTAAACGTTTTTTTTTGTTTTAGATAAGGTTGTAATATATAGTTTAGAGAGAGGCTTACTCACACGAAAACTGTTAAACAGATAGAAGAAACACCATGTGATAATGACATTATAGTAGAGAGCAACAAACAGCGTAACTATACATGATGAAATGCCGATACCGCCAAGCCATGGATGTATTGTGTTCCACACACCCAACGAACCCAATCGCATTTTTTGGCCCATTCCGAGTTCAATTAAGAACAGTGGAATACCTTCAAGGATTAACATAATGGCGAAAGGTATTAGGAAGGCACCTAAAGAAAATGAAATTAAAAAATAAATAAGAAATTAGTTTTGATGGATGATTACTTATTTTATTGCGGTAAGTTTATAAATTTATACAAATATTATGGACTAGTGAACGTATACATTTCGATTCTATGAAAGCGTCTGAATTAATTTCAATAATTTTGAAATAAAGCTTTGTTATGTAATGCTTTGATACACAAATTTATAATGACTTTTAATTTATCGATGGTTTAAATTAAACCAAACATCTTTTCGTACATTTTTTACCCTATTTTGATATTTACTCATTTGATCATGAAATTTGCTTGGTCTTTCGAGGATTTTAACACAAAGAAGAGCCAAAACTTTTGAAACTTCTAAGTATTAGTGACGAAGCTCTCAATATAACTGTGTTCTGGAATCAAAAGGGCGTAAATCGACTTATGGCCTAATCATATTTTTCGTATTTACCGTTTTATTTATTATTAATACAAAATTATTCCAATTTTTATTGTGCTAGCTCAAACGAATGAGAGTATTTACAAACAATCATTCAACGAAACCGACTGATAGACAGAATTCTATGTATTTAATTTTAATTTATATGATTTTAATATGTTGTTGAATTGATGAGCTTATGATTATGAAAAAATCAATCTTCTCTTCAGGCCGCGGCGACGGGACTGATTATACAACAATTTACATTCTATATATTATACAGAATGTACTATGCGAGATGTACTAGCGAATCATACTAATAATGACAAATTCTCTTACAATTTTTCCTCTTCACGACATTCACACAACTCTATTTCTGTGTAAGCTAATTTTACTTTAATTTTGAATGTTAATTAATTAACGTGGGTTTCTTTTCAAAATTTGAAGTTTGATACATTTTGTATTTTTAAATTGTTCTACGTCTTTCTGTACAGTGTAAAGGTTAAATTATTTTGATCGCTGGTTCTGGGTAGCAGAAATCATTCGAGTAAAATTCGTATGGCATCATAGTGATATTGAACAAATGGCTAATCAATTGGAACAAAATGTGAACCAACCTGGAACGAGTGGTATATTATTCTAATGGAAAAAAACAAAAATGTCGAGAATGCAAACCACTTAATAATTTCCATAAAAAATTCAGCTTAAAAATATGTTTCGCTGAACAAAAGTTAATCTTTGACGAATATTGGGCTTTGGGAAACTATAATTTGGAATCTGTATGTGTGAGCGGTTGAAATACAGTAGAATTCGCTTATAGAGAACCCTCAAGGGACATAATTTTTTGTTCACTATATCCGGCTATAAGAAAGATTAACCAAAAAACAAAACCAAAACGGTTTATTCAAAAATATTCCATCATCAATGCTCCATGCCATCCTAATTATTTTTCAAGAATTTTCCACTTCACCACGACTTGGCTGTTGGTATTCTTCTACGTCCGATGAACCTTCTTCCTAATCTTCTTCCTGAGTGACTTCATTACGAACTTGGTTCAATATATCATCATCTTCGATTTCTTCGGATTTCACGATATTATCATCTACACTTAAATATTCCTGTAAAGCGGTTCCCCTACATTTTTTTCTAATTGCGGATTATTCCACAATATTTCGATATTGGTATTACTGTTACTATTATCAAGTTGTTGACTCGAAGCCCCGGAAAAAAATCCCGCCTTACAAAAACACTTGTTAATTGTTTCTGGTTTGACCTTATCCCAAGCCCTTTCGAAAAAATGCAGTGCATCCAACAAATTAATTTTAAAGTGGATTGCGGAAACAGCCCCTTCTTTATTCTCCAAAGCTGCGTAGTTTTTTCACAATAAATTCGCGATACTACACTTCTACAATTTTTTGTAACGTCTTGGTCCATTGATTGAGCTACGGCTGTGGTATTTGGTGTTATTAATTGTGGCCACAAAAAGCACCTTTCTCCCTTCGTTTAGAAATTTTTTGTCCATTTTAATTAAAAATTGTACCCATTCGACATGTGTCATCCACGATTTTCGATTGTTTTTATACATCACAGGAAGAGTTTTGATATTTTTGAAACAACGTGGTTTTGCGCTTTTACCTATAACAAGTAAGGGCAGTTTTTCGGTACCATCCACATTGCTTCCGACTAAAACCGTGATCCGCTACTTGCATAATTTCCCCGCAGCGCAATCATTATTTCTAAACTCTATGGTTTTATTAGGAAGTATTCTATAGAAGAAGCCCGTTTCATCTATGTTGAATAAATCGCTTTTGTTATATCCATCCAGAAGCAGAGGTAATTTTTCATTAACCCATTCTTTAACAACTTCCGAAGATACGGCTGCCTTTTGTCCCTCAATATTTTTGAATACAAGGTCGTTTCTTAAAGCAGTCGAGCCAACCGTCGCTTGGTTTAAACTCGATATTCATTTTTTCTGCAAATTGCGCTGGCCTTTTCTTTTACAAGAATTCCACTTAGATGAGCTTTTGTTACTCACATCTATTTTATCTATATTAAAATTATTTATAATATTAGAAATTACATGAATTAATTAACATTCAAAAAAAAAAAAAAAAAAAATTAAAAAAAAAGTAAAACTAGCTTACACAGGAATAGAGCTGTGTGAATGTCGTGAAGAAGAAAAAATTGTAAGAGAATTTATCTGTATTAGTATGATTCGCTAGTATATAACGCACAGTACATTCTGTATATATAGAATGTAAATTGTGGTATAATCAGTCCAGTCGCCGCGGCCTGATGAGAAGATTGATTTTTTCATAATCATAAGCTCATCAGTTCGAAACTGAATTGAATTCTCTTACAATCTTCGGAACATATTACAATCATATAAATTAAAAATGAGGAATCCCGTAAAAACTAAGGAAAATGTTTAAAGGTATAATTCAAATGTATGTATGTATATGTACACTGTATCAAAAAATTGTCCGTACACCCCTCGGTTAAAGAAAAATTGATGAAGAAAACAATTACAAATCAAACAAAAAATTCAGTTTTTATTTTTTTAAACTCAAATTACATTTAACAACCTGAAAATAATAATTATCATGAAGCAAACTAATTTACTTTTACGTTTCATATGATTTACTATTTAAACATCCTAAAACGATCTCAAATAATTGTCCGTACACTTGCACTTTTGTGAAAATTAACACTAGCACATTAACAATTTATTATTTGTTTTACTCCTATTTTCAACTAACCGTAAATTACGAAATTTTGTATGCGTAAAAGTTAATTACTAGTCGTACTTTTTTATGGCGAATGAAATATTGTCCAGTTAATTAAAAATGTTTCATTCTCGTACCAAAAATAGTGTAGAAATTAAAAAATTGATCATTAAATTGGAGAGTGAAGGTAAAAGTTTACAGGAAATTTCCAAAATAACTATTCGCCCGCGATCTTCGATTCCGCGATCATCCAGAACTCCCAAAAAACCAAATCACTAGAGATGGTTGTTGGGCGTGGTCACAACCGAAAGCTGTCCACACCTCAAATACATCTAATATAGAAGGCAATAAAACAGAATCGAAAGCTTAGTGCTCCATCGATCGCTGCGAAAATTTATCA
Organism: Tipula vernalis; assembly: GCA_958295665.1. NCBI lineage: Eukaryota > Metazoa > Arthropoda > Insecta > Diptera > Tipulidae > Tipula > Tipula vernalis. Next base: position 290,951,716 of record OY282559.1, on the reverse strand, counting down.
ACATAAAAAAGGAGCGATAGAACCTCAGACAATACGCAATATTTTGCATAAACAAGAGTATCGTCGATGTGCGACACGCAAGAAATGTATTTGCCGACAAAAAAAATATTAAAAGCGCTTGGAATAAGCATTGGGATATGTGAGTGAGCCCGAAGAGTTCTGGGAAAATGTTATTCCCTCAGAAGGAACAAATATTTAACGTTTTTGGTCCAGATGGGCGAGTTATGGTGTGGCGGAAACCGAACTCTGAACTTGAGTAAAACATGGTGGCGGAAATATAATGGTTTGAAGAGCTTTTAGCTGAAGGGGTGTAGCACATTTGACCTTCATAATGAACCGGTTTAATTATTTGGATATTTTGAAGGATAATATGTTAATAAGTGCTGAGAAAATGGGACATGGGCAAGAGTTTCGCTCCGTACATGACAATGACCCGAAGCATTCGTCAAATCTGATAAAGGAATGGTTATTGTACAATGTAAAGTAAATACTTCCTCATCCTCCCCAGCCACCAGATCTCAACCCCATTGATAATTTATGCCATTATTTGGAGCGAAAGATCCGTGAACACCAAATTAGCGGCAAGGAACAATTAAAATGGGTCATTGTGGAGGAATGGGCCAAAAATTCCCCCCGAAATAACTCGGAAGTTGGCTTTCTCAATGAAAAGAAGGTTGCAAAGTATCATTTCATGAATAGGTTACAACACGTAATATTAGACCTAACTTTTTTACCAAATTCCCTCAATTTCTTTGTGTGTACGGACAATTATTTGAGATTGTTTTAGGCGGTTTAAATAGTAAATCTTATCAAACGTGAAAGTAACTTAATTTATATCTTGATTATTATTATTTTCAGGTTCTTAAATGTAATTTGAGTTTTAAAAAAATTAAAACTGAATTTTTTTTTTTGATTTGTAATTGTTTTTTTTATCAATGTTTTCTTAACCGAGTGCTGTACGGACAATTTTTTGATACAGTGTATGTATAAACCTGTAGTAGTTTTATCTGTAAAGGGAAACAAAGTGGTATAACCGAAACGACATTCGGTTTAACCGTACACAGAGAAAAAGTGACCCCTAAAATCAATATAATTTTCCTCTTAAATATAAAAATGTGTAAATCCGTTAAATCCTTATATTAAAACCTTTTAAAATGAATATAGTATGTCTCCTCTAAATTTAAAACCTTATTTTCTTTTATTTTTTTATACGATCAGCATTAAGATTTAAAATTACAATCCTTTTAAAATTCTTCCTTGATTGGAAAGTCCGTTTGTTTTAAATATTAATAATTTTATTTTAAAACCGTTATTCTATGCACATGAACCATATTTAATTTTATTCATTTTTATTTTTGTTTTTTCGTTTACTTCGAAGTAGAGGAAAAGAGATATGTGCAGTAATAAAATGAGACGAATGCATTTAAATTACTTTTTGTTACAATAAATTGCTTTGTTCGCACATTCGACATCGATGTGCGGCTTTGAGTTTATCTAAATAGTTATGTGTGTTTAATATACATCAAAAATATTAGAAACAATCTAACTAATATAAACGTGAAACAGTTAAATAATAATATTTAGTGAATAGTGATACACAATAATTAATACGCCTATTACCGTTATTTAATAGTGAGTGCATAAAAATAAAATGGGGGAGGAAAATAGTGAGGTGGTTGAAATAGAGAACTATTCTTTTATTTGCGTCACAGACGAAACGGATGAAATTAGTGAATTGCTTCGAATCTGGGAGCTGTCGGAATCAACAATTAGTGTCATCAAATTATACGGCATTACAAAAGTAATTCATTTAGAAGCAATAGAATTTGAAAATATCCATACAATATTTAAAAAGCAATCAACTACATTTTTTGGTAATCAATTGCTTTTTACCAAAAAACTAAAGGAGTGGCGCAATGATCAGGTAAATGCTAAATTCTAAAACTTATTTTCGATATCGATTTTTATTTTAATTTATTAATTAACCCATTTGGGGCCAATTTAGTTTGGTTGATTAGAATAACAGTAACACGTGCTCCCAATTCAGCCCAATTGGAAACATCTGGAGCCCTATTTTACAACCACACACAACGTGGGTTGTTTAATAAGGTATTTTAAGGTTAGGTCGTCGAAACCGAATTAGTTATACCTGTAAATTTAATATTAGACCTAAAAATTGTAGTATGTCCTATTATCGACATCTAAATGAATTTTTTTAAATTATTGGGGGGAAACCAATGTTATGTGATGCCGACACAGTGACCACAGCTACAAACAGCAGGATTTTAGAATGGTTGGAAAAAATATCAAACGATATTAGTACAGGAACTTCTCAATGTTCCACACCATCCAACCTACCTCAAAACTCATATCCGTCAAACGGCTCAGAGTTGGAAGAAATTTTGAAATCGACAGTAAGGGGTGGACAAGTTTTACATTACTACGCAACCTACGATCGCCTTAACAACACTCAACAAAAACAATTAGTTCATTGCATTTAGCGTATTTCCTTGACAAATGTACAACAACAATTGCATAGGATAAATCCCCGCAAGAATAACATTAACCCAAAAAAAATTGGGTTTATTTAAACATAATTCTAATTCTTGGTTATGATACCTGCCACCAGAGTTAGATTACATATTAAATTTATATTTTATTTCGAAAGGTTGGCTTTTGTCAATTAAATCAAATTGGCTATTTTCTTGGAAAAAAATAAACTCCAAATAATTCGAATTAAATTTTGGTCAACAAAATACGCTTATAGTTGATTCTTGGCTAATGAACCATTCAAAAATTACTTATACCGATATGAAACGATGGGTCGAGCGGATAGAACAGTTGTTTCCAAAAGGAAAAATCGGTATGATTTTTAAACTATTCAATCACAAAATGAGAAATAAATTGTATAATTTATATTGCAGAGCATATATTTCATGCCTTGAAAACTCGGTCAAAGAAATCCTTCATGAAAATTAGTCTCGCGGTGGAGCAATATGGCACATAATAAACCTGCTTCTAGAGAAATTATTTCTTCGGATAACAACACAGAAATTATGGATATAGACATTTCTGACCAAGGTAAGTTTTTATTGGTGTAAAATATTTATGTTATTATAACAAAAAAAACAAAATTTAAAAATATTCATAAAATATTTTCAGAACTTACAGAATTGAAATGTTGGTTACAGAACCACATTAGCCCATGGGATCAAGTGGTTAACAATTGGAGACGTACATCAAAGTATCGGATTAATCAGTTCCAGAATGAAGATACTTTATTAAATAGTTTACTATTAGAATGGCCATTGCATAAAAATCCTGACGGCAATCAATCAATCAATCAAAAATTGATTTTGATACAATGCATCCAGGGAAGCAGTTTAATTTATTAAATGACTTCGAAGATTTCATATCAAAAATAATGGTTTGCTTCGATGAAGAAATTAAAGATAAAAAGTCTCTCGAAATGCTGCAAATTTTAAAAAAGGGTGACCTACAAAAATGTAAACCACATTAAGCTACTTTACAATAACACCCACTATAATATTGGTTTTATTATTATTCGACAGATTCAAAAGATTGTATTGTAGTATTGCTGTTACATGCGATTCTTCAGCCGCCAAGAATCAGTCGGAATTGTAAACCAACCATCTTACGGGCAACAAGATTTTATGATTCATATAAGTAATCTGAGTGAATTGCAGTTAACCATGGAAAATTTGGCAAAAAATGCCGAAGAAAATAATTGCGTACAACCAAAATTAATAGCAATCGGGCCGCAATTGGAAAAACTGGACCATTTTTATGTGTATTGCGAGGGGATACAGTACAAATCTACGACGTTCGTTAAAGGAATAGACACCGTAATTAAATTGTGCTATGTCTTTAAAACTCGTTATTCAAAAAGAGGTAAATTAGTGTGGCTCTTCCTTGAAGAATATTTCTTTCAATTAAAATCGGAAGAATACCCTTCAGTTACAAATTTAATTAATAGAATAACTCGAGCAAAAAACTAATAACTTTTCAGTGCTTCTTATGCAAAAATAACTTTATTAATTCAAATTTATTTATAAAACACCTAAAAACATTTCATAGAACACCAAATATATATATAAATTCGTATGTCGTCAAGTTGCTTGATTGTTCTCAAAATTTTCAAAATATTCATGCATTTCAGAAGCACTTAAAAAAACACGAAAATGTTCACAAGCCCAATCTTTTAAATACCCATTTTAATTCGCCATCAACCAAGGAATTATTTATTAATATTACAACGGATCGCGTGACTGAAGATCAGTCAAGTTCAAGTCTATGTATACCATATATTTTCCTGAAAATACTGAATTAACTCCTGATATTGATCAATTGACCACAAAACATAGTCAACCCTACAATTTTAAAGTTTCTGTTTCACAATTTCTTTTAAAACTACATCAGAAATCAGAATTGTCACGTAAAACTATAATTTTTATACAAAATTTATTTACAGAGTTTATAATGAAACCTATTTATAATAAATTATCTGAAGATATTACTTAGAATACCGATGTCGCTCAAGCATTGATTAATCCCTTTGGGCAATGAAATACGGAATTTAAATTGTTAGCTTTTCTTGAAAAGGCTGGAATATATAGTCCTCCGATGCCATTTGTTATTAATTACAGCCTTGCAGAAGTAATTGCTCAATTCACCCCAACACTACTACCATGTAAATCGGAAGGATGCCTAGGTGGCCTTGTATGTTATGATGACCAAGTTTACAAATTTTTAATAACTTTAGTTAAGTTAATCGACATTTTACTTTTACCTAGGTTTAATGAGCAAACATTAAATTTGCTTCAATGTATAATTCAAAGTCATAATGAACAGTATCAGGAGCTTTTCAATTTGCATTTAAAGCCTAAATTTCATAATATGGTGCATTATCCGACCATCATAAGAAATTTAGGACCTATAAAGTTTTTATCATGTTTCCGATTTGAGGCAGAACATAAATTACATAAAAGCTATGCCCATAACATCACCTAAAGGTTGAATATACCATTATCACTAGCAATAAAAGCTTCTCTAAGATTTTCGTGTAATATAGTCGAAAAAGATTTCTTCCAGGAAGAATACGTGTTTAATTCAGATTTGAAATCATTTACATTAAATCAAATGCCTTACTTCTCTAATATTATCAATCTTAAGAATATTACAAACATTCCAAACGAAAGAACTAACTCAATTCTATTTCTGGGAATAACATTTAGAGTTGGAAATTTTCTGAGCGTCACTAAAGGCACTGATTTAAAAATATATCAATTAACAGAAATTACAATACCTACATGAAAATAACCAACCTCTAGCGCTTTGTGTCGAATGGGAACAAAGTTATTTTTCGGAACATTTCCAATCGGTAATTATCACCATCCCAACTCAAGATCACACATTTCTTAACTTTTATAATTTCGATGGACCTCCAGTTCATTATAGTATATTAAGAGATTTATCCAAAGCAATTAGATTGAAAAAGTATTGGTAGGTAAACATAAAATAAAAAATAAAAATATAAGTACATATACTCGTATATACCATATGTATATCAAATAATTTATTATTCTGTAACTGAGGAATTTGGAATTAAAATTAAATTACGTTTAAAAATTAATAATTATATACGAATTGTTTTTGTTTATTATTTGTAATACACTTTTGTAATTTTTGTGTAAGAGAGTGTATAATTGAAAACCTAAGTTGAAATATGTAATGTATAGTAATGAAATAAAAAAAATTAAATTGCAATAAATATAAAATAGTATTTTATTTTAGATCAAAACGATGATTTTTATTTTTAACGTTTTAACGAGAGGTTTAGAGATTTAAACAAGAAGTAGTCCTTCTTAAAATTAATTGAGAGGTAAACAGTAAAAATAAGATTATATCTTATAATAATAAACTGAATTCATTTTCATTTAAGAAGAAATCTATTCCAATCGGCCGATTATTCAAGAAGTTGTTTTCTAGAAATAAGAGGAAATCCAATTAAAATTATGAGTTCATCCCATAGTTTTCAGTAAAATGAAATTATACCTTGTTTTAAGATGACAAACCCTTTGGATGAGAACCATTAAGATATCTTCTTGAGTTTGTATGAATTTACGTAATCGATTTTTCTATGTGTATAGGGTTTTGTATGAAATTAAACGCTTTCGGACATTTTTCATGTTCGCTATACCTTTATAAACATAGTTCGTTATTTGTAGTGTATAAGAAAAAATAAGTGTTCATGTAAATTCAAGGGACAAAAATATATGATCATTATAAGCGTTTTTTCGTTATATACACTACCGTCTAAGAGTTTGGAAGCAGCAAGGTAAAATCAAATAAAACAAAACAAAGCCATCTAAATTTATTTGTATTGATATAAAATTAAAAATTACACAAAAACTAACTTAAACAAACTAAAAATTTAACGTACAGTATGAAAATAAAAAATTTTAGCTTCATCGAAGTGTCCACCTTTTTCTTTTATTATCTTCTCGCATATGTCAGGCATTATATTAATTAATTTCTTAAAATAATCTTCATTTAACTAGTTCCATTCGTTCTATAATAGTTGCCACAAATGTCCTGAGCTCGTAGGAGGTTGATTTTTCACCCTTCTATCGAGTTCATCCCAAACAAGTTCAATGTGGGAAAGGTCAGGTGATTGAGATGGTCATTGCATGATTTTAAAAATATTTTCATTTTCTTTCTTGTTCAAAAAGTTCTGGCACTGTTTTGATGAATTCTTAGGATCACCATCCCGTTCCAAAATTAATCCAGGACCAATGACATTCAGTCCACTGGGTATGGTGGAACCTTAAAGAATTTTCAAATATCCTTCCTTGTTTAGTTTTTCAGTTATCCTCACAAGATTTCCGGGTTTAATGTTATCAAAACACCCCCAAACTATGACATTACCACCACCATGTTTAATAGCAGGCAATGTACAAGTTTTTGAAGCACACTTTGATTCATCACTCCGAAGGATGTTTTTCCATTGGTCTATTGTCAAGTTTTTATGCGCCTCTGCTCATTCTAGTTCTCGTATTTTCCTTAGATCTAATTGTTAGTTTTGTTTTTTAGCAGCAATACATCCTCTTAGTCCCGCAGACAGTAGATGTCTTTTAACAGTTGTTATTGAAATGGGTTTTTCTCGCGTATCATTCAGAGCTGCGGTAACTTATGGCGCAGTTAAGCGTTGATTCCGTTTAGAGAGAACTCTGATGAAGTTATCCTCTTGATTTGTTGTGGATTTGGGCCTATCAGATCTTTTTCTATCGAAATACCGAGCCTTTCTGCGAGTTGACGTTCACTGTATCTTTCCTCACGTAGAGTACAAATAACGCTTCGCTGTTCAAGCATGAATGGCTTGCGTTTTGCCATTTTCAGAAGAAAAAATACGAACAAAGCAGTAGTCGAAATCTTTCGAATGCAGACATTGTTAATAAAACAACCTTCGCGTGCCAATGCTCAAGTGCGACTAGATAGGGTCCAAAAAAGTTAAGACCACCAAATATATTCAGTAAAACCACATCATTGCATAAAAGAAAGTACCTTAAGGATTAAGTCATAAAAGTCGTGTTTCGTCAAAATCAAGGAATTTGTTAAAAATTGATGAATGTGGGATGCTAATCCTTTTGTGTTGATGTAAACAACCGTAAAAGGACGTAACACTAAATTTTATTGGTAATTTTTACAGCATATAGTCGGCATCTTTTGTTTTGCTTAAAAACAGATGTGCTTCCAAACTTTGTACGGTAGTGTACATGGTCCGGTATAAACGGATTCTACTGTAATTAAAATAAAATAAAAATCGCCTGAGTTCAACAACATGACGTTCAGAAATCGGCGATTTGCAATTAAATATTTTTTTAAAATTAACCCTCGTTGAAGTGTGTTTGGTGTGTTTTATACATACGTTGGGAGAATCCGTGAAATTCGTACGCACCGAAGCTAATAAAATGTTTACAAATCCTGGAGCTGGGTCGATTTGCGATTTACGTTGTAAACACAGCGCAACATTATTCTCGTCTTAATAGCGAACAGAAATACATACATGCAGATCTGAGTTTGGCTCAAATGTACAAACTTTTTGTGGAAAACAGAGAGAAGCCAGTTTCGATTTGGAAATATACTCGAGTATTCGACAGAATGAAAATCAAATTTAAAAACCATCTTTAGACCAGTGCAACAAATGTGAAACTTTACGTCTTAAAATTCAGAACGCTGAAGTAGCCGCTAAAAGAAAACTTGAAATTAAAAACTGCAGGTGATGCAGCATACAAGGAGAAGGAAAAGATAAAAATGTTGCAAAATCAGTTGAATCTCTTAAAGTGTATACATTTGATATGCAAAAATACCTATAGCAACATCGTATCTTAATACCTCTATTTCATTTTACAAAAGAGCTTTGTGGACGTACAATCTTACATTCCACCTAACGGAATCAACCGTACAATTATATGTGGCATGAAGCCATCGGAAATTGTGGGGGCAAGCAATTTAAAGGCGTTGCCTATAATCGTATAATCTTTTATATCGACTCTTGTGTCGGGAAAAATAAGAATAGTTTTATATCGTTTATGATATTTATTACCAATATAGAAAATGTCGAAGTTAGCACAAATTTTTGGAAGTAGGTCACACTCATATGGAGTGAAAAAAAAGTGAACTACTTATAATATTCACCACCCGAGATCGATTCGATCTCACAAACAATATATCGTTACTGAGGTGGGATCTGAATATATTTCCGATTTTTCACAAGTCGGCAAAACCAAATATATATTTACAAATATTGATACCGATGGAAACAACTTTTCGTGGAATTCAGTTAAATGGCTCAAATATACTAAATCATTCGGGTTAACTGAGTACAAAAGTTTGCTGGATGAGAACGACCCATTCAAAACTTTGAATGTTATAAGCGTCGAGGAAATACACAAATAGACCTGAGAAAGGATTTAATCGACTTATTGCCATTGATAGACTTGACGATGAAGAACAAAATTGAGTAAGTTAACCAACAATTATATGATTTGGTTATTTCTCAAGATCAACGATTTACAAATTTTATTGAATTAAATGTTTTCTTTGTGTTACATTATTAATACCAATTAAAATAAACAAATGAATTGTCTTAAATAAATTTTCGTTACCAAACTTTAAGAAAGGCATAAACCACATACATTTCAAATCAAAAAAAATATTTAGTGTTTTAAAAGGACCTAAGTTACTTTTCCCGGAAAATCTTGTAAACTGACAGTGCTAAGAACTCCTGGTAAGTATTAAAATTAGCCCCTTACATTCTTCTATCGAAAATTGAAAACAATTATGTTAACAATTCAGCCACATTTTTCAGAAAACTCTTAATGTACTATATTTAAAACGCGTTCCTGAAAAGTTTCAAAAAACCACTTTTGCCCTTTTAATACTAGAGCACAGAAAATAATCTGATAAAATTGCTTCGAACTAAATCAATATATATACACTGACCGGCACAGAAAACGGGCCATCCTAAAATAATTTTTTTTTTTTTTTTTTTTTGATGCGAATATCCTTTGAAACGCATTGGCTAGAAACATGAAACAACAACCAAATTCAAGGTCATTCAAAACAATTTTAGAAAATATTATCGTAGCATACTTTGTCTAATCAAGTGGCTTATCTCACAACATGGCTTACAACTAAATTTTCAAATGTGAATATCACTTGAACCGGAACCATGAAACAAAAAATAAAAATGTTTAGTAGCGTGTATTGCCCCACCCGCCGCCTGAGCTTGAATAATCTTTGCTATCCTCCGTCCCATACCTCTGTTATCCTCCGTCCCGTTCCGCTAAAAGCGCGCTTCGGAGTTGTTCCATCGTTTTCGGAGCTGGAATATGACACCGAATTCTTCTATCAAGAATGTCCCAGGCATGTTCTAAAGGATTCAAATCGGGATTCCTTGCCGGCTATGTCATCGTCGAAATATTTACATCTGCCAAGTACACACTCACTCCTCAAACAACATGAGGTCTTGCATTATCGTGCATTAGCACGAAATTATCGCCTATAAATGGTCCGTAGGGAAGAAGATATTCTTCTAATATTTCGCTAATGTAGCGAACGGCCATTATACATCCGGTTTGGAACCAGGCAAAGCCCGGTGCGTGCTTCTATCGAAATTCCTTCCCATACCATGATTGATCCGCCTCGAACCTTTCGCTAAAGGTGCATGGAGCGTAACGCTTCACCGGTCGTCGCTATACTCGTTCCCGCCCATCAGGAGACCACAAGCAAAATCTCAATTGATCGGTGAATAAGACTTGGCTCCAATTAGGTTCAGTCCAATTTTGGCAGAAGTTCTTGATCCGTGGTTGGCCTTCTTGCCTAAAGATTTGCTTCTCCCAACCTTCGCCGTATTGTTCTTTTGCTTACATTTATATCACGTACGTGTAAAAATTCGTTGCATATCTCAACGATGTACGGTGCGACGGGTGATCCGGAACTTATTAGCGATGTAGCGTTGGCTTCTCCCATCTTCACTTTCTGACTTTAGCGACATAATAAAAATATAACACTCTGACACGCAAAATGTAAACTCGATAATAAAACGATTGAATATCGCAAAAGCAATTTCACAAATTTTCGATTTTGCCGATACATTCAAATTTTCCATGGCATCCTACATTTTCTAAGATTGTTTTCAATAAACTAGAATTTGGGTTTGTTTCATGTTTCCAGCTAGTGCGGTATTCACATTTGAAAATTTAGTTAAAAATCATGTTGTGGAATAAGTAAAAAATACAGTCACATTATTAGACAAAGTATGGTGTGGTAATATTTTCTAAGATTGTTTTGAATGACCTTGAATTTAGTTTTTGTTTCGTGTGATTTGATGTAGTGAATATAATTCGCTATGTCAGTACGTTCTGTCCAGATACTTAATGTAAGTGGCGAGAGTTGTATTTTTTGAAGTTTGGTCGTAGCTAGCTGATGAGTAGACCAACTTTTCAGTACGAAACCAAACTACAAACATAAAGAACTCATGGAGGGTTCTCATTTTTGAAGAGTAATACATTGGTATAACCCTTGGCCTGTGGGCTAAAACTACGGGGAGGGGGGAATGATATGTCCACCTTCATATCACAACTGAGAAGGGAACGTAATTCGAATCGAAATTTGTCATTGAGTTAACAAAATTAAAACTAAAATAAAACTTTTTAAATTTCCTCCTCTGTAGGTCTACATATATCCAAAGGTAGACCCATACTTGGCATATCACCTTACTTAACTACTTATGTTATTTATAAACTAATTAACAATATTCTATTTCTTTACAAATTACATCGTCGGCGACCAAAATTTTTATCGACCTAAATCAGTCTGATAAATTTACTGAATTTCTTTCAAATTCATCATACATTTATTATTCGCCGCTTCTTCGCTGCTTACTTGAAATCGCAAAATACAGTGTATAACAAGGATATTTTTGGTGAGTTTTCATTATTATCGAATCAGAATCGCACTCTAGTGCATTAAGGTGTCCATAATTTCGCTTTGTGCAATGAAAACAATTAAAACGGTTGAGTAGATACGAATGAAAATATTTTTTATCATTTCAATTTATTACTGAAAGGGAATCGTGCTCCAGATATTTAACGCGATTAACAAAAATTGAGGTTGACTAATTTCGACTAAACATAAAAAATTCACTGAATCCGTTTTATTAAACCGCAGAGCGTGAACACTGAAAAAAATATGCCACATAAATTTAATAAGATAACCATATGAATATAAAAATATGATTTCATATTATAGATTCTTAGAATTAAATGAAAACTCCTCTTAATTTTACATTTCAATCTTATTATTTTAAATAGAAAAAACTACTTATTATTTTAATAGTTTTCCTTTTTGAAAAAGATGACTTCTGATTAACCATTTATTAAAATATGGTTTTCTTATTATATTAATTCAGAAATCCTATTAATAATTTCGGTACTGCGCAATATTTTCATAGTTAATAGATTTCCTTATAAATTTAAATAGACTTGCATATAATAAATGTGTATAAATGTGCATTGGTACGAAAAAAAAAATAATTCGTAGATTCGGAGATAATCGAAATATGATCGTACAACAAAAAATAAAAAATCATAAATCATTCATTACAGAAATTTTTCTAAAGTGGTTTGAACGTGGTTAATTGTGTATACGTGAATTTGTGTTTAAAAAATTTGTTAACTCAATAATAATTTAAAAAACTACAAGGGTACAATTAGTATACGTTTATTTTATTGTAATAACGATGGATGATGATAATTCCACAATCATTTTTATCAATGGTGCTGAAATGGACCCCGATTTAAAAGTGTTGCTGGAACAATGGGAAATCACAGAAGGGTTATGTATGATTTTTATTTCTTTTGGTATAACTAAATTAAATCATTTACGAGCAATGGAGTTATCAGATATCGATGAACTTTTTGGAAAAATAAGTAATGACTGTTTTGGCGAGAAATTAATTTTTAAATCAAAATTACGGAAATGGCGCAAAGAACAGGTACAAATATATACATATAACAAAATCAGTGATACAATTGTGTAATATCGTGTAGTAAAATTAACAGTTTCATCCGTTGTTGCTTGTTGATTTTTTTTTTATTTATAATATTTAGTAACAAACATTTTATGATTTAGCAAATTCCTATGATGTGTGATGACGATACGGTATCAACAAGTTCTAATAGTAGAATACTTGAATGGCTTGAAAAAATTTCAAATGAATTATCCAATCAAAGCTCGTCGTCCCGGGGTAGTACGCCCAATATACGAATTAGTAATGCCGCATCAAAAGAAACCATGGACGCTTTATTGAAATCAACAATCAAAGGAAAGAACATTGTAGAGTATTATGCAGAGCACAATAGTTTAAATAAAAAAAAACAAAATGATTTAGCTCATTGTATAGTCGATTCATTCGTTTAGAATAAACAGAAAATGTGCTATAGCGACATGCAGCAGTGGGCTTATTTAATTGAAGATTATTTTCCTGCTGAAAAATCAGTAAGATAATTAGATTACACAATTTTCTTCAATAACGTTATGTTACTATTTATACTACATTTAGATAACCTATTATCTACCAAGAAAAAAAGGAGCAAGAAACCCATCAGGAAAATTGCATTCCAGATGGTGTAACGTAGTGCATCCAAAACAAACAGCCCCATTAGATTCTATGGGTGGGCTGAGTTCATCAGAAGTTGAAAATTCAGAGTTTTCTAATGAAGGTATGAAATTTGAATCCAACCAACAAAATTATTTTGTTAGTTTTATTTAAATTATTGTACTCTGTACAGATTGCGATGATAGCAATTAAAATATCGAGACTATGAACCTAAAATATGTAAATTATTTGTTCGATCCGCTTTTAATGTAAATTGGATTTGAACATCAATTAGGCAAAACAATTTTGGGTGTTATCTAAATGTTGTTTAAAAATGATTACTCCATTGTATTAAATGATATGATTTTACTACACCCAGACGAAAATCATGCAATAATATATCTGATATTTCCAATATTATATAAATAAATGAATATATATATACACTCCCCGACAATGAAATACGTTCATTTTAAATTATCACTGTATTTGATAGTGCCTACTGTAAAAATATTTTGTCTGTGTAAAAACGGTACTTTAACAAAACATAATTATGTGTAGCATAATTATGTTATATTTGAAAGCGAAATTGGAAGGAAAACAGAAACAGACAAAAAATATTTCAAATAGAGCGCGACAAAAGAATACGTTCATTATTATTTTGTTGTTTTAACTATTGAAATTTACTTTTTTATTAAAAAGTTGTTCTACTATAATTTCAAGTAAGTATTTTAAAAACGTTTCTATTAACTGCAATAACAAACATTAATTCAATCTTAGGAAATGGGTCGTGGAAAAAAAGTTGAGCGTCATGAAGTTCAGACGGTATTGGCTTTACATAGAAATGGGCTTAGCAATAGAAAAATTGCTTCAGAAGTCAATCGAAGCTTAGATGTGATCAACAAAATTGTAAAAAACCCCAACTATGGAGTAAAATCTAATTATAAAGGTCGAAAATCCGCATTAACTGAACGAGAAAAACGTAAAATTACTCGAATTGCTAGAAATTCCAGCAAAACCGCGCGTCAGATAGCAGCTTCAGCTAATGTTACATCATCGGTACGAACCGTACAACGATTTTTAAAACAAAATACATTCCTGAAACGACAAAAAATGCAGCGTAAACCTTCATTAAGTAAAAGCAACATTCAAGCCAGAATGGTATTTGCTGAGAAACACATGAGCTGGACAAATGAATGGAATAATGTTTTATTCTCTGATGAAAAACGGTTTTGCCTCGATGGCCCGGATTGTTATAATTATTATTTTCATGATATTAGAACTCCTGAACTAACACAAATAAGACGGCAACAAGGTGGGGGTGGTATCATGGTGTGGGGTATTATATCTTCATTCGGCAAATGGAAATTTGAATTTATTGCGGGATCGCTTACTAGTGAAAAATATAAAGAATTATTAAACAATAAGTTTTTACCATTTTATCGACAACTTCGACGAAAAAACTTGATTTTTCAACAGGATAATGCACCAGCGCATAGTTCCAGAAATGTACAAAATTGGTTTGAAGCAAACAAAATCAAAATTATGGAATGGCCAGCAAAGTCGCCGGATCTTAATATCATAGAAAATTGTTGGGCAGAATTATCGAGAACAGTTTATGGCCAAGGAAGGCAATATTTTTCATTGAACGAGTTACAAATAGCAATAGAACAAGCAAGTCTCCAACTTAACAAGAATTATATCAAAAAGTTGTATAAGTCATTACCAAAACGAATTTTGGAAATTATCAAAAATAAAGGCAAGAGTATTCATTACTAAAATATGCAAAAGTAGTTTTATTTGTTATTATTCTTAAATGAACGTATTTCATTGACGCACCACGAAAACCATTTTCTGTTGTTACACGAGATTACGAAAGAGAAGGACACCAATATATATCTCTAATCATTTAGCAATTCGAATATGTAAATAACCGTTGTAGAAATTTTTTCGATAATTGTTTGATTTCAGTAAAATCTAAAAAAAATTGGTGAACGTATTTCATTGTCGGGAAGTGTATATATATATATATATATATATATATATATATATATATATATATATATGTACGAGTATATATATATATATATATATATATATATATATATATATATATATATATATATATATATATATATATATATATATATATATATATATATTTATATTGTTTATATATTTTCATTTTTTAAGATTTAATTACGACAAAAACATGGCTGAAGTATAATTTTAGTCCATGGAATACAATAATTGAGAATTGGACGAAAACATCTTTGCTAAGAATCACTGAATTAAAATGTATGGGAACGATGAGCGAGATTTTAGCGGATTGGCCCTTGTATAAACATCATGATGGCAACCAGTTGGTAAGATAATACTTAATAATAATGAATAATGAAATTTCTAATATTATATTTTTCTAATTGGTTTTATTAGATCGATATTGATTTTGAAACACTTTTTCCTAAAAAGCAACTTCTGTTGCTAAATGGCTTTGACGCATTAATCCCAAAGATTTTAAAATATTATGCAGAAGAAATAAAGGACAAAAAAGCACTTGAGCATCTTGATGCTATTAATGCCAATAAATTAAATTCAGGTAAAAATTATAAATAAACTTTAAATACATTTTATACAAAACAATTTAATTTCAGAATCACGTAACTGTATGATAATTCTTTTACTTCATGCCGTTCTTCAACCGTTAAGAATTAATCGGAAACACAAACCTACAAGTTTAGATGCGCAAGAAGATTTCTTAATTCACATCATAACAATTAATGATTTATTACCGACGATTGAACTACTAACAGGTAATATTCAACCCAAAATTATTGCTGTTGGCTCTGATCTTCAAAACTTAACTGAATTTTATATTTACTGCGACGGTGTACGATACAAAACATTAAGTTTCATTCGTTGTATTGATATAATAATTAAATTAAGTTATATTTTTAATATTAAATATTCGGAAAAAAGCAAATTAGCATACATTTTTTTGGAACAATACTTTTTCGATCTAAAATCCGAAGAATTTTCTGCCGTTGCTAATATTATTAATAAACTAAAACAACCAATAAATTAATATGATCATGCTAATTTGCTTTTTATGTGAATATGCAACTCATTCGCTTAACCAATTAATACAGCACCTACAAGTATTCCATGGATTACCTAATATTTATAAATTTAAATGTAAACAGCTAAATTGCAGATAGAAGTTTCAAAATATTCATTCTTTTAAAAAACATTTAAAAAAACACGAGTCTGATTTTACATACAGCAGCAAAGATACAAATATTGTTTTAGAAAATTATTCACCGTCACTGTCGAAAATTTCTTATAATCAATTGTCAAGTGTTATTAGTGAGTCTCTTGAGCCGCATACTAATGATATTCAAAACTTAATTAGTGAATTTAAACTGTCAGTTACAAAATTTATTTTAAAATTACATGAACATCCCCAATTCTCACGTAAAGTTGTTATTGAAATTGAGGATATGGTTTTACAGTATATTATGAAACCTATACATACTTTATTGGAGCAATCAGTATCGTGTAATAATATTAACGAAAATATTTCCAAACTAATTCTAAATCCGTTTATTGATATAAAATCTGAATATAAATTTCTTAAATATTTGGAAGAATGTGATGTGTATCGTCCACCTAAAACTTTTATTATCGATGATGAAATCTCAGAAGTAATTTTCAACTATACCCCTACCTTAGAAATTTGCAAAACAGAAGGATGTCTCACTGATATTTCTTTTCAAATTCAAAAATATTTTGAGTCACCATTAGTTTTCGAAGAAACCATTCAAAATTATAACAATATGTTAAAATCAAATAAAATTTGTAATTTTATTAATGGTGAATATTGGCCATTTTTAAATTCTGAAGAAGAAAAACAAATGCTGCCCATATTTTTATACACGGATGACTTCGAAATAACGACCCTCTAGGGTCCAAATCAGGTCGCCATAAAATATGTGGCATGTATTACAGTTTCTCGGTGATTCCAAATTTCCAAATTGGAAAATTAAATAACATATTTGTAGCAGGATTTATTAAAACATCCGATTTGAATCAATATGGGTGGAAACTGGCTCTAAAACCGCTTATCGATGTTTTCAGATTACTCGAATCAGAGGGAATCAAAATTCAAACCAATAGTGGACCAAAAGTTTTACAATTTAAATTAGCTCAGATCTTAGGAGATAATTTAGGACTGAACACTATTTTAGGGTATGTAAAATCATTTTCATCAAAATTTTCTTGCAGAATATGCAAAAGGAACAAATCTCAGATTAGGCAAGATTGTATTCAGTTTAATGAATTTATGCGTAACGAGGAAAATTATACAGTCGATAGTTTACAAAACAACGTACAGGAAACTGGAATAAATGAAGTGTGTGTATTCAATTCATTAAAATATTTCCACGCTACAAAAAATATTGCCTGCGATATAATGCATGACGTGTATTTAGGAATATGTAAATATGATTTGTCTAATATTTTAAATTACTTAATTTACAAAAAAAAAATAATAACTTTGGAGGTATTCAATTACCGGAAACAAATGTTTGCATATGAGGATATTGAAATTAAAATATTTGTTTACCCATACAAAAAAATCATATTCTAAATACTACTTTTAAAATTAATGCTAGACAAATGAAAACCCTGATGCATTTTATACTCTTGATTATTGGTGATTTAATTGACTATGACGATGAAGTCTATAAATTTTTGATACTTCTTGTTAAATTAATTGATATTTTACTTTTACCGAAATTCGACGAAGAAACTCTTTCGCAATTAGAATCTCTCGTACAAACACACAATGAAATGTATCAAAATTTATTTGATGAAAAATTAAAACCAAAATTTCATAATTTGGTACATTATTCAACGGTGAATAGACAGCTTGGACCGCTAAAATATTTATGGTGCTTTCGCTTTGAAGCGGAACACCAAAATCACAAAAAATATGCCAGAAATATTACATCGAGAGTTAACATTCCTCTTACATTAGCGACTAAAGCATCTCTCAAATTTTCAAATCAAATATTTTGTAACAATTTTTTTCAAAAAGAGTTTGTCGTCATTAGTCCAAAACTGAAAATTTTGAATTTAATCAGTGCTCATATTTTGATAAATTACAAAACAATGATTTAGCCACAAATAATTTTCCAAAATTACGAACTAAGATAATTTCTTTTAGAGAAACTGTATGTAAGAAGAATCAAAGAAGATCAAATGCCTATAGCTGTTTGCGTTAAATGGCAAAACCTTAGAATTTCTGAACACTTTCAATCGTTGGTAATTGGAAATGTAACAGACAAATTTAAATTATTGAAGTTTGAAAATTTTGATGGCCCTCCTGTACATTTTAACTTAATAAATAATGGCCTTAAGCTATTACGATTAAAATTATATTGGTAAATGTTGAATTAATGTATATAATAAATTTAAATTTTAGTTTTTAAGAAATTTATGTATTAATATCATAAATATTTAATAAAAATGTGAACTCTAAATAAATAATAATGAAATACATATTATTGATTTGACTCGATATTACGATTTTTTATTTTTACCTCAGAACATCGATGAAAATAAGAAGAGAACTTTATTAAAAATAAACAGATAGGTCCAATCAATCTAATAAGATATTTTTTTAATTTGAATAGTTCATCGTTTTAAAATAATAAGAATTCCATTTATTTATAATATGTATAAATAAATGGAATTCTTATTATTTTAAAACGATGTCAAATGAAATTATCAAAAAGAAATCATTTTGCTTTAATGTGGATTTCATATTAAATATTTAAATAGATTTTCCTTTTTGTTTTAATAAGCTTGTCTTTTTGGATGAAAACCATAAAGAAATCTTCTTGAACTTCTTCGAAATAATGTGACAAATTTTTCTGTGTGAAGGGTATAAACAATTATTTTTTATACGAATTGCCCTGGATTACTGAGATATTGTACTCTCGAAATAACATCACAAATTTTCCGTCAACCTACATTACCCTGTTTTTCTTTATTTGGCAAATTTCTCGCGACCTCTACGGCATGAGGCCTGGGTGCCTAATATCGACTGCACCCCTTTGTGACCTGCCTTGGTTTCAACTCAAAGCGACACCAACAATTTATTATAATTTCAGATAATTATTACTCGCATCACCGTATGACAATCTTGGGGTTGATTGATTTAATCCCGAGTCCTTTATACGTAGAGGGGGAAATTTCATGGAACAGTCTTTTCGACATTATTTGATTAATATGGCGAAGCGAAGTAATAGAAAATGCCTGTGTTATGTGTTCTATCTTTCGCCGCGAATGATTCTTTCTAAATCTTATGAGACTTCTCGTGATGTAGACCATTTTAAACAAGCGCATAAAACAACGGAATGAATAGTAATCGCAGTCGATTCTCAAACATATATGGATTGCTTACATTAAAATTAACTTTCTTGCTCAATAACACAAAACTATGTGTTATTGTGAAATTCATGGCAATTGGGTATTAAAATCAAGTTACCTGGCAACTAAAGACATTAATAAATATCGTAGTTTATCCATAAATACCATAATGTATCTAAGTAATTGATTAAAATTCGATAAAAGCAGAATAGAAAATCAATAGAGATTGTAATTGATTTTGTTTGCGGATGGATGGTGGCACGCGGTATTATTTTAGGCTTTTTCTACAAAACAACATTAGTAAACATCATATAGAATATTTGTATGTATATAGAAATACAACAGCTATAACTGAGCTAGCATAACATAAAATAAATTAAATTTGTCCATATCGTGTATCTCTTCTTCCATTTTCCCACCCTCCAACTAACCTAGCTGTTAAAAAAGAAAATTGATTTCGGAAATCGGGTAAAATAAACACATAATAAAAGCGAAGATATCCTTCCATACAAATGTATATGGACACCAAGGACATTTTGATTATGTCTTTGGTGATGGCTACAAACAAAATTCAACAATAATTACAAAATGTCTTTTTATGTATGATCTTAACCTAAACTGATTAAAATTGATAAGAAAGTAATGAAACATTTATTGTGCTTGCGGTGATAATTTTTTTCAAATTGTTTTATAAATTTGCAAATTGTCATCTAAATTATTTCTTAATCTGTCTAATTGATGATGTGATACTATAAGGACATGGTAAGATGGAAGTTTAGTGAAATTTAATGATTTTTTTTAACATTCAATTTTCAAATCGATGGCTTATAACTAGTAGAAATTTAAACTTATCAAATATCAAAAATAGAATGAACTCCCAATCCCTTATTTCTTTGTTTCTTTCGTTTCCGTTGGTAATGCTGTGTGTTGTTACTTTTGCACGTAGACACATTAAGTATGAAATTCCTAAGCGGAAACCTAGTTAAAAAAAATAAAAATCGGTTTTCTAGGTAGTCAGCACTCATTCTTCATCCAAGTCGTGGATCAAATGCAATTTAGTGCCTTACAATGAATCATGTAAAAATTAGTTTTTTACTAAAAGAGGTCCATTATCGCGGCTTTAGTTTAAAGTTTTCTGGTTGGTTGGTACACATACTGATATAAGTAATAATGATATCGTTTGCCTAGACAAAGGAAGAAAAAGCATAAAAATAGTAAATATTTACTCTTGCGTTGCATTTTCGTCATTTATCTGCTATAGATGAACGATATCATTTGAAAATTAACGTCCAAAGCAGTAGTATGACCTTAGAACTTGGTTGACAATCTTTTCAATCGTTTGCCTAAGAAAATCATTACCAAAATTCAATTTTATTGTAAATATTCACTCAATTTTCACAACAGACAATTTTAAAGCAAAAACATGTTTTTAATGGGACAATTTAAACGGGCAGACAAGAAAAAATTTTTGCCGACAACATTAACATCAAAAATAATTAATTGGCATCGCAAATAATATTTTGGAACAACATATGCGAAAACAAATAAATATTTTTAAAGGACATAATTAAATACTGTGACGACAAATATTGGCATCAAAATTAATAAATTGGCAACAAATATAATATTTTGGAACAAAACAATGAAAATACAAACAATTAATTTCCAGCGTCAAAAAAAATAGTTTAGCGACAAAGAGTAGCATCAAAAATTAGAAATATGCAGCAAATATAATATGTGGTTAAATGATTAAGGTTAACATTTTTTTTCGGACAATCAAAAAACACAAAATTGAATTTTCTTTATTTTTTTATTCTAATGGCTGGCGGTTTCCGTGTGGATTGTTTGTTGGGAATTTCCGACAGCCTTAAATGTCGGAAATTCCCAACAAACAATCCACACGGAAACCGGAATGTTTTCAACTTCAAAATCGCACGTTGTACCCTCAAACAGGTAAGCGGCGCTAACTATTACATTTACAAGTTTTTATTATGCTGTCCGAATATGTTTAATCATTTTTTGGCTCATTTTCTCACCTCATATATTTATTTAGTGGGAGCATGCCAAAAGACTCCGGGTTTTTCGACAAGCATTGCACCCTACAAAGATACATTTTTTCCATCTCTCTTGTGTTATATTCTAAAAACTTACTAAACATAATACAACAAAAAAAAAAAAAAAAAAAATAGTAACTTCTTAGAATATAAACACACAATATAAATTTATCTTTTTAGGCTGTTTTCCAAATGATACTTAGGCTGTTTCCCAAACGATACTTATTTACTAACTTATTCCATAAGAAATTACATTGAATAACTTATTAGGTTCCACAAATACATCGGTAAATATATAACTTATGTGGAACCTAACTTATTCAACGTAATTTATAATGGAATAAGTTAGGTTCCACAAATAAGTAAGTAAATAAGTGTCGTTTGAAAAACAGCCTTAGTGTAGAATGCGTGTCGAAAAATCTGAAGTCTTTTGGAATGCGCCACCTTCACATGCACCATAATCCATTACCGAAGTGGATTTGATAATTATCTTTCATATATACACATGTCTTTTCACACGTATCGAAGATTGCTAATTTGAGTGAAGCGTAACTAGTTTCATTTCGAATGTTAGAAATTGGTTGTCAAAAATGTATTTGTTAAAAATCAATTACACATTTTTAAAATATGAATTAAACTAACCAAAAATAAATAATTTTCGATAAACTTATCAAATTCAACTAAAAAAATATTAATTAGATATTAATCAAAATTCCAAAAACATCTATTTTTGTTTTGAGATTAATATCTGTCATTTTTTTCATACGGTAATTCAGTACCGTAGTGGATTACATAATATCGAATTATAAAGTGTATTTGATAATCCACTTCGGCATTAGATTTGCACATTTCACACGACCATTTTTCGGATTAGGTAATTCAGTTCGGAATTGTATTATGATGCGTGTGAAAGCGACTTATGTGGTTAAAAAAAAAAAATGAAGAGAAGCGATGTCAATAAGTCACTTTTGGAAAACAGCCTCAATGTTAAGTCTTAGGCGTTTTGTACAAACTCGATAAACATGAAATACAAAACAGAGACAGATAGTGCAAGTAAGATAGAATTATTTTGTTTTGATTTCATTTCAAAAATGATATTGAAATCGCGATCTGAGATTATCGCATTAATTGTGACTGACAATGGTAAATTAATTAACTTGTTTTTGGAACCTAACTTACGTAATAAGTTAGGTTCCATAAATCAGTTTCAAATAAGTAAGTACATAATTGGAAAAGAGAAGGTGTTGCGTACGAAAGTACTAATAATCAATAATGATATAACGCCGTTATGTACAATACAATCTTATACATCTTTGCGCTGTATCGATGTACCGAATGATCAATAATCAATGATAAAACATTAACGTAACAGGGCATTCTTTTTGCGTCTGTTCATCGAGCAACAAGTGGTTTAATATTATTGTACAGATTAATAAATCATAAATATTTAATAAATAATAAAAAGTTCAAATCTTTTATTTTCGTGAAGAATATTAAAGAAGGTATATAGGGTAAATATACCATACGACAAAAAATTCGCCGTATACAAAATTGAACAACGTCCGATTTTTTTTTTTTGCCTTAAAGGTTTTCAAGATGGCCGTTTATTGACCAATCAGTGCGCTGTATTTTTTTATTTTTTATTTTGTATTTTTTTTTTTTTATTTATTTATTTCTTTGTTTCAACTTAAAACTTAATAATAATTCAAACAAATTATAAAATAATTAACATATTATAGTTGAACAAAGTAAAGCTCCGTTTAGATGAAAATCTGTGGTGGAGCAAATAAACAATTTAAACATGCTATTCTATAAAATTTTTGGACACATTGAGTTAAATATATATTACACAATAGTTTTCTTATATGTATATATGGAAAAAAATAATAATTACACTTAGTTGCCTTTAAATTTACAATTGTTTAATGTTTTAACTTAAAGGAATTTTTTTCATGTAATCGTATGCTTTTATATTCTATCCCTTTCTTACAAAAAAAATCTAAATTGCAGGTTATTTTGCTTATGAATATTTTTCTAAGGTAGCGTGATACCGAAAAATTAAAAATTTGCTTTTGACGGACACTGAAGTAAAAAATGAATTCTTTCAGATAATTAATTATTTACAGGTCATCAAAATTCAATATTCTCATTGTTGTATTAAGCGTTAGTGTTTCGTAAACGTATTATGTTGCGAATAGCAGTGTCCTTAACTCAAAAAAATTTATACAAATGTCATACAATCATTTGGCAGCAAATGGTGGAAGGCATAACTTGATTGTATACCAAAATTTTACATTTCTTGGCTGGATTTAAAAACTTGGCTACCAGTTTCGAATGGAAGTTTTCTAATTTGTAGTTAGAAACTTTTTGTACAAAAATTTTTTGTTATATAAGTGTGACGATTTTTTTGCAACAATTTTTGCACAATTTCTTTAAAATATCAAAACGCAAATGATTTCTAACCGTCAAATTTATTGTATGTTTTTCTCATCCGACGCCATTTTTTATATTTTAGTTACCAGGTATGGTAATTTGTAATGATAAAATTTATGTCAGGTGGAGTAGCCGGGTTAACTCAAGAATCAAATGCTCGTTTTACTTTGGTCAATGGAACAGTTATTGGTATAAAAATAAAAATGCAAATTACGCTCAAAATAAAAAACGAAAATCATTTTCTTTTTACTTTTATCAGTTGACATTAAAAATTAAATAAAAAAACCAAAAAAAAAAAAAAATTCATAATTATTTCTAGAATAATTCTATTCCAAAAAAAAAGTTGGTTTGAAACTTTTGGAATGAAAATACACGGCATTGTTGCTGTAAAATTCCCAAACTAAGACTACAAGTAGGACAATTTCCCAGCAAAAGACTTTCAAATGTATGTTTAATTTAATCAACTTTATAGAATAAAATTAATTGGATGCTAACCATTTGCCGAACAAAATGATTCAAACGATATTTTCACTATAAAAAGAAAATGAAAGTAGGAATTACTCCACTCTAAAAAATAAAGCAACCCTAAAATTTTGTAGCACATTTAGAAAAGTTTCATTTCAGTAACAAATTGAAGAGATTCGAAAATTTAAAATACCCAATTTGATATAACGCAAAACGAGATTGAATTGCTTAATTTTTCCGAAAACCTCATAAAATTTTCTTTACAGAAAAAAAAAAATTGTATTCCCATAAATTTGCCCCATATATTAATTTGTCTGTGTGCGAAACGAAAAAAATATCGCATAAAAAGTTAAAAAGTTAAATTTTTGACATTATATTCACCACAAAAATTTTAACTGGTCACAGACCAGTTAAAATTTTTATCTTGTTGTGACATTTGTGATCGTTTGAATTTAATACAATAATTTGGGCTCTCAAATATTTATTTTAAGTATTCAAATTCATCGTCACTTGGCAAATGAACAACATGTCTCATTTTAACACAAAAGAAATCCAACATTTTATAAATAATATCTCTAATTGTATACCGGCTTAGCCCAGAAAATTTTCCCACGACCCTGTAGCTACAACCTGATGCCATCCAGTATAGAAATACAATGAGTTCGTAATCTACAGACCAACCGTGATGTTTCTGTGTCATGATTACCAAAATAAATTTAAAGATTTTTTGGTTGATTCTCAATGATCTTTTTGTCTCTACTTCATTACCATTTAGGATAGCCTCAATCGTTGCTGATACTACGGAAATTTGTAAATATTTTGGACGCTAAAATAAAAATGTATTATTTAATATTTATTACTCTATTGACATAATGTTAATTATGATGATCATTACCTTTACAATTTTATTTTGCCTTTAGGTGTTTGGCAATTAACTCGAGGTGTTTTTGATACAAAACACACAATCGAGTAATAATAGGCAAATAGTAGGTATATTATTAAATCGGAATTTTTTAACCGATTCGCACATGGCCTTTGTTGGCAATAAATTAATTTTGATGATAATTTTTGTCCCCACTTTATTTTAATTGGTTACTTAAAGAATATTTTTCGTGTTAACATTTGGAATCAAATAAATACCAAATACCTATTTATTATTTTTGTTTCTAATGATTGATTCTCAAAACCTTTAATTCAATGCCCAAAAATAATTTTTTGTGTTCCCTTCCAATAGTGCCAAAAAATAATAAATGTTGCCAAATTATTATATTTTGTTCCAAAAAAATTAATTTTATGATGCCAAGAAATTTTTTTTTGTTGCTCATAAATTCGTGCCGCTTTATTAATTTTTTGTGTGCCTCTTTATTGCCACCCTTTTTTAATTTTGAAGCCCTCTGATTGCTAAACTATCGAGAGAATGAACACGTGTTTTTCGAAAAGGAAGGTATGTTATCTATCAAACGCTTTTTTTGGTAAATTAGTAATCTGGGGCAGTGCCCTCTAACGGCGACTAACGGTAATTTCTTAAATTAAATCACATGTTAATTTAGGTTGAACTAGGGGGCCTCTCCAAAATGGTATGGCTTTTGAAGATATGATTTTTAGAGCCGAAAATACAAATTCTTTATGTTTGAGCCAAAAATGAGATTTTGAAAAGTGTCACACCTAAAACATTATAACGGAGCAACCGAAGGTACCAAAATACGTATACTGATTCAATAAGGAACACGAAAACATTAAACAAATTTAATCTAAGAGTTGAATTTTGGGGCCTGTCGGAAATATAGAGGTGTTGTTAGTGTATTTGGAGAGGATGGGACTGAAAGAAAATGGTGACTAGGAGCCTAAGAATACAAAGAAAATGATTAAGGGTTGCTTTGATCATAAGACATATTTCCTATGACATATGGTATACCTAAGAAACTAAATTTATCGGACTAAACAGATATCGTAAGAATTGGTACTTTTGGAGAATTCCTCAAGAATTTAAATTATTGTTGCGCTAAGTTTTCTAGCGAACGGTAATATTTAAAGGAACTAACAGCTAATTTGAAACTACACTCTCGAGTAACTAAATCGACTCAAACCTTCAGCGCTCATATAAAGGCGAATTTTTTTAAAACGGCTTAACCGATTTTCACAAGACATTATTTTTTGAAAGCCTGATATTTTTATGACCTGGGGGCCTATTCTCGAATTCCACATCCATTTTCCACGTGTGGACATCTGTCAAAATTCATAAAAATTGAATTTTTTCGGTACTAAGGGAATATTTCCGAATGGGTATAAGCAGGTGGAAAAAATTCCCCATATAGGAAAATGACCATGCCGCATGTGAATTACATTTTTCGAACGTTTTTGTGTGAACTTTGACAGATGTCCACATGTGGAAAATGGATGTGGAATTCGAGAATAGGCCCCCTGGGGGCCTATTCTCGAATTCCACATGTGGACATCTGTCAAAGTTCACACAAAAACGTTCGAAAAATGTAATTCACATGCGGCATGGTCATTTTCCTATATGGGGAATTTTTTCCACCTGCTTATACCCATTCGGAAATATTCCCTTAGTACCGAAAAAATTCAATTTTTATGAACTTTGACAGATGTCCACATGTGGAAAATGGATGTGGAATTCGAGAATAGGCCCCCTGATATTTAAAATTTAACTATTTTCATGAAAATTGGTTCAGTAATTTATTTTAAATTTACTTGATTATGAAAAAAAAAATATTAGGGATATTTAAATTTAAATTACAACAAAATATTCAAGCAAAACAAAAACAATTTTATTGGTTAATACTTAGTATTGCACCCCTTGCGTCTACAACGGTTCGCATGCGGTTCCCCATTGACCTTATTAAGGTTTTGAAGCTTGGGGTATCGCACCCCACTCCTCATCCAGCGCAATCTTGAGGCCGCTGATGTTATATGGTACCGGATTTCTGGCTCGGAACCTCCGTTTTAGTTTGTCCCATAAATGCAATTGTATTTATGTCTGGACTGAGAACTGGCC
Source organism: Tipula vernalis (assembly GCA_958295665.1). Taxonomy (NCBI): domain Eukaryota; kingdom Metazoa; phylum Arthropoda; class Insecta; order Diptera; family Tipulidae; genus Tipula; species Tipula vernalis. The sequence goes on along the minus strand of OY282559.1, from coordinate 290,924,130 downwards.
ACCTCATCGTCTCGAGTCCAACCTCATCTATGAAATGCCTAGTGGTTCGATCTGTGTGACACCGGTCATTGTCATGCATCAACATGAAATCTTCCCCTATATATCCTGCGTAGGGCACTACATGCACCCGTCAGTGAATAGAACGGACCTCCATTGCTCGATGCTACAATTGATGTGTTCGCGAGCAAATTCGAGTCGCTCTTTTCGGTGGCCTGCTGTCAATTTTGAGATTGGCTTCCTGCAAGCCTCTTCTTACTGTCCATGGACCGGCTACATCTCGAACTTGTCTTAGCTCCTGCTGTACATCGACGCCCGTGAGATGGCGATTCCGCAGTGAAGTTAGGGCGATAAATTGATCATCACCCTCATGTTTAGCTGACGAGCGACTTCTCGTTGACTGTGTGCTGGAAGAGATTTGTTCAGATCAACGTCTGATAAGTGACTGATGGCAAATATCGGTCAACGTCGTATTATACAGGAGATTGCAGCATGCCAATTGTTTTCACCGAAACATCGCATTTTGCTATGATTGCTTTAATTTGAAAAGTACTGTATAGATTTTAATGATAAAGGTGTCTTTGTAAAGATAAAATACTAAGCTGTCAAAAAAAAAGTTTTTTACGAAAATCGGTTAAGCCATTTAAAAAAAAATATGTCTTTTTGTACGCGCGGAGGTTTGATTCGATTTAGTTGCTCGGGAGTGTACATAACTTTATTAACAAATAGCACTTTGCCGTTAAATTTTCCCTCGCATGCTTTTATACTTTTTTGCGATTTTGCTTAGTTTGACTAAACAAATTTGGTATAATTAGTTTTCCCTATCAAACATACTCGTAGGTATGGAAAAATAGACTTCAAAACAAATAAAAAAAATATAAAAGTCCTTAAGATGAAAACGTGAAAGTCTTTAAGATAAGCCCGAATGAGCAGGAAAAACATTACAAGCTGCTACAAAAAACCCATTTTTTTTCTTTTTTCAATTCCTAGAGGAAACCAGAATCGATCCGCTGTAATATAATTAAAAAGCAAAACTTTCTTTTGCCCATTATTTCCAACTCATGGCCAAATTCTTTATATAAAAGAGTTAACCGTGAAAATTTGGTAATCTTTTAATTTAATATTTTGATTTATGTATAATAAGATAAAATAATCTTGAAAACTAATCGTTTAATGTGTTTTTTGTTAGTAATATTTCGTTGATGGATTATTCAGTATGATTGCGACTTAATTTAAGAAAACTTCATTTTGTTTTTTTCTTTTCCTGTATTTTACAATCTATCTCCTTAATCCATTTGGTCCCATAATTAAAAATTTTCTAAAAAAATATTTCCATCAGTTCTACAGTTTTATTAAACGAAAAATTTTATTCGGATTTTATTCGACTTTTCCAAGCTGTTTTGTAAAGCAAGTTTGTGTGTAATATTTGCAAAATGGTATAATAGGCTGGGTGCCCGTCAGCAGATGATGTCGTTGATAAATACACCTCTAGAAATTCTTCTGTGGCTTAATTATGCTTAATCTACCAACTTTTTCCTCTACGAAAATTATCGTAAGTTGCGTTCTCTTTCTAATAGTTCCGCATCACCAAGATTTGCCGTTGCACAGAGAATTTATGGATATCAAAATTTTTCAAATTGTAGTTGAAAGATTAATGAATGAAAAGTGCGAAAAAAAATTTGTCCGACAAAAGTGTTGGCGTCAAGCGTGTCTAAATAACGATCTTTGAAAATATATATATATGGATACCCAGCTAATTTTTTGTAGAATCGTTTCGACAAAATGTATGGGTCAATTTTCCAGTTCACCGCTTTAAAGTCGTCTGTTTCATGATAGCCTCACAAGACAGATAACTATCAATTAGCTTGCATGGCGTACTATCGAAAAAAAACAAATTTTGCAGTTTAAAGAGCATCATTTTGTGGTTAACCTTGTCAAATGCCCCACAGAAATCGAAAGCCACTACTACGGAGGCCTCTTTACTGTCTAAAATTTAAAACAATATAGAATATGAACATTGATAACAGGGAAAATAATTTTCAAAAATTTTGGGGAAATACTGTCAAATCTAGTAGTATCTGCTGTGATACATTTAGTAGTTCATTCAAATTGCTATTCCTAAAGGAAAACGTGGATTGCGATTAGTACAAAAAATATGTCATATTTCGATTATTTTCGACGACTAAATTTGGATTTTTGCGCTTATTCTCTAAAACATTTCCCGAATTGCTATGTTTATCAATAAATAGCTTTTCTAATACCTCTAGAGTTACTACACTTCTCGGATAAAAAACATTTGAATCACATCTGATAATCTCAAAATTTTTTCGGCTAACAAGATTTATAATTTAGGTACCGATCCAACAATCTCTTAACACTTTAGTTTCCACGTGTCCCATCAATAAGTTTGCCACAATTGGACTAACTGGCGAACCCATCGGTGAACCAAACACTTGTCTAAAAGATAAATTTTGGAAAGCATTTAAATCAAGAAACATCAAAATTCATCTCAAAATTTATTAAGTGTCCGGGAAATTTCCAAATTTCTATTCGATAAAGTATTTTAAAACGTCTTTTACACTTTTTGATTTAACATTTTGATTAATCACGTTGTAATTGTAACTTAAATATTTCGGTTAAACTGAGAAATTTTAATTTTTTAAATTCTACCTTATACATTAGGAAAACATTCTTCATAAAACATTTTCATTTAAATTATTGTATAAATTATTTCCTTGAAAATGGTGGAAACATCGGAAATTTTCTAAATTTTTATTAAATACATAATTAATAAAAAAATAAAAAAATTAAGCTACAAAATTGCGAAATAAGAATTGGGAAATTAAAATTTTTATTTTTAAGTATTGCCTTGAAAAAGTAAGTTAAAAATCGTATACCTACATAAGTATATCAGACAAATCTTTCAAAACTTTTTCCTGTAATAAGCTGATGTACTGGCGCCTTTTTAGGATTTAACTCTCTCTGAGTCACTTCTACTTCTTAGAAAATTTCATTCTCATCGATACGTTTGAATACTTTTTCGAAATAATGTGTAAATATTTCGGCATTTTCTTCATTATTTTTCGACCATCATTTTCCCGTATTTTACGTAATACTTTTTTCACAACATTTGGGCATTCCCCATTGTTTTAAGCTGGCAATAAACCGGCACATAAACATTTAAAAAGCACAATTTGACAAAAAAATTTAATTCTAAGAAATACTTTTTGGAACAAAAATAATATTAAATTGGCAACATTTATAATTTGTTGGAACTATTGGAAGGGAAGCCTCGAAATAAACATTTTGAGCGACAAAAATAATAAATTGGCAACAAATTTACAAATAAATAAATTCAACATTAAAACCTTGCAGTTTTTCTCGATTTGTTTTTTTTTCTGTTCCAAAATATTATATTTGTTGAAAATTTATTAATTTTAATGCCAAATGTTTGTCGGTAGAATTTTTAATGTGTCATTCAAAAATATTTTTTTGTATTCTCTTATATTTGTTCCAAAATATTATTTTTGTTGCTAATTTATTATTTATGATGCTAAAGTTTGTCGTCACAAAATTTTTCTTTCATGCTCATTTTAACTATCCCATTCTTTTTTAGAGTCGGGTAAATATAAATTTGCGATCCCTTGGTGACGCAGAAATCTATAAAGTGTAGGATCTTTCTCCTGTCATCAACAGTGGCGGTTCAAGAAAAATTCGAACCATAGTCAAGCTTTCGTTTCTGCCTCGCTCGAAATAATAGAAAAATCAGGGCTCTTTGCAATTTTCGTTTCTGGAAGCAAAATTTCGTTGTCCTATAAAACGCGTGAAAATTAACCCTGTTAAAGTTAGCCGAAAGTTTCCGGCCGAAAGTAAAACGTCGATAATGAAGGTTATATTATTGATATTTCAGCCGAAAATAAATCAGCCTCTAGAGTGTTATGTCTGGAGATGGATTGCATTGATGTGACTTATCAATAGCTATCGCAGGAAAAAATTCAGTTCAAGTTTCCCGTGGGAAATCTCGTAAAATTCAATTTTCCAAAAATTAGTAGAAAATATGTATAAAATCAGCCTCTAGAGTGTTATGTCTGGAGATGGAGAATTTTCCGAGATTTCCCACGGGGAACTTGAACTGAATTTTTTTCCTGCGAAGCTATTGACAAATCAGATCAATGCAATCCATCTCCAGACATAACACTCTAGAGGCTGATTTTATACAAATTTTCTAATAATTTTTGGAAAATCGAATTTTCCGAGATTTCCCACGGGAAACTTGAACTGAATTTTTTTTCTGCGTTAGCTATTGATGAGTCACATCAATGCAATCCATCACCAGACATAACACTCTAGAGGCTGATTTTATTCATTCATTTCTTACTTTCGGCTGGAAACTTTTTTGAATTTTCCGAGATTTCCCACGGGAAACTTGAACATAATTTTTTAATTCGATATAGCTATTGACAAATCATATAAAATCGATTCATTTGCAGATATACACTCTAGAGGCTGATTTTATTCCAATTTTGTGGATTCTTCTGATTTTCCGATATGATATTTTCTACGAATCAGTTAAGCAAAGTTTTACACGTAAAACTATTTACACATTTTTTTATTTAAATCCAAGTATCCTATTTACTTTCGGCTGATAGCTACTAAATTTTTTATTTTCAGCTGAAATGTTAATATCATAATCTGCATTATCGACTTTTTTACTTTCGGCTGGGGTTAGACAATCTGCATTGCCATTTTTTAACTTTCGGCTGGACTAACACAATCTGTATTATCGACTTTTCACTTTCGGCTGGCAACTTTCGGCTAACTTTAACATTATTGAAAATTAGGGTTTTTCTCCGTTTCCTATGATCAAAACTTCTGGTTCCATTCGTTATTAATTGTCGCACGTTATATTTAATTTAAAAAACCACCGACCGCCCAATTGAAAAAAGTCTGGTATAGACAGCTGATTCTGTTATAGCAAAACGATTATGTTTTATAAAAAGGCAATAAAGAACCATTTTACGGGGAACTTTTTAAGTAATTGAGGGAAATTTAGCGCATGTAACATGTCCGCAAAATATTTTGCCAAATCACGGCGCAAAAAGTTGCTTGCAATAACTGTTTTTGCCGGTGCATTAGTGTACCAATAATTTGGTATGGTAGAAGATTAAATTGAACTGGCGTTATATGTGCGAGTAAAAATAAAATTAAAATATAAAACTTCAAGTTTTTGTCATTAATATTGGTGAACGTTGAAATACTTTGTCCAAAAATGATCACCAATTTCGAAAACTCGACCTATTCATATTTTGGACTTGAAGGTAAGGGTATCACAAAATACACCACTTACAAATTTATTGATTGTTTGGCCAGTGCAGACTATTGTCTAACAGTGCGACTTTTCTTTTATATTTTCTTATAGATTGACATTAGTTCGGTGACTATGTATCGCTTGAGTGGAATTTTTTTGCAAATATATTCGTCAATATAAATTATGTCATATTTATTTACGCTACCATTGTCAAACATTCCATCACCAAGCAGTTAAGGGAAATTGCAACATATCGCTGGTTGATCACAAAGTCATTAAAGATAATTAAATGACTCAGCAGTTATCTACAGTAATAGTATTTTCGACAAGTTTTCACTAAAATAGGTGAAAACGGCTAAAATTAAGGCCATCAAGTGGGCGTGGTTCAATTGATTATCTTTATTTTACTGTTAGTCGTTGAAAGTAAAAATTTGTCGCAAAAACTACAGCAGATAATTACTGAGTGAGTAATTTAATCACCTTTAATGGCTTTGTGATCCATCGACGTTACGTGATATTTTCACTTCAACACATCCGTACGACAAGCGGTATACAACTTAACTTTATCCAAAAATTAAATTCAGTGTTTCTATGTGTTGCTCAAAATATTGCCTATAAAGAATACCAAATTTATCTTAATTAAGGAAAATTAGTTAAGAAAAAAAAAATTAATTAGTGATAAACTGCTACACTGTTACTGCATTTACAAGCAATTTTAAAAGGGTCATTGTATACATATATGTGGAATTGGATCGGAGCCATTTGTGGTGAGTGATGGATGGCTTATAAAATGTAAAGAACAACACTTTTAGAAAAATGATTTTTTTTCGGAAAATGAACCGGTCTCGTATACAAAGGCTTGCAATAAAAAACTAATGTTGTCAATTTCGAAAAAAAGCTGATGCCGGAGGAAAAGCAATAGAGGAAGAGTAACACTTATGCCTTATAAAAATGCTACAAACCCTTATAAACTAAAGTTGATGATGATAGGGAAAGCAAACCCTCTCGTTGCTTAAAAATAAAGATACTCCATTCTATTACACTCTAAGTATTTGTTCCACCAGTAACATAGAGCAGAAAAAATTACCATTTAAAGCTATTTTATTAGTGGATAACGTGACTTGTCATGTCACTGAAAATATGTTCAACGTGAATGAGATGAGAGCATGAAGGCGACGTTTTTCCTACCAAATACCAGTCCTTTACTGCAGTCACTGGACCAAAATGTGTTTAAATCATTTAAACAGCGCTACAGAAAACACCTCCCTCCTTACTAGGGCAGGCTTGGTTTAATCGGTAAATGGTTTAATCGATTTACCGACTGTCTAATTAATTGGAGAAACTTAATCGATTAATCGAAAATTTATTTTCTCTTTATTTTAATTTCGGAATATGACCAAGTAGGATGCAACTTGACTATATCTTTACCGCTTATGATTAAATTCGACATGTGCGTTAGAGTGGGATTCTAAAACGATTTTTAGATGAAGTTCTGAAATACGGCCTATTAGGATTGAATTTATCTATTCTTATCCCGATTTTAGTGAAATTTGACATTTGCGATGGAAATGGAACCCGAAAATTATTTTTAGTTAAAGCTCTTGATATGGCAGGTTAGCATAGAACTACGCTATTCTTTAACTGATTATGATGAAATTCGACCTGTACAACGTAAATGAAATTCTAGAATTATTTTCTATCTCCGAGACCCTACACTACCATTAGAAGTTTGTGTAATAAATATTTCAATATGTGAAACTCCAACAGCTGCCAGATTCACAAAAAAAAATCAACCCGCAATATCATAAAGGATATTCATAGATTTAAGGTCTGTTGAAGTTTCTGTAAAGAAACCATATTCCAGAACTTTATGTAAAAATTATTTTAGAAACAGCCAAGTACCATCCAAATTGGCCAAATTCCAGAACTTCTCAGGCAGATGTTGAGCCATATTTCAGAACTTTATGTAAAAATTATTTTAGAAACAGCCAATTTCCATCTGTCTAATTTCAATAAAATTTGTAATAATTTTAGTTTAATTTTTAATTCATGTGTAAATTTATATTTCAACCTGTTATAACCAAAAGTATAATTTCAATTCAACTGTACTAATAATATTAATATGTTATAAGTGTATACCCCATTTGTTTATGTATAACAGATTGAAAATGTATTTTTTGACAGTGTAATACTAAAGGGAAATAAAGAGCTCGTTTATCGATTATTAGTTAGTCATCGGCCAACAATTTGGGAATATACATGTTTTTCACAAGTGGATTATAAAATAAATAAAACAAACAAATATAAATTAATAAATGTTTTTATTTCACCATATTATAAGTTTCTAATATCAGTGAAACCACAGAAACACAATATATAGAGTACATTGAAGAAAACAAAAATCCAGAGACCGAACATTTGGTCCTTCGAGCCGGATTGTTTGTATAAAATGAAGAAATAAACTTCCATCGCCAGCCATATTGGCACGTACACGTGGACATTACAGAGGAAATAATTAAAAGCGAATTATTTAAACCAAAAGTGGTTATAAAACACAGCTTTAATAATCAACCGAGCATCTTAACATTTGTTGGATATAGTAATTCGTGGAAATTTATAGTTAAACATTTTCCGTGCCACATGATTGCAACAATTTAAAAAGATTCACCGTATGATTGTTCAATCGTAATTATCATCAGTTCGAGTTTTAATTACATATTTAGCCGTAGTTGGTTGTAACTTCTACCGCAGTATAAATATCAGTTTGGAAATATCAACACTAATTTCGTGTTCAAAACACCAACATTAATTTCGTGTTCATCAATATAATTATCCGAGTATGACGTCATAGTAGTAAAATTACTGTTATATTTTGATTACACTTTAGATTTATAAGTATTGAATTTAATTAGTTTTTCGAAATGGTTAAAAAATTTAAGTCAGTTTTAATGCGTTTAAAGACCATAGATAATTATTTAAGAAAATTTGAACATGAAGCTCCACACTTGGAGGAATTGGAGAGTAGATTTAGTAATTTAGATAAAATATATTCAGATTTTGAGAAAATTTGTAATGAATTGTTGGAGGAGAGAGACGAAAAGGATATAGATGCATTACAACCACAGTTTGATGAAGGTGATGATGAATTCCATTTGACAAGAGCCAATTTAAATATTTTAATTAAAAGTTGTACCGATAGTAATAACGTTGTAGATGATAAGCAATCATTAGTTACCAATACCAAGTTTAGTTCAGTGCGACTGCCGCATGTGAATCTTCCAGTTTTCAACGGGAATCCCGCTGAGTAGCTAACTTTCAAAGACACGTTTCTGTCTGTGGTTCATAATCAAGAATATATCGAAGGCATTGTGAAATTTACTTTGTTATTGGAGAAATTGATCGGGGATGCAAGGGATAGAATCGCCACGTCACATTATCCGCTGCCGGTTACCAGAGCGCATGGGCGGAATTAGTAAGCCAGTACGACTATGTTCGAGTCATTGTCGACATTTATGTTGATGCTCTGCTGAGTTTGCCAAAAGTTCCCAATGATAATGCTGTACAGCTTCGAAAGCTTCTCAATTCCTGTGTTTCACACGTGTCCTCACTAGAAGCATGCAACCAGTTCATAGATGGGCTTGGTGAACTGTTTATAATTAATACCATTACCAAAAAATTTGGATTCCAATTTGAGGAAACAATGGGAAAATGAGTTACGTCCAAATATTTTACCAAAGTGGTTCCATCTAAAGGAGTTTCTCATGAAGAGTTGTAGAGTTCTAGCATCAGTTGTATCACCAACTTCCATTGATTTGACAAAGCCGTTGCCGCATAAATAATTTGGCAATCTTTGGCCAATAATTTGGCCTATTCCAACCAGACATCCAGTCAAAGTAAGCCAAGTAATCAAAAATTAAATAAGTCTTGTGTGTTTTGCAATGCCAGTTTCCATCCATTCTATACCTATTCTCAGAGTTTATTCGAATGTCAGTAGCAGATCGATACAGAAAAATAATAGAGTTGAGTCTTTCTATTAATTGTTTTGGTACTAACCACTTCAACAAGAATTGTCATAAAGTTAATTGTAAGTTGTGCTCACAACTAGATGTAGATGATGCTGACGTTGCGACTAAAGAGCATGCACCTAACATGCAGTTAAATTATTGTACCCAGAACATTGTTCCTGAAAAACAGTTTTTATTGTCAACCGTATTGATTTTCATTAGGGATAACAACAAAAATTATTTTGAGTGTCGTGTGTTATTGGATTCGGCTAGTCAGAGTAATTTTATTTCAATTGATTTTGCGAACAAACTGAATCTTAACAGAGAGTCGATCAGCAATTTTTTAGTTTCTGGTTTAAGCGAAACCAAAACGAATGTAACCGAGTGTAAAAGCACCTTAATCAAATCTCGAATTTCCGATTTTCGTCATTCTTTAAGTTTTTTCATCGCGAAACCTATTTTTATTGAACTGCATGATTTTTCCGATGCTTCGGAACGAGCATTTGGCACATGTGTTTATGTTAAGAGTGTGGATGAATCACAGAACACATCCGTGCGATTACTTTGTAGTAAGTCGAGAGTAGCTCCATTAGAAACGGTTTCCGGTTGCTTTCGATACTTGTAACAACTGTATTGGAGTCAATGGAGATAAATTTTGACCGTGTCATATTGTGATCTGACTCCTTAATAACATTGCAATGGATTCAGATTTCACCATATAAACTAAACACATTCATCGCGAATCGCGTGAATGAAATCCAGGAATTGACGTGCAACTTAACTTGGTGTCATGTTAGTTCAGAGAATAACCTCTTCGATTTAGTATCTCGAGGCTGCATGCCTAAAGACATAAAGCATGTAACGATGTGGTGGGAAGGACCACAATTTCTTCACATTCCTGAAAGTAATTTATCAAAGGATTCATATCAGCCCAACCGTATCAATTTTGATAATCAGACTCTAGAATTAAAACAAGAATCTTTGAATTTTATTTCCATTTCAGCAAATATTTTCATTTCTTTTATAAATAGGCTCAGTTCGTTTCCAACGTACGACGATTTATTCACAATCTAAAGAATAAGTCTGATAGAAACTTGCATGCTGGTCCCCAACTTCTTATGGCTATAATTCATCAAAAGTATTGGCCGATTAATGCCAAAAATACCGCAAAAAGGTTGTTCGTGGGTGCATTGCTTGTTTCAAAATAAAACCAATTATAAAGCAACAGGTCATGGGAGATTTACCGTCGCAGAGAACAGACAATGGTAAGCCATTTAATACTACTGGAGTTGATTTATGTGGTCCATTTCAAATCAAAAATAAAAAACGAAATGCTGCATGTCATAAGGTTTACGTGGCTTCATTCGTTTGCTTCGTAACCAAAGCGATCCATTTGGAGATCTTTCAGATCTGACAGCCGAGTGTTTTGTTGCATGTTTGAAAAGGCTCCTTTATAGACGAGGAAAGTGTGAAACAATCTGGTCCGACAATGGAACGAACTTTACGGGATCCAACAATGAGCTCAGGCGTCAACGTCAATTGTTTCAAACGGAGAATAATTCCGATGATATTATAGAGTTTTGTGGTTCAGAGGGTATTAAATGGAAGTTTATCCCTCCCAGGTCTCCAAATTTTGGCAGACTTTGGGAATCGTCGGTGATATCCCCATTCCAAGTTACATCCTAATTGGCCATAAATTCCAAAAATTCACCCAAAAATCATTTCAGGATTCCTTCAAGATGCTTGTCTCAAATAGCGAAATTCTATCCTGATTGGCCTAATTTCAGAAATGTAGACCGATTAATCGGTCTAAAAACGAACAATTAATCGTTTTTCGTTTTGTTCGGAAACCGAATCATCTCAAACCCCGGAGCCGAATGTCGGTACTCGCACAAACCCCTATTAGACTTCTAACGACCTACCTTTTCCGTTACATGCTGACAAAATGGGACTTTGGGTTCTTGACACAGAAATATCTATTTGTTTACACAAAACCAAAATATAAACCAAAAATGTCATAAAAATGTTTGTCATTAATGTCATAAACGTTTGTTTTTCTTGAATGCACGGCCACAAATTTAGAATCAATGATAAAAGATATTTTCAAGAGTAAGTTGTTTTTAATTTTGTGTTCTTAGCTCGGGCAATTATTTTATACAATATGTCAGTATAATGCGTTGAACGAGAACTACTAAAAATTGATTGGTTGCCAGTAATTGCTAAAAAAAAGTGTGGCCATAAACAGCCCAATAAAAAAAGTTAATTTTATAAATTTTACGGTAAAACAGTTCAGCGGTTTGGAAATAGGGAAAACTAAGAGCTGATATTATAACAATATTGCAACCGAAATGTAACGATGAGAGCACTTATGGCATATTTGTAATTCTCAAAGAATGTGGTTTTTGATGCCATTAAGACCTATAAAGATACTGGGCATTTCGGAAACAGACCCAGAAAAGAACGGCCCGAAAAACAACGGAAAGGTAAGGTAAAATCATTATTAAGAAGAGTAAGAGATCCTTTTTTGACCGCCAGTGTCGCATTGTCGAAAATTAGCAGACAGTTTTCCGAGACGCTATGTAGAGGTTCTGAAAAAATAGAGGCGTCTCCATTAGTTAATAGAGTACGAAATTTACGGATCCCTAAAATTCACGGGCCCTAATGCGCTCCTATAGTCATCAGACATGATATAGTTTATTTCTATCAATATTACATTTAAATTTATATTGTATTAAGTTATTAACAGTCTGAATTGAGAATTGTGGCAAACATTCAACTTACATTATAACGTGACAGTTGACACCCAATAAGATTTACTCGTGCAATTGGTTTGTAACACTTTAAAAATCTTTAAATTTATGCCAAAATATACACAAAATAGTTTCCATTCAGTGCACACATAAATATCTCGAGTTTATAAAAGACATTTTGACATTTTTACAGCTTGTTTGTATAATTTAAATTGGAAAATATTTTGTGTTTTCACTAAATTTTAACCAACCAAATATATTTTGTCAACACACTAGGCACACGCAACAATAATCGTGTACACAGAGAAATTGAAAAAACCAAAAAAAAAAAAATCAAATTGTTTGCCAAACAACTTTGGAATTTTTTTTTGGGGTAAAGGTATTCAAAAATAACCTTGAGCCGCTACAAAAATAATTCATTATCAACGTGTTCGATGATCGACCTTCGGTGCTGTGCGGATTTCTAAAATAAATTTCAATATCAATCAACACATTTGTTTTTAAATTACAAAATTATGTTTTATCTTTTTAATTTATCTACAACAAAAAAAAAAAAAAAAATTTGGCATCTTTACACGTTATATGCAATGTCATTCGACGTACACGTACTCGTATGATTGATCGAGCGTCTGACGATTTTCTCATTTTCCCAAACAGGGAACTTCCCAAAAGAGGATTAAATCTTAAAATTTTCTTTTCAAAATTGTTTCATTCTGTGGCATGACGATGTCCATTTGAAAATTGATTTTGAATTTTAAATTTATTTTTTTGTTGATTTTTATGTGTAGATAAGAAAATCCGTGTGAAACGATAAAGGGCAGGTTTTCAAAATTTGATTGATTTCCGCCACAAGAATTTTTTCTAAATTTACTTTTTAAAATCTAAATACGATAAATACATTTTTGTTTTTCTTATATAAATACAATTTTTTTGTGAATGAAATTATTTTTAATTAAAAACAAAAACAGAGAGTTTTAAAAATAATTTTGGAAAAATATTTTTATTTTCTTTATTTATTTTTAGAAGAGAGATAATTTATCAAAATACATTTTATAAATTTTTTCTGGTTAGTGCTGGTTTGTTGCAGTGTGCTAAAAATACATACAGCTGGAGGGCTTTTTAAGTATGATTTATGATACTATGAGAGCGCATTGTTACCATTACAAGAAATCAGAATTTTTCGGGATAATTGCATTTTCTTGTTTAGGTGGTTCGAGATTATTGCTCTCATTTGTACTAAAGTAAACCAATTCTCAAACCCAGTCCACAATGTTTCCTTATTCAAACAGCACATTAACATTGTGACCACAGTGTAACTGAAAGTTACAAAAAGCATCTTAATAAATTATTTTTATTAAATTCTGCAAAGAAACCACTTTCTAAAATCTAGAAGAAAATTGACTTAGGACAGGTGTGTTCGGTCCTTAGGTAAGTTATTACGAAATTTGGTTTTAAAAAAATTTCTCAATCTGGGCTAGAAATATCTGGACACAATTATTTTTATATGGGTTGTCGGGAATCCACTCTTTTGTTGGTTAGGGGGAATTCCTGATAACTCATTAAAGTATCTATCCACTTGGCAATGGCGTACTCAGGATTTTTCTAAGGTGGGGGTCCAGTTTTTTTAATACAAAGCAATTATATTTAATTTTAACATTTCAAAAGTAAAGTCAATTTTTCTGGGTTTTTTTGCCAATACTTGTGTTACATCTTCGAAAGATACATCTACCCTCTATGCATTAACGTCATTCCATTCAACCGATCTTCTGACATTGTAGAGCGTAGATAATATTTTAAACGTCTGAGCGTTGAGAAACTTCTTTCTGTCTCAAGTGATGTGCAGGAAGTCTTGCTAAAATACAGAGGAGGATGTAATTATGTGGGAACACTTCTTGATTGTAGTAATGCAAAATTTGAAGCAACGATCTGTTGTTTGTAGAATACAATATATTTGCCAAGAATTTATGCCACATCTTGATAAAGATTGAACAAATGTTCAATATCGTGAAATAACATTGAATATGAAGATAAAACTTGTGGTAAAATATAATCAAAACCCGCCTGTTTCTCAACAGGAATGTCATACTTTTGTGCAATTTCAAACTACTTTGGTAAAAACAGCATTAAATTCCTTTGTCTCACTTTTCATTCGCATTAGTAAGCAAATTAGATCATCAGCAGCACCTAAGGCTTCTTTGATTGCAATATTTCTGGATTGTAAATATCTACAGAGAACTGCAATATAGCTGAATATGTGATTTAAGTAAATCATGCCAAAATTGAATTGAAAACTTTTAATCGTGTATAAAAACTGAAGTGCTTTTAATGAAGCTGAATTATTTGCCCAACGTAATTGTTTCCAAAGAATCAATAACCGTATCTTCTAGTTCCAGAAATATTGAAATTGAGTTATGGCGTTCTATCATCTAGTGGCGGGCACAAATATAGAAGTTTTAGTCGATATGGAGTTTTCAATTTTCTAATTTATTATATCATATTTGAATATGATATTTGGGCCGAACTGATAAATTATTTAAAATTAAATTTCTTATGAACTGAAACTTATAGGGTTTCAGGATTACCAACTGATATTTTTATTTTAACCCAAAATGCAATTACACAATTAATAACGGAATATGACATTTGCCGAGGGGCCTCGGCCTATCTTGTTTCCTTCTCGGATATTGTCCTTCAGTGCTTGAATCGTTTGGACATGGATGATGTTTAGTTCATACCACACAAGACGTGAAATAATGGAATAAATGAACCAGATGTTCCCTGGACGTGTAATTTCTCGTAGCGAAGAGATCAATTTGTAGCGGTTTAAAAAAGAGCCAGGCAAATGTATTCCCTGGAACAAATATTTGATTTTTGTTTCCCTGATTTGAAGTATACTATATATTGTCGGGTTATACGTGTTTTTTTGTTGAGTAAGTTTTGCTTACGATTGCAATAATTATTATTTTTCCGAAGACGAGCACCATAAGCTCGTCTTCGGAAAAGAAAATTTTTATCATTTCACTATTTCCACTAAATACCTCTCTCTTGAACCCAAATTATGTATCAGTATTGCGAACGAAAAGAAAGAAAAATTGGATTGGAGGGGTAACACAAGCATTGTCGGAACACACTTATCCTACAATAATTGGCTATACCTTCTTTAACGCATGTTCGCAAGCTTTACAGAAGGCGTAGCAAAAATTGTTTACATCTATAAACGGTTACGGACTTAAACAAATACAAAATCGTATGGTCGAAAATTCTAAAAATTTGAAGTGAGTGCGTGGTGATTACTGCCTAAATTTGGTATGAGTTGCTCCGATAAAGATGTCGAATAAGTTGATTTTATTTTTATTTTGTTTTGTGTTATATCATCAGCAGACCACATAAGGGGAAAATAACCCAATGCACCAGAGTTATTTACTGTAGAGTGTATGGCGAATGTGTGAAGCGCTATCAACGTTGGGCGGCGTGAAAACATTGTGGTGAGCAGCTACAGGACTCCGCCGCATGTGAATTTCCTTCTCTGCGAAACATGATTGGTTTTGGCTTGACTGTTTTCAGATCGGTTAAAAATGGGTGGCGATTGCTCCTTTGAAATGTCTTATCTCGTAAGAAGAAGCATTAACGGAGTCGATAGGTAGAGACAGAAGGAGGAGAATGTGGTCGGTTGATACTTGTGTTGTGCCAGGCAGCGGCGAATGAGAGCAGGGGCCTCGACTATGTACCTGGTCTAGACTTTTAATCTCCCCTTACTGAGTGCTGTGCCGCACAGAGAGTTGCATTAAGAGAGAGCAGCGGTGAAAGAAACCGTAGAAGCCCACACCAGGTAAGTTGGAAGCAGGGACTTCATCCAATACCTGATGTGTACCTCCAATCTTCCCTAACTGTCCACTATACCAGACCGATATAGGAATGGTGCAGTGATTAAATTTTCCATGCCGGGAATTAAAGCTGTAACATGCCAGACCAAAAATGAATTCTAAAGTCTGGAGTCAGCTTTGGGGCCTGCCAAGAGGTGTTGGCAGTGAAAAATTCAAAAAGCTCCCCTGAACACAAGCCATGGAAATAATTGTTGAACACACATAAAGCTTCCACATTCCGCCTCTTTGAGAGAAAATCAAGGGTAAAGAAGATGTTAGAATTCGAAATCATTCGGCTTGTTCGGTTCTGAACTTGTTTCAGTGCAGCCAGATGAGTTTTCGGTGCACCGGAATAAAATTATTAATTTGTGAATTATGTTCCAACTTGTGTCGGACATAATTTTAAAAATATTTATAAAACTTCCAATGAAAAATAAAATTTTCATCGTAGTAAATGACAGAGAGACTTAGCTGTACCCAACGCTGCTTTATTTATTTGATAGTTCAAAGAAGTTTTATTATATTTTGTTAAACTAAGCGAGCCAGCAGGTTCAGATGTGCCTATACGGGAGCCACCAACCTTAAAATATGGTGCATATTTCTCGTTTCTGCCGATGAAGATATACGACTGAAATTTGTTTCGATTGAATTGAATCTTTTTTGAGCTGCTAGAATTTTATTTCGCAATGAAGTAGAAGAAGGAAAAGAAAAGATGAGGAAAGTGTGCTGTCATCAGTATAAAAATGAATTGGCTTGAGAGTTGCGGGAAGGAGATCCTTAATGAAAATAAGAAAAGTATAAGGGACAAGACGGACCCTTTGTTTTGCACAAGGTTGCTGTTTGTTTTTTAAGGTTAGTTTTGTAAAAGTTGAAAACTCAATCAGAACCATTGGTCAACTACTTTAAGTAGTTTCAGAACCTCACTAATTATTTTTTAATTTTATTGAAATGAATGTTCTTGGGCATTGAAGCCGTTATAGCCATTATTTCTTATTCAGATTTTCGTAGATACCACCATATTATCTATCAAAGATGACAATGACGTCTGTACAAGACAGATTTGTAGGTTGACGAACTTTTTCAAAAATTCGATTCTTAACATTATCTCGGTTAGATACAGCTTATAAAATCGTGAATTGAATCCTTGTAGTATCACATGAATTTGTTTGGCACAGAGATCAATCATATTTTCGTTGTACATTCAATTTTCACAGTCAAATCACAAAGTCGTAAGTTTAACACGAAAGCAGAGGAAAATTTAAACATAGTGAAAGAGAATGGAAAGTGTATTATTTCTACGTTTTTGCGTAAACGAACTAACCTGGCTGGGGTCCTAGTCTAAAAGGTATCACATTCTCATATGTTGCATCCGGATATCTGGCGCAATAAGGATTAGCGGAGATGAGCCTTATCTGTGCTTCGTGGATTTCTGGACAGATAAATATATTTTCTCTGCTACTCGTGTGATTCTTAAGGATGATTTATTTAAAAACTTAAAGACCGGGACTCTTAAATACACGGAAACTGCGGCTAGAGGGATATGGCCTTCTAAGCCCAATCCTAAAAGCCAAGATTTGAAGCAAGACATAAGCAAAAGTTACGAGTTTGAAGCAAATAACCTTGGCAAACCGGACGATTAAAAAAAAAAGAAACGATCGCTTGGGCTATGATGGTTACTGGAAATTAACAGGGTGGTTCTTCTGGGAGTTCTCAGTTCAAAAGACAAAGACCCCAGGAATAATCACCTAAAGATGCAAAAAGGTCGAGGTTGCAGGAAACTATAACCAGGACTTTCAGCGAGCACCTTAAAGACCAGCTAGGATGGGAGATGGGTGTAAGGCACACATCAATTGGGGGAAGGTAGGGGTGTCTCTAACTGCGACCATCCTCAAGGGAGGATATCCCGAGCAGGCCTAGAGCGCGGGTTTGGGTCCAAATGAGGTTTTGGAGATGATAGGCTGATTAAAGATCAGCTATAATTATAGTACCGAGTCGACAGAGGCTCTGGCGAGGACGAAAGGTGTGATAACCTTCGGTTTCGGGGCTATCACACTAAAAGTGTACAATAACCGGTAGGAGGGATGATTCTGGGTGATATCCAGCCTGGTGGTGGTGACCCGTTGGTATGTGAGAATGTGTCCGAAGAGGGTATTGAAACACTCTCGTTGGACTCTTAGATGTCCAGATCCTAGGCGACACTTTGCGGGCTCCAGGAGGACTCGATGTCAGACTCGCTTTCGGCCGGGGAATCTGATACGATGGTGGAGGGGCCAAATGTGTAGATTAGTGCTGAACCTGCTGCAGATCAATCTACAGAACCGTAAGGAACTATGGCTGCTCTGCTGCTCAAAATTCAAGCTGATGAAGTTGGTGTTTCCTGATCCAGGTGCACTGGATTATTAGAGATCGGGTTATGGGACTCAGGGTCCCAAACTATAAAGTGGCGTTTGGCAAGAAGGAAGGTAAGAATTGTTCGTGCATTCTCGCTAAAACTAAGAACTATTTTAAAAACTGGTCGAAAGCGGACTTACCTAGGTAATTCATTACCAGTACCGGTTCCAAAACTTCTTGCCTCTACACAGAAGCAGAAGTCATTCTGGAAACAAGGCACCCTGGAACTTTGCCAAATTCTCAGGAAATGGACTGAAGTAAACGTAATATTTATACCTAAGGCGGGAAAGCGCCAAAGACCTTAGACCTAAAAGCTTATGTTCTTTTTTATTAAAGATACTGGAAAGGCAAATAGAAGCTCACGTTAGAGGCTCTCTTGAGCCGGTTAGGTGGTGGAAATCTCAACATGAGTACTGTAAACGGAAACCGGTAGAAATCGCTGTACACTCCTTGATTTGTCCTATTGAGAAATCCCTTGAATTTAACGAATTCTTGTAACCTTTCACATTATAGAGGGAGCCTTCAGCAAGGTTAAACCGGTGCCGATAACTCGGGCTTTGACGAGTCTGATAGTGGATGAATCGCTCGTTGGCTGGATAGATCAAATGCTAAAAGGCAGGATCGTGAAGGCTAAGCTTGGCGGATCTTCCATTAGCAAATTTTTAGATGTGGGCACACCGCAAAGTCGAGTCTTGTGTCCCCTTCTTTGGAACTTGGTCATTAATGAACTGTTACTGGACCTGGAGGGGCAAGGCTTTAGGGTGGTTTCTTATGCGGATGACGTTGCTATTGGTGTCTCTAGGTCCTCTTCTCTAGGAAATGCAAAGTTCCTCAGATTGATCCTCTTAATTTAAATGGTATTAGCTTAACTTTTATTGATAAAGCCAAATACAAGCCAAATTTAGCTGGAAGCCTAATAAAGGGTTTTCCACTAAGAGGTTTCATTTTGATATTAAAAAAAGACGAGTATTTTTAAGAGAAATCAATAAATGTTTATTTCATTGTAAACAGGAAGGTATGCCATTAACATTTGAAAACGATATCAGCCAAATGGCCGTCACGGATACGCTTGCAGCACCATATCCTTTTCATGAAATTTTCCATGACCAATCCGCACATTTGCGGCTGTATGTCCTCGATAACTTCACGAATTCTATCTTTAAGGTCTTGAATCGATTGTGGAGCATTGGTATAGACCTTATATTTCACGTGGCTCCAAAGAAAGAAGTCTTAAGGTGTTAAATCACAAGATCTCGGTGGCCAATTGTGATGACCCATTCGAGAAATAACAAAGTCAGGAAACTTTTCGTGCAAAACTGCGATTGTTTCGTTGCTTGTGTGGCACGTAGCGCCGTCTTGCTAAAAATAAACGTCATCCACATCAATATCTTCCAATTCCGGCCATAAAAAATGATTAATCATAGCTCGGTAGCGCAATCCATTTACCGTAACAGTTGCACCAGCCTCATTTTCGAAAAAGTAAGGTCCAATCACACTGCCAGCCCAAAAACCGCAGCAAACAGTGACACGTTGAGGACGGAGAGGCTTTTCAACAATCATTCTTGGATTTTCTGAGCCCCAAATGCGACAATTCTGCTTATTAACGTAGCCTCCGAGGTGAAAATGGGCCTCATCAATGAAGATGATTTTTCGATGAAAATCCGAATCATTTTGATGCATGTGAAGGACCCAATCAGCGAAGATACGACGTTTTTGGTGATCGACCGGCTTGAGGTCTTGTGTTAACTGAACATTAAAAGCCATAAGACCTAAGTCTTTATGCAAAATACGATGTAATGTCGTTTGTGGAATGTCTAATTCCAAAGATCGACGAGGAATCGGCCAACCTGGGTTTTCTTCAACACTACGGGCTACAGCAGCAATATTCTCAGTTGTTCTTGAGCGACGCACACGGTTTCGATTCTTCTTGTCCCAAAACCTCAAATTTTTCCACCAGTTTCACTATTGCCGGCCGAGAAGGTGCTTCACGGAGACCAAAATGTGCGTTAGTTTTACGAACAGTGACTGCAAAATTTTCACCATTTTGTAGTGAATTTTAATAATTTCAATGCGTTGTTGAAGCGTGTATCGTACCATTTTTAGTAATGGCGCAGTTTTTACTTGTCAAATGTCAAAAGATGACAGCTGCCCAAAAAGCAGGCTATTCAAAATGAAACCTCTTATTGGAAAACCCTGTATTTTAGAAAGGGTAAATAAAGCCACTACAATGCTGTACTCCTGTAAGAACTCTATTGAAAAAAGATGGGGTCTTGAACCCCCAAAATCGTATACTGGCTCTATACCTCAATGATAAGGCCGATACTATTATATGGGATCCTTGTTTAATTGCCAGCCTTAAACAGTATGGCTAACAAAAATTTTCTGATGAATATCAGAATTTCGGTGGATTCGTGGTGCACTCAGAAATACACCCACTCAGGCACTAGAGGTTCTTTCTCATCTCAAATCGCTAGATAGTCTGGGCATTCAAATGGCAGCGAATAAAGCTATAAGGCTTAAATCCATTTCTATGTGGACCTGTAATAATACGGGACACAAATCCATTCCGTGTAATAGAGATAACCCTGGTACCACCGATTACATGATTCCATCAACATCACCCTTTTGATGAAAGGTTTCTTCCTGATGGTCCCTCCAGAGAGGACTGACTGAATGAAGAGATGTTGAACCCTGAAGTTTTGAACTTCTCGTAGGTTCAAAAATTGATGCTAGGATTGGTTCTCATTTCATCTCCCCAACTAGTGAAGCATTTTTCCGATTGAATTAACTGCGACATTGGAGGCCGTGGATTGGTTGAGGTATAATGTAGTATCTGTAAGGGATATTTACAATTTTACGGACAGTCAGACCGCTATTAAAACGCTACGATGGTACTTCCTTACGTCGAAGGTAGCCCAGAACTACTTATCATCACTTGGCGAGATGGCAGATTAGGGTACAAATTGCCTCACTTTACCAACTAAGGTAAATGTTGAAATTCCTCTCGCTACACGCAAACTCTCGCTTCAGGAAGAAGCTGGGAGAATAGCGAGCTATAGATGGTTCATTGGGACCTCGTGTGTTACAACTAGGCAGATCTGGCCAAAACTAGATCGTGCAAGAACTGGAAGACTGTTAACACTTTGGCGTTGGCCTGTTAGTATCGTCAGGAGGTTGTTACAGGACATTATCTCGTACGAGTCATAGAAGTTGCGAGGATGAAAAGGTGGAAGGAACTGTAATCCACTTACTCTGCATCTGTCCCCGTCTAGTGTAAAGCAGATGGAAATTTTTAGAACCTCCTCTCCTCAGCGACCTTTCGAATCCCAATGGGATGGTTGTCAGGTGTATCTAACGCTTCGTTGTAAGCTCTGTATGGTTAAATTAATAGAGTTGAGAAAAATTGTATATGGTACCGTTATGGAACATTTTTGTATCTATGCTCGTCTTGGGGACAGCCACCCTAATCTAACCTAACCTAAAACTGTTCTTCGGGTATACAGTCAAAAAAATTTTAGTTAAAAACGAAAAGAGTCGTAAAATTTTAATTACAAATATTGTGAGAAATGTTCAGTTCAAAACAAAAAGGTTTTTCGGTTATTGTTTGAATCAAATGCCTTTTGAAATATTTGGGCTAAACAATCTTCTTGAAAGGTATTTCAATTAGAAATTGTTGGACTGGAATACTTTTTGGCGAAGTTTGGCTTCAATTCATTTTGAAAAGGAGATTCAGTCGAACAATTAAAAATGAGTTCCAGGCAAAATTGTCGTAAAAAGTGAAATGAATGGTATGGTTCTCCAGACTATGGGTGCATCCGAAATGGGTTCAAAATATTCTGGAAAATGGAGATTTCATTTCCTTTCTAATTTTAAATTAAATCTTCCTTTTCCAGAATTTCTATTTTTCATTAAAGGGTCTTTGTCTTATTCATATATCACTTTTCTCAAAATATACAGGTCAGTTAAAAATGCAAGTCCACCGAAAGATATTTCAGTTCAAAAATTTGTGACTGAAATACCTTTCAAGTAGGTTGTTTAATCCAAATACACAAAAGGCATTTCAGTCAAATGGTTTTTTGATCAAAAAATGTTTTTTCTTAGACTGAAATTCCTTCTTTAAAGGAACTTTAACCAAAAATTGTATGGGAAATTTTATAACCAAAAGGCCTTTCGTTTTTTGACTGAAATGTTTCTGAATGGTATTCCTGACCGGATCAATTCCCTCCTTGCTAATAAACTTTTCTTATCCTTCCTCCAAAGCTTATGGTTTTTAACCAATTTTTTTTCTCAAAGACGCCTTATTTATGCATTAATAATGTACTCGCAGTCAAATGGAGACTAATAACCTCTAATTTGCCTAAAAATAATAAATTTTTATATATTTTGCAATTATTTAACAGCTTCATATCGTCTTCCCATAAATGATTGAAATTGAAATAATATTGCAATAAAACAACTATTAAAATGAAAATTTATTGATTTTCATATAACAATAATTTAATGGATTTTACTTGTACGCCATAAAGTGAAATAAAACGTAAAATACATTTTCTGTACCAGTTGGAATTTATAAAAATAAAAAAATATTTTCTTAGGTTTCGATTTTCGAATAGTTATAATGAATATTTTAATGGACCATACGTTATCGTTAATTTATCTTGTTTTGTTTGCTAATCGGCACGCACTAATATTCTGATGCTTGATTACAATAATAGTCGGGGTACATTACATTATCGAAGATTTGAACCAAAACGATTTGTGTAGATTCAAATTTGTATAATTTCGACAAAAATCGAATGTATAGGTCATTAGACCAGGAATTCCACGACAAAAAACGAATATGTGTAGCCACCTAGATTCCATCTGGATTCAATCCAAAATTCAAAATCACAATCGGATTTAGCCTCCCCACAAACATTTTGGAGCAATCGCTTTTAAAAAATATTTACATTGAATAAAATTCGGTTTGAACCCACGTAAAAAAATAATTGCATGACTGTGATTGTATGATGAAAGGTATACCTAATATTGCAAATATATGTACCATTGCGCACCACGCACCACCTAAATTATGATATTAGCTGGAAATTAACAGTTCATAATTTTGTTTGGCAGATCGATTGATGAAATATTTATAAAAACAATTAATTTAATATTTTTTATTTAAACTGTATTTATTATAAAGTTATTAAACACATTTTAATTAGCAAAAAAATAAAAAATAAAAATTAAAAATTCTGTTTTTTTAAACTCTGGTAATGGAAAATTTTTCACATGCGAAATTCAAAATCTATAATGTAATGTGTTGCATAAACGAATTTGGCGCCTCTACAATAAAATGCAGTTCGTACGAGTTTGAATGCATCACCATTTGTCGCGATTTCTTTTTAATCAAAACACATACGAGTATGTATGTACAGTACAGTAACATATAATAAATAAGTCTAAATTGACTAAATTGATGAATTGTATAGTGATTAAAATTTATTGCGTGCTTAGTTTATATCCAAACAAAATCATACATATGATTCGAACTCAATCAAAGTGATAGACAAT
The DNA here is from genome assembly GCA_958295665.1 of Tipula vernalis. Lineage (NCBI taxonomy): Eukaryota > Metazoa > Arthropoda > Insecta > Diptera > Tipulidae > Tipula > Tipula vernalis. The sequence goes on along the minus strand of OY282559.1, from coordinate 290,900,261 downwards.
TTCTAACCTAGAATTTTATTTTGAAATCAATTCGTAATATAAATAGATACCATAACATTCAGTGCTCATTGATTTTAAAGGGGCAAAAATCATTTTCTTTAAGATCAGACTTTTTTTTTTTTTTGTGTTATCCAGTTAGTACCGCAAAAATCATTTACGTAATCCATTTATTTACTGTAGAATTTGACAAGCAAAATAAATATTAATACTGAAAATATGTATTAACATTTTTTTGGCCAAATGCCTTGCTTCTTTCAGTAATACTTTTCCGTCTAAATATTAAGAATTTTATTTATAAATTTCAATGTCAGATTGAAATAGTTATGAATTCTTTGATTATGCATATGGATTGTATACACACACATATGTATATGTAAATACCGGATCGATTTTATATTATATTGACCTAGTTGGAATCTATATTTGGATAATAATAAAATTGAGAATCTCAACAAAATATGATTAGGGTGCGGGAATGATTCTATAAGGGGGGAGAATACCAAGATATTAAAGGTCGAAAAAAACAAAGTTACATGGAAAATACAGTTGTGTAACTCCCACGATAAATATCTTTATACAAAAATATAACCAGCTGGTCTAGACAAATTGTCTAGGATTTTTTATAGTTATGTAGAATCAAAAGTTATAAAAAATCCATCATCCGATTATGTAACTTGCTATTCAAATAAGCCAAAACATCATTTATTTTAAGTTATGTTAGGTATCAGTGGGTAGTCTGGTGGATGTGGTGGGGGGGCGGGGGGGACAATAAGTCGAATGATTTTCATCGGCTCCGCAACCTATCACAGCACCCACTTCTGTCCACTGTGCTGGTCATGTTTTAGGCAGAGGTACGGGGTGAGTAGTCACGAACGGATGTATTACACATATATCCAGGAGAGACTTGCAAGTGCATGTACGACCTCCAGGTGGCTACTGGTAACTAGGAATTTTTCCTGGGCTAATGTACAGCGCTGAAGGAGTAAACCTTACACAAATCCCCAAGTCACGGTGGAACAGCATATATGCCAAGGAATGAATGGTTAGTGGGTAAACTAATCTCTAATATGCGGACTCTGGATACTAGGCGACCTCCAGTTTTAATCAGCCTTACCCTCGTATACGGATATCTGCGAAAGTGGACCGTTTATTTCTCCGAAACTCGTGGGAACAAATGAACACAAATAAAATAAAAGCAAAAGAGACAGGCACTCTCAAAAAGCCAACAGGTACAACAGTTCCCTAGCCCCTCTAGCTAAAAAGAAGGGGTAATCGGCTTCGGTTTCGGGTCAATTACCCTAAAGGTGTTTAAAAAGGATGAGGTCGAAGCGATTGTGGAAGACCTACCAGTGACAGAGCAGAGAGAAGGTGCTAACACGCGGGACGTTGGGAGCTCAGCGATGGAGCGATTGACGGCTATGGGTAGTCGCCTATCCCTGGATTCGAACGAGGAAGATCGGGTCGAGTCGATGGGAGAGGAGGGTGGCATAAAGAGCCAACACGGAGCCCGGCAGGGAGCGTCAGGATTGATGACGTCCCCTAGGACCGAGAGATTAAACCCTGCCGCGACAGCGGAGGGTATATGAAGAAAGGTAAGTTGATCTGTTTATGCTGAGCACGGTTCAGAATAATCTTCACCATTCTGAGGCTGCTTCGGCAGCCTTGATCCCCAGGCTGACCAAATCGGATGAGGACATAATCCTAGTGCAAGATCCTTGGATTAGTAAAAACAAGATCTGTGGCCTCGGTGTAAAAGGGTATACAATTTTATACTCTTCTGGATCCGATAGGATCAGATCTTGCATTCTCACTAAAAATAACTTGAGTATTTGGAGACGTAACGGCAGTCGGCCTGGAGACGAGAGGCTGCTTACTATGGCTGGTTTCAGCCTTTATGGACCGAGAGAAGGAGGTTCCGCCGGATAATCTTGGGGAACTGATACTCGAAACGGAACGGGAAAAGATCGGAGTGATACTGGGTTGTGATGCAAATGCGCATCATACAATCTGGGGTAGCACCGACATCAATGATAGGGGTGAGTACTTATTTGATTACTTATTGGGTACTAACCTTTCAGTGTGTAATCTGGGGCATGATCCCACTTTTATTATTAGTAACAGGCAGGAGGTACTGGATGTTACCTTTGCATCAGACTTCATTACACATATGGTCAAAGAATGGAGGGTGGCGAAGGAACACTCCTTCTCGGACCATCGGTACGTGACGTTTAATATTGACATTCACCCTGTTACCCGGCAAGCCTTCAGGAATCCTAGAAGAACTAACTGGAACAAATACGGGGAAGTGTTAGTAGGACACTTACCGACCGATGCTTCGGAGCCCCTAGCCACAGAGAAGGAGCTGGATTTCCTGGTGGGGGAAATCACAAGCGGCTGCAACTTGTCCTTGGACACTGCTTGCTCCAAGAGAATACCTAAAGGGAAGCAGAAACCGGTATGGTGGTCCATGGAGTTGGGAATCCTTCGTTCAGGGTGTAGGAAAGCATTCAATAGAGCAAAGGGCTCTAGAGAAGCTCGGGACTGGGACTCCTATAAGGAGCACCTTAAAAAGTATAAAAAAAAATAAGGAAGGTGCGGAGGAGGTCTTGGAGACTATTCTGTGATAAAATGGAAGGTGTCTCGGAGACTTCGCGCCTCAGGAAAATCTTATCTAAGAGTCAACGAGCCCTAGTTACTTAATTAAACCAGATGTGCTGTGGACAACGTCTAGTGGGGAATCATTGGCGCTTCTGTTGGATATCCATTTCCCAGGTAGTGTGGGTGTGTCGACGGAGCTTGGTAGGAATAGGGAAAAATTATCGTCGGAGTGCCCGGAGGAAATCGTGTGCAAAAACCGGTTCCTATGGGCACTAAACGGCTTTAAACCCTACAAATCGGCAGGCCCGGACGGTATCATCCCAGCGGAATTGCAAAAACACTCGTCGATCATTCTCCCATGGCTGGAGGTGATCTTCAGGGGGTGTCTAAAACTGAATTATACTTCTAGGAAATGGACGGAGGTTAGGGCGATTTCCATCCCGAAAACGGGAAAGAACTCACAGGCCTACCCAAAGGACCTAAGACCTATAACTCCCTTTCTGTTGAAAACATTGGAAAGACTGATCGACGTGTACATACGTGCAAAAATAAAATCCAGTAATTGGGCGACTTCTCAGCATGCGTACTGGAAAGGGAGATTTGTGGACACGGCTCTGCATTTCCTGGTACGAACCCAGGCAGTTCGGGAAGGACTCCCTTTCTTAGATGTCCCCTTCCCCTTGGGGAGGTTGATAAATCAGATGCTAGAATGCAGGATTATTAACGCGGATATGGAGGAATCCACCATTAGGAAGCGAGTAGTTAAAGGAACTCCGCAAGGTGGTGTCCTATCACCTCTTCTCTGGAACATAGTTAACAATGGATTACTTTTGGAACTGGAGAGGGAGGGAATAGGGGTGATAGCGTATGCATATGAGGTAGCAATCGCGATCTCGGGGAAGTACCTAGGCACGATTAAGGAAGTCATGCAACACGCGCTCGTAATCATTACAAAGTGGGCCAGCAAATGTGGGATGGGTATAAATCCATCCAAAACAGAGCTGGTACTCTTCACCAAGAAATATAAAATTAGTCGCCCCTCCTACCTTAAATGGCATGGCACTGGCCTTTACTGATAAGGCAAGATTTCTGGGCATAATCTTGGACAGTAAGCTAAATTGGATGCCCAATATTTTAGAGAGATTAAAGAAGTCTACCATGGCTCTGTACTCATGTAGAAACGCCATCGGTAGGAGATGGAGTCTAAAACCAGAGCTGGTACACTGGCTCATCACCGCTGTAGTCAGACCGATTCTGATGTACGGGGTGAGTGTGTGGTAGCCAGCACTAAACAAGAAAACTTATAAGAATAAGATAGAGAAGGTACAGAGAATGGCCTGCTTGCTTATAAGCAGGGCACTGAGGGCAACCCCTACACGTGCTCTGGAGGCTATGTTCTACATTGTTCCTGTCGACAACTTTGGTAACCAGAGAGCGACAACTACGGCTGCACGACTCTCTGCCGTGTTTGAGCAGAAATGTCTTCAGACGGGCCACTCGACGATTGGCAGGTCGCTAAAGGCAGATGTGGAGAATAGTGACTACACGATACAGATTGTATGCTTTGAAAAAGGTTCGGACTCTTCTCCCCTCAAGGGAATCCTGGGGGAACAGGTCAATAACAAAAACTGGAAGTATACAATTCTACACTGACGGCTCTAAGCTAGACGGCAAAGTCGGAGCAGGAGTCTATTGTGACAAATTAAATGTGAATATATCCGTTCGTCTTCCTGATCACTGCAGTGTGTACTAGGCGGAGGTGGTAGCGATTGAGGAAGCGCTGACTTGGTTGAAGCATAGCATAGTGCCGCTCATCTCTTAACGAGATGAGTGAACATTTCAATATCCAGATAGTCTGGGTCACCGGTCACTCGGACGTACTGGGGAGCTGCAGGGCGGACGAACTGGCAAGGCAAGGTACAACTCTCCAATTGAAACTGGAAAGGGCATATCTGGGGAGGCCCATAGCAGCGTTTTATAGGGCGCTTAGAAATGAGGCGATAGCCTCGGCACAGAAAAGGTGGACTAACACCATAACATGCTATGTAGCGCGGCAAGTCTGGCCGAAACTGGACTTGTAGCGCTCCAAAACACTACTATCCCTACGCAGACCTGACTTGAGAATAGTCGTGAAGGTGCTCACAGGACAGTGCTTCATTGGGGAGCATGCGAGGAGGCTTGGGTCAATGGCAAACGACTTCTGTAGAAGCTGTATGGATGAGGAGGAGGAAGAGACTCTGAGCCACCATCTGGGCAAGTGTAGTTTGGACGGCCTTATGGATCTCGAGAACTGCAAAGTGCGACATATCTTACGCTACATAAGTTGCTCAAAATGGTTCAAATGAAGGTGTAAGGGGAGTAGGATCCCTTGGTATCACAACGGTCTATCATCGGTCTAAGTGTGCGTTTTGGCAGCCACTCTAACCTAACCTAACCTAACCTAGGTGTCAGTGGTGTAGAACAAAAAACTGTAAATTACTAATTCTTTTGTAAGGTATTACTTGGGAAATTTACGTAATGTTCAAAATAAAACAAGATGAATTTTACTATTAGTCAAGTCAGTCTAGACTGTAGAACATAAGCAAGCCTATAGATCATGGATCAAGCATCTAACTTCAGCAGCGTATGGACTACAGTTTGAGGATAAACTGGCTTCACTTTAGTTTAAGCAAGGGATGATGTCGATCAATATTTGACAAAATTTCTAAATTTTATAATCTGTAACGATCGTGCGATGCAAGCTGCGAATCTATGATCGATGAATGATTGACGGTGACGTGGTTTGTTTTTTTTTGTATTGATAATCGGTTACGGTCCACTCCCCACCAATGGAAAAAAAAAAGAAAAAAAAAATTTTTTGGATGGTCAGTCGAGTCTGATATTTTTTTGAAAACGGTGTTACTTAAAAATAGCTTATCAATTTACTTTTGTTAAAGAGTTATTTTTTTTTGGTTGAGTCTAATTTTTTTTTGGAAATTGTGCTATTTGAGAAGCGTATCGAGATATATTTCTGAAATTTGAAAGAAATCGCGGTGATTAATTACGCTATCTAGATTTATTTCTTCCTGAAAAGATTCGAGTCTCGATATACCTGGAAACAGCGCCAGTGAATAAAATGTATTTAGTAGTTAAGTTAAATTTAAGTACTTCGTGAATTTTCTATAGTACCATGTTTCAACTAACAAATTATGAATTGTGATTTGGTATCAGTAACATTATAAGTTAAGTCAAGTTATTTAAGTGATATATTTTGGTAGTTTTTGGTTTTGTGAATGAAAAACTAAAATTCACGTTAAAAAGTTAACGGACTTTCAAAAAAAAAAAAAAAAATAAAAAAATGCTGTAATATCAGGCGATAAAATAAACGATAGTTTGAGTAATCGTGCAGTGTAAAAGAAAAAAAAAACCTGTGCTGGTGTCCTACTAACCGTTAATATAAAACAAAAAGTGCAGTAGCGAAAAAAAAAACTGTTAATTAACGCGAAGTGATAAGATAATGATTTAGATTTAATTCCTCAAACGGAATCTAAAACTTGTAATATAAACTTTAATCAAATTATTGAGTTTTAAACTGACTCTCTAATATATAAATCTAGTGCAATTTGTAATAACCAGCCAAATGTATGACAAAGTTTTTTTAACATTTCGTACTGTGTTTAGAGCGGTCCTTTAATGGACAGTTATGGTGAAAATTATTTCTTTCATAAAAGATAAAATTCAGAATGAAAAAAAGAAAAAACAATAAAAATTTCCATTCATAATATCTAACCAAATAGTGTAATAAATAAAGTGTATCCTTCAAAATTCTGTTTTTTTTTTCTGGATTTACATACAAACATAATTATAAAACAATCAATTCATAATATAGATTTGAAAGTATAATAAAAACCACGATAATGACCAACGAACACACTATAATCAACCTGCAACAACAACAACCATCACTCATCAGATAAGATTTATTTTAATTGTTTTTATTATATTATACATAATATATTGCTTATTTTGTTTCTCATTTTGTATAGATTAATTACAATTTCTTAGGTTAAGATTTAGGTTAGTTTAGGGCTTAGAATAAGTATAGATACTGGTTCCGGGTAAATTAGTAGTTTTTTTTTCTTTTATTTTGATTTTTGTTGGTATGGGAATGGAATTCGCGGATGAATTATTTCTTTAATAAAAGTAAAAACTGAAAAAAAAATTTTTAAATAGAAACGAAGAAATCATCAAATCATCCATCACATGTACAGGCTAAAGTGAGATGATTATATGAGTTTTTTTATTACTTCTCTTTTCATTACACCAACATTTTTTTTTAGCTCTCGACCTTATGTCGTCCTACTAAACGTAGTACGTTAGAGGTTAGTGGTGGTGTGGCATTCGAATAACGCTGGAGTTTAGTCCAGGTAAAAGTGTATTGAAGTGATCCTAGCGACCGCGGTTTCGACAAAAGAACCTCCCATCAGGCGAGTACTACCCGCGCATAACACCTGGACAGTCGAACAAACCAAGAAGGATCCTTACAAATCATTTAACGAATTTTCAAAAATTTTACCTTGGTTTTGAAAATTTCAAAATTTTACAGCAGGAGCAGGTTATGGAATTTTAAATAATTTCAAACATGTTTCGAATGCATCGCTTAGATTGTTCAACCAACTCAAATCGATATAATCAGGATATACTTATATGCTGGTAGCAGAAAAAGGAAGTTTTTCTACTCACGACAATCAGCACTAAAATAAATGAGGAGCCTTTCTGTTGAGATATTTATTAGCCAGCAGAAAAATTTAAAAAAAATTTAATTTTTGTAACATATTATTTGGAAAATTTTGTATATACTTATGTAAATTAACATAAAATGTTGAAATTATACCGTATTAATTTGAAAATTATCTCGAAAGAACAGGTACAATTGAATGGCCACAGACATTTAAAAAACAACATTTCCAAAATAAAACCAACAAATATTGAAGTTTTAAAAACCAGAATTATTAGGCCGTGTAGGAAGATACCAAAAGAAAACATTTGAAAAGTAAGAAGCCAATTTGAAGGTAGAATTTATATTTGTTCAGCTCGAAATGGCGAGAATTTCGAAAATTTAGTATAAAGCCTGAATTCCATTGCGAATAAAAGTTTATCAGTCAAAATAAAGGGAGATAAAAATATAAAATCGGTGGTTGTGTGAAAGAAACACAAAACGAAGTCAGTCAAGATTTTACTTACATCAAATGTGTGTTTGTATTAGTGGATCGCCATAATTATGGTCAAAAATTATCAAAAACGAAGTCATTTTATGGTTATCCAACTAATATATGCACACAAACTTTGTGTAAGAACGCAAATTTTTTTCCGCACACTAAGATAATTAAAAGTTTGTTATTTTTATAGTAAGTGTCATAATTTTTTTGGTGGTTGCTTCTAAAATAGCTGTGATAATAAAAAAATATAAGGTTTGTGTGTAGTTAAATTGTGATAAATTGAGATCAATTATGATAATATCGCTAAATACTATTATTGGCAATTAAATAAAGTAATCGCTTTTTTTTAAAATTTATTGGTGGTGAAAAAGCCAAATTAAAACTCCAAGTGGTAACCAAAAATTTATGTTTTTTATTTTTTATTTTTTTGCTGTCGCTGTCAAAATTTATCAAGATATTTGCGCTATAAAAAAAAAACATGGCATTAAAATTGGGTGCTGGGTGTGTTTCAATAGGGTAGGCGTTGACCGTTTATAGCCAATTATAAATTGGTTATATACTCCAACGTTGCAACTATGTAGAAACCATCAACTGTCTCTAGTTTAACTCCACGCGGTAGCACCTGAGCAACGTTTGTTTTGCATTTTTAATGTATCACAACAGCTGAACTTCTAGAGGCGAGTGTAATAACACTATAAACAACAAAACGCAATGGATAAAACTAACAAGGAAATTGATACCCTTAGACCTGATGTTCAGGAAAATCCACTCTCTCCGGAGGTCGGTCCTATGGATTCTAGGGGGACCAAACATTGCTACAAAATTCTAATGATACCAAAAATAACCTAAGTGATATCAACGCTCAAAAGAGTAACGAGGAACAACTTTCATTCCGAAGGGGCTCCATTACAATCAGGTCACCAATACAAAAAATATTTGCAAACAACGCAGTCTCCACTGAAAAAGTAACTTCATTATCAGAACAAATGCCGAGTGCATCAACAAATATTATAAACAGCGAGGAGCAGTTAAATAAATTTCAAAAAATGGAGAAACTAATCGCGCAGCTGAGCAACGAAGTTGCTGAACTTAAGAGAGAAAACTCTACACTAAAAGAAAAGGTTAAAAATAGCATAGCTGAGGATTCAGCACGAGTTAACAATCTTTCTTCCAACCATATTCAGCCATCATTCAGTCAACATGAACATTCAAATAATTCCAACTGGTTGCTGCGGCAATTTCCAGATTTCAACAGAATAATAGAGTCAGTGCTCTGAGTCAAGAGGATTATTGCACAGAAGAGGAAGAACTGGAAAAAGAAGTTTCCAGTGATGATAACAGAAATGCTAGGAAACGCAGGCGCACAAAAACGAAACCTCCTCCAAAAGTATACTACACAAATTGTGATCAATTACACTGAAAAAAGAAAAACCCAACAATACCACTGCCTCCACCCATTAACGTGAGCAATATCAAAAATTTCGAACTTTTTCGACAAAAAGTAATAAAAACCACTAGTGAATCAACTAATTTTAAGGCGCTTTCATATAGTGACATTAAAATTACCTTTCAAAATGAAAATGATTACCGAAATGTCAAAAATTTACTGGAAGAATTAAAAAAAGAACCCAGCAACCAATCAGAAAATATAGAATATCATACCTATCAGCTGAAGAGCGAAAAGGCTTATAGAGTGGTTATCAGAGGCTTACCATATTCCATTAGTCACGATGTAATTAAAGCAGACTTAGAAAAAATGTGACATGAAGTCGCAGGTATTACTAACATATACAAAATGGTCACAACTAATGGTTTAAAAGACAGGAAACACTTTCCATTGTTTTACATCGACTTAAAACAAAAAGACAACAATAAAGAAGTATACAACAACAAGAAACTTGCTCACTGTATAGTTAAAATTGAGCCACCTAAAAAGGCAAGGGACATTCCACAATGTACGAATCGTCAACAACTTGGACATACCAAGAGTTTTTGCTATCGTCAAACCAAATGCGTTAAATGTGCTGAAGATCATCACACGACAAAATGCAAAAAACAACCAGATATCGCGCCTTCATGTGCTCTTTATCAACAACAAGGACATACTGCAAATTATAAAGGATGCTGTGTATATCAGAACAAAATTAAAAGTCAACAGAATAATAGAACAAGAGTAGTACAGCGATTACAAACCAAAGCTGCTAAGTTAATAACGAGTCTAATAACTTTGAAATTATTAAAAAGCTTAGTCAAATTCAACAGACACTTGGTCACTTAACAGAAAGGGTGGCAAAACTAGAAATTAATTTCTATCCGCCTAGCAAAAAAAGTCAGCATACACACAAATGATTAACTCGTTCCTACGCATTGTAACTTGGAACGTTAATGGGCTCAACCAACGAGCCCAAGAACTGGAAATATTTCTCCATACAAACAACATAAATATTGCACTTATTTCAGAAACGCGCACTTCTCCAACAAAATCTTTTTCAGAATAAACGGATTTAACTCCTACTGGACAATCCATCCTAGTGAAAGAGCCAGAGGTGGTTCAGCTGTATACTAATTAAAAATAATGTCAAACATAATCAACAAAAGGATATTCGAGAAAGCTACATGCAAGCAACTGTTATCTCAATTCAATATAATGGCGCAGATCTAAATATTGCGGCAGCATACTGTCCTCCACGGCATACACCAACGAAGTTACAATTTAATAACGTCTTTAATAAGCTCGGCCCAAGATTTATTATTGGAGAGGACTATAATATAAAACATACAGCTTGGGGTTCCAGGCTAATTCCTCCTGGGAAAGGAAATGCTTTGTTCAATGCCATTCATGAAAACAAATGTGAATATCTGTCTCCAAGGGTGCCAACGTATTGGCCAACGGATGCAGGAAAAATACCAGATCTGCTTGATTTCTTCATCATAAAAGGTATTTCATCCAGTTACACTAGAGTCGAAGGAATTAACGACTTAACATGCAAGTAGCAGGGACAGCAGAGACGCAACGATTTCAACAAGAACGTCAAGCAACACTACCTATAGTTAGTACAAATTTGGGTGACCGCATGGGAACATGATGATGGAACGAAATCTCGCCCCCCTCTCACAACCGCCGATGGAAAAAAATGGTGGAGGGGAATAATAATAGTTGTTTAGAGCGCTTTTCAGAAAAAAGAGTTTGCGGTACCAGGAAATTTGTGTTGTCTGTCATTGTGTCTTCTTACAGGTTGAAGCAGTAGATGAACTTTAAAAATTGTATTGTCTTGTGCTGAATAAATTACTAAAAAAATAAATTACTAGCAAATTTACTAACTATCAACTACTTAGGTGTCTGGAACCGGGTTGAGTCTTTTGTTGCTAACATTCCTTTCCCATCCCTTTCCCATATGTAAAAAGGTGTACGACGGCGGCGCCTGGCCAGGGGCGGATATCACAACTATTAGACTTATGTGTATCGATGTGGCGCCTTTCTTTACGGGATTTGGCTTCATGAAGAATGGTGTACATATGGGGTATAGTGGTGTGTGTGGTATTCGCATTTATAATACGGGAGACTTGCTTAATGCTGGATCGTACATATCGCAATCAATCAATCAACAGTTCGGATCTCGTGTATCCTGTCTTGTCATCACTTTCACTCACTGTCAAAAGTCTTCATGTATCTGTAATATAAAATCATAGTGCATGCATAGTTTGATGAATTTTATAATTTAAAATAAATATTTATTTATAAAATGTATGTTTCTCGTATTATTTTAAAGCTCCACTAAGACATGATAATTAGAAATTTGTCGAACGCTGAAGCCAAAGTTTTGTTGCACGCTTCTTAAGTCATAGTTTCGTTGTACACTAAAGTCAGAGTTTTTCATACTATACATATACGCTGAATTTAATGCCAAATTTATGTACAGCTTCGAAGCTGTTGGTAAATCAGGCTTTAAAGTCCAATTATTATTGACCAAAACTCTGATGACAAAGTGACTATTGTTATGGTGAAAGTCAATTATAGGATGGGATTTGGCTTGCTTTCTATATAGGTATCCATGTGGCTCACCTACTGATACACTTAGGTCACTTCCTTCGGCGCCAATATATATTTTGTCAATCCGAATTTATAGGCGAATAATCGACTTGTGGCTTACCGGGAATATAAGCAAAGTCGTTTTTCAAATTTCCTTAAGAAAATCCTAGAAAGCGAGCTTCAAAATGACCCATATACGAAAACGTCACTGGAATTATCCGTAAAATATTCCAGTTTTGGAAAAGTAGGGGATCTGGGGTACGATTCTGGCTCAGTGATAATTTGAAATGATAAAAAACTTTTCGTTACCATCTAGTCATTCGTTTTATTTTTTTTTCATTAAACAAATCAAAATTATGCATGCCTTAATTGCATTAGGATGCGATTCTGGTTCGATGATAATAAAAACTGGTGAAAGTATCATAGTTATACACTGTGTTCTGTGATTTCAAGTAAGCGACGAATGATAAATTTAATTCGAATTTGAAAGAAATTCAAAAATTTTATCAGACTGGTTTTTGTCGAAGAAAATTTTTTTTCGCCGTATATACACGAAGAAGGTTTACAAATAAATAAGTTCTTAAGAAAGGTGATGTACCAAATATGTGTTTGCACTATGATATATGTACGTAGGCATATAAAAGCTTATTTTTAAGATTTTAAATTTTAACCCGTTTGGATGTTTCACGTTAAATCTCGCAGTTTCTTTTTATAGAATCTAAATAATTTGTATAATTGGGTAACTGCAAATTCAAAATGAACGGAAAATCTACTGTAGGAAATTTAGAAAGTCTTAAAATATTTTAATTATTGGCGAAGATAAAATTCTTTATGTTAAATGGATGGGTGTTGGGTGCGTCTCAATAGGGTAGGGGTTGACCGTCTATAGCCATGTATCTCGTGGTCTATATTCCAACGCTGCAACTATGTAGAAACCACCAAATGTGTCTAGTATACCTCCACGTGGTAACACCCGGGCAACGATGTGAAGCATCGGCGAAATACTAGAGGCGAGTGCAATACACTATAAATCAGCAATGAGCAGAACAAATAAGGAAACTAATACCCCAGGTGGTACACCTGTTGCTCAGGTAAATCCACCCTCTTCGGAGGTCGGTCTCATGGATTCTGGGGGAGACCAGCCATTGCTATACTACAATTATTTTAACCAATCCCAAGACATGTTGGTGAATAAACAAGCTCATTTGAGTGAAATAGAAAAGGATAATTCACATCCCTTCCAGAGGAGTAACAAAGTCGCGTATTCTCCGAAAAGAGGCGGTAGTCCCTCCATTGAGGCCAGCAGCCACAACACTCGTTTTACAAACGAAGAAAAGCTTCACAATGAATTGTGTAAAGCTAATAATGCATTAGTTGAAGCCAACAATATAAATAAGCAACTGAATCTTACAATTGCATGGATGCAGGAGCGTATGAAGACGCTTGAAAACGAAGTTAAAGCTCTTAAGCCAAAGGAGGACATCGGTTCTACTCCTAACCAGAATACAACTCCACAAGAGTATCATACGGATGAAGAAGAACTAGCTCGAGAAACTGAGTGGATTAGAGTTAAAGGTGGGAGAAAAAAAAGGAGACGGAATAATACGCCCTCCCCACCTCAATTAAAGGATAATGTTCCAAATATTATCCAGAAACAACCAAAAAAAATACCTCCACCACCACCAATAGTAATAGATGAAGTCAAAGACTACGATGTACTCTATGAAAAAATAAAAACCATAACTGCTACTGATAAGTTTAATGCAAAGGTGATGAATGGAAACACCATCAAAATAAACTTAGAAGATGCTGAAACATACAGAAAATTGACAAAAATGTTAAATGAAGAAAAACGTGCTTGGCACACGTTTGAAGATAAACAAACCAGACCAATTAGGGTCATGGCTAAAAACTTACACTCTACGTGTAAACCAGATAAAATAATTGATGACCTGAAAGCAAAAGGATTTAAGGCAACTGAAGCATCGATTAAGCTAAAACGGAGAGGCAAAGTACCTCTCAACATGTTTATGTTGACCTTCGATACTGATGAAGATATCGAAAAAATTTATCAAATTAAGTACATCTTGGGGTGCAAAGTGGTTATTCAGCCTCTAAGAAGGTCTAAGCTTATACCACAATGTAAACAATGTCAAGCCTATGGACATACACAAAAATATTGCAACAGGGAACCTAGGTGTGTCAAATGTTTAGGTAAACATCATACCAAAGATTGTGTAAAAGCCCAAAATGTTCAACCTAAATGCGTTCACTGTGGAGAAAACCATCCGGCTAACTACAGAGGATGCAGCGTTGCTATTGAACTGCAAAATATCAAAAATAAGAACGTGATTGCTAAAAATCCAAGTTCATTCAGGAATCAAGCGGTTAAGGTGAACCGACCCGAAGTAAATCGTAGAGTGTCGGGAACTACTCAAGGACAATTTGGTAAAATGACTTATGCTCAAGTAATGATGAGCAACGGAAATCCAGGAAAAACTGCTCAAAATGACGATATAAGTCAAACACTTAAATTAATTTTAAGCAGGCTAAATACATTTGATGAGCGATTACAGAAACTAGAGTACAGCACTAAGGGAGCCATCCCTAAACAGAAAAATGGCCCAAGATCTTAGAATCTTATGTTGGAATGCCAATGGACTGATGCAACATCAACAAGAACTGCAAGTGGTCCTGGACACAGAAAAAATCGATGTATGTCTCATCACGGAAACACACTTCACTAGACAATCAAACATTAAATTTAAAAATTATCAAATATATCACACTATTCACCCTGGAAACACTGCTAAAGGAGGTAGTGCTGTTATAATTAGAAATAGTATTCATCACTATGAGGAGTTAAAATATGAAACGGAAGAAATACAAGCAACTGCTGTTATTGTCAAATCCAAAAGTAGTTATATTTGTATTGCTAGTATTTACTGCCCACCGAAGCACTCAATGAAAGAAAAAGATTATCTCGAGTTCCTCAGTAAATTAGGAAAACGATTTGTACTTGGAGGAGACTTTAATGCAAAAAATGTCCACTGGGGATCCAGATTAACAACAACTAAGGGTAAAGAACTCCTAAAAGCTATCAGAAAATGCAGTTGTGAAGCCCTCTCAACTGGAAAACCAACCTACTGGCCAACTGATCCAAACAAAGTGCCAGATCTGATTGATTTCTTTATAATAAAGAACATATCTGTAAATTATGTACAAGTAGATGAAAGCCACGACTTAAACTCTGATCATTCACCAATACTTCTAACGTTAAGTGAAAAAATCATTCAGAAAGAAAGAAACCCTTTCCTAGTAAATAATCACACTAATTGGGCATGCTTTAGACTATCGCTAAAAGAAAAAATTAACTTAATGGTTCCATTAAAGACTGAAGAACAATTAGACAAAGAAGTACACAAATTTGTAAACGATATACAGCAATCAGCTTGGGAAAATACTCCTGAAATTAAAACGAAAATCAAGGGAAACAATTACCCTATGGAAATTAGGGAACTCCTCGCAGAAAAAAGAAGAGCGAGAAGAGTATGGCAACAAACAAGGGCCCCCCAAGATAAAACTCATTTGAACAACCTTTCTCAACAATTAAGAAGAGAGATCAAAGAATTGAAAGATGAATCAATCAGCAACTATTTAAGAAAATTAACTAATGATAACAGTACTGATTATTCTCTTTGGAAAGCAACCAAAAGAATCAAAAGACCAATAATGCAGATTCCCCCAATAAAAATAGCAGGTGAGAAATGGGCTAGAAATAATGAAGACAAAGCTCGAGAATTTGCCGAACACCTCGAAAAAATATTCCAGCCACATGAAGACCAAACGTTGGAAGCCGAGATAATAACTGAACAAGCTGTGCAAGAAAGTAAAGAAATCCTACCCACAACACCAAAAGAAGTCATGCGTGAGATAACAGCTAATATGAATACGAAAAAAGCTCCTGGGTACGATCTTATTACTGCAGAAATCTTAAAGGAACTGCCAAGGAAAGCTCTGGTGAAACTCACCAATCTTATAAATGCAGCATTTAGAATCAAATGTGTACCAAGCTTATGGAAAATTGCAGAAGTAATTATGATCCCAAAACCTGGGAAACCACCACACATAACATCGTCTTATAGGCCAATTTCGCTATTGCCAGTCATGTCCAAACTCTTTGAGAAGCTTATGATGCTTATGATCCCAAATCATCAGTTCGGTTTTCGCAACCAACAATCAACAATTGATCAAGTACACAGAATAACCAGTATAATTGAGAAAGCATTAGAGGAGAAAAAAGTCTGTTCAACAGTATTTCTAGACGTTGCACAAGCGTTTGATAGAGTGTGGCATGAAGGACTTAACCACAAGTTAAGGAATCTTCTACCAATGCAATTTGCTAAGATACTAGAATCATACTTGAAAGATAGGTTCTTCAGGATTAAGTTAGATGATACATTTTCTGAATTGAAAGAAATCAATGCAGGAGTTCCACAGGGCAGTGTATTAGGGCCGGTTTTATACCTACTATATACTTATGATCTTCCTACATTAGAAAACAACACAGTGGCAACTTTTGCAGATGATACGGCGATCTTAGCTGTTGGAAAAAGCAACGAAGAATCAACACAGAAGTTACAATCAGCTATAACTCAAATATATAAATGGACAAAAAGATGGAGAATAAAACTAAATGAAGCTAAATCAGTTCACATCAACTTTACAAACAGACGAATCGAACATATTCCGATTACCATAAATCGGGAAATAATACCGCATGCGAACACAGCTAAGTATCTCGGCATGACCCTGGATGCTAAACTACGATGGAAAGCACACGTCAAGAAGAAAAGTGAAGAATTAAGACTTAAATACAGAAAAATGTATTGGCTGATGGGAAGGAACTCTTCTTTATCAACATACAACAAGCTTCTACTTTATAAGCAAATATTGAAACCGATTTGGACTTATGGTATTCAGCTTTGGGGTTGTACCAAACAGAGTAACGTAAATATCATCCAAAGATTTCAGAATATGGTATTAAGGAACATCGTTGATGCACCTTGGTATGTTAGGAACAATGACCTTCATAGGGACCTTAAAATGAACCTCATCTTAAATGAAATCCAGGAAAAAGCACGGAGACATGAAGAAAGGCTCCGCCAACATGTGAACATTGAGGCAACTCAGCTCCTAAGCATCACGAATTTAGTTCGCAGACTTAAAAGAACCAAACCTTTTGAGCTGGTGTGATTGTCAGTTTAAGCAGCATTATGCTGATCTAAAATCCACAACAAAGATGTGGTTTACATCATTTTACCAAACACTATGGAATGCCAATGGGAAGAAGCCATAGATTAATTTAAGTTAGTAAATTAAGTCAGAAACAAATTGCTAATTAGTCCAGGAGACTAGATTGTAATTACATAAAATAAATAAATAAAATTTATTTTAAATTAAAAAAAAAAAAAAAAAAAAAAAATGTTAAATGGATGTTAAGTACATAGACGCAAATTCCAAAAAATAATTCTCGTTCGATACGTAACATGAAAGGTAAGGGCAAGACTGTTTTTGGCCGGCGCAATGTTGTTTATATGATGAATTGTGTATGTACTATATTCCGTGGTATTACTATTATAATCTTCTAAAATGCTTTATGAAAAATTGGAAGAATATAGGGTTTTTTTAACAACTTCATTAGTTGAATATATTCTAATAACGACTTTAGGCACCTTTTTAAAAAGAATCGAGGTCCTTTTTTCGGAGTTTGCAAATTTTTAATCTTACAATTTGTTTTATTTCTATTTTATTTCAGAAATTCATTAGGAAATATGTTCCAGTAAAATTTTAATCATATAGTAAATAATAATATTAATAGCCTGTTCGTGATACCATTTAAAAATAATATGAAAATAATCGGACCGAGATGCGAGCCCTGAAGTACCCCTGAATGTACATAAATTGTATACATTGCATCCAACGTATGACTCAAGCCATTTGAACAAACTATCATTAATACCAAGTAATTTTAATTTTTGCAGAAGTCAAACGCCTTAACCGAAGTCGGTATAAATAACATTAAGTTGATCATTGCCTTCAATCAGCTCTGTTGGTTGCACGTTTCGTAAATCCTATTAAGTTTGATACAGAAGAAGCTCCTAACAAAAAACCATGTTGCTCATCTGTTATAAGCAATTTAAGACCGAAAAACGTATAATCACAAACAATCAACTCAAACAATTTAGAAGTTGCCAATAATAATGAAATATCTCTGTAGTTAGACGAATTAAATAACGGTACAATAAGAGAAAATTTCCAGACAGCCGGAAAACACCTTTCAAAAGTGAAGTATTAAATAAAATTGATAAAGGCTGAGCCATTTCATGGCGGAATGCTTTAAAAAAATTTGAAGAAATATCATATGAGCCACATCCATCCTTAAAAAGAAGGCGGGATTTAATGATATCATCAGAAGATATGTGTGGGGTATATAAGCAAGTACAGCTGCCTTAATCAGTTCATACTCAACAATATCAGTACGTTTATAAACATTTTGAAAAAACGAAGCATATAAGTTAGCAATATCATTAGAATTATTCTCGTAGTTATATGAAAAGATGAATAGATTTTCTTTAGGAGTCAACGGAATTTCAGAATAACTTTGGATTTGATACCATATTATTATTTTGAACTTGGGCAATAAAAGTCTTGTATGTAGTACAATGTAAACTATCAAATTGTTTCAATAAATCTGAAAATGATAATATGTTGTCAGCACTCTTGGATAACTTCCACCTTCGCTACAATTTTTTTTACGGTTTCGAGGATTTATTAGGTCGGTGTTAAACCACGGAGGATTGTTAAGATTATAACCTTTTCAATCAACACGTTGTTATCCAAGTTGAGTTTGGAGATCTTATTATATAAACGGTTTGTATATGTCGCATAAACTTCATTATACCTCCCCCACTTGTTTTGACACTTTTTTAGTGGGGACCGATCACACTTGTACACAATGTAGTCTGCCGGAAAATGTTCAGAGCAATATATATATATATATATATATATATATATATATATATATATATATATATATATATATATATATATATATATATATATATATATATATATATATATATATATATATTGTATATATATATATATATATATATATATATATATATATATATATATATATATATATATATATATATATATATATATATATATATATATATATATATATTGCTCATGGCGGGCTTAAAATATTAGTTCGCTTCATACGATTCACGTTAATTCATCTGTGTAAAAATATTTCATCGGTGATACCGATGGGCTGTTCTGTGCTATTAGCACTGGTTGCCATCAAAGAGGTGTTCTTTCTCCACTACTGTGCTGTATAGTTGCTGATAGTCTGGTACGGTCATTAAACAACTGCTTCGCAATAGCATAGTAATCGATTCCCAAGAGCGTAGTAATTGATTATAACTTCTGGGAAGTTCTCTGATATAATTATCGATATTTCTCAAGAAACTCAACTGTACTACAGATATAATTCTCATCATCATTAAAATGTAAACCCCACCAATCCTAAAAATAATACATTTGGTACTAAAACCCTGTACATTTTTTATGAGAACATTCTGTTCACAGATCGGGTGACATACCTTGGGATTATACTTGATAGTAAATTATCTTACAAGCCCCATATTGATAATAAGATACGAAGAGCTATGGTTCGGTGTCTACTGGAGAGGGGGAACGAAAGTTGGATAGAGTGTACTACCAGCTTCGTAAACTTTCAGTTGGGTGCGCATCACGTACGCTGTTCTGGTTCTGTTTTAGGCAGTTGCGTGATAGGTACGATTGTGTAAGGAGTAACCTGGTCACAATTCGCAGGACACGTGCTGGCTCCTCGTGCCGACCACTGGGAATTAATACCATTCGGCACAGGCTAAGATACGTTGATAAAGGAGAAATCCTTGACAAAAAACCCTAATCTAAGGTGGTTACCAGGCACACAGAATAACATATGTCTTTCATTATTAAAAATAAGGGTGGTGACTCTCCTAAAGCGTTACACGCCAACGAAAGTTCCGTGGTGCTTTCTGAGGACTTCGGCCCTCTATCAGCTATGGAACTCTCGATGGGTGGGCCATCGGTTGTGGAGCTCCGTACGGTTTTTGAAGGTTTAGTTCTTCTTTCCAATACGTACACCTAAGCAGATAAGACTTCGGCCCCACAAGTGGCTGATTGTGCAAGCTCTTTAAAATGCAGCATGTTATTGACAAACCTGGCGCGGCTCCTCGCGTGAATATGTGTGAAGCAGCGAAGAGGGGGTACATGTGGCTTCTTGCTCAGGGCAAAACAGAAGGAGAGTGGTGCTCCTTCTGAGGTCGCAGTGCCATAGAGAGTCCGTTCTACAGTCCGGTCTGGAGTTACTTTCAGGCAGCCTACTTCTTATGGTTGTCCTGATATTAGATCAGCTTAAGACTGTCTAGGAAGGCATCCTCCAAAAGGTGTTGCAGCAGGAGGCCAAGAAGCTTAAATCAAACCCAGCTTCGACTTGGAAGGCTGATGGTGATCTGTGCCAAAAAGGCCACTGTACAGCGACTTAGGGAGGCCATATTTACCATTAAGCCACTGGAAGGTGCATAGCTGAAGTCAACTGAGGCAGGTAACCTGCATCGAGCCCAGATTATGTTTGGCACCTTCCCAAATAGTGCTGAATTGCCTACGAATCGGCTTCTTGGCTTTATCAAGAGCCAAAACGAGGGCATGCAAGCGATAGAGTTGAGTGTGGCTATGAGAGAAGTTAAAGGCTTCTCTGTGCACTACTCTTCAGTCGAGAAACCCAAGCGGGTTGACTATAAGGTCAACTACAAATTTGGGATTGTTCAGTTGGTGTGGTGACCCTGTCCAATAGGCAGGTGAGACAGAGGGAGAAAAAGGCGTCAGTTGGTGCAGGGATGGTGGCCCCCAAGTGGTCCTCCCGTGTAAGCCGTTGGAGAAACCGAGAGACCATCAGGCTTCAGGGGCAGTGGAAAGAAGGTGGACGATAGATAATGGTCAGATATCTATCATTACGGCTGAAGGAAATGGAGACGGTGGAGCAGTGAAGAAGGGTAATATAATAATTCCCTAATTCAGGAACCATCGTCAATAGGTAACCAAATTAGAGGAGTACCATAACAAGTGTGTAAGTTGATTTATTATAAAGGAACTTAGAGTCCAAGAGTGGCCATTATTGCTAGCTTGCAAATTCATTTTATTCCCATTTCAGGTTCATCTCGAGGGACTTGGTGGCGGTAATGGTGGAGGTTCTAAGGAAAGTACCTGATAGGATGCGACGCGGACATGCACAACACGGTGTGGGGCAGCATAGACATCAATAATAAGGGGTATTATAAATAAAGCAGACATTCTTAACGGAGGAAAGAAACCTACATTTAAAATGTGATTAGACAAGAAGTCCCAAATTTGACACTTACTAGTCTACGTTTGGTCAGTTTAGTAAATAAGTGGCATTTGCCTGAAGAGGCCTCTTTATCGGATCACAAGCACTTCAGATTCAATTTGGCGGCCGAGACCATGCAGCGGCAGGAAATCAGAATTCCAAAATTGACCGAGAAATGCCCACGGTTAGGGGAAACGTAGAGCGCAGAGGTATTGAAGTTCTGTTCAAATCAGCTGCGTAACTCTGCACACTTGGCTTTCGAGAACAGCTGCCCGGTTTAGCAAAGAGAGTCCACTAAGATGGTCCTTTGGCGGAAGAGGGCGCTGGAAAAACTGAGGAAAACTCGAGAAGGTTATTCAACAAGGCTAAACGCACCGGTGAATAGGGTGAGTATAAGATGGCCTTGACGGAATATAAGAAGATCCAAAAGGGCAACCTGGGGAAATTTTTAAGAGTAAATCAATGAATTGCCTTCTGCACCTCGTCTCCAGAAAGTCCTTGCCAAGGATCATTCAAATGGTTTAAGACTTCTTTAGAAGACCAACGGGAGGTTCACTGAGAAACGGAACCTTAGAGGCTACTACTACTACATACCAACCTCCCGATTCAATAGTGCAAGGAGACCAAGAGGGACCCGCATGACCATCCAAGAGAACTAGTAAATGTAGTTTTTATACCAAAGGGAGGGGTCGTCCGGACACACAGCCTAAGGCATATCGGCCAATTAATCTTACATCGTTCTATTGAAAACGATGCAAAAAATGTTGGATTATCAAATAAGAGGTGAGATGCTTGTTAAAAATCCGCTGCATCGAGACCGGTGGTTTGCTGTGATGGTTCTTAGCGGTATAGTCACGAGGATTGGAAGAGCGTTGGCTACTAAAGAAATTGCCATTTGCGGCTTTATGGACATTGAGGGGGCGCTTGATAATATCTGGCAAATCAGTTACCATCAGGGCTGTATTATGCACTATTACTGCACGATTTTCCAAAGAGATTAAATATCCAGGGGGTATCCTAGATCAATAACTGAATTGGAAACAACATAATATATTGCCACCAAGGTTTTCTGGGTCTTTCAGAGACTAAAGTGCTTCCCTGGGCTGCCCAATCTACCCATATCAAAACAGATAACTTCTACTGGGCAAAATTAGGAGAACTACCATCCAAAGTTTGATGGAATCAATACCTCTCCGTTGCCAGAAAGCTATTGAAGCTAAGGGAGGCCCTACCAATTAATAGAAAAGCAGTTTACGCTATATTCCAATAAAATATTGAAAATATATAAATACTTGTTTGTCGTGAATGTTCGTCGTTTCAGATTAAACAAAGCTTTATTGCCTCTAAAAATGTACCAAACTAAAAATAATGGGACCGTATTGTATAAATACTTTTTTCGCATACTGTATGTAAAAAAACTCAAACCATTTTTGACAAAACAATTATTTTGTTTCTATTTCGTCGCGCGAACTTCTTCAAAAAATTTCCAGTCTGAGAGTGATCCACCATTGGGTTCAACCTTTATTTTCTCGCTTCTACAAGAACATATTCAATGGAAAAACGTAAGCTAAAGAAGCTACATTTTTCCAAAATGAGGCCAACAATTTTATTACTGCTGAAGGAGAATATTCAAATTTTATGTAGTTGTCTAATTTTTAAAAATTAGGTGGTTCTTTATTCAAAGATAAAATTATTCTGTATTTACAATAGAATAGGCGCTGCAATAGAAATAGGATTTGTTGTGGATTAATTAAATCGGTTGTCTGTTAATGGCATAATGCTTCATAAGTTCTCTCAAAAATATATTGTTGAAGGGAAAAATTGAATAATATTACCTCTAAAGTAAATATGGTTACGGTGACACCTAGGGTTTAATAGAATAAGTTAAATTAATAGCTATTAATGCAATGTTTTACTGTACTAAAATGGAATTTTCCATGATAAAACTGTTCTAAATGTTTCTGGATTATTCTTACTAGAAAAGTCATGAAATTTCTAGAAGTTTTGTTTGTGTATATAAATAAAAAGGCGAATGAAGTCGAATTGGATTATTAGCATTTGGTAAGGGATAGGATGAAGATTAAAAAGCAATTAAAAAGAAATTAAAAAGTGATTTAAAAACTGTTTTAGTGCGAAATAAAAATTATTATAAGTGATCAGTAAAATTGTGCGAATAGTAAAGTACTTAATGGGATTTTGTGAATTATCTTTAATTAATTGGTGGTAATAAATTGAATTGTTTTGTTTTTATTCACAATCCAGTGATTCGAACCTTGATTGAAAAGGCAAAAAATGTAATGTGGCGGTGACACCTAATGTTTAATAGAATAAGTTAAATTAATAGCTCAATGTTTTACTGTACTAAAATGGAATTTTCCATGATAAATTTTCTTAATGTTAATACACTGCCTGGTCCTAGAGGACCGCCACCCAAACCTAATACACTATTCTTACTCGAAAGGTCATGAACTTTCTAGAAGTTTGGTTTGTGTACGTATATAAAAAGGCGAACGAGATCGAATTAGATTTATTAGTATTTGGTAAGCGATAGAGTGAAAATTAAAGAGGAATTAAGTAGTGAATAAAAAAGTGATTTAGTGAGATATAAAAAGTAAAATTGTGTGAAAATTTATATAAAATGCTTTTTGAGAATTATAGTTAATAAATTGTGTTGAATTAATTTTTGGTGTTAAATAAAAAAAAATAATTTGTGTTAAACTGAAGCGTTTTATTTTATTCACAATCCAGTGATAAGAACCTTGATAGACAAGGCGAAAACGTAACAATATTCACTTAAAAGGAAGGTTTTTGGTGACACCTTACCCATACAGCTTATTATTAGTTTACGACAGCATATATAGTTTCGAGCGGCTTCTTTTCAATTTTTGAACATCCGCTTTTTCTAAAATAAGTTCAAAAAGACATTGTGTGTCATCCAACTCAATATAAAATTCAGAAACATCTCACATCCGTTTTATCAAAATTCAAACAAATTGAATTACATTCACATTTAAATGTGTTAAAATGTAGGTGTAGCAAGTATCTACTATCCTTTGTTATGTCAAATGTAATTCACCTTATTTGATGCTTTTTTATCAAATTCATCAAAAATGTTGATAAACTAAATAAAGTTTTGTTCAAATATACCTTGGTATTATACAAATTGCGTTTTATGTAATCAACTAAATCTGGTTGAAACTGAACTAATAAGGGGGTATGTTTCGTTATTTCATACAATATTTTATTACCGGTTTCGTCTAGTTCAAATGGAAAATATTTACTAAAAAAGTAAACATTTTTATTTAGACTGTTAAACGAATAACTCTTTCACACTTGACATAAATCGCAAATTGACTAATTATAAACTATAAATATCCGTTACGTACCTACATTCCATACATATGTTTTTATTCATCGTCAGACTCTGGTTTTTTTAATTCTCATTGTTATGGTTAAATTCATGAATGGATCACTCATATTCGCACATGGGAATTTTAATAGTACACAATGCATTATAAAAATGCCGGAAAACTGATAAAATACACGTTCTTGTTTATCTTAATTTCCGTAATTTCCGTTTTTAGATAAATAATTATTGTACTTGTAATAGACGTACAAAAATCTTTTACATACATACTATATGTATGTACTATATATGCATATGATAAATGAACATAAAATTGCACATTTTTTAATTTATATTTTGTTTACCACACACTCTGTGTTCTAGTTGTATTAAAACTTTTCCAGATTCATTCGGATATTTCCCAAAATACGTACTCTGATACAAATATTTTTGTATTTTAAAATGTGAATTTAATTAGAAAATTATATACATACATTAGATCAAAGCTAATCTGGCATGTTTCCAAAATATACAAAAATTTGGGTGTTCGTGGAAAATTCTAATAATAAAATAAATTGCATTTTCTAAGCAAACAAGCTTTTACTTTAGTAACAAACTAGTACATTTTAAAATATTACGGCATTAATATTTTTGAGTTCAGTCACCTTGGCTTTTTATCACTTGCACAAATAATCAGGGAAATTCTTATACGAGTGGCCATCTAGAAGCAACTAATTAATTAAGATTCTGTAAAAATAAAAAAATAAAAATTGATTCATGCCAAAAACATCTACACACAATATACAAACTAATAAAATAACATTATGAAAACAAATTTTCTCTTTGACACTGACACAAATCTTAAATTAAAAATTTAATTATACCTATACGAACCAATTATAAAATGCATAAATTACATGTTGCAAGCAAATTTCCTATACAATTGTGCATACCAACCAAAATCAATTACAGTTGTCATTTGAGAAATTTATTAATAATCCCGATTTGCGCGCGATTTAATGCTTCGAAATAATTTTTATTTGTATGTACAGTTGCAACAGTATTGTAACCACCACAACGACCACATGAGTAAATAGAATATGTATGTATGTATGTACAAGATTTTTCCTAGAAATATTTTTATGTGGGAAATCCCCTGTAGATATTTTTGTTTAGTAAATATATCGGTCGAAATATAAAATCGCTGTGAGAATAGTTTTATTTTTGTTTTCCAAGTAACATGTTTGTGTGTTATCAAAAGTACGAGTAGGTACATATTTACAAACAAAAAATATGTAGCCTACATAAAATATTTATTAAGAGAGAGGAAAAAATTGTTCCTAAAATTCTGGGAATAGCAGGTGGTCGGTTAGTTTTACAAATATGTATGCTACTTTTTTTACGGTTCTGCGTAGGAAGTTCTTTCTTAATACGCCTTTATATGCAATACCACAGGAAAGGAATGGAATTATAAAAACGGATTATATGGGATTGGGAGTTCCGGTTTGAAGAATTCTATTTGTCTTGAAATGATGTTCTCGTTTTTTTTTTTGAACTAATGTTCCCGGATTTATCGGGATTCGGTACAAGGCAAGGTTTATCCAATATCTAATTATGCATGTGATATTAAAATTCAAATAATTTTAAATTTTAGGTCGAGAAATGGAAAGGAAAACAAATTAAGTAAGATTTAAAATAATTTAAAAAAAAATGTAATGTACTAATTTAATCGCTCAATCATCGGATTCCGTTGTCTCATCATGGGAAATCTTCCGGAGGACAAAATGAAATTTAAATTAGGTATCATCGTTGATTTTACTCAACAAATTACCAACAGTTGGCGGAGCTGAGTGCGCCCAACGGGATGTCGGCTTGATAGTACAGCGGATCCTTTTTAAATTTGGTTGTTTTTCCATTTTTGGCTTAAACTTAGCACCTTATTTTTCCTTGTGCCAGGTCTGCGTCATCGAACAGCCGAAATAAAATTCGAGTCCTTTCTTATTTTAATTTGTCATAAAGCCAGTATTTGAATTCTAGAGACCTTCAAAAATAGGTCTTGAGACTAAATTAATTTTGGATCTAGAAAAAAGTCTTGAAAGTAGGTGCACCAAATATCGTAATTGTGATTTAGTTTGTACCTGAAAAGAAAGGCTCTTACTTAATTTAGGTACTTAATTTGTTTCAGAAACGAAGCGGCAAAGACAGTTCGTTGCTCAATTATATTGGTTGCTTCAATGAAAACAGAATAATTTGATACTAATTTGTAAACCACCACCATGAGCAGAAACGACCAATGCTGGTTACCTTTAGGCAGTTTGAAGAGGAGTTTTGATATTTAAATTATATTTGTTGCTATATAATGGGCAACAAAGGAAATTATACATCTAATTCCCCACTTTTATTAATCTTGATATGAACATATTTTAATATATAAAATAGCGAGGTCAAGAAAAATAGTTGCTCAATTATTTTATAGACTGAAAGTGTGGAAATTCAAATAAAAATAATTATTAAAAGAAAAAAAAATTGTCCATTTAGTGTCCTTCAAACTGTTGTAACCTATTTAGTTATGCTCAAGGCTTAAGAAATACCCGAATTATTGGTAAATTCGTATGGTAAGGAATTATTAAATAAAAGTAGCTCAATTTTATTCAATTTTAATTGTACTTAGCATAAGTAAGTCAAGAAAAGTAAAATAAGCTGTACTTATTATCATAAATCTATTTTCGAAGGTTGCTCAATTATTATGTGTGAAACATTTATTGAGGTCAAATGACCTTTGACTTGAATTTGGTGAACAACTATGGTTATATATTTAGCACCCTAATTTTAGAGGCTAAGATTAATTGCTCAGTTTCCAAAATTGCTAAAACAAATTAAGCAATCTTTAACTTATTTAGTTTTGCTTAAATCATAGTTGAACAAAAAATTAACTGTGTTGATCAATTTTTAGGTTATGTATTAAAATTAAACTATGGAGCAACCATCAAAAATACCTCAATTTATTGAGTGGTATCCAAATTGATGATGTTGCTCAAAATAACGAAGAAGATTACACGAAAAATATTTTACTCAGTTACTACATTGAATTATTATTTTTTTAATTGGCTTAAACGTAAATCTACCGACCAAACGGCGCAGTGGTTAAAGCTGCGGCGTTTGGACCGGTAGGTACCGGGTTCGAATCCCGATAGGGGCGGGATGCAAAAGGGATTTATCATCATCTGATTACGATCGGTGATGAAGATGAACACATACCCCCTGTTGAGAGTGCAGAATCCATGGGCCGACCCACCTTTCATGTCAGCACTATAGGTTGGCATGAAGCAATGCAATGTGCAGGTGGCTTATACAAAACAGGTCTATAGCCGTACGTCCTCGATTTGGCTAATACTGCGTAAAGTAGGGCGGTAAAAGTAAACTGCGAAAGAGTTGGGAGTGCCTTGAGCCCCAGAACAGATTGCAGAGATTAAAACCAAAAAAACAAAAAACAAAAAAAAAATCGTAAATCTACAATGTTCGAAGTACGTAACACCAAACTGTTCAAAATATACAATTGTCTAATACTCGTTCATCCCACATTTCGTATATTTTCGCTGAATGAAGTGCTATTTTTAGGTACTACGGAACCGTTCCAACTCACTCTCTAAAGTACTCCAGCGGATATGGCTACTAACATAATATTCAGTTCTTTGCACTCTCTATCTAACTCTCTAACGTGTCTTTCATCGGCGACTTTCTGATTAATTCAACGAAGTTAAAAAATGGCACGGTGGAGTCTTAAAATTGAATTTTGCATTCCCGGAAAGTATTGTTCCCGGGAATTCCCGGGGCAAGCCCTATTTACAATAGAAACCAAGGCTGCAATAACGTACGCCAGCAATATTTAAATAGTCACTAGGTGGCACGGAATTTAAAATACTTGAAAATCTTTATGTTCTGTCGCAAAAAAAATGTACAATGTGAATTGGAACTTCGTTTTTGGTCGTAAAATGTGATTTTGGAGTTGCGATCTGATTGGATATCAGCGTTCTAGATGTAAACGGGTTAAATTTATTATTGTATGCATAGTTTCAGTATAGTTTGTAGAAAATGGTAATTCTGAAGTCTTATTTTGTGACTAAAATCATTGCTGTGATTACGGATTTTGGTCCATGTCATGAGGCTTGCGACACCACGATTTATTGTTACAGTTATTGATACTGTTCCATTTCATAATAATTTGCTATAAGTTTTGCTTTCCTTGTTTATCTTACAGTTATCTAGCTATCCTTTATCGTAATTTATTTAACATTATCGCTTTTGCTTTGATCACTCAGTTTACTTATGAATTTTAAGTGAGGAATAACACGTTGTGACAGCTAGTTGTGTGGTGGTGTAAAGTAGCAAATTTTGTTAAGGAATTGAACTTGTAAGTACCCTACATTAAAACTATTTCTCGATTTAAATATTTTACTTGAGATGATTATTAGAAGATTTGCATTAAAAATCGTGTATTGCTAACCTATTCAATTAAATAACTGAGGTGTCGATAATTATAACAGATTAAATTGTGTATTCAAATATTGACACATGGTGTCGATAATTGTGAGCTACTGGAGTACATTAATTGACAGTGTGTCAATAGTTGTAATTTTAGTTTGTATCAGTAATTATATATCCGTTTGTTTTTCATTTTAAATTTTAAAATTGCCAAAATTAAAGACCCCTCCGATGGTTGTTTTAACCTCAGAGGAATAAAAGGCTATTGGGGAATGGATAATCATTTTTCTCAAGAAGGAGGGATTCCCTGAAAGGAAGAACGACGTGTTTCATTCGGTTAAGGAATTTTTCGATCTTGACAAAAGGGATTACCACTTTATATCAAGCAATTGACCAGAAATGGATGGTTAAGCGCATTTTAAAAACGACACCCTCATATATGTTTGTGAACCACAAATCCCATTTCTTCGGCGAGTTCAGCAGTAGGTACATCAAACATAAAATCTTGGTTTACGTGAATCAAAAAATATTTGGCGAAAAATAATTTATTAGAAATTTGAAGTGACCCAACCAGAATATTTAACGATGGCGAAACCATCTTGCTACATTGTTCCAAAACAAAACGGTATTGGCGGCTTAGGGTGCCAGAGGTATTTTACTAATAATTCTCGCAAATATTTCATTCTTACCTTGTCAGCATTGGAACTAAATTTCCAATAATACTTTTTGTAGACGGCCACGTTACCCACCAAACAATGCCACTAAGCAAATTGTGCGTTCAGTTGGGAATAGTTTTGAAAGCACTTTATCCAAACGCCACTCGTATTTTACAGCCAGCTGATGTGAACGCATTTAAACCCCTCAAAAACGGATGGAACAAGAAAGTTGTTGAGTGGCGGCGAAAATACCCTGGAGGTTTTCTAACCAAACCAAAGTTTGCTCCCATTCTGGATACGGTAATTCAGTCTTGTATATTGGACCTGAAATAAATAAAACACGGTTTTCGCGCAACTGGTTTATTTCCATGAGACAAAAACGCAATTAGCTTTTCCAAGTGTCTAGGAAAATCATATTAATATCATCGACCAGTTCCAGAGTTTTATAATGTACCATTAAAATAGCATCCTTATAAAAGATTTGGCAGCAGCATATAGGATTAAAAAATTTGAGAACGCTATCAATCTAAGCAGCACATTTATGACACGGTCGTGGTGCGACGATTTAACGATACTTTACAAATTGTTTGTAGAGCTTAAGCCTGAAATCTCGAAAAAATAACCAGGATAGCACTGTTTCTAGCTACTGAAAACTCCTTGCTGATTGAAACAAGACCTTTTGACAATATGATTTGCTATGTTATATTGATGTCTCGATGGTAAATTCCATTATCGATTTCTTCTAAGTAGGTGAGGAGATTAGAGTAGAAAAAATCTCCGAAAGAACCACGAGCACCGCATTTCAAAATTCACTTAGATTCCTCCTGAAACAAATGATTATCAAGAATGCCTACTATACCAGAAAGGCAAGGCGTTAAACCCATGAAACCTAAAAAACCTTTCTTAATAACCGATCCTCTTTGGATTAAAGAAGAACAAAATAAAAAGCAACTAAAAGAAAAACAAACGGCTAGAAAATGCTAGACAGAAATGAACGAGCAAAATCGGAAATAACTAGATGAAAATCAACTAAAAAGGCACTGCAACCAAGGTCTTATCATCTGAATTCTTTGACTACCAGTTTAGCAAATAGCAACTACATCTAAAAACCTGTCAGGTAAGTTTTACAAAAGCTTACAACTACATTTATAGTCATGTTCTAATTGTTTTTTTAGTGCTGACGCAAATTGAAAATGTGCTGCCAACTGCACCAGATGAGTCACTTCTCGAATTGTCCAATATTTCAGTTAGAGACGCTGAATTCCTGGAATATGCATCAAATTCCCAACCGCTGACGACATATAAACCTTCTGAACCTATCAATGTAATCAATTACATGAAAATGGATTTTATACATACGTTTAAAAGATTTAAATTGAAGAGTCAAAATGAACCAGAAACAGAAAGTCACGTAAATAACCTTTCAAATCAAGAAAATTTTGAAACTATTGGAAATAATAGGATCGCTGTGGGCTCTTTGTGCTATAAACTCACTTTTTCACACAAAAGAAAACTAGGAATTAAATGCTACCAATACACCAGAGAGCTCCACATTGCTTGCTTAAAAAAAATCGATATTGAATATATTCCAACATTAAAAAAAAGAAATATTACGACGTGCAACTCTAAGTTTGTATTGATTTAATGTTTTAATTAAATCGTTTCGTAAATTAGGTATGCTAAAGCTGAATAACTTATTTTGTTCTATAATATTGAACAAAAATGTATACAATATACAGGGTGAGTTTTTTAAAAATTGCCAGACTTTTATCTCGAGAACGGTGCTAGATAGGAGAAAATTACTTATAATGAAAGTTGTTAAGTGTGAAGGGCGATCTTGACTTCACCCTTCAAGGTCATTTGAACGTCAAATTGATTTTTTTAAAATAGAAATAGCTATTTTGGACCCCGGGTTCGGAAAGATCGCAAAATTATATGTTCAGATAGGAACTTTAGGCTCTTCTTTTGAATGACTTTCAGATGTCAATTCAAGGGCAACTTACTAAATAATAAGAAATAATCAGCAAATAATGAATTTTAAAGGGGAATACACCAAGACAATACTAACTTGGTACTTTAGGTCGTGGTTCCAACAACTTTAAATTAAGTCATTCCGCATTAAAATTCATTATTTGCTGATTATTTCTTATTATTTAGTAATTTGTCCTTGAATTAACATCTGAAAGTCATTCAAAAGAAGGGCTAAAGTTTCTATCTGAACATATAATTTTACGATCTTTCTGAATCCGGGTTCAAAAATATCTATTTCTATTTAAAAAATTCAATTTGACCTTCAAATGACCTTGAAGGTCGAAGTCAAGATCGAATTGAAGGTCACCATTCGATGTCCCCCTTGACACTTAACAACTGTCATTATAATTAATTTTCTCCTATCTAGCACCGTTCTAGAGATATTAGCCTGGCATTTTTTAAAAAAAAACGCACCCTGTATATAAAACCTTTCAGTTTTACGAATTTTAAAAACCTAAACTAATAAATTCAAATTGATTTTGAATTTTATTGTTGTTTGAATTTTGAACAAAAAAAATTATTCTATTGCACATCTACAACAGGCACGTAAACGAAAATCGCAGATCTCAATTCTCATTTTAAGGCTTAAATCCGTGCTCTGGTCATGCTACTCAGAAATATTTTCGAACGAAAATATTTAACAAGCAAAATTGTCCACCTTATCAAAGTATCCTCTCGAAATATTTAATTTTTGATTGGAAATATCATTTGTGATATCGTCGTCTTAGGATCATAAGGTTCTTCAAGATTTCAAGATTTCATGATTTTTGGGCAGTTAATTTTAAACACAAACGATTTCAAACCAGAATAGTTGCTTTTTATCGATATACAAATTCACGATTTTTGTGAATAAAATAAATTTTTCATTCAATAATTCGGTTTCTAATTTTATGGTAGAACTTTTTAATATTAACGTTTTTAATATTAAATCAGGCTGTTATTAACAGATATAGAACCTATGTATAACATTTTATGATAGAATCGACAATTCCAAAGTCCTATACCGCCAATGAACAAATATACGGTGCTATTTAACATAATTTCAATGTATTTTAAAATCGTATGATACGAAAGGTTCTTTAGTGAAATGGAACTTTGTGCCAAGAAAAAGCGGATAGAACTTTTTAATTTTATTGATCTCTCCGCTTTGGTTAAATTTAAAGTCCAAATATCAATACAAGAAATAAGTATTTTACAACAGAACGTCGTTTAGAACCTTTTAATCCTTAGACGACAGTATGTCGAAATTAGTTTCAAACAAAAAATTGCTCAAAACGACCGAACATAAATTGAAGCATGATAAGAGCCGAGGTGTGAACGAAATTGCACGAAATTTTGCGATATATCATATTCAATACTTTAAAAAGTAGCCAAGTTAATTGACCATATTCTAGAGCTTTATCTAAACAAAAGTTTACAACTCTATTTCCAGCGCTCATGTTAAGAAATAACCAAATTCCATTCAGATTTAGTCTTTTCAGTTCTTTATCAAAAATAAATTTCAAAATCCCGTTTCTATTGCACAGCTTCGAATTTCATGATTATCGATTAAGAGAGAGCCTAGTTCCACTCTAGTTCAACAATTCTTTAATTGGTATCTCTTATTTCGTAAACCTATATGGGAAGCTTAAATACATATACATTTTCAGGCTGCCCCTTAATTAATTTGGGTTGCAGAGAGGAAAGTATAAAGATACCAAACAGGCAGACCGACAGATACCACATCAAATTTACATTTTTCTTACTCAGGCAATATCAAAACGTATAAACCACAAAAATCCAAAAATGGAACATTTTCATGTTTATTCGTGATTGAAAAAATGAAGAAAAATACATGAAATCACAAATACTTGGCAAATGGGACCGGAAGTCATGTTTTAATTTTATGATTTTTTATGTTTTTAATGTGTAGCACTGAGTAAAATAAACAATTTGCCCAACATGACTTTTGTTGTTGTTGTATTTTTAAGATGCAGGGTGTTCAATATTTAAAAATTTATTTTAAAGTTAATTAAATAGTGATTATAAAATAATTATAAAAATGGTACCATCTTTCATTTCTACTTTTTAAAAATGGCCGCCGAACGTTCCATTTTCATTTACTTCTATTAGACAGACTGTCTTCTAAAAAATCAGCATAACATCATGTTTCGTTTTCTTGCAAAATACGTTTAATTATGGCAATCTACAAATTTAAAAATTATTGATAAAAATATTTTATTACAAAATAAAAACAAAAATTTGAAAATATTCACAGTTACAATTTAAATTTTACATAATCTTCACTATTTGAATATTTTTTTTAAAATTAAGTGGCCTTCCTTTGAAGGAATGACTGCGTAAAAATTGCCAGTTCCAATGTATTTGAACTTTTATTCAGCATCCGCACAAAATTCAAATATCATATCACTTTTCAAGGTTTTGCTCATTTAAACAATTCTTCCGCACTGGTTTTGATACCATCGTATTCGTTGGTGAGATGGGCTCTGGCCGCCATTCTTTTGACAGTACCATCTGCTTCATCGCACGATCCCTTTCCATGAGCTGTTGCGTGAAAATAGTTTTTGTGCAAAGTTACAAGAAACAAGTACCTCCTCCGTAGGTTTCAGACTTCACTTTCTGATTTTTATGAAGCTAGATTGTTGTAGTGAAACAATCCAATGAGGAATCAGATTTTCAGTTTAATTAAGAAATAATCCCAAAATTGATCTAGTGGTTTCAAATATTTTTCCAAGAATTTACATTTTTCGAACAGTTTGACTCCGAAAACGAATTACAACACTTTTTAAAGCTACTCATTATTGCACTATCACTTATTTGACCGTCACTATTAAACATCGGTGAAACTGATAGGTAAAAATGATGTAAAGCCCTATTATATCGATTGTAAAAACATTTCTTTAGAATCAAATTGAAATTTTTAAAATTGATTTTGCCAATTATTTCGTTTAGGAACTTTGTGTAAAGAATTGCCAATTTGTGTAAATATTTTTACGTTAGTATGTAAATAGAATTTTGAGTACTTATATAGCAATATGAACCTTGTTATAAAAGCATTTATTTTATTCTAATAAATGTTCTAATCGCTCGATTTAATTGAAGTGATTTAAATCTGATTCAATCACTTGATCTTAATCAACTGATTTAGGTAAATCAGACAAACCCTGATATATAGTGTCCGGATTTTTATGCAATAACCATATTTGCTTTTTAAATGCATTTATTTCTATACACATTTTAGCGTTTATGATTTGTGTACAAATTTTTTCATTTTTCGTTATAGGGGGCGAGTAGAAGAGACAGCAGAGACGCAACGATTTCAACAACAACGTCAAGCAACACTACCTACAGTTAGTAGAAATTTGGGTGACCGCATGGGAACATGATGATGGAACGAAATCTCGCCCCCCTCACAACCGCCGATGGAACAAATGGTGGAGGGAATAATAATAGTTGTTTACAGCTTTTCAGAAAAAAGAGTTTGCGGCACCAGGAAATTTGTGTTGTCATTGTGTCTCTTCTCTTACAGGTTGGAGCAGTAGAAGAACTTTAAAAAAAAATTGTATTGTCTTGTGCTAAATTACTAAAAAAAAAAAAAAAAAAAAAAAAAAAAAATATATTACTAACAAATTTACTAACTATCAACTACTTAGGTGTCTGGAACCGGGTTGAGTCTTTGTTGCTAACATTCCTTTCCCATCCCTCGATCTTGTTATATGTAAAAAACAGGTGTACGACGGCAGCCTGGCCAGGGGCGAATATCATACTATTAGACTTATGTACTTATGTGGGTGGTTATTCGATGTGAAGCCTTTCTTTACGGGGTTTGGCTTCATGAAGAATGGTGTCGTGACATGGGTATAGTGGTGTGGTATTCGCATTTATAATACGGGAGACTTGCTTAATGCTTGATCGTACATCGCAATCAATCAATCAATCAATCAATCAAATTTTTTCATTTTTCGTTATTTTTTAGGCCAAATACTATATCGTTAATTCCACATGAATTCTGAATATTTTTACTTCATTTTTATTCGCTTGTTCTGTTAAGGTGGAATTTTTAATATAAAGCAATTGTTAAGGGATATGTACGTAAATGCGCTTAAATCGTTATTTTCTGGTTCAGAGAAATTGGATTTATAGAATTTATAAAATTTTTAGTATTTATAGAAATTGTGGAGTAGAATTAATAGAACTGATAAAGTTGAAACAATTTAAAGAATTAATAGTATCTACAAAATTTAAATAATTTACAAAATTCATAAAATATATTTTAAGCTTTTAGAATTTACAGAGTTTATAGAATTTACTTTATATATATTTTATTTATTTTTTAATTTTTTTAATTTTTTTTATATAATTTCGATAGGAAGAGTGCATAACCGTGTATTTACAAAATTTCTCAAAATCGTTTTATTGGTTTATCGGTAAAACAACTAGTGTTGGCTTTCTTTTTAGTTTAATTTGTGAACGCAGAATGTATAAACATGAGCTATTATTAAATTTACTTAGTTCCTTGTAATGTATCTACAAATCCTGTAAAAATATCAAAAATGTAGATACACGGTAATGTACTTTTGCCCGATACTGATATACTGATATGATTTATAACTTACTGAATTTTTAGACTTTATAGAATTTATAGAGAATCTCTGTGGTCTATTGAATTTAAAGTATTTGTGGAATAAATAAAATTTTTAAAAATTATGGAGAAATTATAGGAATCATGGAATTTTTAAAATAGGTCAAGTTAGAGTTTGTATTGTAGTATTTAAAGAGCTTACAGAGTTAAAACAATTTATAGGAATCTAAACAATCTACAAAATTTAAACAATTTTTAATGAATTTTGAGATTTCACAGAATCTATAGAATTACAGGATTCATAGCATTTATTGAAATTAAAGAATTTGTAAAATTTATAAAAATTGTCTAGTATTTATATAACTGATAGAGTTGAAACAATTTAAAGAATAAATAGGGTCTACAAAATTTAAAAAAATTATAAAATTCATAAAATGTATTTTAAGTATTTAGATATAATTTATAGAATTTTTAGCATTTATAGAATTTACAAAATTGATAGAATCTATATAGAATTTGTGGGATTTATAGAATTTAAAGAATTTATAGAATATATAAAATTGAAAAAAATATGGGGAATTTAAATAAACCATGAACTTTTTAAAATAAATCAAATTCGAGTTTGAAGAATTTACAGAATATAGTAATTAAAGCAATTCAGAGGAACTCACAGAATCTTCAAAATTTAAAGAATTTGTAAAATTCATAAAACTGTTATAGATTTTTAAAATTTGTAAAATATATCGCATACATAACAGAGTTTGTTATTGTAGGATTTGTAGAATTTAGAGAACTTACTGAATTTTTAAACTTTACAGAATTTATAGATAATTTGTTTAATGATAATTTCAAGAATTTGTTTGAATAACAGAATTTTTAAAATAAGTCAAATTTAAGTTAACAAAGAAATGTTAAAACAATTTATAGGAGCTCACAGAATCTACAAAATTTATGACGTACTACATTTTAAGATATTTATATAGGATTTATACTATTTATACAATTTAAAGAATTTATAGAATTTTTAAATTTTGTAGAACTCAAAGAATTTAAAAATTTGAGCTGAATTGAAAGATCTTATAGAAAAGAAAACATTTATAGAATTAATAGAATCTACAAAATTTTAGGAATTTATAAAATTTTTAAAATATATTTTTAATATTGTAATACCTTTTGCAGGTTTGCCACGCTTGCCACCGCGAAAGCATAGCCTAAATATTTGGAAATTGCAGAATTTATAGGATTTTTAGCATGTATAGAATTTAAAAAACTTACTTAATTTTTAGACCTTAAAAATGTATGGAGAAATTTTGGGATTTATAGAATTTAAAGAATTTATACAATTCATAAAAGTTAAAGAAAACCTGGAATTTTTAAAATAAGTTAAATTTCAGTTTGTAGAATTTACAGAATTTGGTATTTAAAACCATTTTTAGAAACTCATAGAATCTTCAAAATTTAAAAATTTATAAAATTCATAAAACTTAATATAATTTAAAAATTGATAAAATGAACGGAATTTATAAAATTTTAGAATTTATACAAATTATAAAATTAATAGAATTGATCGATTTTATAAAATTTATAAAATATATCGCATACCTACAAACTCTGTTATGGATTTATAGAATTTATATGATTTATAGAAATTAAATAACTTATTGAATTTTTAAACTTTACAGAAGTTATAGATAATTTGTAGGATTTTGAGAATTTAAGGAATTGATAGAATTTATGAAAATTGTAGAACACAAGGTATCTATAAAATTTATAGAATTTGTGGCGTAGAATCTGTAGGACCAGAGTTGAAGGAATTAAAACAGTTTAGAGTTGAAATAATTTATAGAATTGGTGGAATCTACAAAATTTAAAAAATTTATAAAATTCATTAAATTTATTTGAAATATTGGAAAATCTTTTGCAGGTTTGCCACACTATCAAAATAGCCTCTTTTATTTAATAAACTCTAAAAAATGCAGAAAAAAACTTGTTTAATGGCCAATACTGAAATAAACTATTTATTCTCAATAAAGTCTGGAAAATGGGAAATTCAATTGAAAAAATTAAACCAATTTATTTAATAAATAACAGCATTAATACGAGTAAGCCTAGATATTTAGAAATTGTAAATTTATAGAATTTAAAGAACTTATAGAGTTTTTAGACTTTATAAAATTTATAGAGAATTTGTACAAATTTGTAGAATTAAAAGAACTTACAGAGTTAAAACAATTTGAACTTAGGAACTCAGAGATTCTACAAAATTTAAAAAAATTTTAAAATTCATAAAAGCTATAAAATTTATGGAATTACTAGAATTTTTAATGTTTAAAGTCTTATTAGAAAATGAACATTTATAGAATTTGTACAGATTATAACATTTTTAGAATTTAAATTTACGGATGTGAAGTTAGCTCGAAAAAAAGCATTTTCATCCCGAAAAATTGATGTGTCCTCGCTAAATTCAGTATAAAAAGCCTTTCCAAAATTAAGTAAAATTATGCTCCCCATCCCGAAATAAAATATTTACCTGAAACAAGATTTTTAGTCATGATTTTTTCAGGCATTCATATTTTAAAATCCAGTACAAATGAATTCATTTTAGCACAACAATTATAAAAAACGACTCTAAAATGCATCCCGGAAAAAAATTAACTTTACTTCTGAAAACATTATTTTTTTCGTTTTTCTTCGAGGTACGTCTCAATCAATTTGTAATAAATTATAAGTTACATGTTATACGTTTTAATAACACAGAAAGACTCTGAAAAACAAAATAGATTATTTTTAAGAACTTTATATGTTTTGTACATATGTATATAAAAATTTTAAAAATATAATAGACGAACATATCTATAAAGCTATATTATTCACAAAGTCCAATGCCAAGTTAAAACATTTAGCCCATTACCATACGATGGAGATCAGGAACATTTCTGGGCCAAGATTCAATCAAATATTTTCATTAAAACTGCTCACTATTTCTACTACTATATCTCTATTCACAGAGTTTGCTGTCTTACTGCTATACGACACTATCTTGGTAAGTCCACTGCCAAGCTAAAACATTTAGCCCATTACCATACGATGGGGATCAGGATCACTTTTTAATAACGGTAAAAAAACACCAAAATAGTGTTTACAGTAATAGCTCGGTTTACGCAACACAATTAAAACCAAACCAATTGCAACTACCAAATATGTCGCAATTATCGAACATTCAAATTAAAACTATGCAACATGCAACATTACACACTACAAATAACTGTCGTGTCAAAAAAAATTGTTCGCTTGCACACCCTTCATGGAAGAAGTCTCCATTAAGAACCAATCCCACGCCGAAAAAAAAAATCGCTAGGTTTAAATAGTATGTAACGATATTTCAAAACACATTTTATTACATACGTACATACAAACATACTACATTCTTGTGTATGTATTCTTAAACAAAAAAAAAATTAATTATAATCAAACAAAATAACAAAAATTAACAGTGTATGGATTTCAAATTCATATTGTTTCAAAATTAAAAAAAAAAAAAAATTTAAACCAATTTCAAGGGCTTTAAAAAAAATCTGATATTTTGGTTTGCTTTAAACAAACATTTCGTCTCAAAACTGCGATTTCCCTTAGTTTATGAAGAATCATTAATTCTTCCAGTGGGATTTCATTTTGTTAAGCCCACTCCAGACAAGTTGTAAAGCTTAAAATAGCATCTCCCACTTTTACTTGTGGTTTATTCATAGATTCTTCTGTTAGAAGATCACTATCATCGCTTTTGTCATCCGAAACAATTGGGATGGGTAAATTAAATTCTTCGATCCATTCGTTTACTTCTTGGGGAGAATATTCAACTGCAGGTAATACTTGCCCTAATAAGGTCTGCAAAACTTCGACATCCAATCTCTCATTTTGATTTTTAGTGCGAAGTTCACCAGCGGTATGTCGTCCTCTGAATCCCACTCGAGAGATCTAGGCATCATCAAAACTTTCCAACAGTTTTTTATAGTACTTTCATTCAAACCAGTTCAAGCGTTAGCAAAAGCAGTTTGGAAATGGGCCCGAAAATCACCCTTATCGCCATCGCATC
This sequence comes from Tipula vernalis, assembly GCA_958295665.1. NCBI lineage: Eukaryota > Metazoa > Arthropoda > Insecta > Diptera > Tipulidae > Tipula > Tipula vernalis. The sequence goes on along the minus strand of OY282559.1, from coordinate 290,859,785 downwards.
GAAACAGAGGTATGAAATATGTTTTAATGTTTTAACTTGGCAATGGACTTATCAAGCTAGAAGTGTCATATACCAATACGTTTAGCAAACTCTGTGAATAGAGTTATAGTAGTAGAAATAATGAGCAGTTTTAATGAAAATAAATGATTAAGTCTCGGCCCAGAAATGTTCCTGATCACCATCTTATTGTAATGGGTTAATGGTCTGAAGTTGACAATGAACTTAACAAGCTTGTGTTTTATACCATTATGTAGAAATTTGGTGAAAGTCGGCATTGTAACAGGGGCTGCGAATATATGTGGTGGCTAAACCTGAAGAACTTAAGGTTAACCAACTGTCTTTTAGTAATGAGATAATAACTGGTGTATTTCTGCAGATTATTATTGGAACGGATTCGTTCAATATTAAATGAATATTTTATTTAAATTATGAAATAAGCTACATCTTGTTAAGTTTGAAGTGTAATTGTTACTAAATAATATTTTTCGTGGTAACTGCTAATATGCATGTACTAATCAAATTTCGGGATGATATTAATTTATCATACAATTCAATTATTTTTTCGGGCTAGTATGGATTTTAGCTAAAAAGCACACCAAAATTAAAAAAAGCCTTTTCGGGCTAACTTCACATACATTTTAAATTTACAGAATTCAAAGGACTTAAAAGATTTATAGAACTTAAAAAATTTAAGAAATTTATAGAATTTACACAAATTAAAGGGTTTATAAAATTTAATTTTTTTTACAGTAAAATTTTGAAATTTTAGCAATTTATTATAATTAAAAAATTATTAAAATTAATTATTAGAAATAATTTATTTTATCGAAATTATTGAATTCAAATTTTTTTGATTTCAAAAAATTTATAAAATTTATAAAATTTATAGAATTCATGGAAATTATGAACTTTATAAATTTTATAACAATCTCGTATTTTACCGTTGTTAGCGCATATTTCAAGGTGCTTTTTTATTTATATTTGCATACATGCTTTATTTATTTTTAGAGCATAAACGTCCGGGCTCTAATAATTTATAATTAATCAAAGCTTACTTGAATAACTTTTGTTTAGAAATTGTGAGGTTTATTTCAGTATTTAATTTCAGCACGCGTTTTAATTAATTAATAAGTAACATATCGATTTTGATTCGAACTGACTTTATCTTAAATAAATCGCAAATATATTGAAACAGTTTCCTGAGGATTTCATACAATTTTTCGAGCTTTAATCCCAATAAATATTTAAATTTTTCCGCAGGACGTTTAAATTTAATTAATTTGATGTTTCTTTTATATTTAAAATAATTCGATTGTTGTTAAATTATCATAAAACAAGTTTGATTCATTTCCATTTATTTGTCATACTTCTGTTCATCGAACATGATAGCTTACGTAACATATAATGAACTAAATACATCAAATCCGAAGATGATCTTGATATCGATGAAATTATGAACGATTTCAAAAATAACCAATAGCAAAAGCAATTTATATCTCTTTTTCAATTACATTATACCTTTTATTATATGTACGAGTACATGGGAGAAAATTTAAAAATAACATTTCGGCGGCCACATTTTATAATCTCTATTTATTTATCTTTAAAATAATCCCAATATTACAATTTTCGGATAATTAGTATTTTTTCCATAGTAATAAATACAACACCACTATAAGAGTGTCACTCTTTACTTTGCTACACATTCAAAACATAAAAATCATAAAATTAAAACATGACTTTCAAAAAAATGTGATTTGACATCGCATTACTTTCTGAGCATTGAGTTTTCGTGTTTTTGATGAGGTGTACATAATGGCAAAAGTTTTTTTTTTGCCAGATAGATAGGTACACTTTTTAACGTAAAAAAAAATGTTTGTGCAATTATAAACATAATTTTGCTAAATATCGAGAGTAGCAACCCGTTTTTACATAAATTTAATTGGTATACCTTTATTTATTCAATAGTATGACAAAAAACGGTAAACGGATAATGTGTAGTAACATGATTTTTTTCAATTAAAAATGTAAAAAGTCATTAGCATTATTGACCTAATCCTCGACGTAACAAACAACCTATATGGATAGCGTTGGAGAGAGAAAATTGTCCATTTGCAATGAAATACGATATACTGTGTTCATAAACAAGTTGAATTTTTGTAATTGGCGCAAGAAAAACAAGAAGAGTTGAACGAAATCGAAACGCGAATTTTCACTTTTCATACCGATACAAAAAAAAAAAAAAAATACTTGAAAACAACATTATCGGAAAAATCAATTTTTCCCACCTCTCATTATATCTAAATGTTTCTCATACTTATTACTCCGATTTCGATTTTTTGCGTACGTTCGTGATCCATCTTTATACACCACCTCTAAAAATTATACAATTTGAAACCTTATGTGTTGCCGTACAAGACGTTTTAGTCGTTTATTTTTAGACGCATTGGATTTATTATAATTTAGTGTGTTTTTGCAACAACAAAAACTCTACGCAATTAGGTTATTATCAAAATCAATATAAAACAACAACAAAAACCACTGCTATAATTAATTTCTATTATGTATTATTATGTAGTTTGAATTTTTGATATCATATTAATTAAATTATACTGGTATTTTCCCGCTTCTGTTTGTAGAGATATTTTTGGACACGAGGGTTTGGAATTGTTGTAAACACATTATGTAAAAAGAATGCAAAAAACTGAAAACCCAAAGAGAAAATTAATTAGAAAACACAAATTTTCTTTTTGTTTTGGTTATTTTGGAATTGATCGTGGTTTCTATTGTATTGAAATATTTTCGTTTTGTTTCACTGAATTTATTCTTATGCTACGGGATCGGGATGTCATGTTTTAGGTGCTGCGTGTTTTCGGTTCTGCTTTGTTATACGTTTATTAAAATCCATTTATGATTGATTATGCCTATAATATTATTTTCAATTTACAGTGCGTGCTTACTCGTCGGTGCAACTATTGATGAGATTTTGAGAGTGGTACAAGTTAAATAATAGAATTTATTAGAATCTTGTATTAGAGTTTGAGTGCGTCATTGCTTAGCCAAATAACCCTTTGTATTCTGACATTTCGATAAGGAACAAAACTTAGTTTGATAAAATATTCATAATATCGCAAGGTCGGAGAAACAACGACGTAAGTGCAAATTTTTTCCAATGTGGCATTTTGATTGCTAAACATTTAAATTCTCAATTAAGTCGATTTGAGGTTAATGAACATCAAAATGACTTACACATCCGTTCTTCGAATGCTTATGTATTTTCAGCAACCGCTCTTGTAATTGTTTTGGGTCATATAGGAACACCAATTATCGCCAGAGCACTGCTCAACAGTGGCTCCCAACTCAGTCTTATGACTGAAAAGTTCGCAGCTCGGCTTGGTCTAAGGCGCAAAAACTTCAACACGGCTATAACTGGAATCGGAACTTCTTCACTATCATGCCATTTCATGTTAACCATAACGATTCAATTATGAATTAATGCATATGGCACGGCCCAAATTGACGTTCATCTATTGTTAAAGATTTCGGGACTACAACCTATAATTGGCGTAAATACAAGTCAATGGATGATTCCGCAAAACATAAGGCTAGACCGCTCTACAAGCGGTCGGCCAAATCCATCTGGGTCCGGATAGGCCTATCTTATAAAATACTTTGCTAGGCTGGGTCGTAGTGGGCAAAACCTCAACTTATTCCACGTCACCACAAAACTATCATGTACGCAACATATACATCAATGGTAATAATGACTGGCAGCAACAATTTGGAGGAAGCTAAGACTAAGCACGACGGGAATGGAACTTCGGAAATGGTGTGCTACTCCCGAGAATGTTCAAGGTCACACCTCAAGAACATCACGAAAAACTACTACAGCTCGAAAATGGCGATTTTATCAAGACACTTGCGATGTACTGGCAGCCATCATCGGACGTTTTTTGTTTAATTGTCCACAAGTTAAAGACAATGGAGCACGAGTCACGAGAAGAACAGTTTCGTCGGACATAGCTCGCATATTCGATGTACTCGGGCTCGCCTTGCCATAACACGAGCCAAAATTTATTTACAAAAAATATGGATCCTTAAGCATGATTGGGATCAGTCACTTCCACAAGAGCTATTTACTGTTTAGCAAGATTTTCGAAATCAACTCACATTTTTAAACGATTTTCAAGTTAGTCGGAGGGTCACATTAACATCAAGTGAGTTTACGAGGTTCACGGGTTTGCGGACACCAGCGAAAAGGCATTTGGAGCAGCTATATACCTAAGGAGTCAAAGCGGAAGTTCATTTAACGTTCAATTAATCTGCGCAAAGTCTCGTGTGGCACCTTTCTGCAAAACGACCATACCACGTCTTGAACTCTGGGCGGCTCTACTATTAGCTGAACTGGTAAGAAAGCTTGTTCCAGTCTTAAACATCAACATTCGTGAAATCGATTACTGTTCGGATTCAGCCGTCGCATTATCATGAGATGACTAACTTCGGAATCAACCACATTAAAAACATTTGTCGTGAATCGAGTAGGAAAAGTTCAACTCAGCGGATCTATTGCCGAAACTAAATGGCTACGTCACGTATACCAGTATTAGACGAAGTTCCGGAACGTCGGAAAACTAAAGCCACCTTATGGTATATCTTCATCTGCGGTGGAGAAGATAGACCTTCTGCAGAGATTCCAATTACGAATTTTTTTCTCTTTATAAAGAAGTATGGCTTATTTCATCGCTTTATTCACAATTCTCGATCCGATTTTATTGCCATTCACACGTCTAATTACCTTGTCAATTCTGTCTTATTTTCATAAAATACTTTTTCACACAGGTCCACAGGCATTATTGGCAGCTGTGTGGCAAGAATACTGACCAATTAGTGAACGAAGGCTAGTAAAAAGGGTGTGCCACAATTGCATCCTCTGTTTCCGATTTCGAGTCAAAACGAGTCAGCAGAAGATGGAAGACTTTCCAACCAAACCACTTACATTTGCGCTACCGTTTTACAATCTTGCAGTCGATTTCGCGGGCAATAAAAGGATATTTGGGCATATTCGTATACCTGGCTATAAAGGCAGTTCATTTGGAACCTGAGCAAATTTTGTAGCTGCAATTTCTTCGTTATACGAGCTGTACCAGTTATTTAATATTCAACATTTTAACGACAAGATTTTGCACATATATCAAGACGGTTTGATCAATTGGCGTTTTACTCCATCATCGGCCCCACATTTCAGTGAGATCTACGAAGCTGCCGGATAATAGGGGACTCATCATTAACGTCCAATCACCAAAATTTGTCCTTTTCCGTCGATGGGTACGGAATCGATGTTGAAAGCCGTAAGAATTTAAGGCGGGGATGATGAATAATCTTCATAACTCATAAAACTTTTTGGTTACTCTCATTAATATCTGTACGTACATAATTATTATATTATTGTTTACATATACTTATAGCGTTGATATCCATGACGTAATTAATGGTGCAGTTATATTTTGTTAACGTAAAATAAAATGACTTGCAGATCGATTATTGGAGAAGTAACGTCTACTAAATTATTATGGATTTGAAATAGGGCGCTTTATACAAATATAAAATAAAATAAAATAAATTAATCAAGCGGCGAGATAAAGTGCTTGGCAAAGTTTTATCTTTTTTTTTCTTTCTAATCAAATCATCTTCTACAATTGGCCAGAATCTTGGGAGAGCCCAAGATTATACAAAGAAAAAAAAATGTACCGAAATTTTATAACAGAATGAATAATAAAAGTCGAGAAGAACGAAAATTGCGTATGAATCGTGAGCGACGGCAAAGATGGAGAGATCGTCAAAGTCAAGATACGCTACAGCGCTTGGCACAACAGAATACAGAATATAATATGAAGATGCTAAAAAACGAAGAGTACAAATTTGCTGATCAAGTTCGACTATCAAGATCGATTCAAAGAGCTAAGGATTCAGAGGAGCGAGCTGCCGCACGTCTCTTTCAAGCTTCTCAACAAAAGCCGCAATTAAGAACCAGAAAACAAGCCGAAGAATCTGAAGAGCTGAAAAGATTGATCGCAAAGCCAAATTGCATGAAACAGTTGTTCGTACAATGATTCATGGTCCGTGCTGTGATCAAAATCCTAGTGCAACATCTATGGAAAGTAATGAATGCACCAAATTATTTCCAAATCAATTTTCTCAAAATACTGTCACAGAAATAAATAGCTATTCTATTTATCGCAGACGTCAAGATGTAGAAGTTCAATTAGGGGATCGGATTGTCGACAACCGTTTCGTAGTGTCACACAACAAATTTCTTATATACGTATTTGGCGTATTTACTGCCATACCAACGTAGAAACATGTCAATCAATTAAGGCTATAAAGTATATATTCAAATGTTATGGCTGCGCTTCAATGGAATTAAATCCAAGTGATGGCACAATTTTTCACAATGAAATCAGCCACTTCTTGAAAATCCGATGCACGATCGCTCACACACCGTTTATCGCCTTGCAGTTCATCTCCCTGATTAACAGATGCTATATTTTCAAGACGGACAAGAGAAACAAGCAATTGAGAGAGCTGAGAATTGTTTTACACATTTGACAGCATGGTTCAAATTAGATAAGACTGAAGAAAATGCAATGGCGGTATTTGTACTTAAAATTTTCCGATTATTTTGTGTTGGACAAAACACATAGTATTTGGAAAGTACGACAAAGAGACAAAGTTAGCATGCTTATTTATCCCGTCAGTCCCAAAGAGCAAGAACGTTTCTATCTCAGATTACAGTTGCAACATATTCGAAAAAAACTAAACGGGATTGTTGCAGAATCATCAAAAAAAGTGCTGTGTAAAGATTGCAGTGTTTGTATGCCACCACAAATCTGTTTGACCCAGACAATATGATCATTTGCACTGATATGTGTTTTCAATTCGGCGCAACATACAGTTGAACTATTTCAAAAGGATAAGGATTTCTTATTGGCCGATTATATCCGACGCTACGATGATTTTATAGCAGAAAAGAATGCACTGCAACATATTGAAGCAATGCTGCGAATAAATGGCATGAAATGTAGTGACTTCAATTTGCCCGAACCCGTATTTGCTATTGCTGAAGAAGCAGAGAGAGCAAATCGTCGAATCGCTACACTTAATCCTTTACAACAAAAAATATTTCATGAGATATTAGCTTCGTCCATCCATGCTCTCCACTTACTCACTTCGAGTAATAGACCTGTTACCTAGAGAAATTATAAAGGACGTTCGACCATTTGGAGGAAAAGTACTATGATATTGTAAAACTTATTTTTGTACTCCTTAAACACTTGTTAAACTAACAATTAAAAATTAAAAATTACAACATTTAATTTAGATTATTTAAAAATGAATATATTTTCGGAAACACTGTGTTTCCATCCTCAGATTCTAAAAGTATTTACAAGGTCGTATTACAATTTATTAAAAAGAAATTTACGTAAATATTAATGTTTGTGTTAAAATCATCTCATTTGGTGCTTTGTGTGTGTATATACACCATATCCTGACCTGCCTCAATGAGTATATATATTGGGCAATTAAGTGACAGGTTGCCATTTAAACTTCATGACATTGCAATATTTACGTTTACAATGTGAAACAATTTTGATTTTACTAACTTGAGGAAAATTTTAAAAGAAAATTCTGTTTTTTATATTGTGGAAAAGCTGTGTATGTTCTTCACTGAGTGTAAATAGAACTCCTGGTGATACTGTTATTGGTGTGAATTGTGTTGATGTGCATTTTTATAGCTCGAAAAGACAACTCGTTTTGGGGCCCAAATCAGAATTTAGAATTCTTGTTTTATTTTTCTGTATGTACCAACATTCTAAAGGATCTAGTAACCTATTGTCTCTCACTTGTTTCATTAGACTTAGGCTAGACGAATCAATATATTGCGAGCTAACAAGAACATGTATGAAAGAAAGCTATTTTCAGTTCAGGGGGAAAACTTACAAACAAGTATTTGGAACATCAATGGGAAACTCCCTGTCCCCTTTTATGGCGAATTTGTTCATGGGTAACCTTGAAGAGAAAATGCAGACACATAGAATTTTTCCAAGAATCTGGTACAGATATGTAGATGATGTGTTTGCTGTTATTGGAAAGAACCAAACACGTCGACTCTTAAAATACCTCAACAGTCAATCCCCATCCATAAAGTTTACTATGGAAAGCGAAGACAATAACCAGTTACCATTCTTGGACATTATGATCAAAAAAGAAGAAAATAATTTCAGCTTCAGCATATATCGCAAAAAAACCGCAACGGATAGATATATTACCAATGAGTCGTATCATCCAGTTCAACATAAGCGAGCAGCGTTCAACAGCATGATACACCGGCTGGTTCATATTCCACAAAATCTGAAAGATTACGAGGCTGAAATACAAAAAATTAAACGAATCGCCATTGTAAACGGCTGCACAACGGAAATTGTTGACCAAATAATTCAGTCTTGTTTGAAGAAAAAAGCTTTAGCGGATGCAACAACTTTGTCCCACATCTCTGAACCAATAGTGAGATGCAAGTTGAATTACTGCAAAGGACTCTCATCAAAATTGAAGAATACGTGGAAAAACTTCAACGTTGATCTAGTAGAAAGCAGCAATTCAAAATTAGGGCAACTGCTAGGCTCTACAAAAGATAAAACAAAAAATGTAGATAAGTCTGGAATTTACAACATAAAGTGCAATGATTGCGATAAAATTTACATCGGACAATCGAGGCGAGCCATATCTGAAAGATATAAGGAACATCTTGCCTGTATTAAAGTAAACAACAGTGATAAATCATCTGTAGCCAAACATATACTAGAATCCGGTCATAATATTGATTCGTCTAGCCTAAGTCTAATGAAACAAGTGAGAGACAATAGGTTACTAGATCCTTTAGAATGTTGGTACATACAGAAAAATAAAACAAGAATTCTAAATTCTGATTTGGGCCCCAAAACGAGTTGTCTTTTCGAGCTATAAAAATGCACATCAACACAATTCACACCAATAACAGTATCACCAGGAGTTCTATTTACACTCAGTGAAGAACATACACAGCTTTTCCACAATATAAAAAACAGAATTTTCTTTTAAAATTTTCCTCAAGTTAGTAAAATCAAAATTGTTTCACATTGTAAACGTAAATATTGCAATGTCATGAAGTTTAAATGGCAACCTGTCACTTAATTGCCCAATATATATACTCATTGAGGCAGGTCAGGATATGGTGTATATACACACACAAAGCACCAAATGAGATGATTTTAACACAAACATTAATATTTACGTAAATTTCTTTTTAATAAATTGTAATACGACCTTGTAAATACTTTTAGAATCTGAGGATGGAAACACAGTGTTTCCGAAAATATATTCATTTTTTAAATAATCTAAATTAAATGTTGTAATTTTTAATTTTTAATTGTTAGTTTAACAAGTGTTTAAGGAGTACAAAAATAAGTTTTATTTGTCACACTTGTTGTCGTCCATAAATCCAAAAACTATGATATTGGCAGGTGACTTTTATCAAACTTCAAATGTAGTACCAAGAGGTACTGTAACTGACATCATTAAATTGTACGTCAAAAAATCTCCACTATGGAGTCTCACATCAAAAAACACAAGTAAATGGGTGTTGCGCTTATAGATGAGCAATGGAGGAAAAGAAACAGATTATTAGCTCAATATTTGGCATTTCACAAGTTGCTGAAACTGTCAACAAAGTTAAAATGCTGGAACTTATTGCAGGAAATGAAAATGTCTATCAGAAAGGCCGCCACATATTCTAAAATTGAAAGTTGGTGCATTTATCATGCTTCTTCGAAATATAAAAACAAAAAAGGGTTTATTGAATGGAACTCGATTAATAGTCAGGAGTCTTCATCGAAACTCCATAAAAGCAGAAATGATCACAGGAAGAGGAAGAGGAAATTTGCATTCCTACAATTAATTTGGAGCCGAGCGAGAGTACTTTGCCATTCAGAATGAAACGTCGCCAATTTCCGTTGATGTTGCCTTTTGCAAAGCAATCAACAAGAGTCAAGGCCAGTCTTATGGCCATGTCGCTGTATATCTTCCTGAGTCAGTTTTCGCTCATTGACAGTTATATGTCGTTTTAACTCGAGGAAGATATTATGAAAATTATCCTAAACAAACATTTATTTTTCTTTAAAAGTTTTAGAGCGGTAGATCAATATAAATTGATTTATTACCCGGATACAGCATCTTACAAATCTCGCTTTGTTACAAATATTTTACAAAATGTAGTTTTGCTTCTAATTTGAGGCCACAATCTTAAAGGTACATATGCACGTACACTCAAAAAAATAATTCTGTTTTATTTACAAATTTTGCATCGTAAAACAAAATTTGTAAATATAACGAAGTTTTTGTTAAATTAACACCTGCTTTGTAAGGTTTTCATCGTAGATTTAACGAAGCATTCGTAAATAAAACAAATTTCAATTCGTAACTCCGATTTCAATGCAAATCCAGATTTACAGAAAAAATTAGTAATGTTTGCCCGTGAAATTGTAACATAATTTTACAAGTTTCTGTGTAAAAATGTACGGAGCGTACTATCCACTTTTTCATTTTACAAATAATTCTGTTATTTTTATGAACTTTGCATCGTGAAACACAATTTGTAAATTTAACAACATTTTCGTCAAATTAGCACCTACTTTGTAGGGTGTGGATTGTATAATTAGTGGATAATTCGTAAATCGAACAAATTTCTTTTCGTATTCTCAATTTCTGTGCAAAGCCAAACTTACAATGAAATTTAAGTAATATTTTATGTAATTTGTCCTTTTAGAAAAGAAAATGTTTATCAATTGTAAAAAAGAATTGTGGAGAATTTTACAAATTCGCTTGAATTAATCCCAGTAATCCCCCTATTTTAATTTTATAAAAGTCTAAAAATTACCTTTAATAATCTAATTTTTTTAAACTTCAATATACCAAACAAATTCTGCACATTCATCATTTTTACTAAATACGTCTTTAAAAAAACTTGTGCTAATAATAATACAGAATAATAACGTAAGTTTTAAATGAGGAGATCCATGTGTTAATGCGCAGCGATCCAACATGAGTTCTTAAAAAATCTTGCTTTAGAAAAGCCTTCACTGACACCTAATTACAAAGTGCCATACAAATATCTCTTCCAAGTCTAATTATTTATAAATTAAGGGAAGACATTGCAGTAAGATATGTGTAGCACTAGCAATCATTCCGTAAAGTTCTAATGGCTCTCATCTTTACAAATTTAATTGTAACAAAACTAGAAATAACTGGTTTACTTTTCAAAAATAATTGTAAAACTATTTTATTTACTAGTATAACTGTAAAGTAACGTTAATGCTTCGTGAAATGTACGAAAATATTTTGTAAGGATCATATTTGTTTGTTATTTTTACGAATATTTTCGTTATTAAAACAAAGTCTTCGTTAATTTTACGAAATTGTATCGTGAAATTAGTTCCACTCATCGTAGATCGTACACGTTTATACGAAATTATTCATTATGGTTTGAGCTAACAAGCAGTGTAGTTGATTTGATTACAATAAGGATAGCAGTGAAAATAATTAATAATAATAATTATTTAAAAGCATAAAAGGTTAGTATTATAAAACAATATAAATAATTGTGTTATTTCTAATTTTTAAAAGTGTATATATATATATATATATATATATATATATATATATATATATATATATATATATATATATAAAACCAAAAAGTATTATTTTAGAAGTTGGCATTGATAGACAACATTTGAAATACTTGCAAGACAAGCATATGTGCCAACTTTTTGTGCCATCAGAATTGGGAAAAAGGATTATGTTAGAAAATCATCTTACTATCTGGCAAAAGCGACAATAGTCAACGGATGCTGAAATTGCCAAAACAAATTGTTCATCAGGTACATGTTTCACGCCATCATCGTTTTCCATATTTAAAACAAGTTTTGTTATTTTAAAAGAATATTTTCTATTTACAATTATAGTCAGTCACCTCCATCCTTAGTAGGAATGATTGATGCGGTCCAGATTATAAAATTTTATGATGGAAAAGGAAGAAAAAAGGAGAAAAAAATTAAACCTTTAACAATGCAAATAAAATCAATAGTAGAAGAAATTGTTACCGACCAAACGGCGCAGTGGTTAAAGCTGCGGCGCTTGGATCGGGAGGTACCGGGTTCGAATCCCGATTGGGGCAGGATGCAAAAGGGATTTTTCATCATCTGATTATTATCAGTGATGACGGTGATGAAGACGAAAACATCTATGACCCCCTGTTGAGAGTGCAGAATCCATGGGCCGACCCATCTTTCATGTCAGCACTATAGGTTGGCATGAAGCAATGCAATGTGCAGGTGGTTTATACAAAACGGGTCTATAGCCGTACGATTTGGCTAATACTGCGTAAAGTAGGACGGTAAAAGTAAACTGCGAAAGAGTTGGGAGTGCCTTGAGCTCCAGAACAGATTGCAGAGATTAAAACAAAAAAAACAAAAAAAAGAAATTTTCAATAGCAGAATAAATGATGTATCAATCACAGAATAAAAAAAATGGTTACAATTTTTTTATAAATAAATAATAAAAAATAAATTTGTTTTAAAGTAGTATTTAGTTTTGTTTATTTCACAACTAGAATCGTAAACTTTATAATCCCGCTATGTTAATTCAACGAACATGTTTGGTAAATTCTACAATAACCTTCGGTAATATCCTAGGAAAATTTGTTAATAATTAACAGTCCCCTTGTTAAATCAACGACCGTAATCTGTAAATATTACGCTAATCTTCGTATAAACTCCCCAAAAAATTGTAAAGAGTACAAATATTTTTGTAATTTCATTAACTAATTTCGTAAATTTTACAACTCGCTTTGATAACTGCACGGAAAGTTTTATAAATTTAACAACGAAATTTGTAAATGATCCAAATACTTCAGTAAAAACAAAATTTAGTTTACATTATTACTTTGTAAATACTACAATGGCCTCTGAGTACTAAACGATATGTTTTGTACGAGTTTTTACGAAGCACGAGGAGACATTTTACAAAATATCTGAAAATTCTCGGTAATTATAAATGGTTGTAAAATTAACGAATCAAAAAATGTTTTATTAACGAATTGCAGCGTTGGCTGAAAACGAACAATTTTTTTTGTTAATTTAACCAGTGTTTTTTTGTTAAAATCACCGGATTTTTTTTTGAGTGTAGCTAAAAAAAGAATTATTTTCTTGACACATTGGTAAAGTCTCTTATAAACTGTTTGAGAAATATTGTTTGTTTTGGTGAATCCTCAGGAAGTTTCTTTAAATTGATTACTCAAAATCGGTATTGTAAAATTTTGGTTCACTTTATCAAGAAAAAAAAACTAATAAATTAGCTAACTAACAAATGGTGACCGCCAACTGTAGCCGATTGTAAGGGCATATCCTTACAATCGGCTACAGTTGGCGGTCACCATTTGTTCCACCAAACTGTACTAAACCTAGCCCAAAACATAAATGACATTAATATATTTAAATATAAATGTTATTTTGTTAATAATTTGTGATAGAAATGAGATAATTTTAATTTTAATTTTTAATGCATAAACATCATTTGGCAACTGTCGTTCAATTTGAGATTTATGTATAGTTGCTTGCTTTTGGCACCAAAATCATTTCAGTATATTTTATGAGCTCATAATTTCATATTAGTTTTAAATTTTAATTTAGTAATTATTATTTAAATACGAACTATTATTTTTGCGTTAAAGGGTATCAAAGAGTAGCATAATTTATAACATAATAAATAATTTAGTTTGTCATCAAAATTTTATTAACAAATTCCTACAGAAAAACATGTTTGCATATGTGACAGTTAATTACGATTTAACGCCGTATGAGGAGTGCCAATTTTGATTAAAAATGGAAAACTCACGAATTGTGTAGGAAGGTTATAGGCCAAATTTTGTGAGACACAATATCGTTTGTTTATACAGTACACAAGACCGTTGGCGCCCATTAGTTGAGCATATCAAGACCTCCCTATGTATTTAAAAAGCAAAGAATGGAAAAACATGTATATTGTAACATTAATATTATTGAAAAAGGAGCTAATTATACATCAGTAGGTTGATATTTTAGGGAATTCCCCATTTGGTGAAAGTTATTTACTAATATTTGGTACAATGGTGGTCGGTTCTTATAAACATTCACTTACCGTGTTAAACACCGTTGGTACAACCTTCTTTGACATTCGTGTGACGTTTGAGCAGAATAAGTCCATTAGTGTGAGTTTGGCAGCCATTTCTTTACGAAGCAAAAAGTTTGTCTGGTGATTTTTACTATGAAAAAAAAATTTGAACAACGAGTTTGCTTGAAATTTTGTGTTTTCAATGGAATTATGGCTACGGAATCATTGAAAATATTACAGAAGTATTTTGGAGAGTCTACTCTATCGAGAAAGCAAGTATTTGAGTGGTATAAAGCATTCAGTGAGGGTCGTGAGGTCGTAAAAAACTTGCCTCATGCGAGTCATCCATCCATCTCTGTTAACGACATCGGTCGAAAAACAAGGTAATGCTCATCGTTTTTATCGATTACCGTGGTGTGGTTCACCTTAATTCGTTACAGAGGGCCAAACGTCAATAAAGCATACTACTTGGCCGTTTTGAGGAGTCTACGTGAAGCAATTCGTCGTAAACGGCCGGATTTGTGGGCAACCAATTCATGGATTTTTCACCACGATAATGCGCCGTCACATTCCAGCCTGATTGTGATTGAATTTTTGGCCAAACACAAAACAAAAGTCATCGCTCAGCCACCGTACTCGGCAGATTTGGCTCCTTAAGACTTTTTCTTGTTTCCGAAACTCAAATATCCGCTTCGAGGAACGCGCCACGAGTCGATTGAAGCCATGAAAAGAAATTTGCTGAAGGAATTAAAGGCCATCCCGGCCAAGGGCTATAAGATGTGTATGGAAAAATTGATTAACCGTTGGCATGCTTGTATTGACTCAAAGGGAGCCTATTTTGAAGGCGATAATAAAGATTTGTATTAAATCATATAAAAATGTTATTCTTTTTACCAGTCCGGATCAAATTTGATCAGTTGGTATATTTGGTGTCAGAGTAGAACCTGGAGTCGGAGCTGGAGCCGGAACCGCAACTGGAGTCGGAGCCGGAATTGGAGTCCAAGTCGTCAATAAATCTATACATTTCCAGAGTCGGAGCCGGAGTCGAACATTTTATGGCACATGTTCAAAATACGTCAACGAAAGGCCCTAATGTAAATTTAGTTTAGTCATTTACTAATATTATCTCCGATAAAGTACTGTTCATCAAAAACCAGTGATAGTGATGTTCAATCTCGAAAATTACCAATTTTATTATCGACGGCAATTGTTTATGTTGCTCTTATCTCAAAATTTGTCACGGTATCGTTATGTCCACAATTAAGGACTACAAAAATATCAACTTTTGTACCGATTACTGGAATTGAAGGTAGAGGGGTTAATGTTAATAAGTTCATAAATTTAGCAATATATAGTATGGTCTAGATTTTCTGATTATGATCAACGTCTGAATTTTTGATTGTACGAAAAATAACATTGGTTCTTCCAGTATAGTATTGCCAATTAGCCACCAAAAGGCCCAAGTTTGACTTCTATTGGGGGTTGATATTTCTAACAAAATTATTTATGGAGATCAATTATTCATGGATGATCAATTATATATGGGGAGCAATCAATGCTTTGCTAGACCTTTTTCCTATACAGTTAATTGGAGACTTGTTGAATCGCAAGAAGACGTCTGGTTTCTGAAGTCAAAGTAAATCAGATACTAATTACATAGATTTAGTGTATTCAGTGTAAGTACTGTTTTGAGGAGCTTCCCTCAAGTAAAAATAATAATAATACAAATGTAGTTAATATTTTGCCCCTTTGCTTGTATCATTTTGTTCCAGCACTGTGGCAAAATGATACAATGGTACTGCTTTCTAATCATAATTATATTTATTAAATTAATAAAGATAAAACATAGCTTGGATTTGGATTAAACAGGCAAATAATTGAACTATCTGATAACATATTTTTTATTTTATTCTTTCCATAATTAAAGTGTACGAACGTAAAACTAATTTTTGCGTATCACTTTGCCCTGCCTTATCCTATACGTAGTGTGTGTATCAAGATAACAAGACATTTATTTTATTTAAAATAATTGGTTAATTATTCTTTGGGAGTCAGTTGTTAATGGTAATGATCAAATTTCAACAGCAACAAACTTTTATTCAACTGTATCGGTTAAGTATAAATTTACAGAAATATTCACCTTGCTGCACCAGTATAGTGAACGCATGTAGGCTGCATTTTTCCTGACCCAACGTCTTTTGTTTTAGACCTTGGAAGAGATAAGTTTTACAGCGAAGTTGAATAATTTTAAAAATGGATTCAGCTTATTAGTAGGTCTCTGATGACCAACAGCATGTGTTAGAAAATTTTTCCATTAATCTCAAATTTTTAAGGTTGCAATAAAACATATTTTAACTTTGAGTACATAAAGTTAAGTTTATTCTCTGCTCTTTCAAAAGTTACTCTGAACATTGTGATATATGCAGTTTTATCAGTGATCAAGATTAAACAACCAAATAAATACGGAATTAATATTTCAAATTGCTTACGTCCTACGTTACATAGAAGCCAAATCGAAGATTCACGGCTAGCCTTTAGTACTGCCATGAAAGATGGGTCAGGAGTAATAGATGCGTTCGTACCAAATTTGTTTTTGTTGTGTTCAACCAGTTCAGCATGAATCAAAATTATTGAAAACAATTGTTGTCAGCTCAAGACATTATTCTTGAAGCAAATATTTCGTTCACGTAACCATTTAAAAGTACAAGATTTTTAATAAGAACTATATATGGTAAGTATGGCAATCAGTAAAAAGTTGAAAATCTCCCGTGACCCTATTCTAATGATTGGGAGTGTATACTTTGCAATTTTTGGTCCTCGAAATTATTATTATCGGAATGCTAATTGTAAAATGAAATATAAAATGTTCTATAACTTTTCATACATGTATTGGGTTAATTTCACAAAATCAATAAATATTTAATTGGTAATTTAATATTTGAAAAGTGTGGGTGAATTTTGAAAATAAAAAATTCACAGCGGAAATGTTTATTTTTATAATACCTAATTACTTTCTAATAATCAACATTCCAAAATGATTAGACGTGAAATTTATTTGGAGAAACTGATGAAATAATGCAAGCAAGTTATTTAATGTGTATTTTCGTAAAATAATGTGCTGGAGTGGTATGCTTATTATTCGATATTTTTTTCAAATGTCACGAATATGAATCCCAAGGACTCGTTCCATGAGTGCAAAGCACTTAGATTAATATTCTCCGAGAAACGTAAGAGAGTTTAATCCAGTTTCGAATTGAACAGTCTTTGATTTTAAAAAAATTAATCATCTCATCAAGCTATGGCGATTAGACTGCATCTGTTTTGTTGTGTCGATCCAGATGTATTCTTAGTTTAATAGGTGCAAATAGGTTTATGTACCATTTTATACAAAAAAAACTTTACACTTCTTGGCTTAAATTTAAATGTTGCCCTGATTAATAATCAGTTTATTTTAACACATCTTAACATGATTTATTAAAGTTTAGTTTCGATGTGCATTTTACATATGAGCCTGGGCTATCAAAATGTTAGCAGAACTATTAAACGTTCTGGTGTAATGTTATTATTTAAGTCGGAATTATGCTCGTTGGCCTTAATTCTCCTTAAGGGCCTGTAATGTGATACGACATGATATGAGAAAGGCGTTCAGGCCAACCATAATACAATATACCTAGGGTCACTAGGTATGTGTACCTTGACCTAGAAAAGGTTTTTGGGGAATTGGGATGTTAGTTACAAAAACAACTAAGGCGTTAATCATAGCAAATTTATTATCTAACTTCATAGATAAATGAATAAAATTGATAATAAACAATGTTCTCACATTATTTGGATTAATTTAGTTATTAGTGTGTTATTGAAGTTATATACAAGAGGAAAGTCTACAAATTTAGCTTGAATTTATAATACAATACTACAATGTGAACAGGGTAGAATAAAAATTAAATTAAAATTAAAAAAGAATTCAAATTGACGTAAAAATATTTTCATGTTGTAGCATAATGTTGCTTCAACCTACGTTCAAAGCAGTCTTTGCTTAAGTAAGAGTCGAACAAATGGTCAATTTTATTAAAACTCTTGGACATCACGTTTATCGGTTTTACATAGATAGTATTCCTCAACAGCAAACGACTGGTCTATTTTATTTCAATCTATAATCTAGGCTCATCTCATCCTTTCTTATATAAAAAGATGTAATTGTAGGGCCAGCCCCATCTAATGATGAACCATTAACTAAACTCTTTTATAAACACACATTACCAATACAAGATTACAATTTTCCTCCAGTTAACACAATGCATGTACCTCATAAATCGATTAACACGATTCACAAATAATGCCTTATAAACGCAACAACCATTAATCTCTCATCGCAAACGAATCGTAACGTTCAAAGGACCAAACGTCAAAACATCAAATCATAAAAATAAAAATAAAAGAAAATAAAACTAAAAAATTAAAAATCATAAAAATATGAACTCTAATCACATACGTAATCAATTACTGTAAAGCCAATTTGCCCTTGTAAAAGCACAAAATCAATATAAAATTGAGTCGGTGATGTGGATCCGCCATCTTGCCCAATTGACAGTAAATTGATTGCTCAACTAATGTGATGTTCTATTCACACAAAAAGTTTGAACTGAATAAAAAAAAAAATGGCGCCAGATGAAGGTTTTATGTTTTATTGGCACAATAATATCAATAGATCGTTTGATCTAGATCGAATTTCAGAAATCACATTATTTTTAAAGATTTACCCCCACTTTCCTACCAAACCCACTAATATGAAGAACTATCCATTTTTTATTAATATAAATGACAGCTAAAATTCTAAATATGTACACCATTTTGGTTGGCATCATTCGTGAATTGAATGTTGTATTGTTATAGTTTAACAATCAATACAAGCAGTTTTATTTTAACTACAAGTTATGAGTATAAATAATAATCGCCATTTTTATAATGTTAACCCAAACCACCTTTGAATACCAACTTAACTATAAAAACAGATCATATATGTTTTTGTGTTCTATTAGAACCATCAAATCTAGATTTTTCACAAAAAGTGAATAGAATTCGACATAAAATAATATTTCAAATCGACATTGATTCACCAATCCGACGTTAACCTTAGTATTAGTTTGTACAAAACATTTTTTAAAATTTTATTTTTCCACAAAAACATGAAGCGGGGAACAAAACAGACCGCTTTTATTAACTAGTTAGTACCTCGATTACGGGTAAGCTCCTACGTAATTATTGTAATTATTTAGTTTTTTTTAGAATAAAACACCAAAACAAGATATCAATATTTATGTTTGGTAAATTGAAAATTAATTTACTTCGTTTGAAAGTTGAGGAAAAACGTACCTATATGCGTGTTCGATTCAATTTTAAGTTTTGCCGTTAAAATATATTTTTAATGTTTTGGTGATACATTTTATTCAGTTCATCAGCGTCTATTGAATTGATTAGATGTCGTGTGTAACTTATGGTTGTGGAAATTGGATGAACAAGTCACTCGCGAACGCCACCATGTTACAAAATTTATAATACATTTTTGCTTCCCCTTTTTCCCATTCATCTTCTGCTTAATCGAGAAACAACGTTCTCGCAGAAAGATTGCTGAGAAAGGATTTTTTTTAATAGGGTAAGGCAAACAAGGTTGAATTTAACCCGATGAAATTACGGTTGTGTGTTTTCACCGGTAGAAAGGAAAAATATTCACTACCTTTCGGCATTGGCGACGTAAATGTGAGCAATTCGGAATCCTTTAACATGGCCGGCTTAAGAATAACTAACAAGATTTGATAGAACGATTAAATAAATAAGGCAGTATCCGTTGTAGCTATAGATGACCAGGCAATTCATCGGAACTACTAAAATTTTGCAAAACATATATCAGACCAAAATCTGAATACAGTTCACAAGCATGAGCGGGCGCTCCAAATAACCAACCTGCGAACGTATTCAAGCCTTCGAAGTATGAATCCAATACTTCAATTGAATCAGATTCGTTTGTTTATTATTTAAATCAAATGGTGGTTTGGCGTCTATTGGAGGGGGGACCAAAGTTGAGTAGATTAATCTACCAGCTCCGTAACCTTCCAGTAGGGTGCGCATCACGTGAGCTGTTCTGGTCATGTCATTAGGCAGCTGCGTGATGGGTACAATTGTGTAAGGGGTAATCTGTTCACAATTTGCAAGTGTACGTGCTGCCTCCTCGTAGCAACCACTGGTAACTAAGGCCATTTGGCACATTTTTGGCCATTTGGCACAGGCTAAAGTACGGCGCTAAAGGAGAAAACCTTGACATCAAACGGAATACGGGGCAGGAGTAGGAATATACGGGAGTGGGACAGCCCCCTCGAAGTCCTTGGGCTCCAATGCTACTGTCTTTCTAGCGGAGCTACATGCTGTAGTAAATATTTAAGAGGGAGAACAATAAGCCCAAATAGTATGTATCACGTACCGGGAGGCAGTATTGTCAGGTTCATTAAGAACCCGAATATTGACTGGACGGATAATTAAGCAGGGCCCAGCACAATAGATCATTTAGGTCGCAGTGTGAGATGGCTGATCCCCCGCATGGCCCTCCAATAATAATAATAATAATAATAATAATAAAATTTAAATCGAATTCGAATCGTATACCGCGAAGAGTCGAATACGTTCGAATTGAATTCACAAATAGCCCTCCAGGCTCTACTTGACCGAGTTCAAAATCGCATTTGTCGTATGATTTGGAATTTTAATGACTCCT
Organism: Tipula vernalis; assembly: GCA_958295665.1. NCBI lineage: Eukaryota > Metazoa > Arthropoda > Insecta > Diptera > Tipulidae > Tipula > Tipula vernalis. The sequence goes on along the minus strand of OY282559.1, from coordinate 290,838,778 downwards.
GTAACCTAGATTCTCTTTCCCAAAGACGGAACGTGAGCAATTTTTATGTGTTCCATAAATATTTTCATGGCATTTGTTTGTCGGAACTCTATGATCTTATGTCCATTTGGTCAAGCCAACGCATACCTAAAGAAGAACAGTTTTCAAGTATAACTTTATACTTAAATTTGCAAGCACCAATAAGTTTCAAAACTCTTTTTTCTTTCGGAATAGACGAGTTGGTGGAACAGGCTGGACCTCTGGCATAAAACTTATAAAAATTCAAGCTCTTTATCAAAAGGAAGATTCGTAAAGACTCAACCTGCGATCCTGTTCAATACTTTGTCATCCTTACTGTATCCTATTATTTCATCTTATGCGCGTATAATGGCTTATTCACAAAGCAATTCCTATGCGAAATTTTTTTGATAAGATTTCACACAATTTGACTATTCAAAATTTATTATATTAAAATTTTTATTGAACTTAAACGTATAAACGATAAATTATTTATACTCGATCGAATAAACACTTTTTTTACCAACAAAACTGATTGACGTGAAGTTTGGACAGTAAGTAGGGAATGGCTCAAGGAACAAAACTTATACTTATAACTTACCCAAAAAAGCCGCAGAAATCGATAGATGAATGAAGTCTAAGTAAAAAATGTTGTAAGAAGTTTTTTCGATAAATCAATATTTTTCGAGTTATTCGCGATTGAAAATGTTGATTTTTATCTAAAAAAAAATTAATGTTTGAGACCTATCTGAAAATTTCACTGATTCGTTTGCGATTGGTTTTTTAATGAGAACTTCCATAATTTTTAAGATATCAAATCACCCCAAAAACCATTTTGCAGGTAATTTCGAAAACTACATACTTGTAAAGTAAGAACTTCCTTAAACCCTTTGGTTTTGAAATTTTTACGTTAAAAGGGCTCGGAGAAGGTGGTTCTCACAATCAAATGCGAACTTAAAACGGTGATATCACAATTAATTTTCATCCTAGAGAAATAAAAAGATAACAAAATTTTCTGCAAGAAAAACCTAAGTTTTTATGCTCTTGCATTTTGTACTTATTGTGACGATTATGGCCATCATATAACGAGTTCACATTATGAACAGCGATAGCTCAGGCGGTTGGGGCGTAGTACACACATAAAGGATGATGGTTCGATGCTTGTCATAGCCCATATTTTTATTACAATTATTTATTGTCGATATCAAAACATGTTTGTACACCAACGCAACAAATTCATAATGATCTGGTAAAAACAAGAACGTCCGAGATTATAGCGTACAAAGGGAGGCGTGGTTCAATGATTGAAGAATAAAATGAACAACGACACAAATACTTACACACGGTCCGTCGACAATAATGAACGATGATGATTATGACCAGCCATAAACGATATTTCCAGATGTGATTATGGGTCATAAACAGAATACACAAAAATGAAGATGATTTATGACAGACAATAAAGGAAATTTCTAGAGCAGTATCAAACTGGTGTATAAACACGACCGATGGCAAGCAGGAGATAGTTTTTGGTTTACTTACAATCGTGTAAAAGTAATAAAGTAAAAGCGAATATTACAGTGTATAAAAGTAAAGTGGAATAAAGTCGAGTCAAGTGAGATAAAAAAGTACACAGCGTTTTTAGTTGCAAAATCCGAACGAACTCAGAAGCCCAGTTCGTAACAGTATCTTCTTTATTATCTTTTGAGTTATTTGTGAACAAAGGATTTTGTTTTTTTCAAAAATTTCAAAAATTATTTCGAAATTGAATGGCAGTTTTTTTCAAATCTGGGCATTCTAAACCGTTCAAACATATAGAATATATTGCGAATTGAGTGCGACGACCACCTTCTCCGAGCCTTTTAAACTCAAAAATCTCAAAATCAAGAAATACTTGCGGTTAAGCCACTGGTTTCATTGCTGATTTTTTCTCCGAAAAAAAGAGACAACTATTTTATTTTTATCATACAATAACTCCGTAAGTTTTTGTGCTAACGACTTTTACTAAAATTCTTTTAAAGGTCTTTTCAAGTACTTTGAAAAAGGTTTAACAAGTTTTCCTCCAAAAATTTGTCGATTTTCCGTTATTTAACGTTAAAAGGTTTGAATTCAGTTTTCGGTGAACAGACAGTCACCTTCAACGAGCCACAACTCGGATCAATCGATTTGTTATTTTACGAGTATAAGCTTGATTTCTGCTGCTCATGATTTTTGATAAAACGTAAGGTTTTCGAGTTATTTGTGAAAAATCGTTCTAAAACCTGCACTCGAAAAATATTGTTTTATCGAAAGAACTTTATAGAATATTTTTTGCTTAGAATTTATCCCTCTTTCGATTTCTGCAGTTATTTCGAGTGTACCCTTGAGTTCCACCCCTAAGAATTGGTGGTCTCTACCCTCCAGGGTAAAAGCACACGTCAACACTATATAATTTTTGTTCTTTGATTCTTTCCCTTCTTCCACTGTCCAAATTTCACGTCAACCGGTTTTGTCCGTAAGAATGCTGAGCGCAAAACTGCCAAATACTTGACTATATTGCATGCATACGTGAATATCAACCAGAAAAGCTAAAATCAACACCAAATATACGCATCATACATCTGCAATATACAACATCATCCGGCATTTCAAAATCATCGTGAGCCGAATACGAAAAAAATTAAATAACCGCCTACTTCATTTTATTTTCTTGTGAAAATATATACTATATAAGGCCGCCGCAGCAAGTACATATTTTTAATATTTTTGAAAACGAAAATCACATACGAGCAAAAAGAACACAAATTATGCATGTAGTGTAAAGTAACTCAAAAAATGAAATGGAAATACATTTGAAACAAAGTACACGCATACTTTAAATATTAAATATTATAAATCTTTACGAGCTGTGAAAATGGCAGCTGACAGTTACCTGCTGATAAACCTGCCCAAAATACCCCGCTTAAGCTTGCTTTGGTTATCCAAAGTATACAAAGGCCCAGTAACACGAAGGCCTTCTGTAAGTCGTTGCATTAATCCTTTTATTAGGCCCCTATTATAGCATATAATATTTTTAATTTATTGTGGTCTTCAAAATCTACATTGGGGTCTTGGTGCATCGGCGATATAAACTAACAGCTCGATTTTGTTCTTGTGCAAGGTTCTACTTTTGAAACCGAAAACGTTTCATTCATTAGGCTTTCATGCTTGGGAAGAAAATCCTCTAACCCTCATTTCTCAAAATTACTACATCTGTACATCAACAATACATAGAATTCGGTTTGATGAGATTTTCTTCCTGAGATAGGATTTTGTACTAAACGAGATTTTTGCATTCTCTTTCAGTGGAATGAGAAAATAAATCCCGCGTATTTCATTCATCAATAAAGCCCTTTTTTGGAATTTAAATAGCTCATTCGCGAAATCTAGCGCCGGGCTTAGTATAAGGATTGCTATAATCCATTAACCTTAGTTGTCTAACACTAAATTAAACAAATCGCGAATTCGAGATTTTGTATTAATTAGTTTAAGTCTAACACAATACGAGCTTTTAATGCTTTCAGGATTATCGCGCTTCATAATTTGATTATCGTAATCTAGTCGTAATAACATAAATACAAAAAATAGGCAGAAATGTAAGTGATGTAAGTAGAGAATATCGCGATAATCTTTGTGTCTGCCAATGATATTACATTTATTGTACCCTATCTGTTACAAATTATTAGACCAATCGTTATTTAAATATTTCAAAAATTAAGAATTTTATTCCAATATTATACACAGGAAACCAAACCCTACCCACATGGAACCTAATTTACTACACTTTCTGTTGCTATATTCGAGTATTTAATTAAGATGCTGCCGTGCTAAGAAAAAAAATCACATTTGCCCTTTCGTAGTTTTGAGTAATTTCAATTTTTCTGTTTTTGTTTTCCATGTCTTACTATGAAACTTGACTATAAAATAACGTAATTTTATGGCACTTAATAAAGGATATTTGACATTTTAAAAAAGCAGAAAAATAAGCATTTGTGTGCAGAATTCAAATATGCCCCTAACACATTTTTCGACTTTTGGCGCTTGTGACTTTTTTTCTTAGCATGGCAGGATGCATAAGATGATAGAAATCATCTACCAGTAATCAGTAAAACGAGTAAAATGCTGAACTTTTCCCGTACCAAGTTTAAAATGATCAAATACGATGTTTTTTCCATCATTAATAAATTAAAATGGACCGGTTAGGCATACATTCGGTACAAGTAAAAAAATATTTGTCGATGTTTCTAGATCTTAAATAATAAATATTAGAATATATAAAGTTGAATTTTCATAAAAATTCATTTTTCGGTTATTTTTTAGCTAATAAAATTAAAAAGAGTCTGCGAGAGTCAGCCTTTGCTGATTAGGGTTAATCGGTATAGTTTGTTATTAGTAATGCTCATGCTGTTGCTGAGTTTGGTTATCAGGGGTTTTGTATTACCGGCTTTGCGGTTGCTATTTACGGTCAACGTAGCGCCCTAATAGAACCGCTCTATTTAATTAATTTCAAACTGGTCAATGACAAAGCGATGCCATTTTGCTTTGTTCTGCAAGTTTGCCGTGGCTATTCACTACAGTCTAAATATGGAATCTTGAACAAGACTGCCGTGTATAACTAATGGTTCATTTTAAAGCGTAGATGGCAGGTTTAGGTGATGAACTTAACAGAACTGTACTTTGCTCACGCTCAATTACTCAATTACTTTGTGCACAAGTCCTTTAGGCTATAAATTTTCAAAAGTTTGAACAACGTTAAAAATGCCTGATCAGTTTTATTCTAGGACAATCCTTATTTCAGATACGACTCTATAAACTTATTCCGCAGTTTCGTGTCCTTCTCTAAGGCTGTGCTATTTTCTAAAATTTATGATGGTATTATGAAATGATTGATTCAATATAATTTAGTAATAAAGATTTCTATAGTGATTTAAACTCAAATGTTTGTGCAACTGAAATACAATATCATAAGCACTCATAAATGTAAATTAAGTCTTGCACTCCATTCGAAATTGAATGTGAAGCAAGCGATATCATAAAAGTTTTCAGTTATACTCATTCTAATGTCAGACATATTAGTTCATTGATTGAACGGATCTACCAAGGCAAATAAATGCCTTTCCGCCATTTCCATTCTCTTTATCAAGCGACCCAAGGCAGAGTCGCTCGTTATCAATAAAACCCATGAAAATTGAGAGGGCTGAAAAAACTATTCCTAAACTTATTACGGTAAGGCAGGGCAAAATGATACACGCGGCAAAATGATACAATTACTCGAAAACATATTATTACACTCTCAATAGTAATGTTATTCGTCTTAGCTTTTCTCTAATAGATGGAACCAGTAAACTGCGATAATTTCTTTATTTATTTATTTTTTTTTTTATTTTTTATTTATTTATTTACTAACCAACAGCATAGCATGTATATGCAAAAATGGCTTACATAATTAAAAAACATTATAAAAAGTTAAAAAAATGTATACAATAAAAGCATAAAAGATATAACGACATCAATAGATCAAACAATTAACAACAAAACAAAAAGACATTTAAAACAAAATCTTAGCGATTCGTTTTTTAAATTCATCCCTGGAAATATTGAAATCGAAACAATCTGCTACGGCGTTGAGATCTCGTTGAATGCGCACTATAGGGCCATGGAAGCTGTAGTTGCTACTTGCAGTCGGAATATGAAGAAGTTCCCGGGGGCGTAAGTTGCGTTGAGGAGCATAAATATTAAAACATGAAAGAATGTCAGAACAGTCTATTTTACCACAAATGATGTCACGCGCAAATGTGGCACTTGCGCATGTACGTCTAGCACTTAGAGATTGGAGATCCAGAAAACGGCATCGGTCTACATATGGTGATAGTCTGAAATTATTGTTCCGCTCGAAAGACGGTAATTTTCTGAGAACAAATACCATAAACTGTTTCTGAATACTTTCAATTCTGATTGAATGAGACTCATAGAACGGAGACCATATGACACTCGCGTACTCAAGCTGTGAACGAACAAATGAAGTGTACAGTGACTTGAAAGTTAATGTGTCGTGAAAATCCTTCGAATTTCTTTTAATAAACCCCAACATCGAAAAGGCTTTATTAACAACCGCATCGATGTGAGAGTTAAACGTTAAATCCGAGCTAAAGATAACGCCCAAATCTGTAACCATATTAACTCTCTTCAAACTAACGTCATTTAGATAATAGTTAAAACTACAGGAGACTTAGATCAGGAATAGGTGATCACGTGACACTTATCAACATTCAGAAACATAAGGTTAGTAACACACCAACCGCAAAATGTGTTGAGGTCCCGCTGAAAGTGATCGCGATCCAATTCACATGAAATATTTGCATATATTTTCATGTCGTCAGCAAATAGAATACAGTCTGCGAATTTGAAGCAATCAACAACATTGTTAATGAACAATAAAAATAATAATGGACCCAAGTGACTACCTTGAGGCACCCCAGATGTCGCAATAAAACATTCTGAGAACGTATCGTTGATCTTGACAAACATTTTGCGATCCGATAAATAAGACATAAGCCAATTTAAGGGAATAATGTCGCAATTAAGTTCACTGAGCTTATTCACTAATAACCTGTGATTAAGTTTATCGAAAGCTTTAGCGAAATCGGTATAGACCACATCGACTTGAACTTTCGAGGCAACAGAATTAATTAGATTATTTTGAAAGACCGCTAAATTTATGACCGTTGAGCGGCCAGGAAAAAATCCATGCTGACGTGTGCTAATAAGTTGCTTGGAGTGGAAGTAGATCACTTTGTTGACCATTGACTCGAATACTTTAGGAATGCAAGACAGTATTGCAATTCCACGATAATTTGTTACATCACTGCGGGAACCGCTTTTGTGGATCGGTATGATACTTGATGTTTTCCACAGATCAGGAAATTTGCCTTGGCTGAGGCTCAAATTAAATAAATGGCATAAAGGAGCGGCAAAACCAAATGCACACTGCTTCAATAGAGACACTGGTAAACCATCTGGTCCAGGACCTTTAGAAACGTCCATGTTCATCAAAGCCGTCATCACGTCAAGTTCTGAAAAAACAATTTTTGAATTATTGGTGCTAGCTACTTTAGGAGATAATGAGCTATCCTTAACAAAAACACTGCTAAAATATTCAGCGAAAAAACCACAGATTGCCTCTGGATTATCTGATTTTCGACCATGGAATTCTAAAAATGGCGGCAAGCCGTTATTATGGTTCTTATTTTTGACAAATCTCCAGAAATTCTTCGGATTACATCGCAAATCGTCTTCAATATCAATTATGTAATTGTTATAGAGGAATCGGTTGAGATAGCAAAACTGCTTGCGCAAAGACTTAAACTGGATATAGTCATGGGCCAACCCTGTACGCCTATACTTCCTATGACATTTATTACGTAGGACTTTAAGTTGTTTCAGTTCTTTGGTAAACCATGGGACGTTGCGGGTATGAGACTTTCTAATTAATTTTTTAGGAACAAATTTTTCAAAAGCAACCTTCAACAATTCATTGAAGGTATCTAATGAACTGTTGATATCAATGTTTGACAGTGTACCAGCCCAATCAACTTCAGCTAAAAAATCATTTAATGAGCTGTGATCGGCGTGCGAAAAATCAAATACTGTACAATTTTTGGTAAAGTTTAAATTATTAGAAGTTTTGTAGAACAACTGAAATGAAACCGGGGTATGATAAACACTCGAAGATCCGGCAAAGTCGTCGCATGATTCTAGTTTAAAAGAACTATTATTAGTGTAGAAAACCAAATCCAGATAAGTGCCGTGGCTGTTTGGTACACTGTTTATTTGTGAAGTACCCATGTTTGCCATAAAATCACAAATTAAGGCGGAAGAATCATTCGTATTAGCAGGAATGAACATATTGTCAACCATCATCCAAATTAGATCTGGAAAGTTGAAATCGCCGAAAATAACAAAGTCAGTGTTATCAGAAATAAAAGGTAATAAATTACATGAGAACTTGTCAACAAAATCTTGACAAAATATCGAGGATGGCTCTAGAGGAAAGTAGACTGTGCTAATTATTAAGTAAAATGCACCTAGTTTGAGTTTAACAGCAATGAACTCAATGATTGGGTCGGAAAATAAAAATTCACAAGAATAAATATTCCGAACTGCAATAAGCACACCACCACCTTTACGTTTTGTACTAAGGTTATATCGATCGCGACGGAAAACGCAAAAATCCGAAGGGAAAAACTCCGCATCATTGAAATCCATTGTAAGCCATGTTTCGGTCAGAATTATTACGTCGTAATCAGATTCCAATATTCCAAGATAGAAATTTTTTGATTTTGATCGCATGCCACTACAATTAAAATAAAAAATTGATAAGCTATTGATGCAATTGTTAGATCCATTGACGACATTGTTAGAATTAGATAAACATGAATTTAGAATGTTAGGATGAACTGTGAACAGATTATTGTTAAAATTTGGTAGATTAGAATTTAAAATATTGGAATTTAATGCATTTAATGAAATTAAATTGACACTTTGCCGCGAGCTCCTTCCTCGTTTTATGAATCGCGCCTTTCTTGAAAATCGCGAACTAGAACCCCAGGTGGCCAAAAATCAGGATTTTTCAAGGTACCATGCAAGTTATTGATGACTCCAATCTTGAAAGACACAAACGTCAGTTCTGCTGGATCCCGGTCTCTAGGGAACAGTGAGAAGCAGGACACGTTTGATGGATTAAAAACGCTGTTTTTGAACGTAATGTACCGGGATATCGATTCGGAAGTAGTTGTTGGATGAAGACCGGAAATGTACAAATACTTCCTTCGAACCACAGGCACTGTACGCAATTCCATGACTGGACAATCCGAACCTGGAACATCAGACCTCTCAGCTCGAACGGCATCCTGACATGACAGTAATGGCGAAGAGTTCGATACGACAGATGAAGAAATTACCGTTGGAATGTTCGTAATAACACAATCGGACGACAACGGCGGGAAGTGTGGAGGCTGTAAGCCATCAGTGACCTGGACGTGGCGCTGGGAACTGCCATCAGTTATTTCAGATGTAGCCGTTGTAATGGTATTATTACCATTTCTCTTAGATCTTGTTTCCATATTAGTTCGCACAATACTTTGCGTAGCTTTTTTTTTTAATTTTGAAGACGACGGCTGCTGCGATGGTGGTAATGGTTTTAATAAACTCTCCACGCTACCATTAATAGCGGCAGATGTTTTGTTCATCAAGCACAAGGACACTGATAAAGCGTCAATAGACTTACACATGTGATCATTCTGTGCCGTGATAACTTTAAAAACATCAACGCACATGCCACAACGCCAAGAAAAACTCGGAATCACCGAAATGACATCGAACACAGGCCTTCCGATCCCTGTACATTCAAAGTGAACGAGTTGATTACACTCACCGGCACACGTAAAAAAGTTTCCAAACACTTTCATATTACACACACAGCACAGAGATATTGTTGAGAAATAACTTTAATAGTTTATAACACAACTCACTTTTATAAAAATATATTTCGATTGAACCACAAATTAAATTTCAAAATTTTATCAAAATTATTTTTATTCAAAATTATTTTGACTTTTCAACACGAAAAAAAAACACAACCGTTCACTAAGGCAACTTACTTTAACGAACAAGTATCGCTTACTTCGCTGTAAATACGATTTATTGCAGTTTTCTTACGGTCCTATTCAAAACGTATACCAATTGTTGTCTACCGAAAAAAAATCCGAAAAATATTATTCAAAAGACCTTTAATATGGATGAAACCGGGACGCAAAATGTTCATAGACCTGCCAAAGTACTCGCCCTGAAAGGAAGACGGTCAGTTTCTGTTGTTACAAGCGGAGAAAGAGGCAAAACGGTAATAGTAGTTTGTTGTGCTAATGCTGCTGGAACACTAAAGTGTGTATTTGATAACTGACGGATTACCGATATCATCTTTGTAGAGTTCCTTAAACACTTTGTTAAAAATGTATATTGTTCCGATAAAAGAAAAGTGCTCCTTATCTTAGATGGCCACACGACCCATACAAAAAATCTAATTGCTATTACATATGCATATGAGAATGGGATAATCTTGTTTTCATTACCTCCTCATACTACTCGGCCATTCAAGACAGCCTACAATAAGGCGTAAGGCGAAGAATAATGATCGAAAACATAGCTGGTCTCTGTAGACTGGCGTTTGAGAAAGCTGCCACACTCAGGAATATAGCAAATCGGTTTAGTGCTACGGGAATTTGGCCATTTAACCCTGATGTTATTAAAGACTGGGAATATGCTGTCAGTAATTAGAATTTAGTCATCTTCAAAACTCCTAAACGACCAGAGGCAAACGATGATATAACAACCCACCAGTCAATAATACAGGGTGAAACTTTTGCTGGTGCAACAGATGTTGCTGAAGACAGAAGACTTGATTTCGATTTAGCTAATTTAGAAGTTGTATTTGAAGATACGCGTACAGCCGTTAGTCCAAATGACGTTGTCTTATTTGAAGGGTCAGTCGAACCGATGGGGGATTTGTCGCCCAATGGCAAAAATACAACCTTTACTTTCTCGTATATTTCACCAGGAAAAAGTAAGCTACGTAGTACCAGTAATATTTTAACAAGTAGCCGCTACAAAAACGATTTAACTTCCAAAGTTTTGGTGAAACGTGAAAAATTAAAGAATAAAGTGATTAAGGAAAAAAGAATTAAAATTGAATTTGAACCGAAGGAAATAAACGCAAACCTGCTGAGTCTCAAGATAATACCAGATGTCTAGTTTGTGATAATTTGTAGAGTCAAAGCAAACCTGGTGAAAATTAGATACAAAGCGATTACTGTTCTGGGTGGGTTCATTACCGGTGTACAAACCAGCAATCGGCTTCTCGTGGGTTTAAATGCAATAATTCTAAATAAGAGAAGTGGATTATATTACCCCACTGCTTGTATCATTTTGCCCAGCACTGGGGCAAAATGATACAGAGGTACTAATTTTTTATTCTAATTATATCTTATTTATTTATTTAAAATCCAGCGCTGTTTGAATTTGAATTAAAAAGAAAAATAATTGAATTACATATGTGAAAACTTATTTTATTTTTCGTTTATTTGATTAATAAAGAGTATTTGAGAAAACTCATTTTTTTTTTTTTGTATCATTTTGCTCCGCTTTGCCCTAATCTCCTCGGATTCAAATATAATGCCATTTCTGTCAATTATATTAAAGAAAGTGTTTCCGTGATTTTTTGACATCGAGCGAAAAAATTCTGATGATGGCCGCAAGATGGCAAAATATTGATTTAAATCAGGTGGATAATAAATTTGGACTAAATAGTGGGAAAATTTTCCTCCCGCTAACAAATGAATTTAAGTAATACCAACGTTTCAAGATTTCCATCCTAATTAAGTAGCAACTCATTCATTGCATTTCGCAAGTTCGTTTATGTAATGATTGTCTTGATGTCGTCTTCGGAAAGGAGTAATTTCTGGTCTTCTTCAGTACTTCCGCTTTTCTAATCATTTTTGTACTAAAACACAAATAATATCTGTGTAGGGTACATTTGAACTTTGAAAAATTCGTCTACACTTTTTATAAAAGCTTAACAAATTAAAATTTATCGTTTTCCAATTTTTTTGGAAAGTTTTAGCAAATTATGTTTTAATTTTTGATAAGTTTTTTATAGTAAACACTTATAAGTACTGCCATGGATTGGAATGGCCAAGATGTTGGGTAAATTGTTCCAAAATATTAATACTACAAGGATATTAGGCAAATTTAAATTTTTATCCTATAGCAATTACCTTATAAGCTTCTTAAAGTTTTTGTTTTGATGATTGCTGCATTTTACATATTTATATATGTGAGATGATTAAGCACCAAACTTACCTAAAATTAGAAATAGAAATAAATTATTAAAATTGAAAATTAGTACAATAACGTAAAATTAAAATAAATTGAAGCACCAAAGTTATCCAGCAAATTTTTTTTTTTTTTTTTTTTTAATGTGACGACTCAAGCAACAGTAAGTCCACGAAGGAACAAATAGGTTCCCTCACACAAAGTAACCTTTCAACAGACACAGTATTCTCTAACAGTTTTAGCTACAAATATGTTTCTACTTTATTCTGGTAAAGTTACCGAATAATAGTTTCAGGGGAAACTTATTGGTTTGAATGGTAAGCATTACCCCTTTAACGACCGGTAATCGCTACATAAAGTAGCTCCTAAAGTCAAGAAAATTCCTTGACTATTCGAAGGTGTACATAATTTTTCTTCCTGAAATTGAAGTCTTCATCTTTTTCGGCGATGGAAACGCGGTACGTTTTCATTGCAGGAAGCACAAATTTGATCAGATTTAAAAAGGTGCTTTCGTCGCATTCAAAATGAACAATATAGACCGTAATTCACAGTGTATGAGGAGTTGAGCAGCACAACTAGTTTGAATGATTACCCACACCATTCTCGAATTCCACATCCATTTTCCACATGCTGGCATTTGTCAAAATTCATCAAAACGTTCGTAAATTGTAATTCGTATATAAAACATATGGGGCATGAACATTTTCCTATATGGGGAATTTCTTCCACCTGCTTATATCCATTCGGAAATATTATCTTAGTACCGAAAATATTCAATTTTTAAGAATTTTGACAGATGTTCACATGTGGAAAATGGATGTGGAATTCGAGAATAGGGCCCCTGGTAGCAATAATTTTTGGGCTTTTTAGCCTAAGAGAATCGATATAAAATGTAAAGCAATAATCATTTTTCGGTTAACATTCTGCATCGTTTAATTGAAAGAATACCTTAAAATGAAATTCATATTGTACACACTGCCACCGATATGTTTGAGGCCACCTCAATATTACATTTTAGGGTTTAATAAAATACACGAAATATTTTTAACAGCAATTTATTCCAAATGGTTATTAATTATCAATAGATTTGTTTTTATTTTTAAATAACACCTAAACTGATTTGTTATCGAAATACCCCCTCTAGCTTTAACATCATCGATTACCATTCTGGGCATCCTTTAAACCAACTTTGCTGTTTTTAAGCAACTTTGAGTCATTTTCCAGTCGCAATACGGGATCGACTAACCTAATTCCCGATGGAATAGTCTTATTAATTAGAATTGATTTATTGCCTTCTTTCTTTAATACTCAAAATGAAAATGCCGTACCATGCACTGTGACAGTAGCTTTTCTTAGGTACTCCCATCTTATGGGAACTCCTCTTTTGGTACCGATTAGTCAAATTTAGATTCACCAACGCAAAAAACTGCTCATTCCTCTGCATATTTTTCATGCCGTAAATCTTCTGCCCCGTTTACTAGTAATAGTAACACCAATTCCTCTATTTAGTCATGAACTGTAATCATGAAAATTTTCGGCCTTGACATTTTTGGAGATTTAATTGTTTTGAGGTCCCATGAGTCCGAAAAAATGGGTTTCCAAGTGGTGTCTGTCTGTCAGTCTGCCTGTATCCTCTCTACAGCCGAGTTGGTTTCATATTTAAAGTTATTTCATAAATTGGTAGGTCCCAGTGAATTTTAGTCCAAATCGGCAAACCGAAAGTGGCCATTTCCTTAGGCCGGAAAATTTATTTTGCAAATGTCTGAAGAAGTTATGAGGTTTCATCAGAAAAACTATTATGTACAAAATGATCCCAAAAAAAAAAATTTTAAAATTGGGGGTGTGGCCAACCCAAGACTTTCTTTTACAAACAGGAGATTTTGAGAAACTCAGTACGCTAATTTCTTATAATTTATTCTTTCTTATAAAATTATTTACATAAGTAAAATAACTGTCGACCTTGAGATTTCGAAGTGTGTTTCGAAATCGTGACTGTTTGTCTGATTTCATATTTAAGTTTTTTTCATTAATTTGGAGGTCCCAGTGAATTTTGGTCTAAAAGAAATGGCCACTCCCTTGGACCAGGACAAACTGTTTAAAAAAAATAAAATAAAAAATAAAAATTGGAAACATACGAGTAGTAATCCACATTGTAATTTTATTTTCCCGGTCGATAAGCAACATTTCAAAGTGACATAAGTTTACAAATCAAAGTAATAAGCGATTTCGATGAATTTCAACATGTATTGAAGTTATATTTAGATGATGTTCTGGAATGTGAGCGATTAGGATGGAACTTGGATATTTCTTAGCCGATTTCGATAAAATGGGAATTTAAAGGGTGCTTTTTCCCGGATTTTTTTTGTTCCCGAGAAACGGGAAATTTGAAACCAATTTTCCCGGGTTTCCCGGGAGTCCCGAGAAATTAAAAAAAAAGAAATAATACATTAAAGTTATTTCAAAATATAAAAATAAAATAAAATCATAAATTACGAATACAATCTGTACTGTACTATACACATGTTAACACAACATAAAATGTTTACCAGGTATTAGTTTTATATCAACGATGTTCATTTCTTTGAGCAAAAATTAGACGAGGCCGAAAATACCCTTTCACTTTCAATTGAAGTAGGTTGGATGGTTATTACAGCATCCAGCAACTGTAGGTTCACCACTCTGTAGATTTGTTCTAATGTTTCCCGTATTTCCGTATATTTGACGAACGGCACAAGATCTTGGTTTCTTCGTTCTTTAATGCGACGTGATAAAACTTCCAATAACTCTGTTGAAATATTATCTTCATTTGCACATAAAGATTCAAACAAAAACTTTAAAATTGCATCAGCTGTAACCAAATTTGCATCACATCTTCCCAAAGGTTTCACAGCTAACTTAAATGGCAGAAGCGCATTTAAATATTCAACAATATTGGGATATAATTTTTATTCAGTAATATTAGGGATCCCAAATCATTTAATGCTTCTCGAGCTGAGTCAACAATTTTTATAAATCTTTCAATCATGATCACAATGCTATTCGATCTGGTCTTACAATCCAAAAGCAAACTTAATTCCATTTCGTAAGTTTGCTTCACATACTCTTGAAGAATTGAATTTCTTTACGGTGACATTTTAAAAAATTTTACAATTTTTCTTACCATTTTCAATGCACCATTAATATCGTCACGTTCACTTCTCGGGCCTATATCATCGTTTGATTGATCATCATTATCAGATTCAAAATATTATTTTCTTCGGTACTGAAGCTATATTTATTTTAACATAATTGCTGGGTATATTCAGACAATGCTCGAAATTTTAACATCACGGCAGCACCATCTGTGGTTGATGTGACTTCATCTGTTGAATTTATACCCAAATCAAATAGTTTTAAATTAACCAGTTCAAGTGTTTTATCAGCTGTACAAGCTCCTTCAACTTTTACTAATCCTAAGTTATATATTGTTTGTCAAAATGGATATTTATATTTAAGTAGCGCTGATTCAGTAAACTCGTCCATTCATCTAATGTCAGGCTGAATTTACCATATTTATCTTTATGAAATTTAATTTTTGTTACAATATCAGTTTCATTATATTAGTTTTTCCTTTTGGTAATCTACATAATATTGCCAATCATGTAGTGATTGGTGAATATATTCGCTTTTGTTTATATCGTGGACTAAACACCCATCAAGTACCGCAAGTCTTGCCACTATTTCTGCCAATGATTGCCTTTTAGTAAAAAATAAAATTATAGTTTGTTTCGTAGAATTTGATAAAACTTTTCCTAAGTTGCTTGGGCCAGCCTCTTGATCGTCATTTGAATTCCGTGTATGTAGGTGTTGCAAACGCCTTATTAACCCTCTTGTTGACGAACCCTTGCAACTATATTGTGCTAATTGATAGAAAAAGGCCGTGTGTCAATTGATTAAAAAATAGAGAATAGGCAAATAATCCCGGGAATTTTTAGTTTTTTCCCGGGAAACGGGAAACAAAAAATTAGGAAATTTCCCCGGAATTCCCGCCCGTCTGAATGGGACCAACTAATTTATATACAAATAAATTAAAAACTTTTAACTGGTATCAAGATTATTTTATTTCTTTTATTACCATATCTGCATCTGTAAGCAACAAAAATGTTTATCGAGCTCGGGCCCGAGCCTTTTCGATCTTTTTTTTTGTTGTAGACATTTTTGGTTATAATGTATAAATAATAGTCGTTTTAAAGAGGCAGCCGACTAGACTTTGGAATGAATTTTTATCTAACGTGTTCCGCTTCGTATTTTTTATTAGGAAATTTTGGTCAAATCTGAAAGGATATAGGATGAAGTAGACTAGGAACAATTTTTTTAATTTCAATATTATGAATCAGACTGAAAGGTGAATTTTGGAAATCCATAATTTATTCGTTTAGCTCGAACATTTTCTTACACCTTGGCTGGGGGTTGGGTATGAAATTCTGTTTTATAAAATTCCGTTTTACAAAATTCTATTTTACAAAATTCGGTTTTACAAAATTCGGTTTTACAAAATTCTTTTTTACAAAATTCTTTTTTACAAAATTCTGGTTTACATAATTCTGTTTCACAAAAATGTGTATGTGGTGTATGTGTAACATGGGATGACTTTTGTCATCCATATTGTTAAATAAAAGTTGGTTATGCATGTGTTTGTGTGAATATGTGTATATGTGTGATTGTGTGCGTGTATTTATAGGTGTGTGCCTGTAAGTTTGTGTGTGTAAGAGAGTGTGTGAAGGTTTATTTGGGTGTTATGTGTGTTTTACCTGTAGGTGGGTGAAAATAGTAGTGCCGGATTTTTACCGGTTTGATATTTCTTTGGGAGGTGGGGTTTGATTGTACCTTCTTTATTAAGTTTATGTTATGAACCACTATTGGTTTTCCTCGCGCGCTCAAGGCACTGTATGTTAACCAAAGTTTCTGCTGCGAAGCTACAAATAGCAGACCAGTAATCATTTGAGCCCATCATACGTAAGTTGATGTTCACCGGAGGCGGGCAAAAGAAAATACGTCTTCTGATTCTCTCCCTTACAGCTCGGCCACTCGGACATATCGTCGTGTCCGAACCAATACAGGTGTGTACGGAAATATCCATGCCCGATCAGAAGCTGGGTCAGATTTCAGATAGAAGTCAAGTTTTCCTTGTTGGCGGTTTAACCAAGTACATATCTATCATTGGTATGAGGTGAAATGTTCATCATCCCTTATCTCGTTCGTTCTAACGTTGCTGCCATTCAGATTACGATTCGCCCTAGCCGTTGTTTAGGATCCATTAAGGAGTAGCTTGTTTCGCTTCCGTGCCAATAGATCAATATGTCACATTCCCGCTACTATATGTACCGAGTGAAATATACGGATCAATCTTAGCGCGCACCGTCGGTATGCTGCATCCACATTTCTCTTAAACCTGATCTTCGAATTATTCACATGGATGGCAATGGTTTCCCGCCTTTTCCTGATCAAGATTAATATGACCTCCGTCTAATGTTCGGCTAACATCAGACCTATCTTAGATAACCACTGTTGGATAAAGTCTATGACCTCGTTAGAAATATTTTCTGCTTCGGCCTTAAATTTGGCAACCAACTTAACCGCAACGTCCCCAGCTTTTGCTTCCTCACTTAAGCGAAATCTAAGCCCAACATTATACAAAATATTCTATAACAATGGACTCAGCACCGAACAGTAAATATTTTATCCGAATAGATAATTGATGAATAAGTTAGTGACCACTAATATGTTTAAAAATACAGAATTTTGTAAAAACAGAATTTTATAAAACAGAATTACGTACGGATCACCTTGACTGGGTCTGTAAGTGTTAAATTTTAAATTGAATTTCCGTTATCAATTCAATATGAATAATTTTAATTCCAATTTTTTTTTGGACCAATTTCCTAATTTAATCCAATAACAAAGAATTTTAAAGAAGCAATCTACGATGTACATCGGGGGACGTAAATCTAGAGTATGTAATTTTTTTTTTTTAAGTTTCCTACGGGCCCGGATTCTCCTATTATTTCGTAGCGCCCGAAAACGAAAGCTTACCTAGGGCTCGTATTTTCCATAATCCGCCATTGAGTTACACATGAAATATAGAAAAATGTATTGGCTCACAGGAAGGAACTCTGAGCTAACAATACATAATAAATTGCTCTTATACAGATATTGAAACTAGCAGAAATTGAATATTTCATGCAGATATTGAAACCTGTTGTATACAGCAGTGGGGCGCCAAGAAAATTAACGTAAAAGTAATTATTCAAACCTTTCAAAATAAAGTATTTCGTAGCATGGTGGATGCACCATGTTACATAAGGAACGATAACCTTCATAACGATCTAAAAATGGAAAACATCAACACAAACCCAGTAAGATGGCTTCAAAGAATGAAGCCGCTGGAACAAGAGCAGCTAAATTAATGAAGTACTGGGGCTAACCAATAGGTTATACTCCACTAACAGTTAACAACATTCAACAGAGATTTACTAGATGATTTATATAGTTGTAATATTTTATTAAATAATAAAAAAAAAAATTCTAAGCAATAAATTATTTAACGATAAAACTTAAAATTTATTTATATATTACATCGAAGGCCGTGAAACACATCTAATTATAATTAATATCTTAAAAACGTAAACCACTCTAACCTTATTGACAAACATCATAAAATATGTTAATAAAAAAAAAATATGGCATAATATAAATTTCTTAAAAATAAACCCCTATAAAATGTACCAAATAATTTCCCTCAATGAAATATTTTTCGTAAAATTATAAACACAACATAGTGATGATGAAGCTAATTTATACACCTAAACGTATCTTTTCTCTATACTGCTCTACACATAAAACAACATATTTTCCGACTTACAAAACATACAAAAGAAAAATGCGGAAAAACCTTGATATACACACTTGTCTCTGTTTTTCTATACCTACACAAGTATTTTATTTTCCCAACCAATCCGTCTGAGTATATTCCTCTATATTTTTGTTCCATTTGCTATGCATTTTCATTTTTATACACTTGACCTAAATTTTCACATTTTCTTTTTTTCTAGTGTAACTGTGTTTGTATATTTCATATAAATTTTCTTTGCATTCTTTTCATTATTATTTTAAGGTTGATGTTTTAGCTACATTTATATGTAGCTATGTAGGTAAAAATATAAAACATTACGAACTTGGAATCTATACAGCGAAAAGAAAAGAAAAGGAAATGTTAATGAAAAGAGATTTAACAGAGTGTAGAGGCTGTCTACTAATTCACGATATATTTTTTCCGTCTATAGTTGTATGTGATATATGTAACGATAGTTATAGGTATATAAATATATACAATTCATACTTAAATACATGGAAGAAAAATCAATACATTTTCAGGGAAAAATGATACGGATATCACAAAAAAAAATGTTTTTAAATTGATTTAACCCAAAATTCCAAATTTCTTAAATCATCGCATCGATTCGACAAAAAAAAAACAATTTATGTGTAACCATAGGTCAATTGAACTTTAACAACACACAAGTTATATCAGTTTCGTCTTCTTTCTTGGCGGTACTTTAAAAATAAATTTCGATTCAATTACTTAAGTCCATAAATAAATAAAATTTGTACGAGGCGCGCGATTTTATGCACAACCAATTAGCGTTTTATACAGGATTGTTTGTTTTCTTTTTAAATTTAACGAAATTTAAAAAATGACGTAGCTGTTTTTGTGTACTAATTACAAAGTACTTTCTTTATATGCTAATGAGTAGGCAGATTGGGAAAATACATACATTACATACGTAACAGCGTGACTGTATATTGCAAAACTATTCAGTTTTTATTTTAAAGGCTGTTGTAATATATCTCCAAGTGGTAACATCAGAGCAACGATGCGAAACATCGGTTAAATACTAGAGGCGAGTGCAGTACACTATAAATGAGCAATGAGCGGAACAAATACAGAAACTAATAACCAGATTACAACTCAACAAGAGTACCATACGGACGAAGACGAACTCGAGAAACTGACTGGGTAACAGTTAAAAATTAGAGAAAAACAAAGGAAACGGAATAACATGCTCTCACCACCTCAATTAAAAAATGATGTTCCTAAATCCTAATATTATCCAGAGACAATAAAAAAAATTAAAAAATACTTCCACCACTATCAATAGTAATAGTAACGACTTGTACTTGGAGAAGACTTTAATGCAAAACATGTCCACTGGGGCTCTAGGTTAACAACGACTAATGGTAAAAAATTCCCCACAGCTATGAAAAAGTGCATTTGTGAAGCCCTATCAACTGGAAAACCAATCTACTGGCGAACAGATCCAAACAAAGAACATACCCGTAAATTATGTACAAGTAGACTTAAACTGTGATCATTCACCAATATTCTTAACATTAGAGAACGAGGAGTAATTAGACAAATAAATTCATAAATTTGTTAATGATGTACAACGATCAGCTTGGGAAAATACCCCTGCAATTAATAAGAAAATCAAGAGATAAAACTACCCTTTGGAAATTTTAATTTGAACTCCTAATAGAAAAAAGGAGAGCGAGAACTCAACGATTAAGAAGAGAGATCAAAAAACTGAAAGATGGATCAAACAACAACTATCTATGAAAAATAACTACTTATAATGATAGACTGTAGTATACAGTACTGATTATTCACTTTAGGAAGCAACCAAAAGAATTTAAAGAACAATAATGCAGAAAAAATTTTCCAGCCACATAGCGACCAAGCATTGGAAGCCGAAGTAATAACTGAACAAGCTTATAAATGCAGCAATTAGAATCAAATGAGTTAACAGCTTGTGGAAAATTGCAGAAGTAATTATGATCCCAAAACCTGGGTAACCACCACACGTAACCTCGTCTTCTATACCAATTTCGCTATTGCCAGTCATGTTCAAACTCTTTGAGAAGCTACTGGTAAAAAAATTAAATCCGATAATCGAATCTGTGCGGTTTTTGTAACCAACACTCAACAATTGATCAAGTAGGCAGAACAACCAATACAATCGAGAAAGCTCTAGAGGAGAAGAAAGTCTGTTCAACGATATTCTAAAATACTGGAATCTTTCTTGACAGTTAGATTCTTCAAGATTCAGTTAGTTGATAGTATTCTAAATTGAAAGAAATCAACGCAAGGGTATTAAGGGGCAGTGGATTAGGGCCGGTTTTATACATGTCCAAGGTCTTCCTGCATGAAAAAACAACGCAGAAGTTACAATCAGCTGTTACTCAAAAATCGGGTGTACAAATAAGTTTTGAGGGATTTACAAAATATGGCGTAACTAGTATTAAATCGCATCGGACCATCTTGTAACTATATTGATGTTAAAGGGTTATCGTTTCCCTCTAAAACTTGTAACGAAATGTTTTCGTCCCATATATTTTAAAAGTTCATCGTTGAATAGGTGAATCTAAGAGGCATGGAATCATTAGTGTATTAAGTTAAATTGTTTTAATACTTCGTGCACTGTATTGTAATAGCCCAGTATTATTAATTAGTCCCAGTATTTTATTTTTCTGAAATTTTTAAAGTATTGGTAAGGCAATTTATTTTTTTTAGGTCTAAAGAAGCCGAACAGTTTTTTTTTAGAAGAATCTTTTGGAGGATGAAGTAAAGTGGACAACAAAAAGATATTTAAACACAGAACTAAAATAAATAAATTAGAGAATAATAATAATAATAATAAATGAATAGTTATTAAATCATAATACTAATAATAAATATTGATAAAAAAAATAATTAATTAATATATTTAATAATATTAGTGCTCATAGTGTAATAATAAATTCAAATAATAACTAGCATTAAGTTTTGGACTTGGGTTTTAAGCGGACATATTGTGAAAAAAATGAACGAACCATGTGTAAAAATTATAAGTGGAAAAACCAAAACCAATTTGTAATTAATTTGAATTAAAACAATTTACCAATTTAATAATTTTAAGTTCTAAAAATTAAGTTTCGATTTTTTTTTTAAGTGATCATTGTTACGGATAATCATAAAGTTTTTTTATTAAAATAAACAGTTTATAGAAATAATAATTAAACCATAAAAATAACAATCTAGTGTTAATAGTAATCCGATACTTTTAATTCATAATTTATAAGTTAATAAACATAAATTACAAGTATATAACCCTAACTAATACCTAAATAATAATAATAATAATAAGAGTATTGTTGTAAACAGAGTCTTGCAACAGATATTCAATCATCTTTTTCATTCAACATTTATAACATCAGTCATCAGCAAATTTGCCGCTTCATTAATAACCGACGTTATAAATTCAAAACGGATCCGCAACGTATTGATAAGTCGACATTTTTTTTTATTACATAATTTTTTTTTAATTTCCTTAATTAAATACTTTAGTTCTCCTTTATACTAATAATTTATTTTTAAATTTTCATTTAAATGTTTAACTGGTGGAGGTTCATTTAATTCAAATTAAGAAATAAACCGTTTTTGTAATTAATTCAGTAATGATTCGTTGCCTTCTTCTTTCTGTTTTTTTTTGTTTTCTTTTTAATTTCGATTCGCTTATTTGTGCTTTTGTTCAGTGATGAAGATTAACTTAGTGATGAATTAGTGCCAGAATCCAATAGCGGGATGGAATTTAGGTAAGTGGCGTGGTAAGTGATGATTATGCTAGTTCCTTTCGTTTTTTTTTCTATTTTCCTAAGCGGTCTCTCAATATCCGCTCAACTTCTCAGAAATCCCACCCCAAACCCTGAGCTCGAGCCGGCAATTAAACGACCGCCCTGAGTAAGTTGAACGTGATAGACAATTCTGCTAACAGTTTATTTTAAAACTGGATATGAGATTACTCATAACTATGACCTTACGGTCCTGTTGCAAAATCAGTATGTGTCATTTCACTGAAGTGTAAACAACATATTGTTTTGTGCTCTAACCATGTCAACCTTTGTCCCAACAAAACACAATTTGCGGGAAGCGCTGCGTTTTTGTTTTAATTTGAAGAAAAGTGCAGCTAATGGACATCGATTGCTGTATGAAGTGTATGGGGAACCTGCTCCAGCAATAAAAACATGTTAGTACTGGTTCTGGCGTTTGAAAGTGGGGGTTTTGACACCGCTGACAACGAACGCGAACGGAGCCCAGTAAAGTTCGAAGACGAGACGTTGGAGGTGTTATTGGACCAAGATTCATGCCAAACTCAAGAGAAGCTCGCTGAAACCTTGGGAGTGACTCAACAAACGATTCAAAACTGTCTCAAGACCATGGGTATGGTGTAAATCAAGGAAATTGGGTTCCGTATGAACTCAAGCCAAGAGGCGCCGAACGCCATTTTTCACGGAATCGAAAGAATTTTTTGCATCGAATCGTGACGGGGACAAAAAGTAGATGCACTACGACAACCCAAAGCACAGAAAATCGTATTGTAAGCCCGGTCAGGCATCAACTTCAACGGCCAAACCGAATTTTCATGCCAAGAAGCTAATGCTGTGCATCTGGTGGAATCAGTTCAGAGTGATCTACTATGAGTTACTTCAGCCTAACGAAACCATCACTGGAGAACGTTATAAATAACAATTGATGCAATTAATCCGAGCATTGAAGCTCAAACGCCCACAATATGTCAAAAGACATAACAAAATAATCTTTTAGCACGACAACGCTCGGCCACATGCTGCAAAAGTAGTGAAGGAAATTTTGGAGACGCTTCAATGGGATGTCCTACTCTACTCGCCGTATTCACCAGACATTGTTCCTTCCGACTATCACTTGTTCCGGCTGATGGCTCATGGCCCGGCCGAGCAGCACTTCACTGCTTACGAAGAAGCCTCAAAAGACGAGGAATTTTTTCGACGCGGAATCCGTATGCTGCCTGAAAGATGGGAAAAGGTCTTCGCTAACGATGGACAACACTTTGAATAAAACACATTGTACCAATTTCTCTGAATAAAGCTTCGAATTTATAACAAAAAACCCACAAAACTTATTTGTACCCCCAATACATAAATGAACAAAAAGATGGCGAATAAAACTAAATGAAACTAAATCAGTTCACATCAACACATCAACAAAGCGAAAAATAGTATCGTATGCGAACACAGCTACGTAGCTCGGCACGACCCTCGGATGCTGAACTACGATGGAAAGCACACAATTAAACTTAAAAAGTGAGTTATCTTAATGCAAATCAAGTTTTATTATTTGGGGAAAATCTTATTTATCCCCAAATATACACACTATACATATATCAAAGATGCTAGGATTTCTGTAAATGTGCAATGCTTTTCTGTACGTTGCTAGTAGATTGTATTGGCTTTAATTTTATATGGAACAGTTTTACCGTGAATTCAAATGAAAATCTAAGCATTGAAAAAAATGTTAAGCGCTTCTAAAGTCGGGACATAAATCAAAATTAATCAATTAAATGAAACTACCGTGAAGGTAAAAATATCCAAAATATATCTGAAATAGGAACGAAAATATTAAGAAAAACGGACTCCACCAATCCATGCATAATCCCTTGTGCTCAAATAACAAATATAGTATGTGAATTTGGGTAGATCCAGAATCTAACTCATCTCTTCGAACTAGAAATTTTCTCTATTTGATGAGGGGACATTTTTACGACACTCGTGGACATCGTTCAATGAGTGAACACCGAGGGGGAAAACGAAAGTTGTCGCACCACTACACTCATTTTGTTTGATTAGTATGGTCAAATAAAGATGGCGGTGCGAATCGAATGTACGAAAGAAATGCAATGTATTCTGAATATGGTGGGACCCACATAACAGCACTCAACACAAGCTGCGAAACTGGCGTTAAGAATTTCACGTGATATAATATGATACAGAAATAGATAACAACCATATATACAAATTATCAGAAGTTAAAATAAAATTTCCACAACTGTCACGACAAATCAATGAAACAAATGCGACGCACATTAGACAATAATTGAGCAATTTAATAATATTTCGACATGAATAATCATGTACAAATTCTAATAAAATGTTGTGAATTTATAATTTAAAAATAATTTACTAGCCGTATCACGACATTTCATTGATATCAAATGTTTGTTTTTGATGGTAATATTTGACATTTCATTCCGAAAGATTTCGTCTGTAATCCAGATGCGTATTTAAAATTTTAAGGGTTTATTAGTGAAAATAATGTTAATATTTTCTGGAAATATGTAATAAAATGGGTTAAAAATAAAAATATAATAAAATGTATTAATGAGCACAGCTACAATTAGTGTATTTCCTTGACAAATTTACAACAACAATTGCATAGGCTATATCTCCGCAAGAATAACATTAACAACCCAAAAAAAATTGGGTTTAATTAAACATAATTCTAATTCTTGGTTATGATACCTGCCACCAGAGTCAGATTTCATATTAAATGTATATTTTATTTCGAAAGGTTGGCTTTTGTCAATTAAATCAAATTGGCTATTTTCTTGGAAAAAAAATAAACCCAAAATAATTCGAATTAAATTTTGGTCAACAAAATACGCTTAATGTTGTTTTGGTGGTGGTGTATCCATGTATTGTAATATATGTATATAGATCAGTGCACTAAACTAAAACAATCAAAGAAACCACTGGACGTTTGCATTTGACAGCTTAATTTTTTTCATATCGTGAATCAATCTCGAAGTTTCTTGAATTGAAAACAAATAATTTTATATTCCAATTAAATATGGACGAACATTTAATAGTAAGCCACGTGCCGGAATCATTTAGCCAAAATTATGAAAGTGGTGATGACACCGACCGTTCTAGTGATGAAGAAAGCAGTTCGGAGAAAATCTCTCCGCAAATTTTGCAGAGTAGATGGTGCTATCTTATAATAATAAAATATTTAAAAGCCATTTTAGGCTAAATATAGAAACTTTTAATAAGCTCTGCAGACTGATCCACAACAGCTGGAATTTGGAAGTTAATCCTGAAAGACCAGAAACGGCCCTCAGCGAATAAACAAAATGCCACTAAATCGTTCGATGCGCTGAAACATAGGTTTAGGGGTATGTACCTAGTATATTTACAAATTAGTTTTTTTCTTAATACGTAATAATAAACTTATTGTAGGAATTATTGGTTCTGTAAATGGTACTCACATTCATTGCACCGGAAAATCGTCGAAACTCTCTCATTTGTAAACAAAATAGGGTTTCACTATAGTTCTTATTGCAGGCGGTTTGTGATCATAAACTGAAATATATTCATTTTTATACCGAAGTTCTGGGATCCCTCCATGACGCCAGAGTAAAACATAAAATTAAGTCAGGTAACAACTTTAAAACTTGTTAAATCTAACATTAGAAATGTGAATATTTTATTTTTTACAGGTGAATTCGAGATAAGTGCAGACGAACACATGCTAGGCGACTCAGCTTACAAACTAGAAAAATAGCGTCTAGTCCCGCATAAAAATAAAGGCAACTGGCCGACGAAGAAATTATTTACAACACTGTGCATTCGAAGTGTCGAGTTGACATAGAAAGGCATTCGGTCTATTAAAAGGACGGTTCCGAAGATCCCGCTCTTTATCAGCCGATGTTCAGTCGAACGATGATACGCCCTCTATTGAAGATGATGTGCAGCCTGCAAGTTATGCTGAATCGAGTTCAAGCGACGATGAACAGGACCAATGTTAAGGTCAGAGAAAAAGGCTACAAATAATAAATTATTTATTTTAAATAAAAATCTTTATAAATAAGAATAGGGATTGTTATATTACTCGAAAATATGATTAAAATTTACGTAATAATCTACAAATCGCTTGAACTGTTTGTTGTCACAACAAGTGGCTCAAATTGGGTGGCACCCGCTGCAGATATCGTGGTGTCTGGGCAATTTTAAAGTTGTGGGTCATCCTATTCAGCAGCTATTGTCTCTGGTGAGCTTTTCTAGTGTAGTTGCCGCTTTTTCCAATCCAGTATAATTCTTAAGAAAGCTTTACCGAGCTGTGCCAATATTATTTGTTGCACCTATATGTGTTTGCTTGATTTGGAAGAAAGAAGTTGTTGCTGCCTGAACGCATTATGTGCATATATCAAGTTAAACTAATTGTATCTGCATGCGGATTTCTAAAATTATTGACGCTGTTCGACGAATTTTCATTTGCCTACCTTTTTTTCTGGTAATCTGGGATAGCAACCGAAAGAAATGAAAAAAATTGAAACTTTTAGTTACCCGGGTTTTACACCAAATAAACTTTTCATCTGATAAACATTTTTTTTTGCAAACTATCGTTTTTAAAGAATTAATAATTTCACAACTGTATGTGTAGTATTTAATAGAAACGTATGTATATCTAAAAACCACATAAAATTAACAGAAATTGAAAGCAATGAGATTTCGAGATTATTATCCCTACATAAGTTTGATAAAGAATTAACAACGAACATCACAGTTTATTAAACAAGGGCCAAGGGGACTAAAAGGTATTTCAGGATTCGATTAAGCTAAAGTTAACTGTATTGACTGACGTATCGAACAATTTCACGTTTAACGTGTTCTTTCTATTGTAATTAAATTTTTTTATCCCAAGCAAATTCGAATGGAGGGTTAAAAACCTAAATAATGATGCTGAGTGCGAGTGAGGTACGAAGGTCGTTCAATTTCAATAGCTGTACGGATCCGGTTCATTGTGATTCTTCATATAATCCCCTCCTTCGCGATTATTCTACTGTCTTCCACCGTAAAAAACGCCTAGGCGCTTTATTCGGGAGTAGCTGAAAATTTGAACATCTTGAAAATGAAAGAAAAAAATCAAATAAAGCGCCCATTCAAATTGAACGCCTAAGCGCTGTATTTGAAAATTCGATTACCACTAACAAAATAAAAACAATTTTTTACGAATTCATTGATCTTAGAATTATTTTGAACTTATAAAATTTAGTGATTAAATAAATCGAATTTAGGATTTTGCCAACCGAAGTTGCCTTGGAAAAATTTAGAATTTTACATGTTAAATTTCATTAAAGCCGGAGCCAGACGATTGCTGCAAATAGCGAATAAAGCACAAATATGTATACTTGTATTTGTTTTCTGTCCACACGATTTGTCATTTCAAAAATAGCATCATATTCGAGTATTATTTGCAATCGTCTGGCCGCGGCTTAAGGGCCGAGTAAAACATTTTACTTACCATAGACGGTGTCTACACTATGCAAATCCACTGATATTTTCTATCAGCAATTTTATGTTTGTATATGTTTCATAGCTGGGCATTTCATTATCATAATAATATCTTCAAATGTCAAACAAAATTGTTTCAATGCTATGAAAAAATTAGTTGTCGTTTAGAACTTGCCAGTTGTGGTTAGGCTCCATACTCCAAAAACTTCACTTCCTTGTACAAATACCAAGATTTTCTATCGTCAACAACAGCGTATTTTACATATTTTGTAAAATAGAATTTTTTATGTCGAACCGTCTGTAATTTTTATGGGTTATCTTCCATAATATTTCATTTTTTCATTTGTAAATCGATTAATCGCATTGTACTTTCCGTATTAAAACACATTTTGTCAGCTTGAGAGCAATTTCAAATTCCAAAACAAAACAACTTTTGTATGGCATTTCCTAATATTTTACTAATATAATTTCGTGAAATAGCCTCCTGATAATTTGCTAATAGTGTCAAAATGCATATAATATGACAGAAAATTTCAGTGGAATTGCATTGTGTAGACACCGGATAAGAATATCTGAGCTATTATGTATATTTAAAATTTGTTTCTGTAAGCTTGCAAACTATAATAACAACGAGACTGACAATTCGCTTTGTGAAGTTTTCAAAATCAAGCTTGAATATGTTATGTATTTGCTTTTTGTTGGTAAGCCTCCAAATTATCTTTTGCAATACTTTTAAAATCAATAAAAAAATCTATGGCTTAATGTAGTAGAATGTAGTAGGTGGTCAGCTCAACGAAAGATTTACACTCAAAATCGTTTTTTTCATGTCTGTCAATGTACGGTTGTAGCTAAATGTTGATCAGTGGCTAGAATTGAACTCCGGACCGCGTACTTGTAAGCAGCTCCATTAATACTCTCTCTCATTTTGAACAAGAGTTGTACGAGGACTCTA
The DNA here is from genome assembly GCA_958295665.1 of Tipula vernalis. Lineage (NCBI taxonomy): Eukaryota > Metazoa > Arthropoda > Insecta > Diptera > Tipulidae > Tipula > Tipula vernalis. Next base: position 290,809,743 of record OY282559.1, on the reverse strand, counting down.
AGAAAAAATTATTCTTATACATGGTATAGTAAGAAAATTCAAATTTTCATAATTCTTCCATCGCATCAACATTCTTACTTCCAACACTGTCAAAAACGATGATTCTACTCAGGTCAAATTCACTCGTCATTTAAACGTAAATACAGTTTTTTTGGTAAAATGACTTTAAAATTTTAAATTCTTGGATTTTAACAATAACTAAATTTCAGAGTTTAAATTTATCGCTCTTTTAGAGCTCTTTATAAAAATTTTCGCTCTTGCTCCCAATAAAATTTTTTTTCAGTTTGCTTTTAAGCTCTTACCCTCTAATGATAAACTAATAAAAAAATTATTTCGCTCTTTCAAAGTGATTTAAATTTTTATTTTTACTTTTTGTTCGTTGGAAATGAGATTCTAAAATGATTTCCCTAATTCCGGGATCCTACACTTACATTAGCGTGCTGTCACCAATTTTTTCTTATTTTCCTTTGATTGCGACTAAATTTCCCGGCAGATGGATAATAAATATATCAATATGAGTATTCTAAACAGTTTACGGCAGATGCGTAATAATTATTATTATTTCAGCGGTCGAGGTTGTGAGGCAGATCGAAAATCGGTGGAGAAATAATCTGTAATTTCCATCCAATTTAGCCATATTTCAGAAGTTTATGTAAAACCTATTTTAGAATCCTACTTCCAACGCATATATTGAATTGCATCACAATCGGTTTAGGAATAGCTAAGTTCCATCTAAATTTTTCATATTTCAGAAACTCATCTAAAAATCATTTTAGAATCCCATTTTGATCGCACATGTCAAATTTCACTAAAATCGGTTAAGGCATAGCCAAGTTCCATCCAAGTTGGCCTTATTTCAGAACTTCATCTAAAAATCATTTTAGAATCTTATTTCCAATGCACATGTCACATTGTATCACAATCGGTTAAGGAATAGCCAAGTTCCATCCTAGTTGGCCATATTCCAGAACTTCACTCTAAAAATCACTGTAGAATCCCATTCCCATCGCGCGTGTCAAATTTCACCAAAATCTGTTAACGAATAGCCAAGTTCCGTCCTAGTTGGCCATATTCCAGAACTTCATCTAAAAATCATTTTAGAATCCCATTTCGAACGCGCATGTCAAATTTCATTCAAATCGGTTAAAGGATAGCCAAGTTCCATCCTAATTGGCCATATTCCAGAACTACACCTAAAAATCAATTTAGATCAGATTTTCATCGCGCGTGCCAAATTTCAATAAAATCAGTTAAGGAATAGCCAAGTTCCATTCAAACTGGCCATATTCCAGAACTTCATCTAAAAATCATTCTAGAATCCCATTTCCAACGCACATGTCGAATTGCATCTCAATCGGTGAAGAAATAGCCAAGTTCCATACTAGTTGGCCATATCCCAGAACTTCATCTAAAAATCAAATTAGAATTCCATTTCCAATGCCCGTGCATGTGTTCGCTAGTAAAACAATCTTTCTTTCTAAAGAAATTTAGAAGGTTTTGAATGTAATCGTTTGCCGTAATAACAAGGGCAAGAGCAATATAATAATGACGTTTTTATTCATCAGAGCATAGCGTATTTATTTTCTCAATATAGCGCAATAACAAAGAGCGAACATATGATAACACAAACGCAATAGTGGAAGAGCAAGAGCCTTATAATAAAAATAATGCTCCAGTTCTTCAGAGCGATATTTTTTTTTTTACAATATCGCTCTTTATAAAGAGCTTTTTAATAGTTTTTATTATGGCTCGAACAAAAATGAAGAGCGAAGAGCAAAATGAAATCGAATTTTAAACTCTGCTAAATTTAAATTGGTTCGAAAGTACACTTTTTATTACAATTATTAGTTAACCTTTCGTAACTTACCGGGTTAAAAATTTAACAAATCGACTTTCAGGAATTTTTACAGAAATTGGGAAATATTAACAAAATCTCCGAAATTCAGGCTTAAATATAATCTCCATTCAATTGCAAATGAGATATACTCTAGAAAATATGAATACTCGATTTACTAGACTTCTCACGACGCAAATAAAATCAAGGTCAAGACGACAATCACGCAAAGTAAAACACGTATTACATGAATTTTTCGAGTTAATCTCGACGAATTATTAAAATTTCGAAAAAAAAAAATTGTATTTTAGTAACTTAAATCATTTAACTTGAATAAACCGCTCTGGGCGTTTTATTCGAATAAAACGCCCAATAGGCGCACTATTCGTTTAAAGCGCCTAGGCGTTTTTTACGGTGGAAGACAGTAGCTCCGGATATGCTTTATAAATCCTCACGACTAAGTGTATCCGGTTACTTATACCGCATTCAAAGCCTCTATTACAGCAAAAAAAATCGCTTAGTTGATAAAATATAAGAAATACGGAACTTTGTTAAACTTTTAATGTAATCTTGGACAACCTACTCTCCTCTCATCAAAGTTAAATATGAATGAAATCATAAAACATGGAACGTCATTTGAAACCTATTTCAAAGAAGTTATCGAAAATTACTTCGTTGATGAATGCTTATATTTTATATTTGTGTTGGTAATAAAAATCAACTTAAGATCAATATTTTAATTAATCTTCAATCCCCCCTCCCCCTACCCCCCTCCCCGTACCCCCCCCCCTCCCTCCCAAGCCAGATAGTGAGCGAACGTGTCACTCATCTTGATTTGAGCTTTTTCATATTGAAATATACATGCAACGTATATTCTATATATTCTTCAGAAATGTTTACGATGTCAACAATCTCACTCAACTTCACTTTACAATCACTGGTTTCAATCACCTGGTGTTGTCACCTCTTTTGGGTTCAAAAGTGCAAACGTAACGGAGTAAAGGATTATTTGAAATATTTTATATATTCCCGATTTAATTTCCAAGTTTTCGATTTACACTCACCGGCATAGAAAACGGGCCACATCCTAAAAAGCGATACCGAAACAAATAAACTAATAATCTCTGTTGTAATATACGAAATATTGTTTTCACTTTTTCAAAAGTATGGCTTAAAATACTTTGGATGTGAGTATCTCTCGCATCAGACCAGCTAGTGAATCTAGAAACGCAAACCAAATTCAAGCCCATGCAGAACAATTTAGTATAACAAGTCCTGTAACTAAATTTTCAAATATAAACATCCATTGAACCATACTAGCTAGGAACTTGAAATGAATTAGTCATCGATTTGTATCATTGGAAGATATTAAATACAAAATACAGTTTATTTTACGGATAAAAGGAGCTATGCATAATTTAACCAAAAATAAGGTTAACCAATCAATAGTTTATATTACCGCAAAGCGCTTGTATGACTGCTACCTTCCTTCTGTCATAATTCTGAATCTGCCAGATATCGCACAATGGGCTATTTTCCATTCCTCTAATAGAGCCAGAAGTCCGTAGATGTTCAACGTCTTCGGAGCTGGTATACGGAACCGAAGTTTCCTCCAAGCATGTCCCAGAAATGCTTCATTAAATTAATAAGGGGAATCATTGTAGGCAATGTATTGGTACGTATCGTGACTAAGGTCTGGAGACCGTGAACAAAACCTTGAGTCATCAGGAATGTGACGTTGGCAAGCCACGGTTTCCGAACTTAGAGACATTAAGTGTGTTAACTGGCTAAGAGGAGTATTTGGAGTTGCTCGGAAGTTTCTGAAAATTATGCATTCAATGACATTAAAGACCCGATGAGCGTTTAGGGCATGCCCATATTTTCTGAAAGATATTTGAATAACCTTAAATTTGATTTTGATGCGACTTGTCAATAGCTGTCGTTGGAAAAAAACTCAGTTCAAGTTTCATTGGAAATCATTGGAAAATTGGTATAAAATCTGCCTCCATATTTGCATTGATTTGACTTATCAATATCGCTGGAAAAAAATTCAGTCCAAGTTTCGCGTGGGAAATCTGAGCAAATTCGATTTTCCAAAAACAATCATTAGAAAATTGGTATAAAATCAACCTCTAGAGTACTATTTTTGAAGGTAGTTTGCATTGATGTGATTTAACGATAGCTGTCGCTGAAAAAAAAACCATTTCAAGTTTTTCGTGGAAAACCTGGGAAAATTCTATTTTCTAAAAATCAATAGAAAATTAATATAAAATCAGCTTCTAGAGTGTTATGCTCGGAGATGGATTAAATTGATGTGATTTATAAATAGTTATTCCTTTGGAAAGTCTGGGAAAATTCGATTTTCCAAAAATACTATATTCTTTGTATAAAATTAGCCTCTAGAGAGGCATGTCTGGAGGTGGTTTGCATTTATGTGATTTATAAAAAGCTATCGCTAGGAAAAAATTCAGTTCAAGTTTCCCATGGGAATCCTGGGAAAATTCGTTGTTCTAAAAATCATTAGAAAATTGGTATAAAATCAGCCTCTTAGAGTGTTTTGTATGGAGCAGGACGTATGTTCCCGGGAAATCTACAAGTGAATTCCTTAATGAATTTATCGATATAATTGAAAATAAGATCCAACCCAAAATGGAAGAAAATGATAGTTTGTGCATCGTGGGTGATTTTAATTTTCCAAACTTAAGTTGGAAACGAATTGACGGAATACTTACACCGTTTGGTAACTCTGCCAATACTTCTTTCGTGATAGATTCATTTTTTGAAATGGGTCTGAGGCAACATAACGAAGTGCACAATCAGAATGGCTCACTTTTGGATCTAGTTTTCACTGACGATAATTTACATCCAACAGTGACCTTGGAAGTCAACTTCAGGATTTAGTTTACCTTCTTATGCCGGTCGTTGTAGACTTTTGAACATTCGTAGTTGATGGTTCTGGGATATGTTTATTTTCTGTACGGAATTTAATTGATCGTAATACGCTATTCTGCACCAAATGGAAACTTCTCGATTTTCTGAAAAGAGTTTTGTTTGCTTAATTCGGAAAAATAACCTAATGAAAGATTTGTTGCCATCACTTTGATGAGCTGATTAAAGGCAATATGTGGTAATACAGTAATATTTCCTTTCTATTAAAGAATTTTGGCGCTAAAATATTAGGAGAATTTGCAGTTGCTGCCATAAGTGTGTAGTCTGAATGGTACGATCGAACAAATTTCTTCTTTTTTTTAACAATTCGTAATAGTGCGGGAAAGTTGCTTATGGTAATTCTGAGGAATGTTGAAACACTTTTTTATTTTAAAAATATTTGTTTTTTAATTAATAATACATACCACCAAAAGCATTTTTTATGTTTTATTTACCGTTACATTTTAAAAGTAACTCATGCATAATAGAAATAATTATCCATATGTGGTGGAATTTCTCCTTAGTGTGAGTTTGTTATCCAGCCCGATATCTAATGCAAGACGAATAATGTTATAGCGGACAAAGAGAAGGCGTTATTAGCAAATTGGAAATCAAAGGGATGCGCCCATTGCGGTAGTTTATATGTATTTCAGTTGCATGGCAACGAATTACCGTTCCAAAATCTTTTCCATCATCTCGCCGGATCTTAGGTTCTTGTTTCAATTTTTAATCTATCGGTAACACCTCAAGGTATTCTTTGTAAAATTCGTCTTTTTACTGGAGTTACGCAACTTTTCTACACTATCATAATTTAAATTTCAACAAAAAAAAAACTGTTTTCGTTCCATTTACGTTCCACCCCTACCGTTTAGTTTTCATTCTCTGGCGATAAACAATAAACTGGGTTTCTAATGGCGCATACTCGAAAATTCATTTCAGTAACTTTTATGGTAATTTCGCAACAAGCGAACTTGACGGAGATAAACTTTTCTCAATATTTTGGTAATTTTTTTCCCCTCCATACCAACTTATGTATGGAGGGGAAAAAAATTACCAAAATATTGAGAAAATTTTATCTCCGTCAAGTTCGCTTGTTGCGAAATTACCATAAAAGTTACTGAAATGAATTTTCGAGTATGCGCCATGAGGGAAATATGTCAGTCTATTTAGGAAGTACATATTTCAATTCAAATAGGTCAAATAAAGCAACAAACAAAATTATTTCATTTCTATGGAGGCAACGCAAATTTCCTAAGAAAAATTCCAATTCATAAGAAATTAATACTAATGGAAATATCAGGACAAGATTATTCGAGCAGACAATAGCTATATACTTCCAAACACGTCATAAAATGAATCTCTCTAAAAATATTACTGCAAGATACTTTCAGCAGTCGTTTAACTTTGCTACGGCGAGATTTCGGATTTATTCAATTTTTTAGAAGCAACTGTATTTTTCTAAAACTTAAGATTGATACCTCCTAAATAAAAAAATATTACTACAAGGCGAAAACGATAAAGAATTCTTTATATCTTTGTTGTTCGTTAAGGTTAAATGACTGCAGAAATTATCTTACAGCCAAAGTTTCATATTTAGGACCCAATCTCTACAATATTGATTTCGAAGAATTTTGCACGACCGAAAACTTCCATGAATCTATCTTCTCCGGCAACTTTAAGTGACTATAAATAATTTTATTTAGACAGTTTTATATTCATGAGGTATCAGTCTATAGTTTGTGGTAGAAAAAGCTTTGAGAATATTTATTTCAATGTATAGGTTTATTTTGCGCGACCGAAAAACAGTAATACAGCACTAAATAAAATCCAAACCTTCATACTGCTTCCTTGTCTGACCATGTTAAATTTGTAGCGGTCCACCCAACGCACCACTACAATCCATTTGCCATCATCACTACCTCGCCTTCATCAGCAGAATAACATGGTACAACAGCGAAACAACGGGAGTTACACAAACATCGCGGATACAAAATGGAGTCAGACAGCTTCATAACCACCATCACTGTCGTCGTCGTCAACAACACCATAACTGCCATCACCAAAACCAACAACAGCAGAAGCAACATCAACATCATCGCCGTCATCACAGCAGCTGACAATGGCAACAACGACATCATCATCGCCATCGTCATTTCTCTTTTGGTGATGCTCCAGCAGCTCCAACAACATCAGCAACATGAACAACAGCAGCAACATCAGTATCATCATTAACATCATTTCATTTTTTTTTTTAATTATGTAAATTTTCCACCATTTTTTTTTTCTTTTCCAGGTTCATTTCAATAAATTTATTTTGTTTAGTGTTTTTCATTCAAATGGCTCGTCCCAATGGTCGTATAGGGTATGTACCCAGCCATTCCCAACCGCACCCCCCACCGCCTTTTATACGGCCACAGTCGAAACTCACCTCGACTGCTGCCGTATAATCTTTCCATGTCACTGGAACACAGTCGAGACTCACATCGACTGTCCCACCCTTAACCGGCCACAGTCAAGGCCAAGACTGGCCTCAAAGCAGCCACAGCCAACATCTCTTGGCTGGCCTCAAAGCCCATCGACTCCAGACTTCAGAATTCATTTTCTGGTCTAGCATGTCACAGCTTTGCCAACATGGAAACTCAGTCGACGCACCACTCTGCCTCCACTTGTCATCTCACCGGACATCTTAAAACAGCTATGTCCGCGGCACAGCATTCAGTGAGTAGAGATTAGAGTTACACACCAGGTACATGGTCGAATCCCCCTGCTCCCAACCTATCTGCTGTGTTCCTCGACGCTCTCCTTCACCGCTGCCTGCTATGATACAGGAATCGACCGACCTCATTCTCCTCCTTTCGGCTTGATTAGTATCTTACGGGATAGGATCACTTCAATCAAGCGATCGCCGTCATAGTTCGACTGATCAAACATCAGGCCCGAACACACCAACAGACCGAAACCAACCATATTTCACAGGAAGGGGAAAATCACTTGTGGTCCACCCAATGCACCACTACAATCCATCCGGCCAACACGAGCTCGCCGCACATTGGGTGCCACCTGTACCAGCACATTGGGCACTATGGCACATGACATAGAACGACCAACCGCTGACCGGCTTGTCCAAAAATAACGAAACGAACACGAAAGACACACAATATAAAACAAAATAAAAATAAAATAAATGAGTCTGCTCTCGATCTTCAACACGGAGACATGTCGCCCAACTCGCGTAGGAATGGAATGGTAGAAAATGATTAATAAAATGTTCAACATTAAATAAATTTAAATAAATTTTTATAAAATAAAATAAATTAAATGTCTTATAACTAAAATTAAATAGTGTGTTTGTGTAATTATTTATTTAACTATGAGATCCAAAAAATTAAAGCAAACATTATCATTAAACAATAAGGAAACGTTAGAAAGGGCAGCAGAAATGTCATTTAAATCTTCAATGAAATTTGTTAGATTTAGATTTTTGTTAAATGGATTTATAAATGTCACTAATTTTCTTCCAATATATTTTCAGAATTTCGGTACAATAATTACATTTATAATTTATAGGGGATTGAACGAGTCTGAGGAAGCCGAGCCAGCCATATTGTCCTAAATAATCGTAAATGGCAAGTTGTTCTAAATCCGCAACGACCTTTGAGGTTACCAAAGATTATACGTCCCACAGTTTTAATTTATTTACTCCTACAAAGTTGTTTCAAATTGCACAAGTTTGCGCTACGATACTGGAATCCGAATCAATGTATGAAACAAAATTTTACCGCAGCAGTATCAAATCACTATAATTTACCGATAATTATACACTATCACTTAGAAAGCGCATGCAGCAGTAATAAAACATTGAATTAGTGAACTTGTGACATTGCATTGAAACCAAAGTCATTCTTAAACGTTCCGTATTTTTAATTTTAATAACCATGACTGTGAATTAATAGCGTAACATGCAATTTGCTGATCAATTTTAGGTAATGTGTAACTTTTTCGAAATGACACTACGTATGAGACTGTGTTCGTGACATACATATTAGAAAACTCGATGTACGCTGCAAAGATAATCATTGAAGCAAAACCAAATTACAAAATGAAGAAAATGTAAACCTACATGACAAATTTACATTAACGTAAAAAAATTTTTCTTGGATTTTCAGTTTTAATAAAATCAATTTTTAGAAGTTTTTCTCTATCAAGATGTACGTGAAATGAAGCAAAAGTAAATCATTTCAAACATTAAAAAACGCTCTTAAAATTGAATTAAAAGTTTAGAACTTTCGTTTACCAATCTAACTACGTATAAATGCATACTATAAATAATTTTTATTCCAATTTACAATTTAAAACGAAGCGCAAATAATTGGCATGACTCAAATTAAATGTAAAACCAAGGACGATGAGTGCACGAAATTTTCCACTGTACTAAACAAAATGCCATTAGTCGAACAGTACAATTATCTATGTAAGTACATATATATTTACGGAAATCGATACAGGAATTTAAAAACGATAATCTGACAGATTATGAGCAAGCACAAAACAAGCCGCAGAAATTCCCACACATCATTTTTATATATCGCATATATACGAGTACATACGTAGTTAATTTTTAAACTTGTATATGTTACATATGCTAATTATTAGGTACTATAGTTCGATACCCATGACCTAGCTACTCTAACTATTAATAGTTATAAAACTATCTACGTAAATACGTAAAATGTTTGCTCGTACTTTGCTTGTCTTTATGTCTAAACAGTTGTATACAAGTGTGACATGTAGATTGTGTAATTGAATGCGCTTATTTATAATATTAAAAATTATATCAATCATGGATAATAATGATAATTCATAGCAATAAAAATAAAATGTAAAGAAAACTTGATATACCTAACTAAGTTGAAATAACGGTAATTGGAAAACATAAGTACAATTATAAATTGACTTGATTGTGTTAAATAAAAAATAAAAAAATGTATAAATATTAATAATTGTATTTGCATACATTATCTAACACCTTTGAACAATGGACGGATTGTAATAAAGAGGATTGATTGATTATTAATCGATTGAAAAGCGGTCGTGCCATTTGATGTATAAAGAAATATACTGTACATTTTATGGGAAAACTATTAAATAGATGTAGGTGTGTCAATTTTAGTACCATTGATGAAGGTGGGTTCTCATTTTATTTATAATAAATTTTAAGGCGAGTGGGTAACTCAATTGCCTCAATTTAACATTTAAATTAACATGAACTTGACATTGAACCTGAATCAAGATTTAAGTTACTTATAGTACATGAACTGTTTAAAGTTTAGAATTTAGACTGATTACTCTCAAATTTTCCAGAGTTAGAGTTTAGACTGCTTACTCTCAAACTTTCCAACAAGTTGGGCAAAGAATCATAAATAGTGATTAGTTTTAAATGTCTAGTCTAGTGTAAAATGTCTACTAAAAGAATAGTAATTAGTTTAAAATATCTAGTCTAAGGAGATTAACTTTAATATTTCATTAAAAAAGGTTTCCTTGGTTAACCTTGCCAAGGAAACCTTTTTTTATGAAATATTCCTGAATTAGAACTCCTTGCCAATTTGAATAGGAACGTTTCTAAAAGCACAGCTAAGCCACCAGATTTATTTAGAACTTTGATATTTGAATTTGGCTGTTAGAAGCTATGTCGATAAATACACTGAATTTCGTCAATAAAAGGTTTACTTTAATAGAGCCATCAAAAGTGTGTTCACATTACAATCCGCATTATCAAAATCAAATTACCTAAGTAATTCCACTAACTAAATACTAATAAGAGATTCTACAAAAGGAGAAAACGCCCTTACTAGAAATTGTAATTAATTAAAAGAATGACTATATTGCCGATGAAGAAACATACTTGACTGTCCAATATATCGTTAAGCAATTAGTAATTTTCCCGACCATGCGATTTGATCTATCAACTTCTTTGTTCCCCCAGCGCCAGGCTGCCCATAGGACTTAACACCAAAGGACAATACAGTCTTCAGCCCTTCTCAATAATTATGCAATGTTAATTTGCAACCAACATAACACACAAGATGGTTTTCGCCGAACCGGCTGCTATCTCGCAAGAGGCGGTGGTCACGGCACAATGTGTTTTGCGTAGAGCAATTAATAAGAACAAGTGCCGATTGACAGGCCAATCGGGGCAACCCGCCTAGTGAGTTATGGTTCTTAATATCGTTGGGCAGAACAGAAAGCAGTGAAAGTCTAGATTTCTCTAGGTGTAAGTAAGTGCAGTTTGACGAAAGCACAGAAATATTTTAGTTTTAAGCTGATATTTCCTCAAGGTGGCCGTATTTCGGTTAGCAAAAAAAAATATTTTATTACAAAAATTATTGTTTTAATTAAATTAAGTGCAAGTGTCATCTATAATTTCTGTTCAAGTGTATGTTATTTATGTAACAGCTACTGACAGAATTTGCATTGTACGGTAAAATAAGAGTAGAATCCAATGCGTGATCTATTAGGATTGATATACGAGGGTGGCACATAATTCCATGCTGTAAGGTTCCAGATTACCAACTAGAGGAATTTCGTCTCATAGGAAAGGTTCATGGAAAAAATATTTTTCATCAGATCAAAACAGCCTCCATCTACAAAAGGCTATTTTGTTGACTTAGAATATGAGAGTACATGATTGTACTTCGTGACATAGCATGAAGCACTCGATCAGCGTGGAGGGAAAGAGATCGCTTCATGTTTGCTACAAGATTTATCGCGAATCCAGACTAAAGGCAAATTCCTCACTTTATCTAGCGATTCTTGTTCGGGTCAAAACAAAAGTAAGATCGTGACTGTAACGTTCACTTTTGCGGTCATCGGTTCCAAATGAGGTTTTTTAGTGCAAGAAATAAAGCACGAACTGTCTTATAACTCTTCTATATTTCATGAGAAATTTGTTTTGGGCAAAAATAGGTGAGGCTAGAAAAAAGTTCATACAGTACTCTATAAAATGGATTCGACAAACAAACAAATTTGGTCAAATTGATTACGAAAGTCCTCTGAATGAATTGGAACATTTTAATATGAAAAAAATTAAGAAGTGCGGCATTCCTTTGAAAATATAAACCATTTAAAACAGTGCTATCCCTGAAAACGCCAGCGCTGCCAAAAAATAAGGATCTTCTGCCGATAAACCTACTTAATTGGGTCAAACCAATTTATCAGGAGTGTTTTAAACATTTACCATGATAAGTAAAATTATATGTAACTTGTGGTACGCTAAACTGAATTAAAAATTATCTTACGTTTCATTATAAAACAAAATGCATTCTTTATATATCTTAAGTCCATAGAAGGAAATTTGTGTTGCTTTTATAAATAAGTAAAATAATCTTAAGTGACTTAAGTATGCAAACTCTTATGCTAAAAGCCCCCGTATAAATCAATAAAGGTTAGAGTTAGGTAAATTTTTGTTATACTGGACTATCGCTAACATTTTAGCGGTCCTTTTAATGGGCCATTTGTGCGTTAAGTGTCAGCACATTTTAAAACAAATTATTTTTGTCTAGTTTTTGCTTTCCTGAAAAATTGCAAAAATCGACTTAAGATAATACGACTTCTGAGTAGAGGTCGAAATACCAAAGATACCCACGGTATTTCGCAGGAAAAATTATTGTAATTACGCTAGTTACGATGAAACTCTACAGTTACTATGGAAATGGGATTATAAAATTATTTTGAGATGAAGTTCTGGAATTTGGCTAGTTAGGATCGAAATTGGCTATTTATTTACCAATTTTCGTTGATGTTTTTATAAATCTGAGGTCTGAGGTCTGTTGAGGTTCCTTATATTGATATATTTATTATATGTACATCTGCCGGCAAATTTAATCACAATCAAAGGAAAATCAAAAAAAGTGGGTGACTGCGCACGCGTAGCATGAGTGAAACTTCTAACGGTAGTGTATGAATTTGAGCATTTTCCAAAATAAGCGCTTAAACTGGATTCTTATAAAATGACATTTTTTAGAAATGAAGAAAGAAGATTCTACTTCTTTCTTTATATTTCTATGAAAAATTAACAAAATCTTGCGTTAAAATTTCCAAAATTAGTTCTAATATTATAAAACAGATGGCACTGATTAGCAAAGATTGGAAAATTTACTAAACCAAAGAAACAAACCAAATTCGATAAATTTATCAAAGATTTGAACCATTTTAGTACAATGTGTATCTAAACTTTTTGCATAGTTCCACATTATTTCCGCTGCATGCAAATTGATGTAATCGTCGTTTCTTTGATGTTAAAATGCACTACTTGTTCCCCTAATAGATCGTATTTCAGAAATTCATCTAAAAATCATTTTAGGATCCCATTTCCAACACACGCAGAAGACAGAAGTATAATAAATTAAATACTAGAATCCTACGAATGAATGTCAAAAAATGTCAAATACAGTAAAACCTCACTTTAACGGACTCCCTCATAAGCGACACCTCGCTTAAGCGGTCAATCATTACTTCCCCTTACAAAATCATTAAAACTGTGTATATGGACAGGTAAACGTACAATCGCCCTACCGGCCACAGACCACAAATTATATATACAGCATTTTCAATTTTGAGCAAAAACTTGTCCCTGAGGGAAGGGGGATCCATTTCAATATTTACTGAGATACAGGGTGTCTCGAATAATTGCTTCAGGTGGCACCTAGGTTCATATTTTACTTAATAACTTACAAAATATTTGAAATAGATCAACTATATGTAGCGAACTTTACATGGTGTGAACACGGTGTATTTAACAAATCATTTTTAATTTTTGATGACCGTTTTTTTTGCCACCTTCATAAGCTTGACACTAAGAAAAAGCATAAAAGTTACGATTTTTAAGATATGAAGACAAAAACACAGCTAAATAACACCCTGTACACAACAACAATTTTTAAATGGCCCCCAAATATTACCACCGCCTCAGGTCCCTCAAACGCATGATCCGCCTGAGTTTGATACAGAAAACGCATTTATATTTTTTAATAATTCTGAGGCAATTCAACATACTATATTCATTTTTCTGTTTTTTAGTTTAGTTGAACGTTTTAGTTTTCTGTTGTTTAGTTGAATTCATAAACTTTGAAACTAACCTTGAGTCTATGGTATTGAAGTTATTGAAACGTATAAAATGCCACTAACCAATACGTCAAACGTGCACAAGATCAACCGAAATTTGATAATAGATGAGATACGAGTAAGTGGTTTCGTAAAGTGGTGTTTTCGTATCTTCATAACTTATCTCAGTTAAGTTGTCTTTAGAATTCATAAACAAAAATAAAACGAGTTAAGTGTTTACATTATTATCATTGTCACTATTGCTATCACCAATGAGATCAGGACTAATAAAACGAATTTGCCCACCTCACTGAAGAATGTGGTAAAAATGAATAAATTCCTTCGGAAGAAGAGATAGAACATCCTTATTTTTTTCTTTATTAATCTAAAGTGGTTCTTTATAATAGAGATACTCGGATATCGCGATTTATTTTACATTTTCCAATATTTAATAAGATGTTACTATTCTAGAGAAGATTGAAAATATTTGAATAATTTAGATGGAACTTGTTTAACGAACACATCCCGTTATCGCCTCTTTTCGAAACATCAAAAAAATTTAAAATTTCCGCAGTGATATTCGCGATAATATTTGATGCTCATCCCGCGACCGATGACATTAAAAAAACATATATCGCCAGATTGTGATCTGTTAGCCTGATCTCTCCTTCGCCTCTCTTTATTTTTTGTTGTAATAGTTAAGAACTTAAGATAGCTGTCTATTTCCTCCCAAGCTTCCTTTTGGATCTAAACAAGCCAGAATTTTTAAATTCCAGGTATTTCTATAAGATGGGTTAGTTCCTGTTCACTTGGTGACATTCGGAACGTGGCAGCAGTTAATGACTTTTTACAGTAACACATATTGTCGCCGCCTCGAATTTCACAGCAAAATTTCGTCAATATTCGACAGATGCTCGTTAGTCTATGTAATCAACCAACGAACGAATAGAAGGACATCGGTCCCATGATCTTGCTAAGATGGCTTGAGTACTATCTTCGTTCGCAAAATCAGACCGCTAAATAGGCATTGAAGTCGACACCAACGAAAGTAGGACACACCAACACATAATAAAAACTCCTACTTCATGTAAATTAGTAATTTTTTGCACTGTAGCTCTTGGACTATAAATGCTTTCCATCACCTAGCACTCGTTGAGCGTAATAAATAAATATTCACTTGGACCTGACTTACTTCGACATAATTTGAATGAGGGCATATAGTAAACGGATGAAATTTGATGATGCAGCTGCTCGAATGGTGAGTTGATAAATCGGAATTTTAAAAATTAGTGAGTATACATTGAGGGTATTTTGCACCAGCAATGTTAACATCCCTTTCGGCAATCGAACAACATTAACAAACCTCTTCCAATGATTTGACATCAGGCGGCAGATATTTTCAATGTATTTTCGATGTAAATTCCTGATTTTGGTTTCTGATCCGGAATTTGTGGACAGTTCAGTGATTTTACAAAAAAATGATTTTCTAAAAGGGAGTGGCAAAAGAATTACTACAATTAACTCAAAAATCTTTAATTTTGATACATTCATGTAAATCATCTCTTTAGTTAAAAATCATTAAAAAAATATCGTGAAAATCGGTTTTCCACACAAAGAGTATGAATAAAAGGGTTAAGCAAAACCACTTTGCAATTTTGAATTTTCCATTTTTTATTATTTGGAAACTAATTAAGTAGCCACATTTGCCGATTTATTTGTATCCAATTACATTTTAGAAAAACCACTTACGTGATCTGACAGATTCAAATTTTATTTCGAGATAAGAGGGGTAATAAAATCAGTTCTGAGCTAATACGGTATGTAAAGTGCAAAGAATGTGGGCACACTTAGCTTATTGTACATTGAATGGTAGTTACCTGTCTGTTTTGGATTTTATAATTCAAATCCATGCCATAAAAATAAAACCGATGCCTATGTTAAAAGAAGCAGCAACATAGATCAGATAAAACAAAATACGACCAGAATTAATATACATTTGTATTCATAATGGAAACCATAACTCAGCCGTAAATAGTAGTATCCCCTTATCATGTTTCCTTAGCAAGAATCCTCAAAGATAACGCTCCAATATTGCAATCAAGTGACAAAAAAAACTTTGCTTGTAGCTTTATTAAAGAAGCTAAGTAAAATTATGGAAAACTTCTTCAACGGCAACTTAAGCAAAGCTTCTCCAAAGGTAGCAAATGGAGCAATCGCTAAATCTTTAAGAAAAGAGAAGAAAAATAAATGAACTCACCCACATTCACTTTGACTAAATGCATCTGTCTATCTGTAGAATTAAACTCAACATATCAAGGTCACAATTGAATCAAAGTGCAACCAAAATTTTTAAAAATTAATTGGCTTATACGTAGAAAATCAAAGATATGTATCGATTAGAGAATAATATATTACTTTAAACAGCTGTTAATGCGTTTTCTGTACTCTTATTCTCTTGCCCAAAAGATATTCATTTATTTATGAGGAGCCATCAGCGAATTTGAAAAATTACAGATAAAGATAATTTTAAAATCTAAATTATCAGACAAAATAATTTGTGTAAATCTAAAAGCTGACATAAAATATCTAAAATTTCAGAAATTTTAAAAGTGAAATAATTAACTTTTCCAAATTTAAACGTACAATATATCAACGTCGAGTTGTTTGGCCAATATATTAAATTTTTTTTAGTGGTTTCTAACCCACTTAACGTTTTCTGCTTTCCGAATCTGTAATCAAATTTGTCGCATGTGCCTTTAGTTTATGAGTTACGGAGGGTTCAATTTGGTTTAATGCTATTTTCGAAACGATTACTTATTTGTGGGATGTAACTTGTTCAAATAAGTATCCTAGCGAGGTCACTCATTTTCTGCCTCTTTTTTACAAATAATGTAGCAATTTACACGTGAGTTGGTTTATACAAATTTGTCTAAGAAAGTGTGATACATACAAAATGAAAATTTGCTTTTGATTGAAATATGAAATAAGACATCTTGACAGGATACTTATTTGAATAAGTTAGGTTTCAGAAATAGGTATTTATTTCTACAAGTGCTAGTATGTAGTTCATTTAACATAAATACATATTTTAAGTTGTTACAGCAATAAATAATTACAATAATAGCAGTTTTTTAGTTACACTTGATAAACCCATGAATTTATCGAGTATAGTTGCATGTAATGATGTCAGCAAGAAATAAGAAAATATTGATGAAATAACTGAAGGGGGAAATTTTTAAACTTAAAATTTGTATTTATATGATTTTAGTATGTTCCGAAGATTGTAAGAGAATCCAATCCAGTTTCGAACTGATGAGCTTATGATTATGAAAAATCAATCTTCTCATCAGGCCGCGGCGACTGGACTGATTATACCACAATTTATATTCTATGTATACAGAATGTGCTGTGCGTTAAGTACTAGCGAATCGTACTAATACAGATGAAATCTCTTACAATTTTTCTTCTTCACAATATTCACACAGCTCTATTTCTGTGTACGCTAATTTTTACTTTTTATAAATTTTTTGTTGAATGTTAATTAATTCATGTAATTTCTAATATGCTACCGGTGATTAGACCATTTTAAGTGTGTTTCGATTAACACGAGAAGTATATTAGTATTTACGAACAGTAATTCAATTGTATTTATGTCAAATACACTACATATTCGCGCTATATGAATTTTTTTTTTTTTTCGGTTTACATAGAATAAAAGTAATTTAAAGTTTATCGAGTTCTAGTGCAGTTCTCATGGAAATACGGCTTTTGAACTTTTTATTGATGTATTTTGTTTGTTCTACGTCCATAAATTTCTCTGGCAATGTAACTACTGTTTTTAAAATAAAATTCTAATTTAGTTTATCCTTGATCTAGCTAATAGAAAAACATTAATTTTGTCCGCGTGATATTGATTACACTCACCGGCAAGGAAACAATCCACCCTATAAAAAATTGTTTTTGATGCGAATATCTTTTGAACCGCGCTTTGTAGCTGGAAACTTGAAACCAAATTAAAGTCAAGGTCATTTACAACAATCGTAGAAAATGTGGGTAAGACCTACTTTTTCTAAACAAGTTGTTGAGGTTTTCGACTTTTCAAACAAAAACCAAACGTGTAAAAAATTTTGGTTAAATTTTTAACATACATAAACACAACAACAAAATCAAAATCACCAATAAAAAAATTTTAGTACCTAGTATTGGAATATGATGTTTGAAATTTCCAAAACTAGTTTTTGACAATCCGGACTGGTACTCCCTTTAAAAGATCTCTTAGAGTATCTCCAAAGATTTCATCGCATATTTTGGTTGGATTGGTTGTTTTCTTCTAAATTGGTGTATCTCCATTATTTTGTATGTTATCCTGGAAAAAATTGCAAGTGCGCAAAATACACCAAAACTGGTCTCAAAACCGAAATAATTTTCAGTTTTCCAGAGAAACCATTCAACATTAATGGAAACAACCGTTTTAATAGTGGAAAATCAGGAAAGACACCGTTTATCGATTTCATTAAATCTAACTCTGTTTTAGCAAAACCGACTGTTATAACTATTTTTACTTAAATATGCATATTCTCGAAACTCAAAAGTTGGTGCTTACACCGAGAAAGAACTTAAGCGACGATATACTAAAATTTTAATTTCAAGTTCAAAACCAAATCTAGAAACCAATTTGGAGAAAAATTAATTTAAATAATTTTATTATCATTCAAGGAAAAATCTAAATTTATGTAAATCTCAATCGGAAGTTACGTTTCATCAAATCACGCACCCCAACATCACGCTATACTATACACTGTAATTGGCCAAATCACAATATTTTTAATTTTTCCTCGTAAACTCGAGGTAGTAAAAATAAAAACCCATAAAATGTGTTCATCTTTAAAGTGTACTCAGAAATACATACAACTTAAAAACACATTGAGTTAGTAAATATAATTAGAAATTACAATTCTTGTATAATGTTTAAAAATCACTGCAAACATTTTTTTTTGTTTTTATTTACAAAATAATAATTAAAAAAAAAAAAATTTAATTTTGTTTACAGAAAACTAATTAAACTAAATCTATTTTTATCTCACTGTTGTAGTAATTAGTAATTACTTCGCAGAAAAAACGGCTACTGTACGAGTTTGTATTTAGATTTACATAATAATCTGTTTATGGTGGTACAATAATATTAGTTCGATAACTAGCTATCGAGTCCGACAAAAAAAATTCTACTGTGCACCGGTAATTTGTATAATCCTAGTTATTAGATAATTGCATTATGATTACAAGTTGCTATGGTAGGAACTAGTTACTCATATCGAATTAAGTTAACGAACGTCTCAATTCTCGTCTGACCTGTTCCCAAAATTAAAGTTTATATTAATAAGCATAAAAATATCATTGATGCCATTCTAATTTTGAGGATCTGGTTGGTATAGATTGATCACAAATACAAATAAATATGAACATGTGACTTACCAAGCTTTCAAATATTTACCTTTAACACGATAAAATTGATAACCATGTGGCGTGCATAAAATACCAAAACAAAAAAAATAGATAATGACAACAAATACATATGAGAAGCAGAACCAGTAAATTCATTCATGACAACAATTATTCTAACATTTATGAGTGCGTCACAATAAAGTCCAATGCGCCTTTCATTCTTTTATTGTGCTCTCGCAGTCTGTAATTTTGTAAAGCTGTATTAGTTGATATTAGATATGTAACAATGGTTCTATTATACATGCGTATAACGCGCGATAGTAAAAAACTAAAAACTGTGCATACATAACTGGCAACCCTCAATTATACAGAATGCTGAATTGTATAGCCTCAATATTTACAAATTAATTTGTATTTCTCGGTATTTTACGATTACTTGTGTGAGTAGAACTTAAGTAATTTTCCATTAACCCTTTCTTTACTATTTCATACCAAATATAATTTGCATATGGAAAATTTATGTTTATCGATTAAAACATGTGGTTTTATGTTCTACGTACATATATGTGAAACATGAAAGGGTGAGTGTAAATATTGCTAATAAAATCATTGATTTAAATAATTATTTATAATAAAAAAAAAATCTGGTTTGAGAAAAATGTTTTCAAGTTCAGCAGCGTAAGTCGGCGCGTGACCACAAACCTATACAAGCTGCATCAGTTAAATTCGGAGTTAACAAAAATTATGCTTTACAAAAATATTTGTTGAAACCCATTTCAACTGGATCAAAATTCACTTGTCAGATTAAATAAATTACATAAACCAAAATTATTGATTTCACATATTTTATTTCAAATTGTATTACGATGAACTGATAGATACCCCTCCCACCATTGCCATATTTCGACACAAAATCCCGTTAAACCCCTATCTCTTTGACGTCACATTTTCCCAATCCATTGAATCCAAAACAAAAAGTGTTAAGCATTATCGCATTAGTTTAATTAGTTTGGTAACGGTTTTATTTAACAACTCAATTCAAGCAGTCGTGTATTCTTTGTCACACAAACTAAGTCAAGTTTTAATATTCCTACTAAATATTAGTTGATTATTTGAGTCACTGCTTACGACAATAGTCATTTCAAATAGCAAAAAATAGTTAAAAATTTGGGAACAGCTGTTATTGCAATTGACGAAGCTAGGGGTATATGTTATAGGACTTGGGATGGTCGTTGTAAAGCATAAACAAGAATGAGACTTTGACGGATTAACAATGAAAAATGTAATCGACTTAAAAATATTAAGTGTTAGAGTCAACATTTAACCGGCAAATAAAATTTCCCCTCTAGTCGTATGTTTAGAATTTGAAATTTAAATCGGAATTTTAGAATAATGGGATTATTGTAAATTTCGTTTTTTCAAAATCTTTCGTATTTTCAAATATCAATTTTAAATTTCGATAAATTCGTCGAATTTCTAAGTAAATAGAAATTTTTTTTGTTCGAAATTTCCGATTTTTAAAAGAGAAACTGTTTTGGAATTCTCAATTATTCTCAAAATTAGCAAACTATTTGAAATTGAAGTTTAATGTATGTTGTTCTGAAATTTCAATAACAAATTTAATTAAAAATTTAAATTACTTGGAAGAATTTCGAATTTTGGTAGATAGAAATTTGAAAATTTAAAATAATTAATTTAAACTTCCAGCGACCCTATTCTTGAATTCAACATCAATTTTTGATCAATCTTGCCTACATTCATAAAAACGTTCGGAAATTACAAATCACATATTTTTGAATTTTCCGTTACAACCAAACCCTAACGGAGGCAAGTTCCGCAAATATTTTGATATTTGGAGAGATAACTTGTGTGGAGAAAAAAAAATGTAATTTGAGTAAAATATCTCTGAGCTCAGTAATCACGGAGAACCGTTATATGTAATTAGTTTTTAGCGGAAAACAAAACGTTGGCAACTTTGAATAGACATATCTTAGGCATTCATACCCGATTTAGAAGTTTAATAGATCATTGGAAAGGTATTTGTACGTACTTTTTAAGACTATACACTATAGTGTTTAGGAACAAAAAATTCCTCGAATTTTATATTCAAATATTTGGCAAAGGATGTTTGACGTTGATACATATCGTGATCTCTTCAATTTCTAAATATTTACCAAAATTGTCCTGGAATATTCTAAATGGAGAAATACATATCTCAGTGAACTTATGGAAGTTTGGTTAAGCGGATTATTATCATACAATGTTTTCGTAGCAGAATTCAGCAAGCAGTTTGCTACCTTGATTTCTCATGACCTTATAGCAAATAAGCAAGCTGATTATCTAGCTACGCGGAAACAACTTGGCAAGCATATTTTTATACCACTTTACCGTTTTTTAGATGTGCTGTTCAAGGATGATACTAGGTCTAGCACAGAGTACTATTCACTAGTTTGCTGCAAGCTGGACTTTGTAAGGAAGAGAACGATGAAGTGCTGCATCAAAGCCTCGTCATAATCGCTGAAAGATTGAAACACAACTACAAAGCTGTGTATGAGTTTCATGAGGAGCTATTTCAATTCCTGAATGAACGATTTATCACCATACACAAAATAATATCTTCGGGCAGCACAAAAACCAGAAGAACTGCTTTCAACTGGGCTAGTACAAGGCAAGTCATGGTTTCGATACTGAATGGCACTTCTATGCAACAACTCATGGCAAAGGTCCTTACGGCGGTATTCGAAGCGTCTTCAGCGACCATACACTGTTCAAATATCGTCGGCTAAGCAACTTCTCCATTAAGCTTTAAATACTGAAGCAAAGCTTACTTTTAACATTTTTACTGTTCAAGAATACAAAAGAGTGGCATGATTACTGGCAAAAAAGTTTGCAGTCAGAAGAACTCGATATTACCTTAACTTTGTTCCCATTCCGCAGCCGATTTTCGAGCTCAGATAGTTTTGATACTTTTAGATTGAAGTACACTCATAAAATTTACATTAACTTAATTCGTAAGAAACACAAAATTATAGAAATTTGTAGTTCCACTTTTAAATTTCGCTTTTTGTCCTGGTAATGTAAATAGGAGTAGGCGTTTGACGGTAATAAAGAGCAATGACACTTTATGGTATTCTTGACTAAGCTAATTAGTCTTATATTTTTGAATAGGTGTCATCCGTGGTTTAATAATTCGAAAACATTCTTCTGTGCCTATAGTGTTTTAGTGATTTGGGTACTTTTAATTGGCTAAACATCACTGAAACAATTTCTTAACAATTGAAATACTTTCGTCTGATAAATAGTCTTTTTAATATTACGGTTCCCACTTCGAAGAAGAACAAACTCTAATAAATATACAAATTCTTAACTGAAAGAACTTTAGCATGTTTGAAAAATGAATGAAAAACTTTTGAGTTGTTTCTAGACTACTTATATATATATATATATATATATATATATATATATATATATATATATATATATATATATATATCCGCTCCAACAAGCAATTGTATAAGCCAGACGAGATTGTAGAAGCGAGAAATACAAACATCTTAGGCTTCCTATATAACACTGTGATCTTATTCTAAAAAGACTCCTGTTACAAAGAATAAGCTGATTTTGTACATTGTTTACATAAATTTGAAACTTTAATCCAACGTCTAAAGTAACCTCTAGATATTTATAGAACTCAACATAATCAATTTTGATACAACTATTGAGACAGTTCCGATCGCGAAAAGTTGCATTATGTCTATTTTAACAGTTAGAAAGAAGAAGGGTTTTGTTTGGTTTTGATTTGGGAAAAAGCACGGCTTAAGAAATGAATGACAATTGAATCAATGTCTTATAAGAGGTAAGTCCCGCTTCAAATGACCTACGATGCTACAATCTCAGACTGGGTTTTACCACTGTTTACCAAAGCCATATCATCCGTAAATGCAACAGTGGTTAGGTTAAGATTAAAAAAAAATACCTTTCCAACGAGTTATTAATCTTGAAAATCAGGTAAGAAATGCCTGTATATTATACACGTATATTCAATGATGTCCGAGTTTGGGTTTCCGCCAAAAACGAATTATAACAGTACTCCGTGAATATTGAATCCAGAGAGTTTTTACTCAAATTAAATTGTTTTGTTCTCCATACACGTCATCTCTCCAAATATCAAGACATTTGTAGAACTTGCCTCCGTTAATGTGTTTTTGTTTTGAATGATTGTTTACTAAAAGCCAGTATGCAGTTTAAGTGAAATGTAATTTCCACTAGTCTTCACTGGTCACTGGTAAACAAAACAGTTTGTGTATTTTCAAAAATTTTTAGTTCGCATAACTTTAAGTTGCAAATTTTTGATTTAAAAGTTTGAAATTGACTGAAGTAGGTGATTGGAAAAAGGTAAAATAATCTCATATGAAGATAAAAACTTAGTGGAAAATGTGTAGAGCTAAAATACAGACATCTAAGTTATAATAACAAAAGTTTAATTTCGCCAGATGAATTAAAGTGACACTTTCATTTTTGATTTCGGTTCTGCTAGTTTTAATGTAAAATTTTATTTCATGTCGAATTGAAAACTCACGAGGTGATCAGAACTTCGATCAGAAAAATTAATACGTACGGGACCTCAATCAAACCTGCAACTCAACTCCCAAATGAATCCCTAAATGAACCCATTAATCCCTTACGCAACCCCAATTCAACCTCCAACTCAACCTCTAACTCAATCACCAGCTCAACCTCAAACTCGACCTGCAGCTTAAACCCGAACTCAAACACAAAGAAATCCCCAATACCTCTTGCTCAATCCCAACTCAGCGCCTCACCCAACTACAACCCAACACTCAACTCAACCTCAAACTCATCGCCTAACTTAAACGTCAAATCACAATGAAAGTTATACATCGAAGGCTGGTACAAAATTTGAAGTAAATCGGTTAAATAGCACTTGACATGTAATAACAACCATGTTGAAAAGGTAGTTTTGACCAAAAAAGTTTCAGGCAGCCATAGTGGAGTAAGTCTAAAATAGACGTAAATTATTGGAAATTTAAAATTTTCTCTCGAGGATACATATATTCTTAAAGGTCTAAACTTTAAGAATAACCAAAACAAATGATTTTTTTTTTTTTTTTTTTTTTTTTGTTTTATAAAATTCTAGACCAGAATATGGTCTTAAAAACTACATGCATTTACATGAGCTTAACTCAAAGTTATTTCTAACTCAACATTCAACACAACTCCAAATAAATCCATAACTGAACATCTTATGGTTTAGAAATACACTAATTTTAACGATTTTAGGTTTGAATACCGAATTCAAAAACATTAAAACATTAACTTATAAAAACCCAAATTATTATTAAGCTCATTAAAGTTAAATAGTTAAAAATTACAGTCCTTGGCGAAAAAACTTGTGCACCTATTGAAACCACATAATTTTTAGAAGTCGATTGCAGTGTTTAAATTTAAGAAAAATATGCCCAGTTCTAGCTATATAGGTGGCTCTGTAAGATTGTTGCCTAGTTTCAATGACTGCGATTGCGGCAGATTTTTCTTTGTCGCTGGTATCCTTTCCACCCGTTTTCTCGAAAAGAGAATTTGATAATCTTACACAGAATTTTACTTTAACACATTTTGTTTTCTGTTCTCCTTTAAGTTTGCTTCTACTTTTTTTATGCGACGTGCAATTCATTTTCGAGGTCTACATTTTAAGTACATTTAACCGATCGCTTGAGCGTGGCTGTGTGCTTTTCTTTACAGCGAACAGAGTATGACTCGTTTGTTAAGTTTAGTGTTTTGTTAGTTGTTATTTAAAAGTGTTGTTCTGTCCACAGTAAGTGTGAACGAACCATTCAACAATAAAAATTAGTTTTTTTTTGTGTTTTGTTTACGTGATATTTCGTCATGTTTTGAGATATGTTTAACATTTTTATCTCACGTACAGTAGTGTTAAAGTGAAATTTTGTGAAAGAAAGGACATCAGCGACAAACAAAAATCTGGTACAATCGCTGTCATTGAAACTGGCCAACAATCTTATAGTGGCATAGCCATTTATCACTTGTACTGGCATCACATTTATCACTTGTAAAAAAAGTAACTTGGTGTAAATCAACAACAATAGAAATTCACCTGTATAAGACGAAACGATTGAACAAGGCGTATTTATTGTTAAAAATTATTTCAAATTTGGTGAAAGTTATGCAGAAGTTGTAAGAAAATTTCGTACAGTATATGAAAGAGAAAATTGTTCGTCAATTGAGCCCATTCAAAAAATAGTTGCAAAATTTGTGGAAACTGGTTCGGTAAAGAATTAAAAATAGCAAATATACCATCTTTGTGGTCGTTTAGAAGAAAATATTGTAGCTGCAAGTGCTAGTGTTAATGAGAGTCCAAAACATCAATTCGTGATCGTTCAGAGCAATTACACATTTCACCAACCTTTTTACTTCAGAATTCTGCATAAAGATCTTCATTCGAAGGCATACAAGATTCAGATAACTCAAAAACTAAAGCCATCAGACTTTGAATTACTTCGTCAATTCTTTAATTGGGCCGTACAAAAAAAAACTTGAAAATGCCAATATTTAAAACAAAGTGATTTTTACCGATGAAGCAAGTTTTAAACTGGGCAAAATTGTTGAATCTTGGGTGAAGAAAATCCACGAGATTGCTCAATGGAAAACCGAAGCATCCACAGAAAGTGATTGTCTGGTGTGGTTTTTGGTCTGGTGGTGTAATCGGGCCATAGTTTTTGGAAAACGAAGCTGGGATTGCTGTTACTGTAAGTGGACCTCGATACCGGAATATAATTACGAATTTTAAGGAGTATGGATGTCTAAAATATGTCGTTTGATATTATCCGCGTATACACTTTGGTAATCGAATAATTTCTCGAATAGGGAACATTAATTGGCCGCCTAGATCTTGCAATCTAACCCTCTACATTATTCCTATGGGTTTATTTGAATATTCAAAAGTCTATGCCAACCATCCACAAACAATTTATGACCTAAAGGAGAATATTAATTATTCTACTTAAGAAATTGAACCGTCATTATGCCAGTATTGTTAAAAGAATGGTAGCTTGCCGTACAGTCGCAGGAGGTCACTTACAAGAAATTATTTTTCATTACAAAACCGGAACCTTTGTACTATTATTTAAAATAAAAATTTAGATAATTTTCAAATAATTTATGTGTTTTATTAAAAATTTAAAAATTACAAATTGAAACACTCTTTATAACGATTCAAGAAATAAAATGTCGAAAAAAATCCCACCAATTAAAACGTAAAATTTAGAGAGGATTTGTTAAAGTAGACGTGGGGCTAATTATCATGTTTTTACGTGTATTCGAGCATAGATATTTTCCTGGTTTGTTTCCTTTCTACCTTTAAACCAATTTTAGTTTTCAGGAAAGGGGAACGAGAAAAAGAACAAACTGAAGCAACAATTCTCCCGGGTAAATAGCCTGAATTACCCTGTTTACACGAGTATACTTATATCAGCTGTTTCTTTTTTCGTATCTTCTTCCAGCGCTGAAACTACTTTTCAGTTTGGTTTTAAAACCTTTTATTTATTTTGGCATGAACCTTGATTGTCGGTCTGTTCGTATCGATATTTAAGATCCTTTTTAACCAACTTTTCCACATCATAGAAAGCTGAGCTTTTGTGCGGAGATCAGTCTCATGGAACATTTTAATTTATTTAATTTTGAAGGAATTTTTCGAGTAATTTTCAAACGCTAACTTACAAATAAAAGGTTGCATGCAAAAAACGAAGTTTATTTATCCCAGTTGTACTATGCGTGAGTAATCGAGAAATATTACTTGAGATGGTAAATAAAATCGGAAATAAACCTTGAGTAAATTCACAATAAATTTTGACCATTAAATTAGACCATTATAGTGTAATTTAATGGTTGAATTTTACTGTAAAGGTACCCAAAGCATATTTCCGAAAACGCCAAATATTCGCTTATTTTCGTTCTTTTTTTACGAACTATGGTATACTGTGATGATGAGGATCTCTCGTACAGCAGGGTTGCTACTTTAAATCAATTTTTCAGTTCTGTTTTCTCCTTTTCAATCATGAATAGTAACCAGAAATTCATGGATTCTATTCAGTAACAAACGACTAGTGAGCGAACAATAATAAAAATGAAAGAATCGATCTACTGAATAGAATAGAAATATATTTTTCTTCAGTGAATCATTTGCAAACTTTTTTGATGTATTTGTGGGGCTATAACGAGAATCGAGTTCCGACCGTGATAATTTTAGAAAGACCATTTTTTCTTACGAAAATAGAAAAACTCACTTTTCTATTATTTTGTTTCACTCTTCCCTTTGTTCGAATAACAAATAAAATAACACATAGTATTCTATTGAATGAATGAGAATAATCTTTCATTTTTCTTTATTCGATGCTAAATGAAAATTATCAGAATGTGTTTCGTTTTCTACTCACTATTCTAGTTTTAGAACTCGTCATTTATTCTAAATACTAAACGCATTAGCACAAGCAAAAATGTCCGATCGGATTTTAAACCAATATTTCCAATTTTTAGCAAGATTGTTATCTCTACTATGAAAATACCATTAAAAAATAGTTGGAGTTTGTGAAAGCCACCAGAGCACTACAAACGAATTTCGAAGTATTGGCCGACAAATATCAAAAATGCGTTTAACTTTAATGAAAATTTTGTAATTTCTAAAAAAAAAATGTAATACTTTGCTGGTTTTCATAAATGCAAAATAAATTTTAATAATTTTGTCATCGTAGAAATAACAATTTAGTCAAACATTTTTTATGTGGCAGTGCCTCAACATTAATTTGATGCATAAATATACCGGAATGAACCGGTTTAAAAATAAATTCTTAGAGGACGGATGAGTGGAATCGGCTATTGCTGGAATCAGTCAAAAAAAGCTTCTATTGACCGAAAATAATTTTAGAGATTTTGATTGCCAGTAATTTTATGATTACTTCATTAATGATAAAACATTTCTGAAAAAATTAGAAATTCTGAAAAATAATGCGAATGAAGTTTATCCTAAAATTAGAATGTGTTTAAAAAAGCATACATTCGGGCGAATTTATTATATGCACAAAGAAAAATTCATTAAAATCAAATATTTGAACTTAATGCTGAAATAACAAAAATCCAAATACACAAATTTTTTTAAGAATTAAACTATTTGAGATTTCACAAAACTAATCCCATTAAATTTAATAACGGATCAAGGAGTTTACCTATTACCTAATCGACAATGTTTGACAATTGAAATTTTAATCTTATCCATCTGTAGCTTGTCCGCTAAAATTTCGTATTGGGTTAACCTATTGGAAATTCGATTATTCGAAA
Source organism: Tipula vernalis (assembly GCA_958295665.1). NCBI lineage: Eukaryota > Metazoa > Arthropoda > Insecta > Diptera > Tipulidae > Tipula > Tipula vernalis. Next base: position 290,781,074 of record OY282559.1, on the reverse strand, counting down.
ACTTAAAAACTTTGTATATTATGCATATCAAAGCAAATCGATATCTTAAAATTTTCTTCTATCGGCAGACATCTCACTATGATTTTTCGATAGGTCTATGTGTGTAGTATAATCATGCATGTTTGCTAAAATTTCATATTGGGTTTACCTATTGAAATATCGATTATTCGAAAACTTGAAAATTTGGATATTATGCATATCTAAGAAAATCGATATCTTAAAACTTTTTTCTATCGGCAAACAAGTCACCATGATTTTTCGATAGGTCTGTGTATGTAGTATAATCATACATATTTGCTAAAATTTCATATTGGGTTTACCTATTGAAAATTTGGATATTATGCGTATCTAAGAAAATCGATATCTTAAAACTTTCTTCTATCGGCAAACATGTCACTATGATTTTTAGATAGGTCTATGTATATAGTATAATCATGCCTATTTGCTAAAATTTGATGTTGGGTTTACCTATTGAAATATCGATTATTCGAAAACTTAATAATTTGGATATTATGCATATCAAAGAAACTCGATATCTTAAAACTTTCTTCTATCGGCAAACATCTCACTATGATTTTTCGATAGTCTATGTATGTAGTATAATCATACATATTTGCTAAAATTGCATATTGGGTTTATTAACTGAAATATCGATTATTCGAAAACTTGAAAATTTGCATATTATGCATATTATTAGTATGTATTATAATCATGCATATTTAGTAAAATTTCGTATTGGGCTTACCTATTCAAATATCGATTATTCATCCTATTTGTCTAAACTTCACCTACTTTGTCTAATCTCCATCCTATTTGTCTAAACTTCTAATTAATATAATATTTTTAAACTGAACTGAATTTATCTCTAATTCACATATTCACATGATTCGTTTTTTGTTTGAAGTTAAAATATTTTTTCATATTTGTTCTTGAACGGCTAATCTTAGTTTTTGCCGAGTGATAAATGTTAAACATACTATATGCACCATAGTTTTTTTAGCGAATAAATTGGCTACAAAAGGTCAATTTAGTAATTTAAAATTTCACCTTCCACAATTCATTTTAATATTGTTTTAATGAAATTTTAAATTTTTGCATCTTATACTCTTCTCTTACTCTGACGATATGGTAACCCTATGTAGTGATGCACTCAGATCTGCATTCAAAACACATGTGCTTTATGCTCTTTATTTTTTGACATTTATTTAATTTGAATGTCACAAAATAATTAATTTTTACTCTCCATCTTGGCACTTGTCACACAAAGCTTATTTTATGCCAACAAATTAAAAAAATGATTGAATAAAAGAAAAAGTATACAAATTGTACTATTAGTGTTTGTACTATTACAATAGATTTGTTTTCTTTTACGACTTAATGTAGCCTACCGATGCGCAGCAAAATTAGAAATAGAGACAACATGCAGAATTCTGCTTGGTTTGCAGAATACAACAGCAAGCAGCGTGCAGTTCTATATTTTCTAACATTTATTTGATACATATTTAATTTTAATGTATAATTTTTTTAAAATGAATAATGCCTCAATTTTGGCAATTGCCACACAAAACACACCGTCAACAAATAAAAAAAAATTGATTGAAAAGAAAAGTAAATAAATTGTACTAGATTTGTCTCTTTTTACGAATTGTAGTCTACTGATTCGCAGCAAAATTAGAAATAGAGACAAGTCTAGTCCTCTTCTTCATGTCTAAACTCCAAATTAACTAAATTTTTAAAACTTACTAGTGTAAGTGTTTATAACTGAAATCCAAGGATGTCTCTGAATTTTCGTGTAATTTGTTTTCTAACATAAGAAATGCAGAGAAAGTAATCAACTTTGCAAAATGTTAATTGTGTTTGTTGAAATAGTCGGTGAATAAAAGCAATCACTTAAAATTATTGTTCAGAGACAAATAAAATGAGATCCAGGGTTAGGAGTTTTTGAAAAATCATGTAAAGCGGTCGATGAGAAAACGGTTTATTCAATGTTACTTTTGGCCGCATATTGGGTTAAAACCTTAGTTTAGCCAAATGAAACACTCCGCCCAAACAGAAACAAAAAACCATCATTCCATTCGAGTAAAAAATATTTTTCAATTCCTTTTTATATATGAAAAATACAAACATACATTTTCGATGTATTCTCTGCAAGGTCACGTTAACTCAATAAGAATTTCAAAAAAACAATACAAAACTATGCATATCGTTTTCCTTTTCTTTCTTGCAACATTTTATATTAAAAAATTTGATTAAAACATGTACTAAACAATTCACAAAAATTGAATTTATAAAGTTGCGATTTTAGCCCGAATAAAACACCTAAAGGAATATATAGGAGGCTTTAGTTCGAAACTCAACAAAAATTGTAAACTTTTATTGAGTAGGTCCAGTGCTGGGATGTTCTAACATCACTATTTTCGATATTCGATATAAGTACGCTTTATGTCTCTTTTTTCAAGAACAAAATCGCATTATCTTTCACTTATTTAATGACGTTTTTCCTATTATTGTCTAAATATTTTCGATTCAGCCTGCTATTTCTTCATCACTTTATCACTACAAAAATTTTTTGTGATACTTAGTCGATTATGTTGAAAAAGGATAGTAAAAAAATTTATTCTAATAGGCTGAGATCGCAATAGATGAGCGTAATTGAGGAAGCGATATAATGGGCAACTTTGTTCATGAAAAAAGAGACATAAAGCGTATCGAATATCGAAAATAGTGATGTTAGAACATCCCAGCACAGGTAGTCATTTCATTATTTTGTTAAAAATAATAAAAAATATGTTGTTCTCCGAATTGTATTGCCACAACAAATCAGTTCGCATCATAGAGCAATTGCAGTGCATATGAACTGAATATGAATCGTAAATAATTAGAAAATCAATATGAAAAATTTATTTTTTACCACCCTCGCATGTAAAGAGTAGGTACAATAAAAAAAAATAAACGAAAAACCTAATATTTGTATGTACGACACGTCATCCCAGGTAAAAACACGCGACCACGAGGGAAGTTTCCACATAAATTTTCCATTTCATTAATTTACAATAAAAAGTCACAAAAAAGTGTGTTCAGCTTGAAATTTGAATGCCTGTAATTTTGTCAAGCATTAAATCTCAATGCAAAACTAAAACGCAGAAATACATTTTTTTTCCTATAGTTTTGCTGATTTATTATTATAAATACAAATATTATATTATGTATGTGACCTTTAAGAAAATCTATATCGAATATGAAAATAGATTTTAATTTTTTTTTTTTTGTACTTATAAAATATGAAAAATAATATACTTGGCGCCTCAATTTATTGAAATATAAATAAATAAAATAAAATGTATATAGAATAAAATATAATAAATGGTTTATAAGCTTACCTCCACCATTCTGTTGACATAAGTATGGAAAACGCCATATATTTCCCAAACCGACCGAATATCCAATAATACTGAGAAAAAATTGCATTTTACCCGACCAGGCGGCCCGATCGGGATCATTTGGTATACCATCACCAGAACCGATTGAACTGCGTGGTGGCGGTGACAGCACAATTGTTACACCGTGAGTACCATCACCGCGTGCTCGTGTATTTAATGGCGCTAACTCATGACCATTACGTGGCGGTGTCTCAAGTTTGGTTGCCATAATTTAAAAATAGCACACAAACAATTAATGCAACCGTTTGATCCTGAATTGTATATAGTTTGGTATTTATTGTTATTATGACGATTATTGATTATTTGGCGATTTTCCTTATTTTACACAAGAAAATTCACATTGATTTAATTAATATTATTCTGCAAAGAAAAATAAATTTAAATAAATCTATTAATAAAATCGAATCTTTATATTATATTTTATAATATGTACTTATAAAAAGAATACTAATTTACATATAAAACGGAAATTAAAAAGAAAATCTAATGTTTTTATTAGCCAAAATCTAAAGTAACAACTATTTAATATATGAGATTAGCGCCAATGCTGATTATATAGTATATTATTCATCGCTTTGTGATTTAATTAAATTTTGTAATTTAGTAATTAGCTGATGCATCATACAACAAAATTAGTCAGTAGAAAATTATTAGAAATTTATTGTATAGTAAGCAGAATAATATATTCGACCAAATTTCTTAAAAATTGTAGTTCTAAATTATAATAATAGTAGTTTGCTAAAAAGCGATGGAAAAGAGCAAATGTAGGTACTCTTCTTGCTAGTGCACTTGCTTTATACGTCTACTTAATTGAGAAACAAATTTTAAAAATAACTAAATGTGACTCAAGTAATTATGAATTGGTTTTATATAACGTGGTTGCACTATTTGAGGCAGTGATTCACAAATTAGTCACTACACGCTGAAACAAGTAACTAGAGTACAGTTTACTATTTTTAACGAAGATTCACAATCTGTACGAAAAAAAAAAAATCCTCGAATGACCTTGAAAACGATCTTGAATTATTCTTGTGTATGCCCAATTTTTGGTCAAATTGAGTTAGATGGGTAGTTATGAAAATTATTACACCAGCTTTATACACATTTGTCTACATCCAGCCATTTAAATTTTTTTGTCTAGGTCCATTGAAAACCTGTGTAAAAGTTTAATTTCAAAAATTTGTGATACTGTTTTTTTCTATGTCCTAATTAAATGTAATGTATGGTGTTCAAATTTGTATCAACATAGATTGTTTATACGGAGGGAGAAATTATCGAGAAATTTTGCAAGTTTTCAGTTTCGAAAACGTCGAAACGTTGAACGTCGTTCACGGTTGTTTTCTATTTATAGAAAGTAATGTAAAGTGTAATTAGCATTTTCAGTCGCTATAGCCTGATGAGATTGACTGGTAAAAAATTAAATTTTTCGTTATTCACACTCAGATCGAAACTGAAAACTTGCAAAATTTCTCGATAATTTCTCCCTCCGTAAAAAATAATTATTTGGTCAATTACCGATAAAACCTAACATTTCAAAATAGATTGTTTATGTCCCACATCGATCTCTTTCACAAAATTTAGCGGCAAAATAGATTTTGCTTAAGCAAAAGTGAGATAAATGTGTATCCGTTTTTGTTTTTTTTTTTATTGTTACATATTTTATTTTTTTATTTTATAATCTCGCGGTTTTTCATAGTTAGTCAAAATTTGTTTCACAGATGAGAGTGACACGTTATGAAAATACAGAATATTTTGATTAAATTTTACACATTCATAAAGGGTATACTATGTAAATAATTATGAAAGTCTCTTTACTGTAGAAAAATATTGGTAATTACATCAATCTAATTACGGGTTTTTGGTAATATAAGCCGCATTTCTCAACGTTTCAACGTTTCAACATTTTCTTCATGTCTCAAATGTCAATTTTCTGTTTCGTTTCGTTTTGAATCTGCCTGTTCTTATACGTATTGTATTCATCATATTTGCATCATATTCTTTCTCGCTCCTTCCCTCTACCAATGAGAAAAGAATATGATGAATACAATACTCATGTGAACAGGCAGAATGAGTTCGATATTTAATTTTATTGTTCATTTCACCTACCAACCACTTAATACAAAATTATTGTTCACCTACATTTTAATAGCTGAACTAATTTTTAGATCACCATTTGTAATCAAATGTTGTTGTTGTTGCTTTACATATAAATTTTGATTTGATCCATATCATCATGCGTCAAGAAATGCAGCTGTAGTCTTCAATATGCTGATTTTTTTTTAGAATCAAGAGAATTGGTTACAATGAATTTAAATCATATATTTTTAAGTGACGAGTAAATTGTTCTTATTTTATTTCTTATACAAATTTTGAAAATACTATTATGTTTGTTACAGTGAACTCGACACAAACAATATAATAATAGAAATGATGGATTTAGAACAAAACGCTGATGCAAGAATGGAAGAAGCTATTTCTGCACAAAAACTGCAAAATCAAAATAATTAAAGGAAACAAAATATTGTAGTTCTAAACCCAGCAGCTGTATTCTGAAAAAACGTAATTAGGTGATTTACGTTTTTTTTTTCGACAATTAAAAACGTGAATTGCAAAATTAACGTTATTTAATATTCTGATTGAAGAAAACGTGCACCTTTCCGACGTTAAAAAAACCCACGTTTTTTGAAACGTTTTTCGTTTTTTATAATAATAAAACAAAAATAATTTGGTTATTGTTAAGTGGTAGAGCTTAACAATAATAATAATTCAGTACACAGGACAGGCAAGATAATAAGCAGAGCACTGCAGTGGTAATCAAACAGCGAGACAGAGGATATGTTAAGATGGCTTGAAGTAAACCAAACTAACAGTCATAACTTATTACCAAATATTTTTAGTTTAATTGTTGTTCATTAAACTTCAGTTAGATTTCATTTAAAAGATTCACAAGAAATTCGAGCACGATTTGGCCAATCCGACAATGTTATTAATTATTATGAATATATTGATGTTATATATTATTAATCCAGTGAAAGTATTACTATATATAGTGCATATATTATTGTCGCCTGTTGCTGTTATATTCGCAAACAGACTTGTGTACTATTAAAATCGTTGTCAAATGGCCTAATTTGACAGACCATTTTTTCTGTTTTCCATATGAATTTGACAAAAAAGAAACGTTCACGTTAAGGAACATCACGTTACCCGTCATGGTTTTTTTACTTGTTTTTTTTTTCAGAATACAGCTGCAGGAAACAAAACATTCGGCAGGTGAATCGGCAGAATATTATATCGCATACAAAGTCTAGTGGAAAGCCCGTAAAATCTAGAAATATTAAAACAGCCGAATACCTTAAACGTAAATAGAGGTCCTTTTATTATTTATTTAGACTGTGTCCGAAACCTGTGTTAAAAAATGTTTAGTTCTAATTTTTTACATTTATTTGAAAAAACCGCACATCATCGTCATTTTTTAGTGTATTTTGGTATTATGTTTTCAAAAGCATTCTGTAGCGATTGATATTTTTTCAAATTTTGGGGAAAAAATTCTCAGCCAAATTTTTGAATTATTTTTTCCCGAAATTTCAACAAAATACCAATCGCTAAAGTATGATTTGGAAGAAATAATAACAAAATACGTTAAAACATCACAATAAATCAATTCCCAATTCCCAGGGAAAACCAGAATAGTGCCACAGGATTTTATGAATTTCAAACATAACGAACATTAATTTTTGTTCGTTATTTCATTGGGGATACGGTGTAAGACTGTGTCCGAAACATGTGATAAATATTTTTTAGTACATACTAATTTTTGACATTTACTTGAAATAATGAACATTTAACATAATTTTTGACAGATACAAAATAAACTCATTGTGGTCGCCTTTGCGTTTTATTTCAAAATAATAGGTGATCCTCATTCGACGTGTACGTACACTCCTGGACAAAATTAACGCATATTTTTTTTTTGTAATAAAAAAAATCCTGCTGGTCAAGTTTTATACTACTAGTGTCAAATTATAGCACATTTATATTTTTATCAAAAGCAAGCCAATCAATTAAAATTTTCAAAAATGCTTAATCAAGAGTGAAGTGTGTTTGAAATCCAACGCAACGATCGGTTTTTGTTCCATCTCATATCAATTATTTGTAAATGCAGTACCATTAGTTCTTGTAAATGTGTTCTAAAGCAAACACCTAAAATAAGACTCATTGTAATATGGCACCCGTTCGTGAGCTGGAGGCGGTTAAAATCGTCATGTTGTATCAGGAAGATTATACTCAAGTACAAATCGCAAGAAAATTAGGAGTGAACCAGTCTTCGGCTTCACGAATACTTAAGCGATATCGTGAGACAGGAGAGTATAAAAGAAAGCCCGGACAAGGACGTAAAAGGTGCAAAACCGAGACGAATTAGACGAAGATTAAAAGAAGCGAACCTAACTCCAAAATGGCGCGTAAAAGTTCCACGGCTTCTTCTCCGCCACAAATCTAACCGTTTAGAATTTGCTCATTCTCATGCAAATTGGGGAACTGATCAATGGGCCACTGTTCTCTTTTCAGATGAGACCAGAATTCAATTATGGAAACCAGATGGACGTAATCTTATATACAGAAGACCTGGAGAACGCTACCCACCGTGTTACGTTGCAAACTGTAAGCTTTGGTGGTGGTTCAATAATGTTTTGGGGTGGAATCAGTTGGGAGGGCTGTACGGAGCTGGTGGAGATTAGTTGGAGGATGAATGCAGTCTGGTATGTTCAGAACATTCTTGACGATCACGTTTTGCCATATGTGGGTTTCATAGGTTATGACAGTTTTGTGTTAATGCATGATAACGCTCCAGTCCATGTAGCTGCAACGGTACGACAATATCTCCAAGATATCGGCATTCGTGCACTTAAGTGGTCACCAATGAGTCCCGATCTTATTCCGATCGAACAAGTATGAGACATTCTAAAACGCCGCATTAGAGCTAGAAATCCCGCACCAGATTCGTTAGCAGGGCTGAAATTACAACGGAAGAAGAGTGGAATTTCATCCCGCAAGAAATGATACAAAGCCTTCTACGTAGTATGCACAGAAGGATGGAGGCTGTAATAAGTGCGTGGGGAGGAAATACTCATTACTAAATTAATCAAACTCAATTGTAATAAAGCTATTTTAATGCTTATAAACCGCTTTCGAAAATTAAAAAAAAAAAAATAGTTCGACACATTTCAATATTTTGCAAAGAAAAGTTGCCGCTATAATTCCATAACGCCATATTTGTGCCTCTTTTGAGAAAAATATAAATTTGGGACCATTTGATACCAATTCAACTGAAATTGACTAGCGGGATTTTCTTTTATTACAAAAAAAAGAAATATGCGTTAATTTGGCCCTGGAGTTCCATAACTGGATTCTGGTCTCATCTGAAAAGAGATTTTTCTTAAACATCCAAGTGTTTATAATTCTGTTATCGCTTCCATTTATTAGTTATGTCATAATGAGTAAACGATAGACGTAATATTATCAATTTAATATGTTCCGAAGATTGTAAGAGAATTCAATCCAGTTTCGAACTGATGAGCTTATGATTATGAAAAAATCAATCCTCTCATCAGGCCGCGGCGACTGGACTGACTATACCACAATTTACATTCTATATATACAGAATGTCCTGTGCTTTATGTACTAGCGAATCGTACTAATACAGATAAATTCAATTACAATTTTTTCTTCTTCACGACAATCACATAAGCTGTGAACGCTAATTTTACTTTTTAATTTTTGTTGAATGTTAATTAGTTGTTTTAGAAATTACAAGAATTAATTAACATTCAACAAAAATTAAAAAGTAATATTATCGCCTTAGCTAACAGAATCAATGATTAGAAGAATATAAATTTTGGAAGTGGGGTTATGCTTTGTGTATGAGTATCGGTGAAGAGAATCTGATTATCCGTAAATACATTCACAAATCGGAAATTACCGTTAGAGCTGCTTGCTCGAGCTAGCTTGAGCCGAAAAAATCGAGCTTTTGGGGGTAATTACAGAGTTAGAAGCTCGATATTTTTGCTTGCAATGCTCAATATTTTTATTTTCGACGAACTTTGAAAAAGTACGTACGTCTATGAATTCGAAAAGTGTGTGCTTGTGTAGCATTTTTTTTTTTTTCGAATTTCGAAAATTTGATTTCTGATTTGGATTCCTCATACCAAGTTTTGTAGAAAGTATTATTAAAAAGTTTGTACTCTTACCATTCAAGAGATAAGGCGAATTTTCTTAATAAACAGAGATAAAGAGAATTTTCTTATTTCTTTAATAAAAAAATTGAATTATTATTAAATATTTATTACAAAATCGGGTAACCAATGATTAACGAATTGGAGTGTAGAAAGGTAATTAGTTAATTTTACAAGGAGACAGACATATTAAAATTTCGTCCTGGCAATGCTAGCTTGCGCATTGTTTTTTTAACAATAAAATTGAATTTTAATTTATGTTTAACTATATAATTGTTTTATTTGTAATGTATGTATTTTTCTCATTTAATTTTATCAAAATTTACGTTATAAAATTAATATTTTGGGATCAAAAACGCTCGAGCTTGTACTCTGAAAGATCGAAAGCTCGAGCTTTGCAAAATGACTTAAAATCAGCAGCTCTAATTACCGTCATATCGCTTTATTGTGTTTGTGGATCATCTTCAATGATTCGGCCAATTTGTGGATGTGATATCCATGGTTTGTTCGCGATACACTTATATATTCTCTAAAACAGCAAAGTTTTCAACGTATGCCCATAACAGCTCTGGCAATGTACTTATTGAAATGCTTTAACATCATGTCTAACAAACTTCCATCCAAATCCCGAAAATTTATTAATCAATATGGCGTGTGTTGCATTGCATGTGGCTTTTTTTACTAATCTATAATTTTTTCAGAATACTATAAACGCTGTATACAAGAGCGTACACATAAATAGCTCCTTCGGTCCTGTAAATCTTTACCCTATACTTCCAATCCATGATAAAAGAAAAAGACATTAAGTTTACTTCTGGGTACCATCCATCACAATTTCTGTCCAAAATGATAGTTGGGGAAATTACCAAAAAATTATTACACTATTCGGAGAGCATAATAAAAAATTGTGAATGTAGCGAAATAGTTTTCAAAGAAATGTTATCAATGTGTATTAAAAAATATTTATCACAGGTTTCGGACACAGTCCAAATAACAACGAAAGTCCTGACGTGCCTAAGACACCTTTGGAAGGGAAATCGTTAAAACACCAAATTTCGGATGACAATCTGCAGTTCGTTTGTTCGTGTATCAAGTCGTTTACAACAGTCGAGGCTCCAGTTCATGCTGTAAAAATATTTAAATACATCTTTAAATATGAGCAAAATGTTTAATTTGTTTAAAACAAAATATCCAGAAGCACCAGTCAAATTATGGAAGTACTCATATTCCAAAAGAGATTTATTTGATAAGTGCGAAGTAATAAGAATGTTAGCATCTACAACTGAAGAACAAACCAACGATTATTTAGTTACACAGCTTAAATAAGTAAGGATCAAGCAAAACTACAGAACGAGAAGCCGATATTATTGTATGAAAGCAAAATAAATTGAAATTGTTTAGTTTTACATGTATTCCAGTTACCGAAGAAGGCCAACAATTCCAATTTTCTCTACAAAACCGGCCAAATTCATGGGGATAGTGAAGTATTTAATACAATTTGGTAAGTAGTGTAGTTCTAAAAGTATGCACAAAAGATTATTAATCATTAGTATATTTTTCTAAAAAATTTTAAGGTATGAATCGATCTGTGGCCTTCACGGTTTAAATTTTTCTCTTTTTCAAACCGTGTAAAAGCGAAATCATATAAAAAAAGTACCGTGTAAATGGGGGATGGTTGTATATTAAAATTTAAAAGAAAGTTTGAATAGAAAGTTTTCCGCAGTTTATATTTCATCTGAATATCAAATGCTACGAGTGTTTACAAACTGTAGAGGAAATTCATAGTTAAATTTAAAATAATTACTCAATATGAAGCTACCTTCCAGTTCGACGAAATACGAAATTGTCATTTAAAATATTTAAATATTAATTAATGTCTCTAGGAAAATTTAAATTTTTAGTCAATACATAAATATTGATAAATTTCTTCAAAGTTTAATTTTGACTTAAACAGTTTAAAATTCAACCAAAAATTAATTTATTCTCTTAAATATTCAGTACCTGGCGAATTTAAAAAAAATTAAACAAACTACTAAAAATTAAAATGCTAAGAAGTGAATGCTGCATAGAAAAAATCATCTGAAAAGTCGTCTGGTAAACGGCGAATTTATTGTTCTCCGTCGTGAAATCTTTTTGGTTAAGCAATAAGTCAATAAGAAATATGATTAGAGTCTGGCTGAAAAGACGTTCTAGCGCCTTTTTGCGATTCATTAGGCGAGTGGTTTATTCTTATTGAAGGCTGCCGCATGCCAAAAGACTTCAGGTTTTTGACACGCAGTCTACACTAAAAAGATAAAAATTTTCCATCTCTCTCTTGTGTTATATTCTAAAAAAGTTACCAAAAATAATCCAACAAGCAAAACATTTTGCTTGTTGGATTATTTTTGGTAACTTTTTTAGAATATAACACAAGAGAGATGGAAAATTTTGATCTTTTTAGTGTAGACTGCGTGTCAAAAACCTGAAGTCTTTTGGCATGCGGCAGCCTTATAAGGTTATATAGCGCCGCTAGTGGCTCTATATCGCCATCAGTTAAAATGCCGTAAAGTCGCGGCATACTAGAACATCATTTGAAATGGTCGCAAGTTATAACTTAGTATCCTATTTTATTTATTTTGGTTAATAATAATTGCTTCGTTAACCTTGGAGAGACAGATCAAAGAGTTTTTATCGCCCTTATCGCTTTATCTGAGAGTACCACAAATTTTAAAAAAAGCAACTTTTGTAAATATAACAATTTTTTTAATGTAATTTTAATTCGTTGTATACCTTAGAGGACAAGGGCTGCCGCCCCTAACCCACTCTTTTCCAGAATTTAATCCAAATAATGCAAACTAACCTCAACACTCAACCAACCTAAGCAATTTACAAGTGACACTACAATACATCTCGGAGGCTACTACGATACTTTAAACTTTACGGTACTTTAACCGATAGCGATAAAGTGCCACTAGCGTTACTCTATACACTTGCTTCATATTTACAACAGCTAACATAATTGCTTATTGTAGATTAACGGTAACTACTAATAAGTTGGGTAAAATGTCACAAATTATTTCTTATTTGTATAAAGTGTTAGAACTTACATGTCCGAACACAAGTCTGAATAACCCAACGGCAACAAAACTCATTTACAAAGAGTTAGAAGTGCTATCTCATCATAGAACAAATGAATAATGGATATCTATGATTCACATCTGCTACAACGAGGAACAGGTGAAAAGATGGGAAAAGACGGAGAAAGCTGCTAAGCTTTATGCCAAATATGTCTCAACGGACGACGCAATTATTGCTGCGGTCCTGCAGATGGAAGTTTATTTTCCATATTTTGCCACACGGAGAAAAAATAGCTGAGGCATACAACAATGTACTTGACAATATGCCCACAACGCCAACAACGTTAGATTTGGAAAGCGTCTAAACTCCAACTTTAAGTTAACAATTTTATAGTAACGTAAAAGACAAGAGCAATAAAATGTTCAAAAAACTGAACGTTCTTTTGCGGGGGATAGACAATGCGACTGTCACCACAATATGCTGGATGCAACAATGTAAAGAGCAACTTAAGTTAGAAGAATTATAAAGTAGACACAGCGTCAACACCATGTTATCATTAACATCAGGGCTTCTGTCTTACAAATCGAAGCTATGGTATTTGACAGTTGCGCCCTCTGCGAAAAATACTGCTAGGCGATCCATTTTATAATACCGCAATCCATTTATTATAATACCGCAATTCTCAACAACAAAGTTAAAGGAGGTCCAGAAGATCTCATGACACATCAAATGGAGTTTGGCTGTACTGTAATTTGTGCATGGGTGCCATAGAATGCCAACAAAAACCACCATGGTGACTGCCAAGGCAATTAAGAATCAATCAAGCACAGGCCAAGGCCATTTAGCATTAAAAGAATTGAAAATGATCATGTGCAAGGTGTTTTAGCCTATGAAAAAGGTCCCCTAACTCCGCAGAAATACAGAATCATTCAAATCAAACTAAACGATTTTATCAAAACCAAAAGAAGATAAGTTTGAATTTTCCAATCCAATGAAGAACAACTAAAGTCCTTGTGTTGGTATAATCACAAAGCTGTATATATTGAGACAGTAAGCAGCTAAACAAAGGATTGTTTTTATTGCTACATATACAAAATGTTCACCTCCAGTCGAGACTTATGCACGAATATTTACTCTGACAATGGAAGCTCCGACAAATTACGAGCAAGTGTTCCCATTTCTAAGCGAGATATCACCAATTTTGAACAAAATAATCATCAAAAATCAATACGAAGTAGCAATTTTACACCGGAAGGGGAACTAGATGTAGTGCTAAATTGAGACAAAAAATGCAACCGAACATTAGATTAATCTGCACTTAATCAATGGATACACGCAGTCCATAATAAAACAACAGTCGATGCGGCTCTGAGATTAACTATTACAACTTCAAGAGGAGTGGTATAGCTACAATAAATGCTGGTTGTATGCTAAGATATCTGATTTTTTACAATTATTGCTATCGGCAAGTAATACCAAAATTTACCTTAAATCTTAAATGGCGTTAGTACCTCGTAAGATTTCAGTTCACAACAAACAGTTCACAACGAGCCCAAGGTGATAACAGCACTAGATAGAACTGAATTTGAAAAGGATATAGTTAATTTTATTTCAAATGAGAATCTCCACCATGTCGACCATTATACAATGATCCACCTCATATTTAGGAGTTCCATACTGATGCGACACATATATGGTTTGTAACGTATGGCGAAAATGTGCATCTAGCCGAAAAATTTCTACAACAAAATTCCCTTGAAAAATTAGTTTGGTATAGCAGCTAAAGAACCGTTTCCTAGAGCGCCATCTTTTTGGCCTGCCGATGTACCCGAACAGGACAAGGCGAAAATCAAAACCGATTGTGGTATTTCGAGTCGCACAAAGTTTGAAAAATAATCAGGTTGAGGTAGTAATTAGTGAAACTGTGAAGCATACAATATGAATGATATGGAGGTGGCAGTACTTATAATCAATAAAAGGCTGAAAAATGTCGATAAACAATAAATCGAGAAGTGAAACACTTTAGATCGTTTGTCACCATATCTAGACGAGAATTGAATTTTGCGAACATAAGGGCGTTAATGGATGAGTTGCCTGCTACTAGATTAAAGTCATTTATAAAACCTTTCTTGTTTCTGGGAATTGATTACTTCGGACTAATATTCACAGTAATAGTTACTGTGGGCATTTAAACCAAACCCTAAACCGTCAGACTCGCGCAAATTGATTCCACTAAATCAAATATGGTGATAAAGGAACCAGTAAATGAAATCTATGGTGGGAACGGAACCATCAGTTATAAACAGCCGCCTCTTTATCGGCAATATAAATTAGATGTACATATTTTTATTTCGCCAGATTCTCATAAGCGAAAGCTGTGAATACATAACAAATCGTAAATATTCCTGAAAACTTCGTAGCTTTCTGTGATCCAGATGTTATTATGATTGTGAAAGAGCAAAGTGTTTTAATCTATATGATGTGTGTTAAAGTTTTGTTATCTATTCAATTTAAAGTGGGAGGTTTATTCTTCTACTTCTTGAGGTCAGTGGTTCAAATCGGGGTTTTCTAATTAATAGTCTCCTTCTAAATCATTCTCCCATCCAACATCAAAGTGTAGTAACTGCCGAGGGCGTTTTTGATATGAGGGTGGATTAAAATTGGATGTCACTAACGAACGTAATAAATATAAAGAATGTTTCGATGCGTGCCAATTAAATTAAATGATGTGCTCGATGTTCCGAGGTATGTGGTTCCGGTGTCATGGTTTTATTGTCAGATTAGTAGGTTTGAAATCGAAATATTTTGGTTGAGTAATCGATTTCTTAGGGACAACACGGGGATGATCACACCTCCGACATTGATTACAATTTAATTTTGTGTTCAATATGGGTAGGTTGGGTTTTACAGTAATTGGTTGAGTGATTTCTATACCTTTTTACTATTTTAGTTTAATTTTTATTTTGAATTTCATTTCTATGGGATGTCAATCACTCAGGAACGATGTCGAAAAAAAAGTTATGAATTAACCGCTTATAACTTTTGAACAAATTAGAGAATTCAAAAGTCGGGACAAGCACGATAGGTCAATAAGGCATCGCAAGGTGAAATAAATAAGCTCAAGACCAGTTCTGCGCAGTTCAAGATGTGGCAGAGAGAGCTCAAGAGAATGTATAAAAGTGTTTCATTAGAAACGCTAGTAGTATTAGTAATAGTTTCAGCGGAAATTGTATATGTGTTACTATGCCAGACTTTTGAAGTTTTGATCAAGCAACTGCGATGAGACTTACTCAATAAAGATAGAAAATTATGATCTCGGGAAAATTAGACTTAAACTTTTAAAATAGCTTGAAGATCGAAAGTTGGAAGAATGCAACAGCCGAGGTGAATGCTTAGGAAACTTAGATATACGACTGTACTGAAAAAGTATTTTTTTTTTAATAGGATTTAATTAGTTTTCGAGGATATCGTTTTATATAATTTTACCTCTCGCATTTGAAGGTGCTAAGCTTGAGGTTAGGTTACATTTTTATATTCAACAAAGGATGTGATGACCTCTGAACATAGATTGGAATGAAATATTTCAGTTATTTACTGTTGCAGTTGAGGATATGTACTATACTATGGTTACAATGATTACATCTAACACACTGACAACCAACATAATAAAGTGTAAATGTTGTTTTTGATAAATAAAGTTATTAGCTTAACTATGAAGCTAAAGAATCACTTTGCTGCGGTTATTGCCTTAGTTTGTGTGACTAAAATATAACATCCCAACTCTTCCGTTGACTTGTAATCCTCGAAAACTCAGGCAGTTAGCGGTTTCCACCATCTACACAGTTGAAAAAATATTGCTTATGTAATGCAAATTGCATTACATATAGGTCCAGTGCAAGGCTTTATTACAAAATGATACAAATCTTGCATTAAAAATTATTTTGACACAATTTGCATTGATTTGTAATACAGAAATTAGATTAAATATTAGTGCAAGGTGCAACATTCCATTAAAGCAAATTGTGGAAGAACCGTCAATCAACTGCATTAAAATTTATCAAAGACTGCATTAATTAAAAAAATATTTTAGAAGTATAAAATTTTAAAGCAAGTTGCATTAAAAGCTCCGTAATTTTAGCGATTGAAATTTTGATGCCTTGAGGTTGAGGGTCAAACTCTCAAACAGCAGTTTACTTAAAAAAAATAAAAAACCATTTTATGTTCATCTCATCTTTCAATGGGCAGACTAGCCTAGTTCACGTTATGGTCGCCCAAGGTATACAAATATACAATAACTTATAAATTAAGAACTGAAAAGCTTACGTTGAAACATAATAGATATTTTCGAATCTGAAAAACTAAATTATTAAAGATTTTTTCAGCTGCTTATATATGTCATGTAGTCGGTTCGATTTAGTGAATTTTATACCGGTAATGCAAGACTCGTGCATGATCTTATTATTCATATATTCATATTGTTTTAGCGAATTTTATGTAGCTATCATTTTTCAATTTGAGCAGGTTGCTTTAAAATGTTTAATAGTTGTATTAAAAATATTTTTTAATGCAAATACTGCTTTAGAAATGAGTACCATATTATCAAAACTTGCCATATGCACTTTTCACAAAAAACTAGTTGAAAGCGGATAATTTTGCAGCTGTTTAATTGGATTCTATTTAAAAATAGGTATTACCCACAAAACTGTTCTTTCTTATTGTAAAACATACAATATCAGAACTAGCTACAACTTGGAGAGTTTATGCAACAAAACTGGCAATTTTTTCTTTATAACAAAACTATCCATATTTTCCTTTATTTATAAATTGATTTTAATTCTTATTTTCAAAATTAGCCTTAATATTCTTTTACTTTTGGCGCGAATTTTTGACAGTTTACTGGTAAATTTTTAGTTGTTGAAGTATTTTCAACATGAAAAAACGTTGTGATACCCTTGTGTGTTCTTTTTAGAATTCAATTAAATAATTGAACTGTAATATATAATTAATCGAGATGGACGAGAGGGAACCTAATTTTGTCCAATTAAACACCAAAGGAAAGGGCCGAAATAAACTTAAAAATATCGATTCTTGGATAGCAAAAAAGTCTCAAAAGGCAAGATGAGTAGAAAAACTTAGATATAAACCATTTTAACACATTTTTTTATCAGGATCCTAATAAAATAAAGCAGGATTGTTTTATTTTAAAATATACGACAAGCTGTTTACCAAAGAAAATAAAGGCTGGTAAGAAAAGTTGTAGCTCAAAATTCTTTATAAAAAAATCAGTGTTAAAGCCAGAAAGTAAGACAAACAGAATACCAGCGTGCAAAATAAGTTTATCGAAAAGCACAACT
Organism: Tipula vernalis; assembly: GCA_958295665.1. Taxonomy (NCBI): domain Eukaryota; kingdom Metazoa; phylum Arthropoda; class Insecta; order Diptera; family Tipulidae; genus Tipula; species Tipula vernalis. The sequence continues at coordinate 290,762,990 of OY282559.1, read as the reverse complement.
CAGTAATAAATTTTATTCAAACCCTTACTACTGTGGATAGCCATTAGTGCAGGGAGAAAAATAAAACACGGTAGTATATTTCCTCGGACTTAAATATTACGAAAATATGGGAGCTCTATAACACCTCTGTTGAGGATGAAAATCTAAAAGTAAAACAATCATATTTTAGAAAAATCGTTACCTTTGATTTTAATGTTTGTTTCGGAACACCTACCACAGATGCTCGTTCACTTTGTATTAAATTGAAAGAACAGATTAAACATGCAAATGGTATGGAGAAAGTAAAATTTATTACCGCATTCATAATTTGAGAGCATCAGCGTTTTACGATATCCAAAGGAATAATGATCCTACAATACTGAAGTTATCGTACGACTGCCAAAAAAACTTGCCACTTCCCAAAGTTCCCGACCAGGCAGCGTAATACTCGCGCCAATTATATATAAATGTATATATAATTTTACAGTATGTTTAGGATCATCAAAAGATCAGCAGACACAAGATAACACATTTATATACTATTGGAAGGAAAGTGGTTCTCCTAAGGGGGCGAATCAAATTTCATCAGCTATCTATGATGGTTTGACAAAACAAATAACATTATCTCAGGAAGTTAAACAGATTTACTTGATCGCTGATGGTTGTGGAAGTCAGAATAAACATTCTGGAATAATCGCAATGGCAACATACTGGCTAAAACATAATGCTCCGGAACACGTGAAGCAAGTTGTACTTGTGTTTCCTGTGGTTGGACATTCGTATCTCGCTTCAGATCGAATTTTCGGCAGAATTGAAAAGATTCCTAAAAAAATGGATACTATTATACTGCCAGAAGAATATATAAAAGTATTCAAGCAGCACGGGACGGTTTCAAGGCTTGGGCAAAATGAGACCAATATTTATGATTGGATGAGTATCGCTATAGAACCAATTTAAATTAAACGTTTTTTACGTTTTACTCGAAATGTAAGAACATGCCAATGACCAGTTTTGATAATTAGGTCCTCAAATCCTCATAATTGCATTAAAATTCATTTTAACGCAATCATACTTTACAATTTAATAATATTAAAGTTATTTAGTCGTAATGCAAGGCTTGCATTAAAAATTAAATTTATTTTTTCAACTGTGTAGGTATTTTTAAATTAATAACCACATATGAATTTAACATATTATCGGACTTATTAAAATTGTATATCCTACAGGCAGTGCAAACAGTAATTTTTCTAAAAAATTCTTACCATTAACAAAATTAGCACAGTTAAATCGAAAATGCTACCTTTTAACAAAAAATAAGTTATTAATTATCCAGGCTGCTTAAATTGTATCGGTATAAGGGTGGTGAATAATTTTTCATTTTCAAAACATTACAATTTTAGTTAATGTTTTATGGTTTGGACTTTTATAGTGTCTAAGCACTTTTCTCGGTATAAGAATATTCAAAAATAAAAAATTTAATTACCAGACCAGGCAAAGAAAGGGAAATTATGTTACCACTGTCTTCTTGCTAGCAGAAGTAGCAAACGAACTAGATACATATTTTAAAACTCACATTAATCGATACCGCACTATAGTTGTACGTAAAACGGAAATTAAAAAAGAAAATGATAAATTAACTATTGAAATGAAAAATGTTTCGTACGCACGAGAAAAATAAAAAAAAACAATGAGAAATGATTCAATTAAGGCTGAAACAACTACTACATTAAAGTTTTCTTTCCCATATTCATCAACCTCTCTATTTCCCAATAAACCAAATTTAAGATAAAATTTTGATAAGAACAAGCAGCTATAAATATAAAAGTATACTAAACAAATCAATCACGTACATATATGTATATTGTTTAGAGAAATTATTACATTTTACTTTCACAATCACGATAATTACGATAATATCGTAAATCAGACAGACTTGTAATGGATTTTATATTGAGCTTAAACGATCAATCAAAAAGCTTTCATGACAAATACATACATACATATAAGTTAAAATTGTACATATTACAATAGGACAAAGCTGCTTAATGTAAAAATGTACGTTTAATTATTCCGTCTAATCGCTACATAGTTTAAATTTTAACATGTTATTTGCATTCACATATTAAATAAGTCAATCTGTCGAGTTTTGATTTGATGTTTGCCACATTTTTCTAAAAAATATAGATATTATTTCAAAAGAGCCACTAGATTTTTAGACTGTTTATAAAATAGAAATTTTAATAAACATTACATATTCGAGTAGAAAAAAGTCTTGACCATATTCGTTGTCAGCAAAAAACAAAAATAAAATAAAAACGCTGGCTCCAAGCCAAATTTATTTTTTTGTTTCCAATTTAATTGCAAATTTTATAACAATAATGCCTAGTGAAGCAAATTTTATTGGTCCTCGACGAAAATTATTTACCCATAATAATATCACTGTCCTACTCGCTAGTGAGGTTAAGGTCCTTTCGAAAGATTTTCCATCGATTTTTCATTGATTTATTTGTGAGGATCATTCTCTTTTTATTTCAAAGCCTAAATTGCTAAATATTAGTAATAATAAAACATATTTTATGATTTATAAAAATGTGACTTTTATTATCATTATTTTCTATACATGTTAACAGGAAAGCACCCGATTCGTGTTAAGAATAACGACCGTAAAATTAATTATCTTCAAGAATGATGAAGTTCTTAAAAATATTATATTGAACATTTTATATTTATTGAGATAAAAAAGTGTAGGGGAGACCGGGCAAATTGAAAGCTCTTTTTTACATATTTTTGCAGTTTTCTAGCATTTAAAATAGATTGAACCCTTATCACAAATTTACTTGACTAATTTGACGAAATCAAATCAACACATGTCTATTTTATAAATACATAATTGAAATAAATTATTTTTATCTTTCTAATACATTTTCCATCATATAAAATGGATTATTTTAATAATCATCCCCTAAAAAAATTGTTTTATCAATAAATCCCGAAAAAACACAAGCAAACAACCTATCTGAAATAACTACACGAGCAAATTGTCTGTTCAGATAATTCAGTAGCTCAATTTTTAATTGAAGTGAAAAGTTGCGAATCGAACTAATTCACTTCAGCTAATTCAGATAATATAGTTAATTCATTCCAGTTGAACACGCCTGTAATCAATGCGCGATTTCAGGTCTCGCAACATGTTGCCATTTAAAATTTACTGGCATTTACCGACTACACATCGCGAATGACTAGACATCGCGACTACACATCCCAACTACACATCACGACTACACATCGCGATTAAACGTCCCGACTACACATCTCAACTACACATCGCAATTAAACATCGCGACTAGAAATCGCGATTACACATCGCGGGTAAACATCCCAACTACACAGCGCGACTACATATCCAAACTAAACATCCATCCCAATTACACATCACGATTAAACACGTGACTATATATCCTGACTACACATCCCGACTAGACATCCCAACTACACATCCCGACTACACATCCCAACTACACTTGGCGACTACAATGATATTCGATCATCAAATTGCCATGAAATTTTCAAAAAAAATTACGTTACTTTGCTCAACATGCTGCCAACAATTGGCCGAATTGAAAGCGCCAAAAAAATGCCAAATTACCTACTCAAATTAATATTTGCATTTAAATCGCCACAGAACAAATCATATAACGAAGAATGCAAAATGTGTTTCAACTTACCCCGATCTCCCCTATATTCCGTGCACAGCATGTGCTTCAAAGCTAAAGTGTCAGTTTCAGCAAACTATGTAATACTTTACCTTAATAACAAATCAAACTGAGTAGATTTTCGAATACCTAGATCTAAAACAGATTTTCCGAAGCCCGACTACATTACTTTCCAGTTAGTCCACTACAACCAACACTAACGGGTTTCGTACCCATGAAGTGCCATTAGTATAAATTGCAGTTGGAGTGGATCTATTGCTTGAAGGTCGAAAATCAGAATTCATGATGATGTAGGTAAGTGGAAGGACATACTTATTCGCATAAAAAACTTTTGGAAACTGGAATACGTTTTTCATATCGAAAAATTTGAAATATCCTGAACGACGGCACGAATAACCGCCCAAAATCAAATCATTGAAAAACCAATTATGAAAAATAGGCCGAAAATTTCATAAAAAACATTTGGCCGATTTTTCATTTTAAAATCGTCCAAAATACAAAAATTGGGAAAACTCAAAAATTTTGGACGATTAATGAATTAGCATAATCACCCCAAAATGGGGAAATGAACAATCACCCAAAATTTTGGTTAATTTTCGATATTTGCTAACAATTTACTTTTGCAGAAGTGGAATAGTTCTACTTTAGGTTTCTTATAAATGGACATATTGCCCAGACAAAAATGGAGATAATGTCCACTTCGAGAAGGCCACAATACCCAAATTGAAGAAGACGTAATACCTGCATAAACAATAAAAAATATGCAAAAAGGAAGATTTAATTTTAAAATATTCTGGAAAAGAGAGAATTGAAAATTGGAGAAAAGAGATCATCTCTAAAAGAGAGCTTCTGCAGCAGCTCACGCATCTGGAGACGGATCCAACAAAAACGACGAAATGGTCCGCGTCATCGGTGCAAAAAAAGCATCCATAAAAAATTAACCAAAACCATTGGCACTGCAGCTGTCGATGGAACTAAGATTAAGCTGCAGCATAACAAAACTTGACGATCATATCTTAGGCGAACGGAGTGAAGCTCGACGAACCAAGCTTGAGACATCACAAGGGGACTGTCATAAAAGCTTCCGACAAACCAATAATAATCCTCGAATGTTCGGACGCAACTTTGAAGACAGGCACGAAGGAACTGGGATAATCTACGTCTCACCGTCATTCCCTTATGGCTAACCCGTGACACCATCAGGGTAATGCCGCAATGTCATCACATAGAATAGCGGCCCGCGCTCTCCCGAATACGAGAGATGAGTAGAAGCAAAGTTTGCTTCGCAGAAATCAGATAAAAACGTCACTGACACTGAAGCCAGGGGCAACCGATTTCGCGCCGTCCCCGTATAGTGCCACTTGCAGCCTCGAAGCCAATCGAGGACCAACACATTCCCCTGCAGTACCAGGGCGTGATAACATTAATCAGCTACGCGGGCGGCTGCATATGTATCCACAGGACTCAATGACTCCACTCGAGCCACACAAGTACTCATTTCGAATGTAATGGAGAATTCTGACAAAGCTGCCAGGCAATAAAGTTTTCACGGTCAGCAACAAGGCTGATGCGTTCCTGCAAGTGAAACTGGATGACGATTCCTAGAAGTTGATGACGATAAACCACGGTCTTATTCGGGTGAATCGTTTACCAACAATTGACCCAACAAATGCTCATTTTTCCAACAATTGATCCAACGATTAAACCGATATCCGACCAAATCCAGCTAAGCTGGAAGTCATTCAGTAGCTACCATCGCCATCCGATATTACTCAACTGCCTGCTCTCTTGCATAACTGGTGAACTGGAACCGGAATGAACTGGTCCAGAAATGTATACCATAGCTAAAGGAAATGCGTGGCCCATACGATGGACTACTACAAGACAGCGTTGAGCACAAGTCAACTGCCACCCGCAGCCACTGCATTCAACCGTTCGAAGCATCTGCGTGAAACTGATTGGCTCTCACATACTATGATCCAGCTAAGAAAATTGTCATCACAGCTGACGCCGCCAGCTATGTATGGGGTGTACTCATGCACCAGCTCGAGGATGGCACCAAGAAGTCCGTCATACACGTAAACGTAAAGTAGCAGGATCCTATACGAAGGCGGAAAAAAATTACGCACAGGTTCAACGAGAAGCCTAGCTCTAGTGCGAACGCTGAAGAAATTTCAGGTATTCTAATCTTCACAGCAAACCACATGTAGCGACCAACCGAGTTCCCTCTCGCCTATGACTTTCAAATTAGGTATCTGGACACTAAAGGGTTCGCCTATACCAGTTTTATAATCAGACCGCCAAATCGTTCTAGTCAATTTTGTTGCCATTCAAACCGCAACTACAGAAAGTGACGTACATCAGAAGGTTGCTCGTTACATCACAGTTCCCTCCGTGTTCAATCTTCAACGAATGATAGGATTTAAAACACTTCCTTTAACGGAACGTTTGTTTGAATGGAAAAAGTTTAAAGATTTTTGCATTGCAATATGTGGATTTTCTCTGCTTTAGGTAGAATACGATCGGACTACACTGCCGAGTTTAGCTAAAAAGCAGCATCTCAAAATTTTTTTTTTTGTTTTACGGTTCTCGATAATTCGAAGCAAGAGGAACCTTTCAATCAGAAAAGCGGTAATGGTCATTGCGTCTATTAAAGGGGGGGGCGGTGTATAGAATTGTGTAGTGACTACCAGTCACTACATAGTCACTACCAGATCCGTAACCGCCTAGTAGCATGTACATCCGGTGGGCTGTTCTGGTCATGTTTTAGGCAGCCCCTCAAGTGTGCGCGGTCATGTGAGGAGCAATGTAACCATGATTCGCAAGTGTATGTGCTGGCTCCTCGTGGAGAGCACCAGAAACTGCTCGTCTTTTGACAAGAGGCTAAAGTACGGCGCTAAAGGAGAAACCCTTGAGAAAAAACCCTAATATCTACTAGGCGCCTCCAGTTTCATTTTGCCTTCCTGTGGTAGAGCTGGGTGTCCTACAGACGACTCTTCCATCCTAGCAACTCGAGTTAATAAAATAGAGGAATTAAATAAAAATAAGCATGGTGATGCGAATAAAACGTCACTCTTTAAGCGCGGACCTCGCAAGTGGGATATCATGTGATTAGGGATATGAGGATGGAGTACGAGGAACTAAGTTCTCTTCTTTCCAGAATGGACATCTCTGGAGATGATGCAGCAACCCTTGTAAGTGAAAGGATGTGGAGGATAAGGATGCTAATCATACTTCAAAGAATTCCCATTAAAAGCTCCTGAGCGGGAAATGCAACACTTGGCACTGCGCTCATTGAATGAGACTAGAGCTCCCCCAGAGGATGGACGAAGTTAGCCGCAAGAGTTGAAATATTCTCAAGTCTAACAACTTGCTAACTTCAAGGAGAACAAGTATCCAAGTAACATACTTTAGGAATGATTAACTGAACCACTTAAATTTACAATTTTGCATTTGTTGAATTCTACGGTTTAGTAGTACAATTATCATTTTTCAATCAAATCTCAACCTACCTCAATAATATTTATTACTTCAAAATTATAATTTAGGAAATTCGTCATATCTGAATTAAATCCTAAGTTATAAGTTCTGAACTGTCAATTTGATATTTTATTTTATTTTCCTAAATCAATTTTGAATTTTTTCAGCTTAAAAATAAAAATGTTATGGTGGCACATTTTTTAGTTTAAACCGTACGGTTTGTGCAAACAGGATGCTAACTATCTTTATTACTTTGCTATGTAACTTACCACATAAAATGCGCAGCTGGAAACTATTAACAGATTCAAATGAGCTTAAAATAAATTATTCAAAAGTCATGTAGATATAAATGTGTAAACTTGTTTGAAAAATGTTAATGTTGGAAAAAAGTTTCTAAAGTTTCTCGTACACTAATCTTAGTAAACCATAAAGATCAGTGCTGTCGAATTGAGTACGATTGGAGTAATTCTACTACTTTCGCATAGTGCTTACTCCTGAACTTCGCTTTTCATTTGCTACTCCCTTATTCTAATTACTGCCATACTAATTAATAGTTTTACACAATATTTTGACTTATTGGCTTTTGCTTGCAATAATTATAATATTCTGGGACATACCTGGCATTTTGAAAGCAGTAATTACTTCAACAAGCCATTTTTATTACTTCAACTTCGCAAAGCATTTTTCAGTATCTGAAGATTTGTTGGTAAAACTTACGCAGACATAATTTTGAGTTTTTTACAACTTATAAAAACATCAAGACACTCTGTAGGGTGCACCAGATAAATTCAAACATGGCAGAGATTACCTGATTTTAACAACAAAAAAAACTTATCTGCTTTGGCTAGAACCTCATGAATACAAAAGTTACGCTGCAAATAAAAGTCTGGATTTACAATACTCTCAAGTCCTTCCTTAGACTAAGACTAGGACATCTATATAAAAATAATACTGTAAGATAATTTCTGCAGTCATTTAACTTTTCCAGACTAGTAAGTTGTATGAAAGTCTTGATTTATGCAGTGTGATATGGGACATTTTTTTTCTCCAATACACCTTGATATCAGTATTCTCAAACCCTTTGTTTGCCTTTAAATAAAATGCAGAATCCTGTAACATTTCTTTCCTATCTCTGAAATAAACTTTCACTAAAATACATCGACAAATGTGTGTGTTCCATTCGGTGCTGGAGGCAAAGAAAATTGCTTGGGTTGGTTATGTATGTAAAACCAAAATTGGCAAATCTAATTTTTGATTTATGGTATCGATCATATTACAAAAAAATCCAAATGGTTTAATTATGAAATCCGACCACGGATGATATGGCCAAGGAATTTTCCAGAGCTGGGGTTAATCAATTTTAAATTAGGAACTATTTATAGGTTCGATTTAACATCTCAAATCTCAGATATAAATTCTATTAAAATCCATCCATAAACTTGCCACTTAGTTCCATTTGAAGCTGGAGACGTAGTACACTGCCTCGATTGATTGTTTATGTAATAAAAAAACAAAATTGGTGAAATAATGGATGCGCGTTCGAAATGCGAATTTAAATGCACATTGTTTAAAATGCGCATTTTTCAGTTAAATTAAATTTCATTATAATCATTAAATTAATTGAAATTGTACGACTCTGAATTAATAAATCGATAAATCTTATTAATTTACATAAAAACAACAAATGTATCTTCGCTAAATGCACATTTTCCATTTCGGACGCACCCAATGTACCAACTGACCAACTGTACCAACCAATGGTACCAACCAAAATATCAATATGCTCTTATTTTCAGAGGGTAAATAATTCGGTTTTATATTAGAAACTACTGGTAGAATCGGCTTAATAACTCAAATATAAAATTTCACTAAAATCCTTTGACAAACATGTTTCATTTGGTGAAATGTCCTCGAACGGAACTGCTACGATTATGCACAAATTTCATTGAAATTTAGTATCTGACTTAACCAACATATTTTATGATCAATAAAATAGTTGTAGCACCTCCAAATTATGAATCCAGTTACCGGGTTTAAAATGTTTAACAGGATATTTCACTACGTGCATGTTTTATGACCTATCGTTGCCACCAAACCAATTTTATGTAGCATTTTTTTCTAACTCAAATACGAGTACATAACATATTTCGAGGCCTAATAACTGTCCTGGGTTTTTAAAGCGAATTTTGCACACTTCGTTTAGGTTCAGTAATTTTTGACCTGGTGATCCTAGGTACCTACTGTGGAATTGACTGGCAATGACATTTCTTTAAATTGCACCAAAATATCTTCCAATTCTCAATCAAAAGCTACCTTTGTGAAAATGACGAACTTGCTTGCATATTTGACATGTCTGAATTGGCATATCTAAAGTTGCTTTAAGATAAGTTTTCCGTTTACCAGGTAAAATGTATCTAACTAAAAACAGCTAAGAACTTAAAATTAAAAGTTTCGCTTGCGGCTTCGCTAACCTTTACTTTATGTGAAAAATTTAAAAATGTCAAAACGATAATGTAAACATATCTTAGATTTCGTGGGGAGTTGTGGCCACGTTAAAAAACTATTTAGCTCGAGCAGCATACAGAGAGAGCTTAACGCTTTATTTGTAAAATACCGACCTTTGCGGTCGAGTCGAATGTACCGTCATTAGTTTTATTTAATTTGGCAATACTTTGTTGTACTATTTTATCGTAACCGTTACTTTTTGTTTCATTAATTGCAATAATTAACAACATATATCGCAGGCATAGAGATATCACAGTCTTATATCCTAGACACACTGCGATTTAATAAAACCGATTTAATGAATTTTTCGATATTAGTCGCAGTGTGTCAACCTCGACTTTAGCTAATCCCTATGTTTTTGCATAGAATACTTAAACTAATTTAGCTAAATCGGACTTAGGCTGTTAGTGAATGTGTTAAAAACTTGTTAAAAATTAAAATTTTGACAGTAAATTTAAAATATTTTTTATTCACCACAATAAAAATTTAACGCGACAACATCTGTCAAAATTTATATACGGTCAGCCGTATATAAAATTTAACAGATGTTGTAAAACGACATAACCTAATATTTCATTAATTCGGTGTTAAATGTTATTTTAAATCTTTATTTAAACAATGTATGCCATCAACGTGTCCATTTAATTTGAACTATGCATTTAAGATTTTATAAGATATACATATTTGGACAGACAGGGAAAGCGGGCCAAATGTAATTGTAGAATTTCGGCTATGGTCGGATGTCGGAAACTATTGTGGTAGAACGAGTAGATATATGTCGAAAAGACAATGAATTCATGTTTGATTTGTTTCAAATTGAATATGCTTACAAATTGTGAGAAATGAAAGAGGACTGACTGTATTAGAAGTGTATTCCGAAAATTTAAAACTTCCATTATTATAGAAAATCTACATATGTAGCATAAACATGTTATTTATTCTTTCATAAATTCAATTAATTATTATTAATTAAAATAATTGATTGAAATTCTTTGTGTTGTCACATTAATAAGGTACATTTTGTACAATTTAAGATTGTAAAAATTTTAATCAATTCACACAGCAAAATATGTTTTGATAGTTAAAAATATTTCACCTCGATTATTTGTTTTCATCTAATTTTTAACTAAATATTTTTAACACATTGACTAACAGCCTTAAGTACTTTTCATACCAGGCGCCTCGCCTCGAAATATTTAGTTACCACAAACACAGAAGAAAGATTAACCAGAATAGACATTGCGTGGATCAAATTTTTTTTTCATCTTACCTTCTTTTTTGGACATGGAAGTATAATTACTTTCGATTATTATTAATTTTTTGAATATTTAATACAAATTATGCTGTCAAAACAAAACTTGACAAATAATTTCACTAACTATATACTGTTAAGGAGGTTTGGCGTCTATTGGAGGGGGGGATCAAAGTTGAGTAGATTAATCTACCAGCTCCGTAACCTTCCAGTAGGGTACGCATCACGTGGGCTGTTCTGGTCTTGTCATTAGGCAGCTACGTGATGGGTACAATTGTGTAAGGGGTAACCTGTTCACAATTCGCAAGTGTACGTACTGCCTCCTCGTGGCAACCACTGGTAACTAAGGCCACTTGGCACATTTTAGGCCATTTGGCACAGGCTAAAGTACGGCGCTAAAGGAGAAAACCTTGACAAAAAACCCTAATCTAAGGTGGAACAGCATATGCCGAAAGATGAATGGCTGATAGGTTAATCAGCCCAAAATATGCGGACTCTGGATACCAGGCACCCTCCAGTTTTATTTAGCCTTCCTGTAGTATAGCTGGGTGACCTACAGGTGATTTGCAATTCCCAGCAACTCGTAAGAGTAAAATCAAACGGAATACGGGGCAGGAGTAGGAATATACGGGAGTGGGACAACCCTCTCGAGGTCCTTGAGCTCCAATGCTACCGTCTTTCTAGCGGAACTACATGCTGTAGTAAACATCTAGGAGGGAGAGCAATAAGCCCAGATAGTATGTATCACGTACCGGGAGGCAATATTGTCAGGTTCATTAAGAACCTGAATATTGACTGGACGGATAATTAAGCAGGGGCCAGCACAATAGATCTTTTAGGTCGCAGTGCGAAGTGGCTGATCGCCCGCATGGCCCCCCCAATAATAATAATAATAATAATACTGTTAAGGATTCTCAAATTTTATTATTTCAAATAAAAACCGGTATACCAAAGAATACATAACCCAACTTTCTCTTACCTTCGGCAAATCAAGGTCAAAAAAATGAGTCCAAATTTTTCCATACAAAAACAGCGTTATGTCTCTTCTGGTTGTATTCTGTGCCACAAATGAGAAGCTGAGACCCTTTCATATCGGTGGCGTTGGCTTTGAACATTCGGTTGCTATCAAATATTTTATTTAGGTCTATTTTACACGTGAATTATAGCAAGAACTGAGATATTCTAAATTTGTAACGTACATATGAGCTAGATTTTTTGGTAAGTATGAAATATTTGTGCAAAAAATGTGATTTGTAGGTTATGTTGAGAAAGCACTTCGCTTTGTACTACTTTAAAATCTCGCAGTCGAGTGTGAAACGCATTGCCTTGGCTTTGTAGGTAACTTTTTTAAATTTTCACTTAAAAATAAATTATTTTTCAACAAATTAAATTTATTACTATAAAATTAAACGGTATCAATCGAATAAAACTATAACTATAACTAACGCATAAAAAGTTAAAAAGTTAAATTTTTGGCATTTTATTCACCACAAAAATTTGTTAAAAATTTGTAGCTTGTAGTTTGGTTTTTAGGCCGTGTGTGAATATGTTAAAAATATTTGGTTAAAAATTTGGTGAAAATAGATAATCGAGGTGAAATACTTTTAACTACCAAAACATATTTTGCTGTGTGAATTGGTTAAAATTTTGACAATTTTAAATTGTACAAAATGTATCTTATTATTGTCACAACAAAAAGAATTTCAATCATTTATTTTATTTAATAATAATTAATTGAATTTATGAAAGATTAAATAACATGTTTATGCAACATATGTAGATTTTCTATAATAATGGAAGTTTTAAATTTTCGGAATACACTTCTAATACAGTCAGGCCTCTTTCATTCTCACAATTTGTAAGCGTATTCAATTTGAAACAAATCAAACATGAATTCATTGTCTTTTCGACATATTATTACTCGTTCTACCACAATAGTTTCCGACATCCGACCATAGCCGAAATTCTACAATTACATTTGGCCCGTTTTCTCTGTCTGTCCAAATATTATATCTTATAAAATGTTAAATGCATAGTTCAAATTAAATGTAAACGTTGATGGCATATATGGATTAAATAAAGATTTAAAACAACATTTAACACCGAATTAATGAAATGTTAGGTTGTGTTTTTTAACAACATCTGTCAAAATTTATATACGGTCAGTATCGTGTTAAATTTTTATTGTGGTGAATAAAAAAATATTTTAAATTTACTGTCAAAATTTAAATTTTTAACAAGTTTTAACCACATTCACTAACAGCCGTAGTTAAAAAAACGGAAACACGTCGTGCTTATGTATCAACTTAACCAATATTAAAAAACGAGATTATGTTTTTTTAAAACACTTGTCAAAATTTATATACGATCCCTATCGTGATATATTTTTTATTTTTTTTTTTTGTGGTGAATAAATTGTTTATTTTAATTTTAATGTGAAAATTTTTATTTTTAATAGGTTTTTAACTAATTCACACACGGCCTCACTAAGCAAAACAAAAATAAAAAACGTAAACGTTACAATTTTAACCAGTTTCAATTGAAACACAACGAGAAGTTCACTTGAATAAAAAGCCCTCCATCGCAAAGGGTTAACTAAAAACAATTTTAGTGTACTTAACTTGCTACATCAATAATTATTTATGTCTAATGGGTGAACCAGCGAGTCAGTAACAACTTTAAGTAAGAATGCGATATACAGAAAGTGCATGTTACTGACCAGCGAATCTTTAAGAACTGTTCGTTCAGTGCGGCTGTCACTTGAGAGAGCGAAAATTAACGCGCAAACTGGAGGAAATGTCAGAATACACCAAAATTTTCACGGCACACTTTCCTTAAAAATAATAATTTGGCTATTCATATTACAATTTTAATACTGTATTTGTCAGTTATTACGGATTCGGTGGCTGATATGTCAAATATTCTGTAAGGAAATAATTTCGTCAAATTCTTTAAGGATTCTTACTGATTCGCTGGTTAGCCCTTAAGGTCTAACTAATGTATTTCGTATGTATGTACTCCATTCTGACTAGAAATACATTCCTGAAAATTTGAAACATACCTACTCCGCTTAAAGTTTTCAGAGTCACGGCACTGATAAAGATATCATCCACCCAATAAATTTTGGAAAATTTACAAAGTAAATAGTAGGTCTGGGCAGGACCGGCATATTTATAATTTTAAAAATTAAAGTACTTCTGTAATTATGTGTAGAAACATATTATGTAATATTCTAATTAATATTGTAATTGACATTCTAATTGCTTTACGCAAAATATAGAAATCAATTTCGCTAATTTTTCACTAATACTGTTGTAACCCAAATTCAAATTGGCAGCAAATCATTAACACATATTTCCCCCAAATATATCCTTCAACATACTATAGGATGAAGCCAAACAAATAACTACTGTCAAATAAATAGAACCAAAAGACAAATTGTTCACATTACCAAACATTACGTAACGTGGTGGCTGGTAAGTTTGTGTGATGTGACGGCACGTCATATAAATCTAATAAATTTCCTTTTTTATTAAGATTTATGTGTGCAAATAACATTAATGGATGTAAAGTATAGAGCAAATTATTTCTAAAAAAAACATGTACATATTTATGTATGTATTGGGGCGAGTTATACTTCCTCATTTTCACCTCTAAAACGAACAATACACATACACATAAAATACAACCCCATAAATACAACAGCATGATGATGATGCAATATTCACCTCCTTTATGTTTTTTATGTAACCAACGAAAGAAAAATTATATCGATCAATCATAAACATTTAACCATTTGTTTATGAAAATCAATAAATTCACGTGGAAAACATTTTCACGCACAATAAAAATTTTTTTGTTTACAAAACAAGTAAATAATTTAATCCTTATATGCATATACAATACGATTGTATATAAAAAGCTTCCCCTATTTATTTTGTATAACACTAATACACTCGTAATCTACCCTACCGTATCCAAAACAAAAATCAATATGGCAAATAAAAAGTGACATGTGCTTTTAAAATTTGTACTTACATTATATATTGCTTTATATTATGTAAATAATACACTAGTTCGAATATATAGGTTGGATTATTAAACTTGCTATTTGTAATTTAATTAAAAAAAATTTTTATCTTTTATATTAATAACACACTAGCAAACAAAAATCAATGACACATGAAAAACAAAAAAAAAAATTTTTCTTATTTAACATTCTTCATTTTAAATAAAATTTTTCTCGTTTTTTTCTTTCCTCACACAAACTTTACTTTCCTAAAACTTTTTTTTTTTTTTTGCCCGAAAAATATAAAACACAAAAAAAATCAAAAATCAAATTACCATTGAAATATTGGCATGGAAACAAAGCGGAGAGGAAAATATTTATATGTTTAGACTTTTTTTTTTTTTATTTTTATTTTTCCGGTTGTCAAACAGAAAAATTTGATTTTTTCCAAAATTTTTGTGTTTTATGTAACTAAAAAGAACAAATTGAATTTTTTACACTACCACCTTGTGCTAGACACATTATTTTCGGATATCCATTCTTCGGGTATTGATATATCCTTAAATTTTCTTTTCTCTCGTTTTATAACTTCACACACAAATACAACAATAACGAATAAAAAAAAAAAAAAAAAACTCAGACTGGAATGGAAAATTTTCAGAATAACCTCGAAACAAAAAAATGTATGAAAGCTTTAAAAAATATCCTGTTTCGTTAGCAAACTTTCGGAAAAGTCGTTTTACAAATCAATACACCAAAGTTACAATACAGAATTTATGAAAATTACACCGATTCGCGAAAAAATTATAAAATTCAATAACAATTTTTTTTGTTTTCCCTATATTTAATATTTGAAAACGACCAATGAATTGTAGTAACGAATTAGAACTGAAGTGAATCGAAAAAAGTTGTACATGAAACAACATAAAATATTCTACAAAAAAAATAAAAAAATTACTAGCTACTCGTATCGCATTGTATTTCTCGTTATAGATTTTCATAACTGTATGCTCAGCTCATAAGTTTTGTATATGAAAAATTAGAGTGAGACGAACCGATTGTGAAAATTGTAATTTTTTGTTTTTAGTTAGTACTCGGTTCGGTAATACATTTTTTTTTTCTGTGTTATCTTACGTAGGAATTACGTATACGTAACTATTTAAATGCAAAAAAAAAATGAGAAGAGAAAACAGTTAGTGCATTTACTACAGCATAAAGTTTAGAAAATTGTGCGCAATTTAAAGCTTTTTTGATACGCATACAGTGAGACGATGTATTTTTTTATATATGTTGATAAAAAGGTTTTAATTCATCTTAATGTTTAGATGACTGTGCCCCTTCAATTTTATGGCGCTCAAAACTACCCCAATTTTTGATATATTGTCTTCTTTCAATGATCGTTGAATTCAATACAATTTGTTTATTGTACCTTTCTCTAGAAGTTTGATATGTTGATTGTTGAATGAATTCTCCGATGTGAAATTTTCACAGAAAGTGAAGAACCTTCAGTGACAAGCAAACTAATTCTTAAAAGATCACGTCCTATAATTAATTTTTCATGTGCAAGTTGTGATCGGCTCATGTATGTATGGCATATGGTAAGATGATTTCATTAGAATTATTTTGTGTCATCGAAGGTCCTTGAGAACAATTAACTATTATTCGTGACTTCATTTGTTTTATGTGCGACTACACTTTTTTTTTGTTTACAGTTTATGCGAAATCTTTACAGGGATATTTATTTTGAAGTTATACTTCTTTGCGCCCGTTGTACACATTGGGATGGGGTGTTGGTCGAGAAGCCGCGTCAAAATGCAAACTACTACAAAAAATTTAAATATTAAAAAAAAAATCACTTTGAAAATGGGATTACACACAGGAGAGATTTTTTTTTTTTTTTTTTTTTGTGTGCATGTAGTAGTTTGTCAATTCTCGCGATTGAATTTTTTTGAACCAAGCGAAAAATTTTTATTTCGTAAATAAATATATAATTAATATATTTGTTTGGTCGACACAAAAGTCGACACTTCGGGAGGTAGATGCGGAAGGAATGTACAGGGGATAAATAAAATATTTTTTCTCATAATAAAGGTTAGACAGAACATTGAGTTTTAAAGATTCTTTGATTTTTATAATATGTTGTTTTTTATATAGAAAATTATAATCCGGGACTACATATTGTTTTTTGATTATTTTTGTTTAGAAAGCAACAATAATGGACGAAAGCGATTATGAAGAGCTTGATCAGGAAGTTGATTGTGATAATCTTGACAATAATGATAATGAAGACGGAGAAAACGACATAAACAATATTCAGATGGAAGAGTATGAACAATCACTGCAGGGTAATGTTTATACATCGTACAATCAACATATTTATTCACATAAAGAGTTTTTAAATAAATTTATCAATAACCCATTCGGTTATCCTTGTGACGTGTGTGATCGATCGCCTTTGGTTCAACAAGGATTTAAAAATAGTGCTTAATCAAAATGATACAGAAAATATTGCACACATTAGGAAAATAATTGCGGTTCCTAAACAAAATTTCACAATATGTTCTACGTGCTTCAGAAGCATTCAAAAGAATCACATTCCACCATTATCCATTTATAATGGCTTCAAATATCCAGAATATCCGGATGATTTACGTAATCATCCATTAGATTTGTGCAAATAGGACGTCTTCGACATATCAATGGCCAGTATGGAATTTATGGACAAGTTATAAACGTCCCAGTAGAGGTTGATAATATGATTAAGAAGTTACCCCGCGATGTGGATGATGATTATTGTATCAATGTACATATTAAAAGAAAGAAAATTCATAAATCGAGTTTCGGACAAGGATTGGTGAATAAGAGGGTAATAAAAATTTGGCTAAAATATTTAATACAAACGCCGTTGTATACTACGTACCAAATTACAATTGATGATAGTTTTTTAAACTGTAACGAAGATAATGACTGTGATAACGAACAATTTCGAGGTAGAGGAGAGTTTAGTTGCACAACAACAATCATTGATTTGAAACGAGGATTTCTACCTTAGTTAGAATCACACCGGGAGAACATAATGTGCCAATCAGTCTATTGTTTAATGAGCATGCTGAAGAACTTTCTTTCCCTGGAATATATCTAGGACACTTCAGAGAATTCAGAGAGGGAGTTAATATCACGCCTTTTATGATTGCAACGAGTGAATTAAGACGATCAGATAAACGTGGCGTAACTCCATAACACTTATTATATATGGCAATGAAAATAATGAGAATCAGAGTAAAAGACTCTCTCACCATAGCCTTAAAACATGTAGAGAAGAATACTAAGATTACAAAGGAACAGATAGAATCAGAAGATTACATTCAAGGATGTATCGAAAGTAACCTACCTTTTTTAAGATCTATACCAAATTCAGCTTGGTATTGGTCTGAAAAAAAAGATCTATTTGCTATGATTCGTCAATTAGGGAAACCAACGCTATTCTTTACGATTAGCGCAAATGAGATTGGATGGCCAAATTTATTGCAATTAATTTACAAATTACGGAACAAGAAATTAATTTCAAAAAAAGAAGCCGAACAATTAGAATACATGCACAAGAGTACTCTAATTAATGAAGACGCTGTTACATGTGCACTGTACTTCAACAAATTAGTTAATGTTATCATGAGTATATTACAATTCAAAAGATGCAGCCTATTCAAGAAGTACAGAATTCTACATTACTTCAAAAGAATTTAGTTTCAACATCGAGGAAGCCCATATGCTCACATTATAGCTTGGTGTGATAATGCTCCCGATGATCCACTGGGAAAAGACTATCAACAAGCTATTGATCTGATTGATGCGCACATTTCCGTTTCAACATCGGAACTTCAGGTAATATAAAATTGAATACTCACAAGCACACTTTCACCTGCTACAAGAAAATCATATCCAATCGTGCGCTAGAATGCAGATTCGAACATCCTTTTATGCCATGCAAGAAAACCGCTATATTAATTCCAATGAAAGATAACGAAGCTAATTTTCTAATTTTGAAAAAAAGTAATAAGAAAAAATTTAGAAAACGACGACTATACTGATTTTGATCAATTTTATACACAAAATAATATTGCTTGGGATGAGGAGTATTTAAATATTTTACGAGCGGGAATAAAGCGTCCACGAGTGATTGTGAAAGGTCAACCTTCAGAAAAATGGCATAACCCCTTTAATCCATTTATATTTAATGTGGTTAAGTCAAATACCGACATTCAATTTATTACGGAAGAGTATTCTTGTGCAGCATACGTTGTTGAGTACGTTAATAAAACAAATCGCGGCTTGAGTAATTTACAGAGGAAAATTATAGAAACTATGAATGAAAATCTCCAATTTGATATAGTAGATATAACGAGGAGTTTAAGTGTTAATCTTTTAAACAATACGGAAATGACTAGTATCCAGGAAGCTGCTTGGTGCCTGATGAGAGAGCCGATGTCTAAAGCTTCTACTCAAATAGTTTATATACCAACCGTGTGGCCCGTTGAACGCCAAAGGATTAAAAAAAATGAAAGAGCTCTCTGCATTAGAAGGCGAATCAACGGATATATGGAAGGAGAACTGGTTCGACCAGTATGAACGCAAACCGAATGAATTGAATGACATTTCACTGGCTCAGTTCGTTTCCCAATATTACAAAAATAATAAAGGCGAATATATTAAGAGGGATGAAAAGAAAATAATAAGATATCGAAATTATGACATTGGGACGGATTTCAATGAATATAGAAGGGAAATGGTGACATTACATGTACCATTTAGAAATGAAGAACAAGATATATTAGCGGATATGAAATTTTTAACGATCTATGAAGAAAATGAACAAATCATATTACAAAGGAGAAAAGAATTCGAACACAATATAGATATTGAAAAAACTATTCAAATATGCAGGGAACTTTGTCGAGAAGAAACACCTTGCGAAGACGATGAAGTTCAAGACGTCAGAGGCAGATTCCCGGAAGCTAATCCATTTGAACATTTATATAACGATCCGAATGTTGACGGTAATGCTGATTTACGACTAGCTGCCTTGAACAAATTAGGTGCCATAGCTAAAAGAAGAGAAAATGTTTTACCGCCTGCTCAGTTCTGTAAATCCATGCGCATGGCGAATGAAAAACAGCTAAATCTTCTTTTGCAAGTGATTCATCATTTATTGTCTAGTGAAGATAATCCTCTCCAAATATTTTTTACGGGGCCAGCTGGATGTGGTAAAACATTTGTAATAGAATTAATCATGGAAATATATAATAGATTTTCCGATAGCGATGACTATTGTAATGCCTATATAACTTGTGCTTCTACTGGGAAAGCTGCTATTGCTATCGATGGCACCACTGTTCATACGGCGTTAAAAATATCTCTGTCAAAATTGTTACCATTGAGTATAGAGGTAGCTCATCAGTATCGAGCCTTGTTTAAATATGTCAGAGTTATTATAATTGTCGAAGTGAGTATGATATCGGTAGAATTATTAGAACAAATTGATCAACGATTGAAATTATTGAAATAATTTTGGAGGGCCCGATATGATATTGATAGGAGATTTGCGTCAATTACCCCCAGTAAAAGCAACGCGCATATATAAACAAATTAAAAAAAAAAATACTGGGAAGTCCTTGTGGCATTGTTTACAATTTTATGATTAACAGAGGTTATGAGGCAAGCTAATGTTCAGTTCTCATCAGCGGTAACTAAAATTGGCAATGGAGAAAAATTGACGGAAGAAGAACTCCAACTTATTGAATCGCGTTTTCTTCCACAGGACGAAGCAAATAGACTATGCCCACATGGAGTACGATTATTCAGCTCAAATGATTCCGTTAATAGATATAATAATTCCATTTTGAAAAATGATGTTAATAAAGTTATTTCGATTGCTATAGATATTTACACTGGATGTCATAATAAAGAACAGGAGGCTTTTGTCAAAAAAAATTGCATAAAATGTCGACAATAGATACTGGTGGGCTACCATATGAACTTACATTTGTTAAAGGAACATATTACAGTATAACCACAAACATCGATGTTTCGGATGGTCTGGCTAATGGCACAGTCGGAAAATTATGTCACATAGAATTCAACGATCATGGGGAAGTTTCAAAAGTGTGGCTTATTTTCCCACATAAAATTGGGCAGAAGCTGCAGAAAAAATGTGCAGGATACATGGCACAACACAATATTGATCGCAATGCCGTACCTATTTTACGAAGGTCATCCGTGATAGCGATGAATAATAATAAAACAATTAACATTCGGAGAAATCATTTCCCATTGGTATCATCATGTTCTATCACGATACATAAATCGCAGGGTGGGACTTTCGATGAGATTGTTTATGAATACGACAAAACCCACTCCATAGAATTAGTGTATGTTGCCTTATCGAGAGTGACGAGTATTAATGGTCTATATATCACTATAAAAGATGACAGCAACTTTTTCCACCATGGCAGAAGAAATTCTATAGGTACAAAAGACATACAGAGAGAATTTCAAAGATTATCACTCAATAGACTACCAACAATTATTGAGTCTTTGGGAAGTTTTATTTCTAATAGGACAGGAATAAGTTTTTATTCAATAAATAGTCAAAGTCTCATTGCACATATGCACTCGATCTGAATGACAGCGTATTCAAAAAATGTACAAGCGAGAGATGGTAAAATACTCGCACGGAGAGAACTCGCGAGAAGCTTGGTAACGAATGCCTTTTAAGACTTCCACCGAAAATTGAATGAGTTATGGTCTGAAGAAGAATTTGATCAAATGTGCTTCTTTATCCCAACACCATATCAGCTGTTTATATGCAATTCCTACGTAACAAATTTTAACCTTCTGTGTTAGAGCTTTTCGGCGCAGACTTATTTTCCAACAGAACAACGTTCCATGCCATACAACGAAAGTTGTGAGTAACTATACCATTTATTAATTTTGTATTGTAGATAATAAAATTCACTTTCAGATAAATAACAGTAAAAAAGTACTTCGCAGAAAAAAATATCAATGTGTTGGACTGGTCCCCGTAGAAGGTAGGTCCCGGGGAGTAGGAAATGTTTGGTCTATAATGAAGCTAGAGGTAGCAAGAAACCGCCCAGATTCAATTCAAGCTTTAGAAAGTTTGTTGAAGAACATCTGGGAATCCATACCTTCTGCTACTTTGAAAAATTTATCGAACTCAAAGAATCGGAGGTGTATCGCCGTAATAAAAATAAAAGTGTTTAGTTTTTTCAATTAATTACTTTAGCACCAATCACCGTATTTTCAATATTTTGGCATTTTTTCGGGGTTTCCCTCTAAATTGCAAGTAATTTTTTTTTTTAAATAATTGGGTCATAAATGTATTTAAAACGAAACAATAAACCATTTGCTCTCAAATGTTTTGTAATTTTGGCAACCAACGTTCCAATTTGTAATAAAATATATTTGACCAATTTTTGTTGCACAGTACTGTAAGTTATGGCTGAAAAGCAAATTTTATTCTAATTATTATGACTGGTTCAGTAGATATAACAGCATCGTACATTCAGTAGCTACTTATTTACCATCTTAACGCTTACATAACAGATTGTGAATTGTTATGGAAATAATCTGTACAATGTTAGCCAAGCAATAAAATGTTATTGCTTAAGAAACAAATTATCATTATTACTCGATGAGTTCGTTACCCTAAAAACTATTATTATAAAATCTACTAACCCACCTTGGTTCAATAATTTCATTTTATGCCTTATTAACCTACATATTTCATTTTTAATTGCTGGAAACTTATGAAACATGATTAGTTGTATCAGGAACATAAACAAATTAGGAACAAGACAAATAATGCTGTTAAAAATGCTAAAGCTCTTTATTTTGCTAAGCTTTAGAACCAAAATTTATGATCGAAATCATTTTGGATGCACCTTAAATCCACAACTGGATTATTTTTGTAGTCAGCAATCCGTTTCGTCCTAGTTCGCCAATATTACAGAAGCTAGTGATAGGGGGTTTATAGCGAAATCAAAGATTTTTGGGACATGCCTGGAATTAGAGGTCTAGTGCGGTCTGGTAGCTGGCTAGAGCTCACGGTGTGTCCTGGGGATTTTCAGACTTGATCCCATGCTTGAATAACCGCATGAATAAGAAGAATTACTAAAAAAACGAAGAAAAGAAAATACTAAACAATGTCTGCCACATCTCAAGGAGCTAAAGAAAATAATAATCAGCGTGCGATCGTTAGAGATGACAGCACCACCCCGCTCGATCGTCGCGTAGTCTACTGGGAAGGCTCTTATCATTGCCAGTCTACCGGAATCGCCTTTCCAGTCGCGACTGTCACCGATGCCGATAAGAGGTGGAAGGACGTCTTCTTATCAGACCACCCGTTGCCTCATGGGGCGGATATCGCCGTTTCTAAGAACATGACATCTTGTCAAAGATAACAACACGACCGGAGGAATACTTTATATTATATACTTGATATTTAATCGAAAGTAGCGATTTGTTCGAACCGACTATTTCTGGATCGTACTGCACCATTTATCTTAAATAATATCTTGCTTGAGTAACTTTAACTTTAAATGTTAGAATGTTATCTAAAAATCTCCGGATCTCCTTTTCTAGGGAGGGGAAATTTTTAATAAATTTAAAATTATTTGCTCTAAAATATTTAAATCAAATAAAATACCACGCATCACGGTCAATAAGGTGGCAAAGATTCGGCATTGATAGGAAGCAATTATTGTTATCTA
This sequence comes from Tipula vernalis, assembly GCA_958295665.1. Lineage (NCBI taxonomy): Eukaryota > Metazoa > Arthropoda > Insecta > Diptera > Tipulidae > Tipula > Tipula vernalis. Next base: position 290,739,266 of record OY282559.1, on the reverse strand, counting down.
AGTAGCAGATATTTTTTTCTTCTTCTTCTTTAGGTGACTTTTACTTTTCTTCTTTAGGTGATTAAGGAGGAACAACCAGTTAGAACCTTCAAATAATCAATTTTTTTGTTTTTGCTTTAAAAGTTACTTTAATATGTGTAGAATACGAAAAACTTCATGACTTATGCCAAAACTCAAAGCTTTCGTAAATAGAGCCAATTTCCGAGACTCTTAGGCACTACAATTGGCACCGTAAAAAATACTGCCTCCGCGACCATGTGGCTTCATCATACTACATCTCCGTCAATTTTCAATCTTTTGTAATGATTGAAAATAGAAAATACTCGTTAAAATATTTATAATAAACTTTCAAAATTACAAAAAGATCCATTTATTTCTTCCACTTCAAAAAAATTCCTAAAAATCTGCTCAATTTCGGCGTTCTAAATGGTTGTCCCCCTTTAACAAGTTTTACAGATAAAATATTTTCCTTTAGTCAACAATTTCGGTAACCAGTATATAGCTACAAAGGTTAATTTTTATGAGGCCACTTCATTTCTTTACTATTCTATTAAATTTATGATTTTCAGCAGATGCTGCTTAGATCGAAGATCTCTTTGATTTGGTTAAATTAAAACTAAAATACCCTACTCTCTAATACCTCAACCATATGATACACATTACACAATTCAGATAGAAGGCTTACATCATTCGAAGTAACGCAAAACATCAGAGAAAGGCTGCAGAAGTTGATGGCACAACAAAAAGATGAACTTCGATAATACCGCCACACAAAAAAAAACTGTTTTTCTGAACTCGAGGTCTGACATATCAATTGTTATGTATTTTGATGCGCTGAATACGAATCCGTTGACCGTTTTGCTCCATCAAATTGCCCAAGAAAATACCAAAGTCTATTTTTTGTACCGTTTACTTCTGAAATATTGTTTCCCTATCGTTTAACCGTAAAAAATGATTTCGTAGTTCAAATTTACTTCTGACACCCAGGGCACCTCTACTAGGGTGACTAAGACCGAAATAGTGAGGTTGAAGGAGACAAAACGAAATACGAAAATTAATTACAAAAATGCCTAATTGAACAGAGGAAATTATTTTATTATGTCATTATTATTTTGCTAGAAATGTGTCTAGGATAACTGCTGTTAAACTGTAAACTGTATGTACGTACTACCCTTATATTGTGTTATATGATAAACCACACTTCGGGACAAAAAAGTCAATCCAGAACTCCTTTTCTTATGAATGATATAAAAAAAACAGATTTATTCAATTCGCTGAACGATACTTTTCCCACAAAGCATCTACATATTTGTATAAACATTTCTGTAAAATTCGCTGTTTACCATTATACTAAAATTTTGAACACAACCCCCCAATATCCGATAATACTGATCTCATACTCCCAAGCCAAAATACAGACACACAAGTTTAGCACCTACCTATAAAAATGATGGCGGTAATCAACTGCTATTGTGGGAAATCATTAAGAATTTAAATTTCTCTCACTAGTCCATTATAGTTTGAAATGGAAGCGTGGCATAGAAAAATATAAAAAATTTACTATCCGGTCAAAATTTGTACAGAGCTATCGAGGGAAACTAAATATAATTAACCATTTGGCATATAACGGCTTAAGCGTGATTAGCAACTGAATATCGCTTTATTTGAATTATTATCTTAAAGCATTTTTATAGAATTTCTTTCACTGCCTTCCAGATATTTAACGCATTAGTAAATTGGAAACAATTACGAGAGTGGGCACAATTTGTTTTGTATTGCATTACTACCGCTTGTACATATATTTTTGTTGGTCTTGGCTGAACCGTGAATCGATTATCGAGCCTCATTAATCGATGAAGCTCGTTTGACAAAAATGTATAGCATTAATACGAGTATAAGAGATAACACGTCTATACATAGAACGATATTATATTCACCATGCAGAAAAAGAGAGCAAGTAAAATTTATCTAAAGCCATATTTTTGTTGTTGTGCCGGATTTTATCGTAATTATTTTGTTTTAAATTTTGACGTAATTCTAGGAATTCCATTGCAACCAATCTATTTTGAAACAACATGAACATTTCGAATTGATTGAATTGGATTGAAAAATGTAAACCAAATTCTTTTTTTTAATATTACTAGAGGACTCCGCATCAATCGGATATCGTAAGTTTACGTATTCGTTCTCAGCTCCATCCGATCCAATAAGTGTCGAGTAATCAATAGATGTACATATGACAATATCTCCGGGTAATTTTGTTAATATTTATAAATTGATAGCTTTCACTTCATCGTTACGTGCTGCTAATAATTGCTCTGGTGCTAATTTCTTCTATGGATATATTAGCTGAATACATTTCGCTGATTAGATCTACCGATAATATATCAGCGGGAATTTCCAAATTCGTTATTTTTAAGTTTCCAATATCTAGTAACCAATTGGAGAAGTTGACAGCGTCTTCATTGGCTCTCATATTTTTAGTTAATTTAAGTCGTTTAAATAACTGCCACAACGAACTGGTTTTTAAGCATGCGTCAAATATTTGCTTCCGCCCACCCTTCTTTACTACAGGGAGAACTTGCCGAAAATCTCCACCCAATATGAATAATTTTCCAGCGAATGGTAGATGACTGTTGTAAACGTCGCGGAATGTTTTATCAGTGATGGACATAAAATTCCTAGAGATCATAGAAGCCTCATCCCAGATGAACACATCGACATCGAGTAGTTCTTATTTCTTTTCCGGCGTCCAATTTAATGTTATATTCTCGCTATTAATAAACAGTGGTAAATTAAATATTTTGTGAGCAGTACGTTCGTATGGCAGCAGAATAGCAACTATTCCAGTCCAAGCAATTGTTATGATTCTTTTGTTAATGGTTTTGCAATAATGAACTAAAACCTTATACAAAAAAGTCTTTCTCGCACCGCCTGGCCCATCTATAAAAAACATACTATCTTGTATTTCACCGCTTATAGATTTTTTAATTTTTCAAATATTTTCAATTTATCACTGTTCAATTGTGAAAATATGTCATTAAAAATTTCGGTGTGTTCTTGAATGGAAAGATCTTCGGTGGTTTTATCATTTTTGATTATTAAATTTTTATCAATGGTTTCAGGTAGGCCAAATTATTTAAGGCTGAGTCCTTCGGATTGCAATAAACCTTTAATGATTGATAAAGCTGTAGTTTCGTTCGACCTCTCCGACATCTGTATTTTAAAGTGTTCCCAAATTACAGGTATATCAACCTCGCCACTAATTATTAAATGCATAAAGAAATGTATCAATGTGATAGGCATCATAACAGATGCTGCATCAGACATCATATCGTTTATATGTCTTTCATATTTACAAAATCCGGCAGCCCGAGTAGCTTCTTGAAACGTTTGGTATTGTACTCATAATTTTCAGATCACTGAATGATGTGGCGCCTTTTGACTCTCGTAACAATAATTTTAGATTAAATCGTTCAATATCTTTGGGCGATACAATATTAAAACGGGCAACAACTTTACCAGTATTTTTTTTGTTTTTTGCCATATTTTTTTGCTATTTTGCCACGTATAATGTAATGGAATTTGGGAGTACCTATGTATAATTCCGAGCTTGCTGATCAATTCTATTTAATTCAAAGTACGCCATTTTGATGTTGCTCTATTGTTAATTAAAGCATTCGCTTCATCACCCTCCGTGAACTGTATATAATGTTGTCCGGGAATATGAACAGGTAATAGTTGGACGGTATGACTTCGTGATTGCATTGGTAGTTCCATAAGATGCCAGGCACTCTCCATAGAGCTAATGTACCGAGAATCGAGGTATTGTTGTACTTCATTGGTATTTGGTATTTCTGTGCTTACTTTATTAATTTTTTGTTGAATATTAATTAATTCATGTAATATCTAATATGCTACCGGTGGTTAGACCATTTTAATTGTGTTTCGATTAACACGAGAAGTATATTAGTATTTACGAACAGTAATTCAACGAAACCGACTAATAGACATAATTCTATTTATTTAATTATATGATTTTAATACGAGTATGTTCCGAAGATTGTAAGAGAATTCAATCCAGTTTCGAACTGATGAGCTTATGATTATGAAAAAATCAACCTTCTCATCAGGCCGCGGCGACTGGACTGATTATACCACAATTTACATTCTATATATACAGAATGTGCTGTGCGTTAAGTATTAGCGAATCATAACTAATACAGATGAATTCTCTTACAATTTTTCTTCTTTAATTAATAAAGTAAAAATTAGCGTACACAGAAATAGAGCTGTGTGAATATTGTGAAGAAGAAAAATTGTAAGAGAATTCATCTGTATTAGTTATGATTCGCTAATACTTAACGCACAGCACATTCTGTATATATAGAATGTAAATTGTGGTATAATCAGTCCAGTCGCCGCGGCCTGATGAGAAGATTGATTTTTTCATAATCATAAGCTCATCAGTTCGAAACTGGATTGAATTCTCTTACAATCTTCGGAACATACTCGTATTAAAATCATATATTTCTGTGCTATTGTTGTTAATGCTGGATACAACAATTCTTGGTCGAACCTGTCCTTTGTGAATATATTTATATATGCATTTAATACTCATTAGAGAAGCGCAGTATTCAACATTTATATGATAGTTAAATTTCTTTAATATAGGTTTGGATTATAAGGAACAATCATTGAATTATCGAAGTACATAATTTTATTGTTCGGTTTTCCGTGATACGTATGTAGTTTGTGTCTATTATCAGAATGCTTATAGCTAGGAAATCCTTGTTTTGTTATGTCAGTGTTGTTAACAAATTGCTTAGGGAATTTCTTACTGCGTACCTTCGTTTCTGCATTCCAGCATCACAATTTATCAGTATGTGGTTCATGACTCATATGTTTAATGACCAGGTGCCATAAGGTTGGATCTATTTCTCAATCTGGAATTTCAGCTGATATGAATTTGTCCACATCATCAGAAGTTAACAACTTTTTATTTATTGTTACCAACAGATGCTTATGTGGTAAACCCCTTTTTTGAAATTCTATCGTATAGACATGAGCTCGAGTAGAACCAAATACCGATTGTATTTCTTTTAGGAGTAGTAAACATTTCTGATAGAATAACCGGCTTACGAATGTTGGTATATCTGCGGCAGTTGTCTTAAGGAATCTTTTAATTTCAGGCCAATTAGGATTACAGGTCATAGTGATGAATAGATCAGGTCGGCCGATATGCCGTGACATTGCCATAGCGTCATGGTACAATTGTTGCATGGCTCTAGGGCTACCTTGATATGATCCGATGTGTTAATGGAGCTGTTTTGTATGTGATCCAGTAGACCCAGCATATGTTCGTACTACTCGTACTACGTAATTTAGTCTGATTATTTTTAATGAAGTTTAAACGTATTGCTTCAACTTTAAAATAAGCGCTGATTATGTATTGTTGTGTGAGACGTTGACATATTAATACCTGGTTAAATATATCTGTAGTACATATAGCTAACTTATACGCATAATACTGAGTTGGTAAAATGCGTTTTTGTGTATTCTTGTGTTTCATGGAATACGTCCAACCCGTTTCTCCTGAAGGAAATAATAATGGGAACAGTAATGGATCGGTATGAGGAGATGTAAATGCCAGGAATTGCGAATCATACTTTTTTATGGGGTACACCCTTAAGTTTACATCCTCTCTTAAATCACCATCTCTCGATGTAATAATAACCGCCAATTAGTTACATGTTGGCTTATTGTAATTACGTGGATGATCTTTTGGGTTTTGACAGAAGTCCAAGTACACATTTTTATCTATTCCCGATTTGTATATATCATTAAGGTTTCTGAATAATTTCGCATATGGGCTCTCATTCATTATTGACTGCAATATCTTGAGTACATCATCACGTTGTACAATTTTCATACGATGAGACATCGCTTCGCCATCGTCATAGATGTAGATTTGTCCGAATTTTGGGTTTTCACTCTGTTATGATGTGGTTGCTTTAAATTTCGCCTCACCAATGACACGTATTGAATTCGGTCCTCTGTTATGTATATCAGCATTATGGGCGTTGAATGATGCGGATGCGAATAAATTATTGAACACCCGAATATTTTGTCGAAAGTGTGTATGAATTTCACCCCTGCCAAAAAGCAGTTCTCTAATTTCTTTTGGATATTCGTTCGATTCCGGTAGCGATATTTTTCCGCCGTGACAGCACGAGTTTCCAGATCGGCAAGTTTCAATTGGAAATGATAACGCTGAGCAGTGTATACATTTAAACGTCATATCACCCATATCGCAGTAGGTAACGTTGTCGGTTGATACGCTGACGTCGTCGGCCAGTAAATCAATATTCATGTTTTCATAGGTTCTTTTTCTGTTATTTTTTGTCTTACCTGTAATTTCATTTGGATGTTGCATATTTTCTAATTCATTATCCTGAATATTTGTTGTACTGGATGTTGGTGATTGAGTATATTGTAATATTGTCGCGATATTGGAGCCTTGATTTCTGTTAATATTTTGTTGCATCTTCTTAATCGTAGTTGAACTATTTGCTCATCTGTCATGTTCATAATTCGGGCCTTCGCACGTTTGTTTTCTTTTCGTTCACTATTTAAATTGACAACAAATTTACTTATCTGATGTTTTTCTAACTGATCATCGCTTAAATTTGGAGCCCTCCATCTATCGAGTTCCTTTTCTAAATTATAACTTTTTTGTTTTAATTTCTCGCGGTAATGTTTCGACTGATTTTAGTGACGCTCATGACGTTCTTCAGATGTTAAATTTTTTATTTGTTTCATATCATTTTGTTTTTTTAATTATATAGCAAGACGCTTTCCCCGTTCATCGTTTGTTAATCTATTCCGACCCATATTGTAACATTTACTTAACAATTGCACGAACTCTAATAATCGACTAATTTTATCTTACGAATAATAAACGTATAGTTATCTTACGAAAACACATTAATGAAAGAAACAAAACCAACAAAAGGGTTTATTTTAAAATTTTAATTAAAATTAAAATTACCATTATCCACAAATGAAACAAAGCAACACTATTGTAGAAATTTGTTTTCGGTGAAACCTTGATCCTTTTTATATAATTTTTTGTTTAATTCAATTGGAATGTATCTACTATTAAAAACAAAACACGTGATACTCCTTCAGCCAATCGTAAAATCATTAAATTTAGCTTTTTTTCGGTCGATTTGATTTTAATATATAAAAAAAAAAAAAAATAGAGAGAGAAGAGAGATTAAGGAATTTTTTTTATATAAGTTATAGTATACCATATTCTAAAAGAAAGGAAGTGTTGTGGAAGTCAATGAAATTAGCCCGAAATTTAGGTTCGTTTCTTGACTAAAATTTAGTTATCCAGAAAAAGTGTAAATGTCGTATAAAATGTAGCATCGTCCCGAAAATATAATGTAGATATAAAATTTAGCCGATTGAAGAAAAAATTTTGTAGAGAAATTCTTATTTGAGAATTTTCTTTTGGTCAAACTAATTTTGTTACAAATGTAATTGAACGTAAGAATAAAACCCTTTTTTTATATTACAGATTTAAGGTATGTAGTTTTATTTTAAAATTTCTCTAAGATAATTCCATCTTTAATGTTGAAGCCTTAAGTTAGAAGGAGGAAATACTAGAGATAGTGTCGAAGTAGTGTCGTACACGGCCGGTTAGGCCATACTAGTACCAAGATACTCTGAGTAGGACTAAGAGAGAGTGGGATTAAATACATTTTTTGTAATTTCTCTCAGATAGTTTCATTCATGTACGTGTTAATGGTGAAGTTTTGAATTTTATGGGACCAATACTAGAGATAAAGCTAAGTAGTGACTTATATATGGCCAGTTATGCCATACTACACCTTTTCCAATTGTAATTCAGTAAGCGTCAATTGTAATTCAGATTAGCCAATTGTAATTCAGAAATCGTCAATTGTATTTCGAAAAATCTCCACTATATATTGGGTGTGTGAATATGACTCCACCCTTTCTCAATTTGTGTCCTTATTTTTACTGCTTACGTAAACTATAAATGCGCAATACTACTTGTATTCTATAGTACTTGATGTCAGCTATCAAAACGCAGTATACGACATTTGGTTGAAGTGTAAACAAATAATATTTTTAACATCATTTGCGGGAAGTTTTACTACACTATTTTATTGCAAAGAAAAGTGCAGTGGAAAGTTATCGTTTACTTGTGGAAATTTACGGTGAGCATGCTCCATCGAATACAACGTGCAAATAATGGTTTCGACGATTTAAAAATGATCATTTTGGCATTGAAGATAAAGAGGTTGGAAAACCACCCAAAAAATTTGAAGATGCTGAATTGGAAACGTTATTGACTGAAGATTCTTCTCAAACACAATCAGAATTGGCTGTAGGCATTAAGTGTTGATCGATCAACTGTTGCAAAACATTTACAAACAATCGGAATGGTTCAAAAAGCTAACAACTGGGTTCCACATGAATTAAAAGAAAGAGACCTCGAACGTCGAAAAACCATTTGTCAAATACTGATTCAAAGGCAACAAAGAAAAGGTTTTCTGCACCGGATAGTTACTGGAGATGAAAAATGGATTTATTAAAAGAATCCCAAACGCCAAAAATCTTGGGTGAAGCGTGGTAAAGCTGGTCCATCGCAACCAAAGCGAAATATCCATTGCAATAAGGTTATCCTCTGAATCTGGTGCGATCAGAAAGGTGTGGTATATTATGAACTGCTGGAATCAGGTGAAACTATCAATGGCGATGTGTACCGACGACAACTAATACGTTTGAAGGGAGCTATAGAGGAAAATCGACCAGAATGGGTGAATAGACACAACAAATTAATTTTTCAGCATGACAATGCAAAACCACATGTTGCAAACGTTGCAAAAAATTATTTACAAGGACAGGACTGGGAAGTTCAACCCCACCCGCCTTATTCACCAGACATAGCTCCTTCAGATTACTACTTATTCCGGTGGATGCAGTCCTCTCTTTCTGGACAGCGGTTCAGTTCTCGCGCAAAGATCGAAAATTGGCTTAATGATTGGAACGCCTCCAAAGACCAAGATTTTTTCAGAGAGGGAATCCGTAAACTGCCTGAAAAACGGGGTAAAGTTGTAACTGCAAATGGAGCATACTTTCAATAAATAATTCTTTCATTTTCTAAACAAGCAAATGTGTTTTATTTATAAAAAATAATATAATATAATTCGGCTATACAAACTGCTAATACCAATATGCCAATTTGTAATGACAGGGCATCTAATAAACCACGATAACTGCTACCATGCTTACATAATATATTTCACTCAAAGTGTGCGCAACCTAAAATCGATGCTCTAGACAGTGCTTGTCATGTTTTCAAACTGCCGCGATTGGAACTAATGCAATTGAAAGGAAGAAAAAAAAATAAGATCGTGAAAGGTTATAGTGAATTGTGCGAACCGAGGTGATGACTGGATAGCTTTGGCTACACCGCTGGAAATAAAGTTCAAGACCGCATATCACTGGAATAAATCTGGGCGTGATACAATGTTGCCAAAAGGTGGCAGAAAACCAAAAGTTTTGACTTTGGATGAAATTGATTTCAGAAACTTCGCTTCAACTGTAAAAGTGAAGCTGAACCCATTTAAAGTGGGAGGATCGATGTGAGGAAGCTTATATTTCCTAGAGAAGAGAACCAATTCGGTTTTGTGTGGGTTCACATTCAACCCACAGCCATTGGCCCATAATGAAAGAGTACCCAGGGCATTTTGCATAAGCTCACTAAGGGTGCCGGGATATTTACCATGGACACCAAAAGCAACATCATCCGCAAAGGCAACAACCTTGAAGCTATCGTCCTCCAGTCTCAGCAACAGGTCATTTATGATCAAGTTCCAAAGTAGGGGGACAGTACGCCAACCTTGTGGCGTACCTCTGCTTGCAAATCTTCTGACGGAGGATTCCCCAAAACTGGCATTTATGACCCTGCCCCTTAGCATCTGATCTATCCAGTCCTTGAGTGATTCATCCACTCCCAGATCTGAAAGTGCCCAAGTTATAGCCCCTATAAGAACATTGTTATAGGTCCTCTCAATATCCAAAAAGGTTACCATTGCGTAGTCTCTATATTCAAAAGATTTTTCAATGAAAAATACAAGAGAATGAAGAGCAGTCTCTACAGATCGCCCCTTGCAATAGGCATGTCGAGACCTAGACAGCTTTTCCAACACAATCGTGCCTCTAATATGAGCTTCTATTTGTCTTTCCAGTGTTTTAAAAAGGAAGGAAGACAAGCTAATCGGCCTAAGGTCTTTGGGATTGCAGTGTGAGCGTTTTCCCGCCTTAGGTATGAAAACAACCTTCACTTCTGTCCATTTACTAGGAATGTGACATAGTTCTAGGCTGCCTTTGAAAATTACCTCTAACCAGGAAATTGTTAGATCCGTAGTTTGTTGAATATCCGCAGGGATAATACTATCGAGTCCAGGTGACTTATATGGTTTAAAACTGTTTATCGCCCACGAATCTTTCTCCTGCTACTAATTTGGCCTATGAGGCTACTTGCCCTTTTACCTACTGATGTGATAGGTACAGATTCGGAACAACCAGGAAATGAGTCTCAATCAGAAGTTCCAGCGATTCCGCACTATTAGTGGTCCATATCTCATCCGGCCGTTTAAGATAACTTGGGATGGAAGGATCAGTTGCTAGTACTTTGCATAGCCTAGATATCTCCGAAGACACCTGAATTTTGCCACAGTATAGTCTCCAAGAGCTGTTCTTGGCACTTCTCAATTAATATTTGTAAATTTTGAGGACTTCCTTATAGGAGTCCCAGCCTACAGCAGTTTTGCTAAGGGGACTAGAGCCCAGTAACGCTTCATTAAAAGCGCTGAACAACTCGTCCACCAAGCCATCGAGCTCTTGCGCAGTTTGTGGAGATTTTGGTACCGGAACTGGTAGTAAATTACCCAGAATAGTTCTAAAGGTATCCCAGTTGGTGTTCCTCCTGTTTCTGTAGATTGGACTTTTTGGAGAAGTCAATTCCATTTCAAATTGAAGATAACAATGATCAGAAAAGGAGTGGTTCTCCGACACTCTCCAGTTTAATAAACTAATCGTCAGAAAGCTTGAGACAAGAGTAATATCCAATACTTCCTGTCTATTACTAGTTATAAAGGTCGGCTTATTGCCCATGTTACATATATGAAGGTTAATACTTAAAATGTAATCAAGGAGTAACTCACCTCGTTCATTTGTGTCCGTACTTCGCCAGGTCGTGTGATGAGCATTTGCATCACTCCCAAGGATGACTCCAACCTTGCGCTTCTGAGCCTCCAAGATTAGCTCACCTATAATGATTGGTGGAGTATCCACTTCATCTTAAGCTAGGTAAGCTGATACTAGCCAGAGGCTTCGTTTATTGACCTCAATGCTGATCGCTGCTACATCTCCCTTACTGAAATTTGATAACAGGAAACAACTTATGTTATTTTTAATGAGAATGCACGACCGAACCTTACCTTTTTTTTCGCTTGCATTAATCTATAATAGGGAGTCTTGGGCCCAAGCACCCGGTCTTCAGTGACCCAAGATTCCTGGATCAAGACGACATCTGTCGCTTCTTTCCAAATTTTTAAAATTAGAGCAGGTGATGCCGCCTTAGAGTGGTGAAGGTTGACTTGAAGAAATGAGCTATCAAGCACCGCGGTATTTTCTGAAGATAACTTCGGAGCCTCCGGCTTGTCCGCGTCCTTCTTATACACCTTGAGTGTGACTGCACTGAAACCATAGTTGATTAGACCGTTGGTTTTTCCAGTGCAGTCAGTGACTCCCTGTTTAAAATGATAACAGCTGACATCTAGTTAGCCCTTGTCTCCTCGAGCCTGGAATATCCTGGATACTGCCTCTTTCCAGTTGTGCGTTGGCAACTGCGGGTTGCCAACCTGCAACAACTGGAGTATCACCTTCGGATCACTAGGCTTCGAAGGGATGTACACCCTAGCTCTTGGTCTGTTGGGGATCTCCTCCCTATCAATCACAGCAAGGCTGGCTCCGGGCCATACCTCGCCAAGTCGGAGCAGGTCCTGGATTTTCCGACAGGACTTTCAGGTAGGTAGTGGCTAAGGCCCCTTCCACCTTCCTCCAATTGGCGGGCGTGATACTGCCATCCTCTCGGGATTTGTCAATAATTGCCACAACCAGCTGATCCTTGAGGACCTCGTTAAAAGGTTAAAAGGCATCATAGTGGTAGCATGGAGTTTTGTTCGCTTTGAGATCTTAGAACTTTCCTCCTGAGATCTATTTCTTTTAAGCTGGGAGCCAGCTGAAGGGCCTTCCGAAATTTTCTCGGTGATATTTTTTGCCCACGCAAGCGTGGCTTTGTCTTTATCCGTCCTGTCCTCTGGCGAGATATTGTTGATCTTTTCCAGGGCCCTCCAGGCCTTCCTCCTAGTTAGGTTGGTTTTGAGGAACCAGCTTCATTCGGGCTTTGGTTCCGCTTCGTATTTGTATACTCAGATTTGGTGACCCGAGTGGAGGGACCAGCCTCGCTTAAGCTTATGTCCCGTTGTTTATTTGTAGACTTAGAGTCAGGCCTACAGACCCGAGTCTCGTTGTTCACATTTTCCGGATTTTTTAGAGAGCCGGACCCTTTTTGTTGTTGTTTAGTTGTATTAAGATCCATAGTTGTTCCCACGAGTAGTGGTGAAAGAAGTGTCTACTTAATCCGGAGGGCGCCAAGTATCCGGATCCACCGTTAATGACTGAGCTAGTTTTAAAACTGGGCCCCAAGTCTGGTCGATTATGGGCACGGTACGATTAACACCTTAACCCAGCCCAGCGATTTTTTTAAGGTTGACTCCTTTAGTGCCGTATTTTAGCCTAGAAGCCAAAGAATCAGCAATCTAGTTACCAGCGGTCACCACGTGGAGCTAACACGAGCACTTGTGGAAGTTGCAAGTTACGGAGCTGGCCGCAAGTGCCAACTTGAATCCCCCGAGCAATTTCACACCTGACCACCTAAGAAAGAACACCATTTTAAAATCAAACTATAGATCTTAAATCTGTAATATTGTTTTGTTCCTACTTGCAATTAAATATCGACAGCTTAATCCGCAAAAACGGCAACTCCAATTTTGGTCGAAATACACATTTTAATACCAGCAGCTAATTGACATCAGCCGTCATAATTCTGAATAAAGGACAAATCCAAAATCGACGCTAAAAGGCTTAATTTACATGAACGGGACCTTGGAAATTAATCTCACTGTTATATCAAATAAATTACACAGTTTTATGATGCTACTGAAAAATAAACACTCATGGAATTGGGTTTTCTGTGGATTAAGCCGTCGATATGTAACTCTACATATTTTTTTCTTGAATCGGCTAAATTTTATATCTATATTAGATTTCCGGGATGGTGCTACATTTTGTACGAAATTTACGCTTCTTCTGGATAGCTACATTTTAGTCAAGAAACGAACCTAAATTTCATGCTAAGATTTCGGGCTAACTTCACTGACTTGTGTTGTGACATGAATATTTATTTACTATATATATTTGTCTCGGAATAACAAACTGACAATATTTACAGATACCACATGTAATTTTATTGGGGTACTTGAATTATTTACTTAGACCATATTACAGTTTTTGTGGTGACCTTTGATAATTCCAATCTTGTGTGGAACTAATAAGCATCTTTCAGCAGCTGCGGCCTTGCCGATTTTACTGGAATACAAATTACCTCCATTCCCCGTGCATTTTTGAGCTGCGTAGAAATGTAGCAATTATTTAATAGTGCTTAGGCTGCCATTACAACAAAACAAAATAGCGAAAGTATTTTCTTCTTCTCTTGAAGCAGGTTGCGGCTATTCGTGTAAATTAGCATTACTTAAAAATACTTCAATTCTTCTTAACCTTTTCAAATATAACAATGAAGGCTTTAATATGTCTCAAAAAGCGCGAAACTGCTGAAAAGGGCAAAATAGTTTGGAGTTCTCAGTGAATTTTAGCGAAAATCGACCAACCTAGGATGTTTTTTCTACATAGTTAGGAGCGTGTGGTGTAATACTCTAGACAGACAGGGGTTTAATAAATTCGATTTAGCTAAGCTTGTTTAAGTACTCCATGCAAAAATTCGGGTTTAGCTAAAATCTAGGTTGATATACTACAACTAAACTCAAAAAATTCACTAAATCGGTTCCATTAAATCGCAGTGTGTCAAGGGTATAAGGTATAATGTGTATTATACCTAACCACAAATAAGAATACAAACAGATAGTATCATCCAAACTGCTACATAAACCTTTGCTATTGTGTTTTACTACAATTACATCTATACCATTTAGTAGATGGAAAACAAAGACACATTTCAATAACGACGTCAATAAATGTATTGTTACGTTTTTGCCTTGTCAATCAAGGTTCGTATCACTGGATTGTGAATAATACAAACTCAATTCAATTTATCTCCAACGAATTTATTTATTTCACAAAATTTATTACAACACAATTTATTAATAAAAATTCGCAAAATCACTTTATATAAATTATTCTTAAATTTTACTGATCACTTTTACTTTATTTATCACACTATAACACTTTTTTAAATCACTTTTTAATTCCTTTTAATCTTTATACTATCGCTTACCAAATAGCATTGCCAGACTGCGATTTAATAAATCCGATTTAGCTAAACTCGTTTTAAATAACGGTTAATACACTTAAACTGTTATTGTTTTCCATATATTTGTCAAACTAACACACTCCCATTACATCGTTTTAGTCACTAAACTCAAAATAATGCATAAATACCGTAAATCTAACTACGGCTAATCTCGAAAATTCACTAAATCGTATTTATTAAACCGCAGTCTGGCAATGCTATTACTGATAATCTTACAAGTTTACTCTATCGCGTTCCAAATACGAATAATCCAATTCGATCTTGTTCGTCTTTTTATATACATAAACCAAGCTTCTCGAAAGTTCACGACTTTTCCAGTTGGAATAGCGTAGAAACATTACGTAACAATTTTTATCATGGAAAATTCCATTTAGTACAGTAAAACATTGAGCTATTAGTTTTACTTATTCTATTACACACTAGGTGTCACCGTCACAGTATCTTCCGAACAACTAACGTAACAATTTTTAATGAATAATATGCCAAATTAAATTTAGATCTGTTCTAATAAAGATTCCCATTTTGAATTGATACAGGAAGGAGCAGACCATTTTGTAGCATTTTGTAGCCATTCAGAAGTTTCTTTAAAATTTGTAAAGTTTCTGTGAATACTAAAATCTAAACCGTAAGAAAAGAACCATAAGACAATTGTTTTAAAGTGCAAATTGAAAGAAAAAATTATTAGTGTTTGTAAAAGGTGAATTGTAATTCGAACTAAAATTTAATAATTGCCAAGTGAATATTAAATTAACCCAATCGAAATGGACCGATACGTACGCAAGCAGGACCGTACAGGGAATGAAATGCTAGCAATAAAAACCTACAATGCAACAATTACCGCCGAATTTAAAATGCAGGAAGTTATATCCATAACGGACGAGGTTAAAGACCTGTATCTGGAATCTAGATACTATGGCAACTTTAAAAGCTGCGATAAAAACAAGATTAGCGAAGGAGCCAGAAAATGTAACCAAAATGCATGATTTGAACGCTACTCTCGGCCAGTTCATTGGTCAACAACCAACCTTCCTTCAAGAAGTGCATAATTCTCAAAACGTACGGCTACCGAAAATCAACATAGAGCCGTTTCCGGGCGATTACAAACTGTCCCATCATTTCATGATTTATACATAACGACGGTTCATGAAAATACCGGTTTGAGTCTAGTGGATGAGGCTAAAGCATTAATATGTCACATCAAAGACACTGAACAAAATTATGAGAAACCAAGGGTTAAATTAATAGCTCGATACAATAAGCCGAAATCGATAATTTTCTCCCTAATAAAGTTATTTTTAGGGCAAAAGGGTAGCAATAAAATAAATTACCTATAAGGAGCTAAGGAAATTGTGCGAAACATCGGATAAGATTATTCGCGGCTTGAGCGCACTAATGGAATAAGCTGAAACACGTGATCTGTGGTTAATCCATATATTACTTGGCAAAATAGACGCAGATTCGAAACAACTATGGGCGAATTAATCGGTTGAAACTTGTGCGACAGTTACCAAACCATCAGTCACAGTTCCAAGAGACATACAACCAACCCCATTACATAACAAAAGCAAACAAATGGAGATGAGTCGCCTGTTAAAAAGACAAATGTCCATTCTTCAAAAGTATGAATGTGGAAAATCGTACGTCGCAAATGTAACCAGCGACATCATTTACGATTGCATAAAGAACAGGTAACAACGAACTTTTATGCAACAAATGAGAAGTTATCTAAAATCAATACAGTAACATTACATAAAATTAACACGGTCAAAGCTTCGAAAACTTCAACATCAACAGCAAACAATCATTCTAATCAGTCCACATCACAACAATCACATGAGAATCAAACATCTCTGAACACCCTGTTACCTACAGCCAAGTCGGACCAAAAGTTTACAAGTCGAACCAAAAATTCAGCCCGATGTAACCACAACACTACTGTCATTTCGACAAATACTATACCAATATCGAAAAAATCTACAGGCAAATTCTGGTGGCTCCGGCAGATACTAATTTCCAAATAATTTTATGGCGCAGTAACATCAAATAAGAATTTGCTCCAAACAGATGTACGACATTAATAACCACATGTGATCGGTTTCTGGCCAGTCGTACGCTGGAAGAAGTGGCCAGCATATATGAAAAACAATAGCCAGAAGCAGCAACTGCAATCCGAAAACACGTTTACATGGATGACATGCTAGCAGGAAGTGACAATGATATTGAAAGGAATAATAATATTAAAAAATCAAACAACGGAAATGCTGAATAGTTGTGGATTTAGGCTGCATAAATCTCTAGCGACGGATAATGCAGAAGAAGTTCCAAAACTAATTGAGGATGATCCTTGAACGTTAACGTGGTTTGGACCAAAAAAATGCTATCCGAAAGCTCCAAGCTGTATGATCCGCTAGGACGGATATCCCCCATCATCATTTGGTTTAAAAATTTTGTCAAAAAACTTTGGTTAAGAAGAACTGACTGTGACGAGGAAGTTCCCAGTCATAATATAGTGTTATGGAAGAAAGTTTATTGCACGTTAAATCACCTCGAACGTATTAAAATTCCTAGATGATTGCTGCAATCGGTCAAACCAACGACAATTCAATTGCACGCATTTTGCGATGCCTCAGAGTCAGCATACAGATGTATTATTTACATGAGATCATGCAACGGCAACAGAGAAATTAAACGCCTTATATTATGCGCTAAAAGGAAGAACTAGAACTATAGGTCGCGCTGTTCTTTTACCTGATATAGTAAAAGACTGTCAAACTTCATTTATATGGACAACATCAGAATCTTTGCATGGACCGAGATGGGAAACTTTTATGCCAAACGTACTAAAAAATGGCAAACATTCTTAGATTTTGCAAATTATATAAAGCTCCAGGTAGTCCAGTAACTCCAATTTTAGTGAAAGTGACCAAACGATAGAACCCAAATATCTAACCGATCTCAATGAATTAGACAAAATACTCGACGTGTTGAAAAGCCTATGTGAATTTTCCGGACAACTAGGAGAATATGGATCCTGGAAGAAAAGCGTAGATCGTATCCTGAAAATTTACCAACATCAAAAGGAAACACCGAAGTATTCTGAAATTCTCAGCTCCACTACGCGGATAAGTGAGACCTAGGTACGCTTGAGTGCCAAAT
The DNA here is from genome assembly GCA_958295665.1 of Tipula vernalis. Classification (NCBI taxonomy): domain Eukaryota; kingdom Metazoa; phylum Arthropoda; class Insecta; order Diptera; family Tipulidae; genus Tipula; species Tipula vernalis. The sequence continues at coordinate 290,721,400 of OY282559.1, read as the reverse complement.
GACTACCATAATTCAAAAAGGTAGCTCCATTCCATAATTTTACCAAGAGGTTTACAACGACCTCTCACTTATCTTAAATAAATTATCATCAATGAGCATAAGCCAGGAAGCTATGAATCGACATATTTGTGAGAGGTCTCAAAGGAGACTTACCGAAATTATTGAGTATGAGGAGACCAATGAAATTACCAGAAGCCCACTCCCTGTGCCTAAAACTTGAGAAGGTGCAATACCGTGTTCACGATTTTCTTAACCTCCTTCACTTCCACCTACGAGAACCATACCAATATAACAGCAGCATTTTCCTAGCCAACCCCGAAATTTTTGCCCTTCATTGTTACTTAATACTCAAGCATTCCAAAATTAGCCAAAAGCCAAAACCATTCCAAAACAACTACCAACATCCTTCAACTTCGAGACAAATTTCGTAACATTATAATCAACAACCACCTAGAATTGTCAATAAGAATTATTTTTGTAAGCCACAACCAATGGAAGTGGATCACTACACTCTCGACAAATCAAATATCAAAACAGACCAATGAACCAATTCGAAAACAAACGACCTCATTCATACCGGTTTTACCAACCTGCTATAATACAAATAGTTTACCAAACAGAACCGTCTTACGACCAAGAACAAGTGACACAGGCAACAAGTGAACATTCCAAGAATATACCAATTCTCCAGAAGACCCGAATTTAACAGACGAAATTGAAGATGACTTACATGATAATGAGCAAATGACCATCGAACAATTAGAAGATATTCATTTTTTAGATTAAGAAGCTATTCACTTCCATATTTAAAACATGTATCGAAGAGTTTTTTTTTTGTAAAAAATTACGTTCAACCTCAATAAGTCAGGAACCCGATTCCAAGCGAGAAACCATTTGTAGCAAACTCAGAGGGGATAATCGGCAACGACAGTTTAAAACAACTCCGTGACACACAAATGAAGAATTCATGACGATCTATCCAAACATAAAGATACACCTCAAACAACACATCTCAGACTACGTAAACAGTATAACCAAAAATTATAGAGATACATATCTCTATAATTGTTGGTATAACCTTAAGGATTTCCACCATAGCGTAGAACAAAGACAAAACATTAAAAAAAACGATCACTAAACACCCGAACTTCTTCTCTGATCCAGAGGAAAGACTGACGTACACAACAACGGCGAATGGGGAAATCTGCACATACAATGCAGATACGGTCTATTCAAGACCCTACCCATATGCCATGTGCTTAAAAACAGAGGCCACCTAAGTCCCCTTACAACTTCCCAGTAAGGATTGTTCCAAAAAAAACTGATACATCCATAGCAAACCTAGAGGAAAACAAATTCATTACAATTGTAGATTTGAAAAGCGACTTTCAAAAAAACAGCATTTTCAGTGAACCACGAAAAATATGAGTTCACGCGTCTTCCATTTCGTCTTTCTCGATGAAATTCTTCGACAACATATAGGAAAACACTGTTACGTGTACATACTCGTATATTGATGATAAATCATTTTTGGCAAATCAGAAAATGAACACTTCAAAAACATGGAAATCATATTAAAACTTTAGAAGAAGCTAATATTCAGATCCAACTCGATAAGTCCGAATTTCTACAATCTCTGAAGATGGCATAAAAACCAACAAAAAGAAAATAGAAGCTATAAACAACTTCCCTGTAACAATAACGGTAAAAGAACTTAGAATTCTACAGACGTTTCATTAAAGACTCCGTCAAATTGGCAAAGCCCCTGACTTTGCTTTTAAGAGGGGAACATGGACATGTGTCCAAACACTCTCAAAAAATAAATCTGTCAATCTCGAACACATGGAGATAACCACATTTAACAAAATAAAAAATTCTTTGGTATCTAACGAAGTTCTATTAAAATTTCCCGACTTTCAACAATAATTTGAACTCACAACGGCATGTAACCTCGCACTCGGTGCAGTCCTGTCACAACAAGGAAAACCAATTACAGTACTCTCGAGAACGCTCGATAAGACAGTCGAATTATGCTGCCAACGAAAAAGATGTGCTGGCTATAATCTGATGGTCTCTGGATCAAGAATAGTCAATATCTTTACTGAACAAAAACCACTAACTTACGCCCTGAGCAATAAGAACAATAATTCAAAAATTAAAAGATGGAAAGCCATAATATAAACCAGGAAGAACAAACGTAGTAGCTTTATCCAGAACACCTATCATTACCAAAATAAATCCCATGTCGACAACACAGCATAGTGATGATAGTTCATCACACGAAAATCATTCCAACACAGGTGACGAAATCTCCTATCAACTAGTAAATCCTTTTCAAAATTACATCAGACATATTATCCCCAATTTTACTAATACTGATATTATAAATTTCTTCAAAAGATATCTAAATCCAAATTTAATCAATGGGCTGAAAACCACAGAAAGCCTAATAGGAAGAATTCCGGAAATCTATCCTCTACACGAATACTTGACACATTAGTTAATACAACTACAGTCGTTACTAGATGGTCTAAAAATACATAAAACCAAACGATCTCTGAATTTTATTGGTCGGAAATCCAGATCATGATGATTACGAAATCATAACAAATAATCATTCAAAACGAAAGTAAAATAAGCGATCAATTAATTCTTATAAGAAAAAAAAATAATAAACATTAAATATGGCATTCATTGGGCTAAAGTGGGAATAATAAATTCACTCTTATTATCTAACTTTGAAATTGACCTCTGAATAACCGAAATAGATTATGAAAATATTATAAAGAAGCATGATAACATTTATGGTATTATTAAGAATTGTAAAACAATTAACGGATTGTCATATTGTAATAGAAAGTAATAGGTGCTTAGCGAATTTGCTCAAAAGCCGCCCTTCCAAATGCAGTAATAAATGCTAACAATCAACTCGTACCAACACAATTGATGAATTAGCAGAAGGAGTAATTCTACTGAACCAATTTGACGGCGACCTCGGCTTGCAAAACGAAACCCTAGCACTAAATGGCACATGCTTGATAAAATTCAGTAACGTAAGTTTGAACATAAATAATAATATTTTCACTTTTAGAGAAAAAGCCACACTTCAGATACTTCCAGCTATCCTACAACCAACACCACAGGAAAACCAGTTTAAAGAAATTCTGTCGTTTCAAATGATGAAAGACCTGCACATAAAACACACCTGTAGTCTGATATTATTGGCCGCCATTGTCACCTAAGCCACGATTTCTTTTTCAATATATTTACTAAAAACAGAACGATACGAATCTACAACACTACAACCAGTGAGGGGTCCTTTAAAATAACAGTGCCTGCTTATAATCAAGAATTACAAACAGCAACATTCCATACGCAAATACCAAATACGGCAAACCCAGGAAAAGAAAGCTCTATTCAAATCCATTTCTCTGGAAGATCAAATGAGGACATTTTAATTTAAAAAATGGAGGTGTGGCCAACACGGCTTTCTCTTACGAACAGAGAATTTTGCGAAATTTAATTTTTTATATTTTATTTTTATTTGTTTTTAATTTTTGGAAACATTTTGTTTTAAGCAGTTTTTTGTAATCCTAATACTTTTTAAGATATTTGCAAAATAAATTTTCTGGACCAAGGGAGTGGCCACTTCCGGTTAGCCGATTTGGAGACAAATTCACTGGAATCTCCCAATTTATCAAAAAACCTTAAATCTTAAGTTTCAGTTCGATTGGTTAAACAATCTGGGCTGTATAGAGTACACAGACCGACAGACAGACACCATTTCGAAACCCACTTTTTCGGACTCAGAGGACCTCAAAACAGATAAATCACTAAAAATCTCAAGGTCCAAAATTTTCATGTTTCACTTTATTTTACTAGAGTAAAAGAAAGTAAAAGGGAAGAGTTAACAAGCATTCCTCAGAAAATATCATATTGCTCGATAACAGCATCAACATTCAACATGTAACTCATCAGCACCTTAGTCACGTTGAAGTACAAATGTGGGAACTGCAGTAGTAGAATAGATAAGAAAAATATAGAAGTTAGGTTTGTTAATTAGAATTAGAATTTAGTTGTAACCTTCATGTAAAACAAGCAAATTAAATAAAAATTAAATAAAAATAATTAACTTACATACAGGGTGTCCGGGTTTGGGATGCTGATCCGTCATGGGGTGATTCCTTGATTCATTCTGAGAAACAAATCGTATGTGGAGGGGGGATCCATTTTTGATATCCTTTGAGATACAGGGTGTTTAAAAAATTTGGTTCAGAAAAAAAGTACACCCAAATATTAAACTGTAACTTCCAAAATATTTATCGGAGAGCAACCAACTTAGTCTTATTTGGTTGGTAATCGTATAGGCTATTATTAAGGTTTAAGTGGTTATCTTGTATCTGCATCCGTTTGAGAGCTATGGTGATTTAAAGTAAAAAAAAAATATTTGTTTTTTATAAAATCGAGTTTTTCTCAAAAAAAAACCGTTATAATTTTTTCTTTTGTTTATTTAATTTTAATTTGTCATGATCTCCTCTATAATCCCTCAATACAAAGTTTGGGTCGGGGAGTTATAAAAGGTGCTCAAAATGTCCTCCTTGTGATTGAATACATGCTAATATTCGTTTAAGTATGGCTATAGTTATATCAATTCTTGGTAATTCTTCCCTTATCTGTTGTGCTGCTGTGTGTATTCGTTGTATAAGTTCTTCTTTTGTTTCAATTTCTTTGGAGTATACAAACGCCTTCATCCTTCCCCATACATAAAAATCCAATACCGTAAGATCGGTGGATCTTGCAGTCCAATGAATTGGACCATTTCTTCCAATCCAATTATTTGGATAATTTTCGTTAAAAAAATTCCTAACATTATTATGGTAGTGACAAGGTGCACCATCATGTTGGTATGTATGCGAGAATCTACTTAAAATGGGAACATCATCAAAAAGGAGTGGCAAATCGTTTTGTAAAAATTGTAAATAACGTTCACCATTTAATCTAGGTGGTAATATGAATGGTCCAATTAATTTATCGCCAATTACACCAGCCCATACGTTTACACTGAATCGGTGCCGAAATGATATTTGTTTTTTCGAATGAGGATTTTCAGCAGCCCACGTGTGTAGATTGTGAAAGTTTGTTATGCCATCTCTTGTGAATTGAGATTCATCCGTCCATAGGATACGTTTCACAAAACTTGCATTGTCCAAATTCCTTTCCATCAACAAATTACAAAACTCCAATCTTGTAGTGCGGTCTATCGGTAATAGTTGTTGAACGGGTGTTGTATGGTATGGCTGAAGATTCTCCTTGTGCAATACTTGATGAATTCGATAGCGAGAGACGTTTAATTGTAAAGCGAGCCTCCTTATGCTAATAGAAGGATTTGCTGTTACATTACGGATTATACCTTCGTCGACATCCAAATGGTTTGGTGAGACTGAATGGGGCTCCGCCCGGATATTCGATCTTGTTACGATATTTGGCAGTCTCCTATGAATATTTATAAATACTCTTGCGTCAGGAATGCGACGTGTTGGAAATCTGAGTTGATATTCATTGCGAGCTCATGATGCATTACCATCGCAAAATCCGTAAACAAAATGGATATCAATGTACTCCTCACCTGAGAACTGTGCCATTATAATATTAATTTTATTAAATTAATTAAAATTTTGATTCACAACACTGATACAACACTAGATAATATCTCGAAACTAATGACTGAATCTGAAAATATTTAGTTTTTGTTTTTTCAACATTTAAACAAATGAGTTGATAATCATCGCCTACTGTTTTACAGATCAAAATAAAATTGGTAAAATATTAACACTATAACATCTCTTAATTAGATTGAGAATAAACGGAATACGAAGTAAACTATGGCACGTGGGTACAAGTAATGTTTTGGGGGATTATAGAGGAGATCATGACAAATTAAAATTAAATAAACAAAATAAAAAATTATAACGGTTTTTTTTGAGAAAAACTCGATTTTATAAAAAACAAATATTTTTTTTTTTACTTTAAATCACCATAGCTCTCAAACGGATGCAGATACAAGATAACCACTTAAACCTTAATAATAGCCTATACGATTACCAATCAAATAAGACTAAGTTGGTTGCTCTCCGATAAATATTTTGGAAGTTACAGTTTAATATTTGGGTGTAATTTTTTTCTGAACCAAATTTTTTAAACACCCTGTATCTCAAAGGATATCTAAAATGGATCCCATCTCCACATACGATTTGTTTCTCAGAATGAACCAAGGAATCACCCCATGACGGATCAGCATCCCAAACCCGGACACCTGTATATATAAGAACAGCTTTCGAATTATACTTTTAAACAAAACACTTTTCAAAACACAAATTATCTAAATAAGCTTCCAAGCTTTAAACTTAATTTTGCTAAAGTCATACTTTTGGACTTACGATAAGATAATACTGAGGCGACGATATGTAACTACGTGGAAAAAAAAAAGATTTTTTTTTTATTCATAAGGGGTGAGGTGTAAACTAATATTACATCAACTACGTCAGACGAATTATTTACGCGACCGGTTGAAAGATTGTTTTGATGATTTTTTCAGGACTGCTCTTCGAAAAAACTGGTGTAGGTGGGCGCTTGACGGCGATGGGTAATCGCAGAGATGGACTATTTACCGTTAAACGTCAAGAGTTATACGTTACACTTTTATTAACATACTCACATATTTTGTTAATTGTCATAAACTTGACGTTAACTAGTACAAGTAGAATTTAAACACGTTCCTGCACAAAATATTTCCTACATTGTATGGCTGCAAATTTATCGATATTTTGACCCAAGACCTTTAAAGTGACAGCATTTCTACAATTTTGTCATTGATGCCCATTAAACGTTAATCAATCATCGCGTGCGTATTCGCACTACGTCATTTTAAATATAAAATGTATGTATGTATGTATATAAGTATATATATTTTTGGAATACATATACATACATTAAAAACACATTTTCCATCTGTTCAATAACAACAGAATTTTGCCTTATGTGGCAAAAATTCTCCTGGTTAACCCTTTTTTTTGTGTTATGTTTGTTAAGCTAAATTTTTGAATGAAAATCTGGTTTATTCCAATTTCGCCACCCCATCCATTACGTAAAACATCCAACCTGCATTAAATTTGCGAAAAAAAAAAAGAAAAAAAAACGAAAGTGGTATGGCGAAGAATGTAATGCTTGTTTGTGAAAAAAACCATGACCCTTATTGATGTGTTCTACAGTGTTCCTTTTTCATTCTTACATTTAATATAAAAGTTTTTGTTACTACTTATGCCTATGTATCCTTGTTTCATTGCGTCCCCAGAATCTATTTACACATATCCCAGTGTATCAATGGGGATACATACATACACTGGAGAACTAAATTATTTATTCACTATATAAAGTAACACAAAAAAAAATGACGCTTGCGCTCTCTAACCGTCATTTTACGTAATCATTTTTAAACTAAATGAAACTGCAAATTTTAAGTTTTTTTCTCCACAAAATATAGATTTTTGCTTTATTTTGTGTGCTAATATTAAAAACTGTAAATTTTATGACGTAATAAAATAAATAAATAATAGTTCCTTCCATTGACAGATATACGCAATTACACAAACACACACACAGTACATACCGTTATACAATAATTACGAAGTAGAATAATTTTATATTTTGAGGTTAGGGTCAATTAGTATGTTGAGATGGAATGATATAAATAAATTAAATATAAGTACAAAAAAAAAATTCCATAAAATGTTAAAAAACGCGTAATTGATGATCATTCCGATTTTTTTTTTTTTTTTAATTTATTTATAGAAATTAGATAAATTATATTTTTGTCATCGGAGAGCAAACTGCTTGTAAATTTTATTAATGGAAATTTTTTTTTAATTTATCTTTTTGGAATGTACTACTATTTAATTAGAGATTTTATTTGGGAGATAACCACCTGGGATTGGGATTTTCGGTTTTTGATTTGATTTTTGATCCCTGTTTCATATAAATAGTTATAGAAGTATTTGTATTGCATTGTTTGAATTGTGTAAATGGTTATGGTATAAACAAGCAAATACTTTTAAAGTACTTATTTTAAGTTCATTGTTAGTACATTGGTGGTTTATCTCTAATAAGTGCACCATATATGTACCTACCGCAGCTCCACACAGTGACACGCCAAAAATTGTTCCATCGCACTTCTGACTTAACCTTTGTGTCAACACGTGTATCGAACTACTTTTCATTAACACGAGTATACCCTGGAGTGTATTAAATTTTTTAGTTCATTTTATAATAAAATCGTAAATATTGACCCAATTTTATGGAATCCATCGACTATTAGAAGGAATTGATCTGGGAGACATGTAACCCTTGCAATTACTTAGGCAACTTAAAGGCAGCAGGGAAGCAGCCGTAAATGATGAACTCATAAAAATAATTTGGCTCAAGCGGTTACCCCACCGAGCACAGGAAATTTTGTCACCCACAGCTAAGTCATTAACTGCAGAAGAATTATCAGGTTTAGCGGACAGACTACACGAAACAATGATACAGTCAAATATACCCGCAGTTACAGAAGCAGCACGAATCATGCCGGCGAAACCAGAAACCAACCTGGAGTATCAAATCCACGAACTGGTTAAACGTACAGACCAAAAGCGAGACAACGGACGATTTTACGCAATAAATAACAGACCTCACAGTCAGTCGAAAAGCAGGTCAAAAACTGATGTACCAGCCGCACAGAATAATTTACCAAATCAAAGCAATACTCCACGATTATGCTATTCACATTGAATTGTCTTCGACTTTGACTATGTTTTTTATGGACTGTATTTCCACTAAAATCCAATAATCTTTTTTTTTGTTTTTCCTTTGATAAAAATGCGCCTATTCAGCGTAACTATTCAAACCATAATCCTCAATCAACCGTTTATTTCAACACATACTAGATTGAGATTTTTACATACAAATTTTTAGTACAAAGCCCTAGTAGGAAAAACTCAGCAGGTCTCGCATACATAAACGGATCGAAGCACACATTCATTCTGTGTAAATAGATTTTCGACAAAGTGTTCGTATCACGAATGCAAAAATTTGTATATAACATTTAAGTTTAAATATATCTGTGAAGAATGTGTACAAACAGTAAAATGAAGTTTGTTCTGATGAGTCAACTAATGAGTTCGGTTTAAAGTAGAGAAAGCGCCTCTCGAGGAAAAAAGTTAAAATGAGGCAACAGCCAAAATGGCATTTCTCATAAATGCGACGAAAGAAATTTTTGCAATCCGGTAATTAAAAATTGTTTTTATAATCCAAAATTGGAATTATTTACAATTATTATCAATCTGGCAGGTAAAAATTGTGTTTACAGTTCAAAATTGGAATTGTTTACAACAATTTCGAACGTCAAATTAGCAGCTACCTCAGTTTAAAAATTTTCCTCTAGGTGGAATCTGTGATGCTCCAATCGTCAATAGAAAAGGAAAAAACAAAACAATTTTTTCGGAAAAAAGTGTTGCAGTTTAAGGAAAAAAAATACGATGCATATGATTAGTACGTGGCAATAATTCAAGTGATTAGTTTGGTTTTTTTGTGATCAAAAAAAGGAAAGTTAAAATTTCAATTTCAATTATTTTTAATAGTTTTCAAAATTTTTTTTATAATCAATTGTTCGAACCAAAATAACATTCTTATATAACCAATGTTTAGCTAAAGGAAATTGCATCATCCTCACGAACTAAAACCGATGAAGGAGAATCAGGCAGAAATTTATTGAATGTAATTAATTTCTATTGATTTATTTTTTAATTTATTTTAATTTGAATTTTTTTTAATAAAGAAGTAATATATGTATATATATATATATATATATATATATATATATATATATATATATATATATATATATATATATATATATATATATATATATACAGTTGTGTTCATAAAAATAGTAGTGAAGTTAATTGCATTGGATAAAACAACATTACTTTGCTGCCATTCATTTTTTAATTATTTTAGTTTTGCAAACTTAATGCTAGTTTATCACTTTACGTAATAATGAAAGACATTTTTAAAAAATTCATTCGTTTTATTTCAAATCACATTTAAATCACATTTAATTCCACAAATCCCTGTTCACAAAAATAGTAGTGTGAAAAATTAAAAAAAATAATAAATAAATTAATAAAAAATAATTCATTTTAAGTTGTTTAAGCTAAGAAAATAAAATTAATATTTGGCTGTAAAGCCTTTATTTTTCAATACGTGGCTACATCGGCGCTGCATTGAGTCGACTAGCTTTCGACATTGCTCCACTGGGATTTCTTTCCAAGAACTTTTTACTACTTTCCACAAATTCCTATTGGAAGTTGGTTTTGCTGCTGCAACTGCCCTCTTTACATCTCCCCATAAATTTTCTATTGGGTTAAGGTCGGGAGACTGTGCTGGCCATTCCATCAACTCAATATTTTTCGCTCGAAACCATTCTTTAGCACGGCGACTGGTATGTTTAGGGTCATTGTCTTGTTGAAAGACCCATTTCAATGGCATTTCTTCTTCAGCGAAAGGCAGCATTACTGTTTCTAATATGTCGACGTATACATGTTGGTCTATTATGATGCCTTTTATCAAATGTATGGGACCTACACCGCAATATGAAAAACATCCCCAAATCATAATGCTTGAACCGCCATGCTTAATTGTTTTTGATGTGTATTGCGGGTAGTATTCCGTGTTGGGAGGACGCCTGACATATTGCCGAGAGCCAGTATTGCCGAAAAGAACTATCTTACTCTCATCTATCCATAATATATTACGCCACTTTTCTATTGGCCAGTCGACATGTTCTTTAGCAAATTTCATGCGAGCAGCAAGATGTTTCTTGTTCAACAGAGGAACTTTTCGAGGGCTGCGTGCAAATAATTGTCCTGCAATTAGTCGGCGCCCTACCGTAACATCACTAATAGGTAACTTTAGTTCGTTTCTTATTGTTTTTGATGAGGCATTAGGATTAGTTTTACAGTATCGACTAATTCGCCTATCATCATAGTTTGAGGTTTTTTTTCGCCCACGTGTTTCTGGCTTGTTCGTAAATTTGATTGCATTAGCAACCATCATAGCACTACATCCAACAATATTTTGAACTTCAACATAAGTTTTCCCCTCACTTCTCAATTTTAAAATTAGCTCCCGCTTTTCATTTGTGCAGTGTTTGGAACGCCCCACTATTAACATTATTTAAGTAATTAAAAATAATTAAATTTGACAAATAACGATATAAAAAATTAAAAAATAAATAATTTTCTAAAATTACTTACTATTTAACCTTCCTATTGTGTTCATATTAATGTTACACTTTTTGCGTTCCGGGTCTATATGACCCGAATTATTATGGAATTGAACGAACGGTTTAAATGTTTATAAAATCAAACAAAATTAATTAAAATAATAATCAAAACTTAAATATTCATTTATTTATTGTAATTTAACTCATTTACTATGTACATTTAACAATAATTCAGTCAGAGATAAGATAACATAGAAAATAAAAAAAATTTAAAATACATAAAACAATTTATTTGGTGCCGTCGCATGTTGGACAAAAATTTCGAACATGTGTTTTGCAAATGTATTTTGAGCATTTACAACAAGTAGTATTTGTTTTATTGTCGTTAGATGACAGGCAAAAGTTGCATCGCTTTCGCTTCTTACTAGTATTAGGTTGTGTTACTTCAACCGATGTACCTTGTATTTCAGAAACTACTTTAGCGGCATTTTCACAGTGGGGCATAGTTGGTCGGTTTTTAATATGTGGTTCTACAAGAGCTGTACCCAACACCTCTAGAAATATTCGCCGCTTGGATAGTTTTCCAGATTGTCATTCCGGGTTTATTTGGCAGCAAAGCACAAAGGCGTTATAAGCTGAAACATCAATAATGTTGTAGAACACTATCATCGGCCACCTTTTGGATTGTCTCCTGCATGTATAGGTGAGGGTAAGTTTATCCAATGTGTCTACTGCACCTTTCGTTTTATTATAATCGAGTATCATATTGGGTTTCTTGTCATTTCTGGTGCTGATTGAAGCGTCTCGGTGCTTTGTACTCAATAAAGTAACTGCTTTGTTTTTCTTCGGAATATATGAAACAACCGTTACATTGTCCGTAAAATAAAATGTTGATGTTAAAACTTCCTTTTTATTGCCTATAATAGTTACAGGTAATTCCGGTTTATTTTTCCGGATCGTGCCCAACATTGTCAATTGCCTTTTTAGCAATATTTGTCCTAATGTGTATGATGTAAAAAAATTATCACATGTGATGTTATAACCTTTTGTTAATCCAGTTGTAAGGTCCAGTACCACTCTCAATCCTTGATTTTTTTCTGATGCTGCTCCTGGCTCTTTGCCTTTATAAATTTGCATATTATACGCATATGCATTTGTTGAGTCACACAGTGTCCATATTTTTATCCCGTATTTAGCTGGTTTACTGGGAATATATTGACGAAAAGGACAACGTCCTCGGAACTGAACCAACTGTTCATCTACAGTCAAGTTTTCCGTGGGATTATAGAAAACGGGTAAAATGTCTACCCACTTGTCCCATATTTCACGAATGGCTGCTAATTTGTCTTTTTGACAGCGTTGAGGTCTTGATGTTTTATCGTCAAATTTTTTCTTATGCTTATCGTTGATTACCAAATCTAACGGAAAGTCGACAAGCTTCGATTGTATAGTGTTATTACTAAAAATATTACAAGCAACCAAAATGCAAGACGGGTCATATAGACCCGAAACACAATAGGAAGGTTAAATTAGATTTTCCAGCACAGTTATTAATATACCAGTCTATTCAGGTCCTTTTATTCAACGCTACTATTATTGTGAACATCAAAATGAAGCATGCACTTTTAATAAGTCTGTGTTAATATAATAGTATGTGTTTATTTACAGTAATTGGCAAATAATACCGTAGTTGTGTTTGTTTACTACACTTCTCATACAATACGAAACTTTGTATTAGTGAAACAAGTACAAACATGTATAAAGTAGCAATTAAAAAATCGCACTACTATTATTATGAACACAGCTGTATATATATATATATATATATATATATATATATATTAAAAAAATTACTCGAATGTATTTTATTTATACTTGCATAAGAAAATACACGCTAACCGGTTACAACAATACATATTACCTAAATCTCTATTCGCATTTGAAGCGCAGCAAAAGGCGCCACGATTGACACTGGAAAAAGGTGGGCTGGTACTACATAAAGTCCTACAATTTTCTTTAATGCTTGGCTTAGTACCATATCATAAATACTAAATGTAAAACCGTACGAAATTCACAATTAATTGAGTGGCCCGTTATTCATGAAATTCTAGATGAAATTCTTTGTTTACTCATCAGAAATATTATTAAAAATTTTCTTATAAGTTCATCAAATAAGTATATAAAAATAATCAATAATTTTAGTGTATACCAACATAATGAATTTAGTGGTGAATTCTACAAGAAATTCATTAGTACGCTCATTTAAAGTTTCATTTAAATATTCATTTAATATATAAATGAGTTTAGTCCCGCACACAGTGTATTGCTCATCGAATGACTCATTTGAAGGTTCATGATGAACTCATCAGTGAGTTCATCAATGCCTGTTTAGTATGGAGCATTTTAATATTTACATGCAACACCACTCGACATTCTCCCCGCCTTGGAAAGGTTTTAACGTTCAGCGGGTCACGATCTTACGATCACCCGCCTCTTCGTTAACAGAAATTCATCCTGAGTCTCCCTCTGCAGCATTTTGTCCGACTAGTGTTCAACCATGGGACGTGCTTGGGTTTAGGGGAGCCCATCAGGACCTAAATAGCTGCCAAAATGCCTACATTATGCATTAAACACCACACACACATACACATTCTTCCAGAGGCTCATCTCCCGATCTCCCTTAAATTAACGACACAATAAAAATTTCTTTCTTTTATATCACGTTATAACTTTATTTGAAGAACAAAAAAAAACAATTTATCTTTTCTTATTTCTGTTATTTCTTTTTTTTCCTCGTTAACACTGACAAATACTGACTGCTTCTCTTTCCCGTTATTGATTGGCCAAAGCAGCCGAAGGCCGTAGAGCTCGAAGAAAACAAAAAAAGTAAAAGAAATACGATAATCAATTTGGCCTACTATGGTCTAATGTAAAACCTTATTTAAATCACAAAAACAAAGGACAACACAAACCAAATAAATCTCTAAATTAAGCATCACCCGTTCCGAAGTGTCATGCCGACACGCGTCACTGGTACCACGCACCCGCTATGCTGTCTTCTCGGCCGAAATCCAGTCATCCTCCTCAGCTCGCTGACTCACCGCTGTTGTCTCTCTGCGAGGCTGCTGAACCCTCCACCATTCAAGTCTCCAATTACACCGTTGTAGGTTTACTTATAATCGTCTGATTATTCTTGTGTGGATTTCCCTCTTCGGGTATTTTTTTGTTTTGTTTCTTGTTTTGATATTTTAAATATATACGCGCATATACGAGTATCTACATATATACCACAAAAGTATTTCTCGATTTTCACACAAAAAATTTTTTTTTTCCTTTTTGTAGTTGTACTTTTTCTTTTGGTGTATAATTCGAGATATCGGTCTTTTTTTTCCTCTATTCAAATTTTTATAATTATTATATTTACTTTATTTCTTTGCGACCGTTTCATTCAGAATTGGTGTTTTTTTTTTTTTTTTTATTGTCTCAACCAACAGCGCCAACGACCAATCTCCGAACCGTCAGACACAAAACGCCCTCACTTTAGTACACAAAATGAGTTATCATGAAGATATTGATTTGGCGTTTTCACGTTGGTAGCAGCGTCGGTTGTCAAATTGGCGATGCTGACAGTTCGTATACTAAACATGTAGTAAAAAAAAGAAAAAGAAAATCTATAACAAATTCTGTGTCTGACTTCCAACCAAACAAAAGCTGTTTCAGACGGACCCACCGTCACATCGTGGGGAAGACCTACACCCTGAAGTACCTCTCAAAAGCCGGGCAAGATAATGTATACCGAACTCGGAAATAAATGACTGACTGATATAGGACCAAAGCATTGTATAAAGAAGGAAAGAAAACATTAAATATATTTATTTGAATTTAATACGATATAAAGAAAAATGTGAGATCCAAATCTAAGTGTTAATATCTTTGGCATGATATATGCCGAGATCTTTACCTGCAGGGCTTGATAATTGGTAAGCCACGTTTCCAATTCTACCATTCACAATTGCCGGTGTAAATTTCGGCGCCTATTTGGCCGAGAATTTATTTGTTGCTGAACTCTGAGGGAACGTCCTCAGATACACCTTCTGACTGATATTAAACGTTCGATGCTGAGCGCGATTGTTATATGTCCTTTCGTTTTTTTGGTGGGCCTCTCTAAGGTGTTTGAGTACCGATTCCCGTACCCAATCCACCCGTGCTGCTTCCGATTTCACTCTTGCATCGTTGTCAGTCTCCTAACCCAATAGTCGACGTAATTCGTATTCATTCGCATGTCCAATGTAATGCTGCCCAAACACCAGGTAATATGGGGGAGAAGGACGTCGAACTGTGAACAACATTCCGTAAGACGGACGCAATTTCAGGCAAGTATCGATCCCATTCAACGTGATGTTCACCAAGATAGGCTCGGATGCAGGCTAAGATGGTGCGATTGACCCTTTCGGAAGCATTGCATTGAGGCGCATGTATAGGGGTTCTTATATGCTTAATTCCATATTCTATCAGTAAGTTAGTGAATAATTGAGAACCAAATTGGCGACCGTTGTCGGAAACAATAAACTCTCTCTCTCAATAAACACTCAACATTGAAAACTTCCTTTTTAAAAAATTCACACATTATGACCGCGGACGATTCTCTCATTGACTTTAGGAGTACAAATCTGGAATATTGATCCAAGACAATTAAAATATAGCAATTCCCATTACGGGAACGTGGGTCTGTCTTTCAGACAAAATTTCTCCCAAAACAAATGGGTGAAAGAAGTAGAAAACCGGATTAAACGATTATACTTCTTTCCCAACCTACCAAGTAAGGTGAAAAGTCACATTAATAAATGTAATATTTGTAACATTCGTACGATCGTAAACCGTACAATATTAAAATTTAACCAAGACCAATTACAAAAACACAACTGGAAAGAGTACACTTAGACATTTTCAGTATAAACAAGGCAAGCTATTTATCAATAATTGATTCTTTCTCAAAACACCTTCAAATGATCAGTATCAATACTAAAAATCTAGTAGACGTAACTTACACGATACTTCACACTTTTCGGAATTCCTAGCACCATTATCTCAGACCATGAGACAACCTTCCAATCCAATTGCAGTTCAACGAATATTTATGAATTTACACCAAGCTTCGGTGCCACGAACAATAAATGAAGTGGATATAAATTATGATGGCGCAATAATAATTCTTTTGTTTTAAATTGGTTGATCTCCGGTTTAGGTAGAGAAATTTTTAATGCAAATTTATTTTTTGATGTGATCGCTGTGGATGCTGGTTTTAAAAGAAGGATTTTTTATTTTTTACCCAAAATATAATTTTTACAATGGTTTTTATGTAGTTGGCATTATTTATGACAGGTGGCCAATAGTTATGGTTACCTATAATGATACTGAACGTATCCGATATCTACAATTAAGCGATAATCGTATTGAACGCATCCCCGATTTATTAAGTAATTTTAACATTTATAAGGTTTTAATTTAATTTTAATATAAGGTTTTAATTTGATTGTCAAATTGGATTTCATTTTAGTAAACAAATCAAAAAGTAAACAATTCAATATTATTAAATTTAAATATAAATATTTAAATTATTACATTATTAATTGTTTCAGGACAAAATATTTTATAACGAATGTTAAGGTAAGCACATACATACATAGTTAGATATTAAGTTGTGATTCTAAAGACAAATTTACATTCTTATTTGATTTCAGGTATAAAATAATGGATATACATACATAATAATACAAAATTTAAAGATAAGTGCTTATGCTTAACATTACTAATAAATGTAATCTAATTAATGTTTTGTTTGCAGCTGTTTAACAATTTAAGTAATTTGAATATCAAATTAGATTACGCATCTTCATTTAAGTCGAACGGTCAAATTGAGAAGACTCACGCAACCATTCTTTAAATATTCAACTCAAATAAAAGTAAAATCCCAAACTCTAATACTGTACGGCATGTACTCTAATACTGTATGTCATATAGAACTATCAGTGGCATTCATCTACCGGCTTCATGCCAAATGAGGTTATATTTAACCAAAACAATCTAACAAACCCCCAAGAAATTCAAGCACAGGCGAATGACGTATTTAGAAATATCAAAAAATAGAATGATAACACAGAATTGTATAAAGAACAACCCCCAATTTTAGTAGATAATCAAGTTATTTTTATAAAACCTAAAGAGCAAAAGCTCAACCAAGAGAGGTTGTTAAAACTCACGTAGTTTTCAACAGGGCAATGAGCTTTATTATTAGTTTATATTTAACTACAAAAATTGTATGAAGTTAAATGTATATGCAATAATGCATAATTACAATTTAATTGGTGTAAATGAACTATTATTAAACGATCAAATTATATGAAATTGAATGTAATAATGCATAATTGCAGTTTAATTGGTGTAAACGAACTATTTAAAAACAATGTTTAAAATGCTTATCACTATAAAAATTTTTGTTGTTAGTGTTTTTAAGTCTTTTAGAATAAGTATTTAAACTGTAGATATTTCGTTAATAAAATCAGAATAAAATTAACCATCAAAAAAAAAGGTTTTATCTCTAACTAGTTTGGCCCCACCCGTGGTAACCGAATTAGTTATAAAATTTATTAATTTTAACAAGTTTGGTCTTACAAACCAAACAGATAAATTGTTAAAATTACAGAGGTAGAAACACAAATTAAGGATATAACATTTAAAACAAACGGCAATATAAAAAGAAATAAGAATAAAATAAAACGAATAAAGAAACAATAATTCCAAAATTTTATTTACTTTCAAGGTGTGTACATGGTCCAATTCTGGTGGAAAAATGTACACCACGAAGTTAGCAAAATATTATAATTTTTAGTTAAAATTAATTTTTATTTTGGTTTATTGGTAACCCTGCTCAACTTTTTTCTTCTAGTTAGAAATAATTCAACTCATACAGCTAACTTCGTGGTGTACATTTTTTTCACCAGAAATGTAGCATGTACACAGCTTCAGGAAAAAATGTTTTCAACATTATTAATTCTTATTTATTCTTATTAGTAAAATTTGTAAAACACAAAAATTGGAAATCAAAAATTTAAATCAAGATCCTATTTTAGTAATGAAAATCAAAGAATGTAAAATACAAATAGGAAATATTAAATTAATACACCCGATAGATTTAAGAAATTTAGAAACAATAAAATCAATAAATAAATTTGTTATTAATAGAGTAAATGATAATCTAGAACTTTATTCGCATTTTTACGCAGGGTATTTGACATCTGGTGTACGGTTTTACAACTTAGCCAATGGTGTGATCACCTTTAAATAACCGATAAATAAATGCATAATTAGACATGCTTCTTGGTAAATTTGCTTCAAAATAATCGTTTTTGCAATTAAAAAATTAAATTTATTTTCAATTGTAATTAATTTATTGATTAATATTTGAATTTAAATATAATTGCGATAAATCAATAACTTGTGTGGCGCCTCTCGCGTCGCTTTAAAGGCGAATAAGATAAAAGAGCAAAAATTTAAGAAACTCAATAATAATTTTACATTGGGATACATTGGGTTCAGCGTGGAAATGGATTGCAGGGACTCCCCAGTTGCAGGGAAGATTTACGAATTATCAACGGTACAATGGAAGAATTGATAAATCAAAATAACCAGCAATTTCAAATAAACGAACGAATAAATCAAAGAATTCAGCTAATCACAGATATAGTAAACAAAGCACTAACGAACACCAAGATGGCAAACAAGGTAGCTCTACCTGAAATTGAACTAATAGCAACCATAATAAACATCGATACGATTATTGGTAACAAGAGGCAATAATTCGAACGAAATCAGAATTTAAAATTCTGTTTTTAAAAGAAATTATCCTGATAAAGGATTTAATGATCAACCAAGGTGTTAAGACCTTCCTGATGAAGCTCTTCAAAATGTCACTCCAAAAATAGCAATAAACGATAAACTCTTCTATACATACTTCAAATAAATAAGCTGGAAGAATAAAACTCAACAGCAATGATGATCATACCACTGGTTATCAACGACACAGTCATCAATAGACAATAACTACCCTCAACACCTGATTAAAGCGAACCAAAAATTGTTTACATCTACGAACCACAATAATTTTGTGCAGAAACAGTCAGACATCAAAGAGTTCCGGTATAATTGCATCAAACCCTTAATAATTGGCACAAAAAGTCATTGTAACGTGACCATAGGAGACCAAACGGAGACAACACTACAATTCATCGCTGAAGATAAGCTAGTCATAAACAACGCCAGGAATGAAACACTATCATCAGGCTGTGGTCCTAACAATCGAACGCCGAAGGGAAATTTTTTAATAACCTTCTGGAATTGCACGATAAATTTCAAGAATAAAAAATTTCAGTCATACGAGATAAAAAGCGAAACAACAGAAATCCAAGGCGCACTCCATCATCTTCAAGCTACTCAACAACTAATCAAAAGGTTAAATATCGACTAAATCGTTCAGAAAAACATCAAGAACAGAGCACAACTTAAAAAGGTTTACCTTAGTCAGCTGAGCCAACAACATTGGAAATTAAACCAAAGGACGCGGACGCCCTTTCTCCACCCCCGGGAGGAGTTTTAATAACATAATATGATGGATACATAGTTTAACTGGATGTTATATCGCCACGCGCATATCATTCAAGTAGATCACGCCATGCCAACAACCAGACGTTAATGTAATGTTAATGTACTTAATTCTTTTAAAAGAAATATCCTTATAAATATGTAAAATAAGAAAAAGTATGTAGTTAGTATTGTAGTTATGCCGTAAGTCAGCACATAGAATTTTTAATTGTACCAAATAAAAATTAAATTTGTGAAAATAAAGTTTTTTTTATGTTAATGTGAAACTACAAATTATAATTATGTATATATTGCATGTGCAACATTCAGGTACATGTTTGAATCTACCCAGAAAAAAAGATTATGAATTACAATACGTGTGAAATCCAGTCCAAACTTGTCAAAATAGTATTATAAAACCAAACCTTAATCAACAAGAATAAAAAGCTGTGATTAAACGTTCGCACGCAGATAGACAACCACACTACTGTAGACTTACTTTGGTATTTTAACAACGACAATATACCATCAAATTTCATTCCGAAATGAGTAATTTCATTCCACCTAGAAGTATGAATAGATAAATTCAATTTTTCACGTCGACGTAGTGTTTACCACTGTAGTAAATTTATTAACAATAACTAAAATCAAATCAATAATTATGTTTCTTTATTATATTATTTTAATGTGTGGGTGAAATTTCACCCAAGGGTCACATGTGTAACTTTTTTTGAGGGTTTTATGAGGGTTAAGATGAATTGATGAATCAGGGAAAGTTAGAGTTGAGTACAGCACTGATATTGGCCCAAACAGTTAGTAAAGTTATCGACGCGTTCAAATTAAATCAGACTAAAGTCTTACATTGTGGTCTAATTCTACAGTTGTCGTACAATGGCTCAAAATTCAGCCTTGCATGTAGGCAACTAGCAGAATTGAATGACGTGCACACACTACATATTACATATTTATGTGGCTACATTATTTACGTCGAACGAAATGCATTTATAAGTTCATTACTTTTACTAAATAGTATTGTACCAAGGACTATAAACCTTCAATTCCAGCATGATCTTCAAAGTTAAGTTTCATAAAATGTAAAAACTTTCTACATACAACAATAACACGATACATAGAAAATTCATGAACTGACATGACAAACTCTCCTTTTTAACTTTATTTTCACTCAACATTTCGTTTGATCAATAATCATAAAGTTATTTATATACAAACATACACGAAATTATACCAAAAATCTGAATTTTACCATACAAACAAATCTATTTGGTTGCCTTCTTATTAAGAAAATACCATAAGTAGACAAAAAAGAACCGAGAATTTAAAGGGTTGATTTTGTTTAACGATTATGCTAATGGGTATACGCCAACTAGAGAGATTCAAAATGAAAAGGGGTAAAAATTAATTTGAAATGCTTTCAAAAATTATTCGGCCTTGATATCACATGCATGAGTTTGTATCCTATGTATGTATACGGAATTGGAAGCAAAAATGGTACGGTACAATAGATTCAATTATTTCTTGTACAGATGTGCCTCGTATAACGTTGTTTCAAACAATGAAAAGATAAATGAGAATTTCTTTCAAATACATCACACTAAATAATTGAAACTGGTATCTACAGTAGGTCGAATTTCCGGCTTAGGGGTTTTATTATGAAACAAAGATACGCAATATCGATAGTATTCTGCATTTTTGCGATTCACAAGAAGAGTTCCACGTCGTATTGTAGTGTCGGGTAGGAAATCATATTGCAAATTTCCCTTAAGGAAAGTTTCTTTCTAACTAAACTTTAAGCATCGAATCACTGTCAATTTTTTTTTCTTCTAAAAGTACAAGTAAAACAAATTAAAGCGAAACCAAATTTAGCCCCTCAATAATAAAGGGTTTGCGACATCACGTTTTTCTGTGGGGTACATTCGGAATTTGCCTCAATAGTGCATTTACCTTCCAAACAGACTTATTCTGTAGCGTTTCTTTTGAAGTGCACTGGGACGAGGAATGTTGTCGGTCAATTTAATGCTGGATTTGAAACTGTCCTTAGTTCGTATTGCACTATTTCTCTGGTGGAACTAATAGCGCTGACACTTAATACCATTGAGGCCATAAATTTCCCTGATAAAGCTACTGGCTACTATATCCAATGCGTTGAATGAATCTTTGGCTATTTCCAAGCTTGCCGATGACTATAAATATTTCCATAATCTTCTTATCCAATGTGAGAGCTTTTAGTTTTGAAATTCACCTAATGGAAAATATAATCTTTCAAACATTATTCAAATTATTTCAGACTTACATCATTGGATACTGAACTAGATATAGTGGTTCTGTCAGAATGAATGCTTTAACCGTCCACCGACTCGTAATATTCCATCACCATCGATAATTGGGTTGAGTGAACGAAGCATACTCTTGTTCAACAGGTTCTGTCCTGATTGGCATCATGTGATTTCGTCGGTGAAGTGAGTGCACACCTGCACAAATCGGACTCAAAAATGAAATGACCGATTCATCTCAGGCACCGTGATGAAACTGAGGTTGCGATCGGCTTTGATAGTACGAAATTGTTGAATGAAACGTCTACAATAGGCTGTGATTCGAAGTAATTTTCCGAGAGTGGAACAGCGATTCAGAAGTTCATAGATAAGTTTGACTGCGTGGGATGGAGCAGTCGTTGATTTTGTGTATTGGTCAAGTGTCCGAGTGTTTCAACAGCCATTTAGGACCTCTTCACCAAATGTGATGATCGTGAAGAAGCGAAATTTCGATGCCGCGAGACGCGCAGTCTGTGAGGTTGTGTCGAGTATCAACGTACCGCCATTCACCGATTCATGAATGTTTTTCATCGGCTGGGAGGGCTGCGGAGCCATCCAAGAACCACTTGCGAATCGGTCCATGCGAACTGTTGGATGTCGTTGGCCAGTAACACACTGGCACATAGTTCCAAGCGCGGTAGGCTGACGGTTTTGAGTTGGGCGGCCTTCGTTTTCGCTGCTAAAATGGTGATTTTTACTGATCCATCTGCTGACATGGTGCGAGCATACATGATGTTTTCATCGAGGCGTGATCATATGCTTTCATCAACGAGTGATTTTTTTTGCTTCCGATATTTTGACCATCTTTCAGCAACTGATTTGTCACACCCACTGATACTCCAGAAGTCGTCTTGTGTAAGGCGTCAAAGACCAGACGTAACTTTGGTTTTGAGCATGAGCCCTGCATCACGCGATGCTGTGGGAGATAGCACCTTTGATGTGTAGGCTCTTCGTCATCGACTGGAACTGCCTCCATGTGATTCGGCTCGAGATGGACTTGCTTAAAGTCTCGGTATTCGATACGTAGCTGCGGATTCTTCGAAAATCGGTGTTCATGTGCTTCAGTCTCACATTGAATTCCATGCTGGTACATTTTCAATCTCCCAAAATGACTTCAAAGGGTTTTCAACGTTGACGCATGAACGTTGGTGTAATTCTCGATGATTGCAGTCACACTTAAGGATCGTGTGATTATGTTTCGATCGAACCTCCCAAACAAAATTTATCCCAGTTGAAGAAACCATTCTTGTGTGAATGGAGAACCGTTGAGAGATTTTATACACCAATCCATATGAAGTATTCCGAGAACATCTGCCCCAAGCAGCACGTCGATTTTGTGAGGGGGATTGAAATGAGGATCAGTCAACTGTAGCTCTTCTAGATATTTCCACTGTTGTGATTCGATGTATTGCGATGGTAAGATGCCAGTTATCCTTTCGACGATTACTGCTGTAATGGAGATTGAAAATTCTTGACAGCACGACGATCGATTGTGATTTGGCTGCTTCCCTGGCACCGATTACGTTAATTGAGATCGAAGCTGGTTTCCGCGAATCTGTCAATCTTGAATTCTCGTCGATCAAATCAGTGAACAAACTTTCGAATTCCATCCAATTTCCATATTTGCGCCATCGAAGACCGGAGCGTGGATGCGTGGTAATTGATAGAAAACAGTACTACCACCAAATTGCGGGTAGTATTTGATGGGTCAGCCAAAACTACTTACGGGAATTCACGGTAGGACCAGTTGTACAGTCCATTTTGTAGAGTCACTACTTAGAATTCGTAGACATAAAATAGTATTTACGGCTGATATAGAGAAAATATTTAGGCAAATCTGGGTGAGTGAATACCAAAGGCACCAATCAAATCAATTTGGTGAATACCAAAATTCAAGTATATAAGAGAGTAAATATAACTTGAATTTTGCGTTATATACAAGCGCAATTATACAAAATAAGTAAAATGTAAATGAACGAGTTATGTATATACTATTGCAAGAGCTGTGCAATACTTAGCGAATCTAATACATAATAATACAGTACATGAAGAATTGGTCCATATATGACGTTGCTGAAGAGCTCGCAGGTACTCGGTTGACCAGCGATTCCAAAACATACGATGGTAAAAATCGACTTGCTTCCAGGTTTCGTACGGCGGTCGGTCAACTAGACCAGATATTGTAGCGAATTAAGCGGTCGTCCATTCAGGTAATGTCCAGGAGTTAGACAATCGATGTCATCGACATTGCTTGAAATTGGCCCCAAGAGGCAGAGGATTTAAAACTGCCTCTACTTGTTTTATCAGCGTCAATAGTTGTTTATAAGTGAGCTTAGCTGAGCCCATCGTACGGCGAAGGTGAAATTTAGCTAGTTTTACACCTGATTCATGAAGCCCACCAAAGTTTGGTGAAGCCGGTGGTGTGAACTTCCATTCTATGCGATCATCTTCATACATCGGCTGCAATTGGTTCTTCAAGTCTTGTGAAGAAAGAAGTGCATAGAGTTCACGAAATTCAGAAATTTCTCCGATAAAATTAGTACCATTATCGAAAAATACCCGTTTACAAAGGCCTCGGGTGCTCACAAAACGTTTGAAACATCCCGTAAACGCTTGTGTACTCATATCAGAGGCCAATTCGAGGTGTATTGCCTTCGTGACGAAACAGATAAACATTAAACAGGCAGATGTATATCTTCGTTAATGGCCTACGAGTTAAGTAATAGGATGGGATGTTTCGAAGTATAGGATAAAGTGGTGTGATGAAGTCGACCACCAACTCGAATATTATGGTCCTTGTCCAGGAATAGTGACAGCGAGCGGCGTGCCGGATGTTTCACGACGAAATGTGTGTTTTCCAATCCCATGTACTCGACAGGGAATGATTCCTTTTGAATTATTCTAATTATTGTACTGTAGGCTCGGTCTAGTTCCTGTAACTTTAGCAGTCCGCTAAATTTGTAATTAGACGTTGGTTTGAACCTAAGGACGTAGGCCACAATTCGTTTTAGTTTCCGGAAGTTGTTGTAATATTTGATTTCAGTTAGAATGTTAGGTGCTTCGTTTGACACTACGTTGGTACTTGTAGTTTTTCGTGCCTCACAGAATTCTTCCGGTACTGGAAATTGCTCACGAAGCGTTGGCCAAAAAGATGTTTCCTGGCGTAAGAATAAACTTATCAGGCGTCATTCCTCGATATAGTAGATCAGCTGGATTCCAATCGGTTGTTACGTGTAGCCAATTTTCTGATGATGACAGTTCTTGTATTGTAGACACTCGATTTGATACGAAGGTTTTCCATCTGGACGGGCAAGACTTTATTCAATGGAGTGTTATTGTAGAATCTGACCAATAGAATACTTTGTCAACATTAAAATGGCGATGACTTGCAAATTTATTTAGGTCGATGAGGCTATGTCGGTACATTTCCCAGTATGTGTGTAAATGTTGTGGAAGCGATTGGTCTCAATCCAGCTTCAACTGCCATAAATATTGCATTAATAATTTCCCCAACACCACAACCGGTGCCAAAAACCCAAGCGGATCATATATTCTGGCGATTTGTGAAAAATAGCTCGCTTCGAGACGGTGGAATCATGGTTAAAGTTGACAAAAAATTTAAATTCATCTGATGGTGGATGTGAAAAAATGCCTAGGGTTTTGACTAACTCGTTTTCATCAATTCTGAGATATTTTTCGTTGTGGTCTTCTGGCACATCTTGTAGAATTTCTTTAGTATTAGCACACCACTTTCTTAAATCCATTCCCGCAGTTCGAAGAATAATAGAAATTTGGTGTTAAAGTTCTATTGCGGCTGCAATTGAATTTGTACCAGTCAATAAATAAATCGTCGACGTAGAAATCCTTTTCAATAATATCGGCAGCGATGGGAGACTTATCGATAGCTAACTGCTTTAGATATTTTGTAGCGAGGTACGGTGCGGATGAGGTGCCATATGTGACTGTTGTTAATTTAAATGTCTGGACTGGTTCAGACGGAGAATTTCACCACAAAATGAACTGGAAATTATGATTCTCTTTGCGAACTAGAAGAAGGCATAAGCGTATGGGATCGAAAACGAATTAGGACCGAGAACAGATCGCTTTGTACTACATTGAGTGATTTTCCATTTGAAGTTTTAGCCGAACCATCAAAGACTACCCGTAATTTTGTTAAAGAGCTTTCGGGTTTCACGACACAGTGATGCGGGAAGTAATAATTTGGCAAAGCTACCTCCTTTGGGTCGGCTAATTAATATGACCCAACACTTTATATTCATCAATGAACTTTGAATAGTTGGCTAGCAAATCTGGTGATTTGTGTAGACGCCTTTCCAAATTTTGAAATCTGCGGGTTGCCAAAAATTTGGAGTCGCCCAGTGATGTCGGATCCGAAGTAGTGCAGTTTCACTACAAATCTTCCTTCTTTGTTGCGCTTGGTAAATTGATCAAAATGTTTCTCACATTCAGCTTCCTCAGAAGACATCTGTTTAACGGAATGAGGTAGATTCTCAATAGTCCAGAATTTCTCAATTTGATCAAGTGACAAGCATAATCAGACCCTGAATTAGAAGAAATTTTTCCAGAAACTATCCATCCCAATTATTAATTGGAATGGTTGGCTAATAGCTGGTGATTTTTGGTATTATTTACACAACCAACATGGTACAATAATTTGTAATGTTGGTTTACAAAGTGATTGTCGAGCTGCTCGAAGATCCGACGACATTAGACCCGATTCCATGAATTTTGATGCTGCTACTATGATGAGGAATCTTCAGTACAGACGCAAATGACTTGGTGATAAGATTTAGCTGTGATCCGGCGTCTAACAGTGCTCTCCCAATAACAGAATGTCCCATATGGTCAAGGACTTTGACCAATACTGTTCCCAAATAGACAAACGAGGATACTGTCTGGGGTTTGGGTTTGGCAGCAACAAGCGATGATGATACGGCGAGAAGGTTGGATGTTGGTTTGGCGTTCGCGACATCTGATGCGGCTTCTCTTACATTTGACGATGAAGATGGTGCAGCAGCGGAATTGTGTAAAATGATACGAGTCGCACTTCACTGAACACGAAGAAGCAATGTGATCAGAGTGAAGGCAGTTGTAACACAATTTCGAATCTGTTACGAGCTTGTGACGTTGATCAAACGGCAATTTTAAAAATTTGTGGCAACGAACTATCGAGTGACCGTTTGCATTGCAGTAGACACAATGGTATTTTGAATAATTGGTGATGGCAAGTGAGGTGGCGGCTGAACGCATTGCGGATTTGGAATGCGGTTTTGATGAAGAAGGCGAATGTATTTTGGACGTTCGATTTCTAATCGGTGAGTTCTTGAACTGAGAAACTTGCATAGATCATCTTTCAGCCTCATTCCATCTGTTTTTGGTATCAGGATCCAGTTTTGAAACCATTAGGTATACTATCAAATCATCCCATTGTTTAACGGCCTCTTCAGTGCTTCTAGAAAACAGAGATGCGATTGATAGTGATCAAGAAGCTTCATAATCTCCTTAGAGTCAGGCCGGTCAATCGCTTTGATTTCAAATAGTTGATGAACATGTTGTTTGCATATAAAATTTGGTTTATTAAACCGCTCCATTAAAATTTTACGAGCTAGCTCGTGATTTTCATCGGTAAGTTTCACCGCAGCTATGGCACTAGCAACGACGCCTTCAAGTGACAATTTTAAATATTGAAATTTAGTTCGGTCACTCAGGGATGGGTTGTCATGCACCAGGCTATTAAATGTCCCAATGAACGTGCTCCACTCTAAATAACCTCCTCTGAATGTGGGAGTGCAACTGTAGGATGTACATATATATATATGTGCGCCATCTTTTATTGGGGTATATAAACATTAATAACTTTGGCATTTGTCAACCGATTGACCTTGATTAAACATGTTTTTGAAACGTCAATTCAGTACAATTTTAACCATGAATCGCTTCACACCGAAACAACGCGCCGAAATAGTGACGCTACACATTGAAAATAGTCGTTCAGTTGTGTTAACTCAACGTGCATATCGTCGAAAATATCGTGGCCAAAAGACACCGTCTGACAACACTATTCGTCGTTTGGTGTCGAAAGTCGAATTTTGTTGAGCACGGGACAGTGAGAGATCGTCAATGACCAAGACGTTCCGATGAACTGGTTGAAGCGGTCAGAGAGAGCGTTGCCCAGAACCCAAAAGTGTCGTATCGTCGCCGCCCTCAGCATTTTGGCGCCAATGGAACCACTTTGCGGCGCATTTTGAAGAATGATTTGCATTTGTTTCCGTATAAAGTGCAATTAACACAAAGAATATTGCCGGCAGACCGTCCAAGTCGCTTGAAATACGGCCAAACGGTCGCTCGAATGGTTGACACTGAACCTGATTTTTGGAAGCAAATTTTGATGACCGACGATGAGGCCCATTTCACACTTTTTGGCGGCGTTAATAAGCGAAATTGCCGCATTTTGGGAATGGAGAATTCACACGAGATCCATGAAATGCCACTGCGTAAATCAAAAAATTCAGTTTCTGCAACGAAAATTCAGTGGACGTTTGATGTCAAAAAGAGGCGACATTGACTGGCCACCCAGATCTCCAGATTTGACCCATCCGGACGCCAGCAAGCCTCAGATCATTAACGAGCTTAAGGCAAACATTCGTGCCGAAATCATCGCTATATTGCCCGAGATGTTCGAAAAGGTAATGGAAACGCAGCAAAAACGGCACATTTTGCTTTGGCCAATAAAGGCGGCCACTTAATTGATGTTGTATTCAAAAAATAGTCCAAATAAATTGCAAAAGACCAAATTGAATAAAAATACCTCATATATAGAAATCGGTTGTTTTTTTCAAAGTTATTCAAGTTTACATACCGCCCTAAAAAAAGGCGCACTCCATATACATATACTTATATTCCTTTGAGCTGGAATGTATTCCCACCACAACAGGATAATGAACCAATCGAGAATGTTCCAGATGATACTAGATTTCCGTTTCAGGTTTCTATAATATTCTAGAACGTTCCGGAACTGGAAGTCTTCACAGGAAAATTCTCGAATATATCGGAACCGTAAGCCTCTTCGAAGGCCGAGAACCTTCTTAGACATTCTAGAACATTCTCGAACATCCTGGAACATTCTAGAACACTCTCGAACATTCTGGAAAATTCTATAACATTCTGGAACATTCTAGAGCATTCTCGAATATTCTGGAACATTCTAGGAAATGTTTGAACCTTTTGGAAGATTCTATAGCATTCTGGAACATTCTACAATATTCTCCAACATTCTCCAACATTCTCGACCATTCTAGGAAATGCTGTAACATTCTAGAACATTCTGTCTGGAATATTCTAGGAACATTGTTGAAGCTTCTAGAATATTCAGAAACAATCTGGCGAACAGAAAGTCCCTTCGATGTTCCAGAACCATCTGGAATATTCTTGGATATTCTCGAGCATTCGGAATCGAAAGTTCCTTCGAAGGTCCAGAACCCCTAGGATATTCTAAAACATTTTCGATTATCTTGGAATATTCTAGAGCATTCTCGAACATTCTGGAATATACTAGAACCTTCTGGAAGAGTCTATAACACTCTGGAATTTTCTACGATATTCTGGAATATGCTAGAACATTCTGTCATTCAAAATATTTTTAGTCTAGTTAATATTATTCTAACAAATAAAAAGTCTATGTCATGGTTATTTAGAGATTTGTCTCACAACGCACTTTTGAAGATTTTATGAATGTTCTGAGGGTGTTTTTTCTAGAACTCAATCCAGCAAATTAATCATAAACGACAATCGTAAACTTCGCCCGGTAATATACGTACTATACAGACATTATTTTCTCTTTTGACGTCAGCATCTCAACTTAAAACCAATTATTCTTATTGATTTTTCTAAAACATTTAAAGAACAAAAAAAAAAAAATATTCAAAAATAGAAAACACTATAATGCCAACCTTCTTACTCGCATATTTTACTAAAAAAAATTCAATAAAAAATTATTGCGTCGCAATAGCAAAAGAAAATGTCTTAAACAAAAAAACTCATCCGAGGAGAAACTATCCACCATCATAAACTTTTACATGAATATTTCCACCTTTTATGAATTCAGGAGCCGTATTCATGTATGTATTTTGTTAAGTAAATTAAACATTTATTATGTAGATAGGGAGAGCCCTATTGTGTGCCGACCAATTTTTTTTTTTAGAGACGTATTTTAACGGTTTGTTATCTTTCTAATTGCTTGCTTATGTCTCGTTTTTTTATTTACATATGTTCGAGTAAGTATGTAACGTCTTTTTTTATTTTGGCAACATTTTTCATGTCAAGACGTCATTTTATATGTAGCTCGATGTATTATATATTAATTTGTGTACAATATGTTTGTTTAAACAGAATTTATATTTATTAATGAGTTATTAAGTTTCAACCTGACGAAAATTTTTTGACACACTACTATGTGTGAAAATTTAATGATTTATTTGTAATATGTAGAAGCAGCCAGCGGAAATCTCTTTAAGTCATTAATCAATAGATTATTATTAATTTTGGGATATTGATGACTTCTGGGATCTTTCTCCTATCACTTGGTCAACAGGTAGGTTCACTGGTTCGGTGACCCAAAGAACTATAAAAATGATCAAACTGTTCCATTTTTGTTGCGTGTTTTGGTGGGCGGTATGTGGCCGAGATAGAAATAGGACCTAGCCAATTTTCTATTACTACAGTAGTTGCTTGTTGATATTCCTTCTTATATATTTCTATTTCATGGTGTTTAATTATGTTTTTGATGATAACTGCAGTGCCACTACGAGCTGTTCCATTGGGATGCTTTGTATCAATGGAGGTGTATCTGGGTATTTTTAGGAAATTTTTTCTGATGTTATGCGTTTCGGATATTAGCATGACATCAATTTCTTGTTCTATCAAGAAACTTTTAACTCCTTGTATATGTTGTGACAAGCCGTTGGCATTCCCGTTCTAGACATTGAATGATTTATGGTCAATTAATTATTATTTTTTGAATTGTCCATTGAATGGTTTTCTTTGGTACGATTTCCTGCGGAAGTTTGAGCTTTAATTGAATCTTTGAGCTTCTGCGCATACATTGTCCCAGTAACTAACTGATAAGATGGATTCGGTTTTGTAGCAGGCGGCGAATTTTTCACTATTTTCTCTCTGAGAGGAGAAATCTGCGAGTTTGAACTTCTTTTGTAAATACTGCAACCTCTATAGTTGGCTGGACGGATACCATTACAGAGCACACATTTCACCTCTGTACCAAACGTTTTCTTTTCACATTGATTTGTGAGATATTTACCTGTACATTTTACACATCTGGCTCTGTGATTGTTTGTAATAAGATGTGGCATGCCCGTATCTTTGACAAGTAGTACATTCTACCACTTCCCGCTTGACATGTGGCTTTTTAACTTGTACAACCATTAGTCTACTTATCGAATGTATTTTTTATTTGATTCACTCATTCGAATAAAACCCGATTTTTAATTTAAAATTTTAGGTTAAACAAAATAAAAGTCAACGGTTAGTCGATAACGCAGAAATACATTTTATTAAAAAAACCAATAATTTACATCTTTCTTCTTTGACATACTTTTTAAAACTAAACTATTTTCTCCTTTGTTTGTCTTCGTTGATTTTTTTTTGTTACAAGGTATTCCTGTTTCAGTCGTCCATCCTGTCACCAGAGATGTCCTCATCGATGTCGTCGATATTTCCTGCTTCCTCCAGATCTTCTAACGTACACCAAGGCTTTAATCGATCTGAACTGCATACCCATCAAATTTCCGCTCCGAATCCGCCGAGTTTGTTCGGCTCCTGGAACATCGACAATGTGATATCTATCGTTACCAAGCGCTTTATCAATTAAATATGGTCCCCGATATTTTGGAATTAACTTTCTTGATGTACCACTTAGGGCACCGCCTTCCCACTTTACGAATACCATATCGCCTTCGTTGTATTTATGAGGGGCACAGTGTGCTTTATCAAAACGTTGTTTCTGGCGTATGCCAGCTGCTTTCGTTCTCTCATAAGCTAGCTTGTTAATAGTTGCCACGTCATCATCGGTAAACTTATTATTTTCTATTGACAGCAACAATTTATTTTTTAATATACTTCGCGGTTCATATGTTAAGATTAGCCTTTGAGGTGACAGTTTTGTTGTGTCATTGATCATTGTATTTAATGCCCACTGTATATTTCGAATATTTGTGTCCCATTTCCTATCGCCTTCTCCAACCATTGCTCGTAACATTCCCAAGATAGTTCTGTTGTACCTTTCACATTGGCCGTTAGCTCTTGGCGTTGCGGTAGCATTCAAAATATGTTTGATATTGTTTTCCGAACAATATGTTTCGAATGACCGTGCTGTAAATGTAGTGCCACGATCACTAATTAACCTCGTTGGAACTCCAAAATGAGTGGTCCAATCATTCATAGCCGATATAACTGGAGCTGTATTCGTTGATTTTACTGCTTTGATAACTACGTATTTTGAAAACGCGTCTATTATAACTATCAAATGAGCATTACCTTTGGACGTTTTCGGGAAAGGACCCAAGTGGTCCACATGTATGGTGTGAAATGGTATTGGCGTCTTATCAATAGGATACATTTCACCTTCCTTTATTCCACCTTTCGATTTTGTATAACCACATTCCAGACACGACGAAATATATTTCTTTATATAGTCCCTTATTCGAGAGAACCAAAAGTGTCTGCGAATAACTTCAACCGTTTTTTCAACGCCCGGGTGTCCCATATCGTCGTGATTCATTTTAGCTATACGCCACTTTAATGTTCTGGGCACAACCCACATTCGTTTACCGTGTACAATTCGGTACAATTGTTCTTTATATACCGTATAATCTGCATGCATCTGTCGTTCATCAGAATTAATTGGTTTTCGACCCATAACTTCGATGATTTTTTTAATATCATCGTCTAAGCGTTGCATACCGACAAGCCAATCATCTTGCTGTGATACTAGGAACACATCAATCGTTGCTGGTTCAAGATCCGCTCCGTCGTCAATTGTGTTCCGGCTAAGTGCGTCGACATGTTGCATCTTCTGTCCACTTCGGTGAACAGTATTAAAGCTATATTCAGCCAATCGCAACCACCACCTTCCTATTCTTGGAATTAAATCCTTTTTCGTAGCGCAAGCTGTCAACGCAGCACAATCCGTGACCAAAGTAAATGGCTTTCCGATCAAATAAATACGGAATCTTTGAAGCGCTTCAACGACCGCCAAAGCCTCCAATTCCTATGAATGATATTTGCATTCGTTATCCGTTGTTCGGCGACTAAAATATGACACAGGTTTGGTTTCACCTTTTTCGTCTCTTTGGAATAGTATACCGGCTAGGCCCTTGGAACTTGCATCGGTGCACACCTCATGTTCTAATTTCGGATTATATAACGTTAAAATATCGCGACCTCCCAACTTGCTTTTTAATAACTCGAACGACGTTGTTTGCTCGTTTGTCCAGTTAAAGGATTCATTATTTTTAGTTAGTCGCGTTAGCGGTTCAGCGATAAATGAAAAATTCTTAACGAATTTTCTGAAGTAACTTGCTAATCCGATAAATTGTCGTATCTCATGCTTATCTGTAGGCGTTGGAAAGGTTAGAATTGCATTGGTTTTGTTTGATCCCGGTCGTATACCATGAGAATCAATTTCATGGCCAAGAAATTCAACCTTCTCCTTGAAAAACTGACACTTCTTTAATTTTAAAGTTAATCCTCGTTGTTGTAGTACTTTCAATAATTGTTCCAACTTCTCCATACCTTCCTGGATGGTCGTACTTGGTATGATAATGTCATCCAAATAAACGATTATATTATCGTCAACCTCTGGAGCGATGGCGTTCATCATTGTTTGGCAAACCGCCGGAGCATTTGTTAGCCCAAAGGGCATCCTCAAAAACTCGAAATGCCCATCTGGTGTCACGAAAGCTGTACGAGGTATTGATTCAACTAACATTGTAATCTGATAATAACCGGATGCTAAATCCAGTACAGTGAAATAATTACTACCACTGAGTCGTGATAGCTGATCTTCCATAACCGGTAACGGATGCTGGTCTCGTATCGTTTTATTATTCAATTGTCTGTAATCAATACACATTCGTTCATCACCGTCCTTTTTTTTAACTAGGACGACTGGACTAGCATAAGGTGATTCAGATTCACGTATTATTTTATGTTCCAACAATTCACTTATCATTGTTTTTACTTTTTCGCGTTGATGGTAAGATAGTCTATACGGCCGATAGACAACTGGCTCATCATTTTTTAATTTAATTTCCATTTCGACATCCGTTTTCCCCAGTTCCTTTAAATTTCGAGCAAAACAATTACCGAATTTTGCTATCAACTTAAATAAACATTCGCGTTCACTCGGAGTCATACACTTATCCATATTTATTTCAGCCAATAGGACTTCATTTATAACTCCATTTTGTCCATTTAACGAAATGCCACTTGAAACATCACATCTTTTTGCCATGTCCAAAGTTCGATTAATCAACAAGGTATCGCTTATGTTGAGATTTTGAAATTTTAACGTATTGTGTTCTCTGATCATTCTTACGGCTGGTTTATCAATAAAGTTTTGACCAATTAGAGATTGGGTATTTAAATATTGGTCAGGAACAATAAGCAACTCAATCTCATCGGCCACTTCATCAATTTGAACCCTCGCTCGTATCTTCTCGTTGGCAACCACACCGCCACCTGCAAATCCTTTGACAAACACGTTACATTTAATTCGTTCCATTCCAAGCCCCACGTTACTTTCTCGTATCATTGAGCATTGACTTCCACAGTCAATTAATCCCAAAACTTCCACGTTACCGTTCAACATTACAGTTTTGATATAAGAACACGCATCGTCGGTTGTTATTCTACCATTGAAAGATTTTTGGGCGCCAGTCATAGTAGAACATTCTGTTTGTCCCCTCGGATGAACACGCGAACATTTCCTACATCGTTCTCGTCTCTGTGGTTCAGGACAATTTATAGACAAATGTCCTGGTTTTGAACAATTATAACATTCATACGTCCTAGCTGGACGAATTTCGTTGGTTGCTTCCTTGTTAACTGGTTTTCCCGGCGTACTCATATTCTGCGCACTTCCTTGCCGCATGCTCGAATACCACTCGATACGTTGACGCAATTCATCCACATTAGCTACTATTTGTGTACGCAACGATGCACTTAGCTGATAATCATTCAGCCCCAAAATTATATACTTTATTAAAGCCTCATCTGAAACTTTACGTTGGCCGATGGCACACATTTCATAATAATATTCAATCAACGTTTGGTCTCGTTTGCGAATTTTTGATCGTAACTTGTCGTGTAACTCTGCTTCGCCCATATGTGAATTAAAATGTTTCATCAATTCGTCTGCAAATATTTTCCACTTGATAAACACGCATTGAACTGAATTAAACCATAATTTAGCCGATCCTTTTAGTTTATTCCCGATTGTTAACATAATAATTCGTTCATTTATGTCATAAATATTCATCAGCGATTCAACTTTTTGAACAAATTCTTCCGACGTTAATAATGCTGCCCTTGCAGGATCAAATTCAGGGAGTATATCGATCACATCACGGGGTGTAAGATTAAATTGATTTTGAGAATTACGGTTGGTATCCCTCTCCGGGAATGTAGTATGTTTATCGTCGTTTGCTTTGTAACGCGACAATTCCGATAATTCCTCATTAAGCATACGCTCATGCTCAATAAGCACTTTCTCTCGCTCTAAAGAATGTTTTCGCTGTTCAAGTTCCGTTAAATTTCGCTCGTAAATAACATTTTTCGAATGCAACATTACATCATTTAGATCGTTTGCATCACAAGTATTTCGTTTATTCACTTCGCTAGGAGTACTACTAATGTTTCCAAGCTTAGATTTCGTAAAATTGCCACTAGTTTGCTGCAACTCGTAACAATTTTCATTGTTCACTTGTAATCGCGACGCTTCATCTTCATACGTTTCTAACCGTTTCGCTAACGTTTTACGCTTCCCGTTATTGCTTAACCCACGTTTACCGCATTCGATTCGTAATTGCGCAACCGAAAGATTTGAAAAATCCATAATAACTTGATTGGATTCACCCTGTGCAATTTTATATACCACAAAGTTCCGTTATTATATATAACTGTATTACTCTCTCACTCTCCTGCACCAATTAACAGATATTCACGTTTCGTTCTTGATTTATTTTACGTTCACCGTTTGTTTTTTTAATTTCATTCGAATGCACTTTATTGTCACGTATTTTAAGTACTTTATCCCACTTCTGAACTAAAACCCGATTTGTAATTTAAAATTTTAGGTTAAACAAAATAAAAGTCAACGGTTAGTCGATAACGCAGAAATACATTTTATTAAAAAAAACAATAATTTACGTCTTTCTTCTTTGACATACTTTTTAAAACTAAACTATTTTCTCCTTTGTTTGTCTTCGTTGATTTTTTTTTGTTACAGGGTATTCCTGTTTCACAAAGATCAACTTTAAAGAGTGGGGTGGCGTTTTCGAACCAGTTTGCCTCATGTTGCAGATATTAACAATATCGTGGCCTAGGCTAATTAACTCACTTTTCAAATCTTCAATGCTATTTGATGAATGCAAGTTTCGTTCGACCACCTGGTAGGTTTCATTCACTTTCTGTTGGAATGAATGGGATTCGGTGTTTCCGTCCACCAGGTCTATAATCACCTCAGCGACTTTTAATTGGATGTTAACCAGGTTAGTTCCAATTTTTTTTTCAGTTCCTTTAACAAGACAGTTGAAGGATTGATTGTTTCTACGCCTCTCAGGAATATTGGTGGCGGCACTTCGTCGGTCAAACTATGAATTCATGCATTTAGTAATAGGTGAACTGGACTCGTGCCTATACCTCTTTTATTGGCCGTGGTCCATCCTTCGTTACCTTCAGATGAAGATATGAACGGCATGGACACAGTTGGATCGATCGACTCCTCAGGTTGTTCCGGTTGTGGAAGTAGTTGCGGAGTTAAGGGAGTTCTATGTTTGGGCGACATCGGAGAATAATTTCTTTTAACCTGGCTTCTGTTGAATTTTGATTCTTTTGTGATATTTGAAGGGACCTAACTGGTGGAGTCCGTGAAATTTTCGATGTTTTTGAAAATAAATTGGACATTACAGACATTACAAAGTGTAATGACTTACAATCTAGGTTTTCAACGCCTTACAACGTTCAATCACTTTTTGTGTAACCGCACTTTTGCACTTTATAATTCATTTCTTTATTGAAATTAATATTTGCAATTGCTAGCATTGCACTTTTGTTTTAGTTCCTGCAAACTAAACCAATTTGCACAAAATGTTTTATTGAAATTTTTGTTAACACTGCACTTTTTATTTTTATTGGGTTTTCTTGCACAATAGAATAAATTTAAATGATTACTGCTCACTGGTTGGAATGTAACCGGGACGAACATAAAGGACTTTTTTAAGAAACTTAATAAAAAATAATGTGTGTAGCATTTACGTGCGACAAAAGTGAGAGTTTGCACGCTGTAAATAATTACTGCTGACAAATACAGTAAAATGTGTAGCTTTACCTCAGCAAAATTTAAAGAAAAATTGAATTGA
This sequence comes from Tipula vernalis, assembly GCA_958295665.1. Classification (NCBI taxonomy): domain Eukaryota; kingdom Metazoa; phylum Arthropoda; class Insecta; order Diptera; family Tipulidae; genus Tipula; species Tipula vernalis. Next base: position 290,683,439 of record OY282559.1, on the reverse strand, counting down.
TCCTTATAGTGTAATATCATACAAAGACAGAGTAGACACATTCAAACTAGATAATCGCCCATTCTACATTATCTAGTTATTTTTCTCAATTCATGATCATTTCACTACATGATCTTGGCAAAATAGGATTATCACAAGTCACAACTCGATACAAAATTTAGCTGTAGAAACATGATAAACATGAAATGCAAAACAGAGTGGAAGCGTAAATGGAATAGAAGCAGTATTATTTACCAATACTGATATTAAAGCAACACTTTAGCTTGGCAACGTAAGCAAAATCGTGATTGTGGTTTATTTTTAAAGTGAATTTTGCTTCAGACGAATATTTTATTCAAGAGAAAATCACAACACTACATAATTTACCTAAAGTAATGCAACCAGAGATTGATGCATAGGTGCAGTTTTCTGAGGTCATTTGGAACTAGAGCCATAAAGCAATTGTTTCATTTTTGAATTGCCAGAAAAAAAGAAATATATTTTGTATAGTTTCAAAGTATTAAAAATAATCTTAATTTGGCAACTCTCATTCCATGATTCTTTAAAAATTATACAAATTTAATTCTAAAAAAATTCACTTCTGTTGTACGTAGCGGCATACGCTTACATTTTCAGTAAGTTGTTTAACATAATAACCGCCTATATCTAAATAGTAGAAAAGCCTTAAATTTTAGATATTTGTTTACATATATTATGTGAGAAAGGACGAGAAAGACATAATGCGCCGAAAGCGCATTCCACTACATTCCTCGCTTTGCTGTGCGCCGTGTTGAACTTCTTTTGATTTTCGTTTGGATTTTTGTACGGTGTTATTATAGCACACGGTTCAAGTTTGCATGGGTATCCACCATCACCTAATAAATAAAAATTTGTGGGAGGAAACGTGTTCAATCGGTATAACGGGCTGTTTTGTAAAACTCGAGTATCATGCACCGATCCGGGATACCCAATAAAATAATTGCGAAACATTCCCTTGCTATCAACGACAGCTTGAAGCAGAATGGAATAAAATCCTTTGTAATTTATATATTCGTCGTATTTATCCTGACGTGGCATCCGTCAATTGCTCCAACCGCATTTTTAAATATTGGTGTTCTTGCCCGAGAACAAAACCTGTTACCAATTTTTTCAAATTCATCGTCACTTGGCAAATGAACAACATGTCTCATTTTAACACAAAAGAAATCCAACATTTTATAAATAATATATCTAATTGTATACCGGCTTAGCCCAGAAAAATGTCCCACGACCCTGTAGCTACAACCTGACGCCATCCAGTATAGAAATACAATGAGTTCATAATCTACAGACCAACCGTGATGTTTCTGTGTCATGATTGCCAAAATAAATTTAAAGATTTTTTGGTTGATTGTCAATGATCTTTTTGTCTCTACTTCATTACCATTTAGGATAGCCTTAATCGTTGCTGATACTACGGAAATTTGTAAATATTTTGGACGCTAAAATAAAAATGTATTATTTAATATTTATTACTCTATTGACATAATATTAATTATGATGATCATTACCTTTACAATTTTATTTTGCCTATAGTGTTTTGCAATTAACTCGAGGTTTTTTTGATACAAAACACACAATCGAGTAATAATAAGCAAATAGTATATTATTAAATCGGAATTCATTTTAGCTTTTATTAATTTAAAAATTAAAACCGTGTCAAATGAACGAGCATAGAAAACATGTAAACGTCAAAATTTTAACTTTATAACTGGTTGCAATTCGCACAAGCAAAACTGTTAAAAAATGAGGTGAATTTTTTTATTTCTACCACAGTTAAAATATTTAACTTTTTAACCGATTCGCACACGGCCTTCGAATGAATGTATGATACACTCGTATGTTGCAACCAACACCTCAATTTACTATAAATCTAGGAGGCATTGATCGATTATTCATAGAATAATGTTGTAGTTGTCACAGAAATTCGATTCCATATTCTTTTGTTTTTTCTCAAATAATACCTACCTAAAATAGATTCACTTCAAAAATAAAATAATTGTATTATAATGGTACGGGATATACACTTCATTGATGAAGTGATTTTCAAAGAATAAACGCACCTGATTTTTGCATACGTACAGATGTTTTATATTTCGTGTCTTGGTTAAATTAATTCATTGACCCTGTTAAAGTTGGCCTTCGATAATGCAGATAGTGTCTTGACTAACGCAGCTGAAAGTTAGCATCCGAAATATTTCAGCTGAAACATATTTTATATAAAATGAAAAATTGTGAAAACAACCTATAAACTGGTACTAGGCTCCTTTTGGTTTGTCACTTCTAAAATTTAAAAATGGAACACATTTATCAAGGCATACCATTTGAAAACGCTATTTTGTAAAAAGCGGAATTAATGTGAACTACATATTGGGTTGAGTCTTAGCTAAAAATATACCTTACTATTTGACAGCAAATACCTTATTATGGTTCGAGTCTTGGGTTTAAAACACTTCATTTGGTTTGTGTATTTACTAAAATAAATTTATGAAATCTTAGTATGCCTATTATTTCTTAGATAGCTAAGAACCATCTGGTTTTATAAAAATGAACTAAATTTTGACATTTGTGTATATTGATTTATAATCAAATACCTAGTTTAATAATTTATATATTTGGATAAAATATACTGTGTTAATAAAATAAATAACAAAAGTGCTTGTTTAGGAGGCAAACGAATTGATTAGTTCGTTTAATTCGATTGTCATAAAAATGTTTATGTTTATCACACATACTTATGATCATACATACAATACAATGCTAAATAATTTCCGAAATAATTTACTGTGGAAAATGGAGAAATCCTACCAAATTTAAATATTAAATCTCCATTTTCCGGATAATTTTAATTTAAACTATCGTTTACAACAATAGACAAAGTGATGCAGTAAAACAAAGTGATTTAAAAGACACAAGTAGCGGTCAACAAGGCCCAACATCTTCGAAAAAATTAAAACAATAAACGATAAAACCCTTTCAATGTGTGATCTCTAGCCAGAAGTTTATAAAACATTGTGATTTAATAGCATATTTTCGGTAAACAACAATATATGTGTATGTTATTTTAAAATTATAATTGTGATTTATGATTTCAGGCAGCATGAAAGTGAAACTGATATCCTGGGTAGACCAATACTCGCATCAACTCTGCTTAAGTATCCAGCAAAAAGAGTTACATCAACCAAAATAGATTTTGTCGACTGAAAACGATACCCCCAAAGCATTCCCCATACATTTTCAAAGCGATCGAACATAAATTCCATAAGCATCGATTCGAGGCGAATTATTTCTGTAAAAAATGCGGTAAGTTATTCCCGCTAAAAATCATATTACGTCAACATGAAAAAATTGAACACGACAAAATTGATGATTCGGCTGATATACCGTCCTCGCTTACAGATAAAACTATTATCGATACAACAACGGAAAAATCGGAGGTATTTGTGTGCCGTAACTGTGATACATTGTGTGAAAACCTCCAGGCCTTAAAGTTTCATGATAAATGTATTAATTGAATCGAGAAGCAATACCTTAGCCTACAATATGCCCACCAGGGTCAAAAAAAATAAAAATGAATAAAAATGTTTTCGGTTAAACGCATTATTTTTCTATTTTAATAATATTTCAGAGGCTTACGGTTTCGATAAGTTTCACGGGCATGCGGGACGTTGCTGCGCTCCTCCCCGCTTAGCCCTCCGAGGGACTCTAGATCTGAATTTCGTTTTAGGGCTTTCGATTTGAATTTAAAATCTCTCTTTTTATAAATTCTGGAAAATGGGGATTTCGGTTACAAACGAAAATAACCAAAAATATAAATTTTGGAAAATGGGGAATTTCTTCGGGGGACGTAGAAGCCGGGATCAGCAAACATGTCGCACTGCGTGCCGCACGTAGGAGCGGATTATATAGAATCTTTTAATCCCGAACTGTAGAGGCTAACGGCTTCGGTAACTCTCACGGGTACGCGGGACGTCGCATCGCTCCTCCCCGCTTAGCCCTCCGAGGGACTTTAGATTTGAATTTCGTTTTAGGGCTTTCGATTTGAATTTAAAATCTCTCTTTTTATAAATTCTGGAAAATGGGGATTTCGGTTACAATCGAAAATAACCAAAAATATAAATTTTGGAAAATGGGGAATTTCTTCGGGGGACGTAGAAGCCGGGATCAGCAAACATGTCGCACTGCGTGCCGCACGTAGGAGCGGATTATATAGAATCTATTAATCCCGAACTGTAGAGGCTAACGGCTTCGGTAACTCTCACGGGTACGCGGGACGCCGCTGCGCTCCTCCCCGCTTAGCCCTCCGAGGGGCTTTAGATTTGAATTTCGTTTTAGGGCTTTCGATTTGAATTTAAAATCTCTCTTTTTATAAATTCTGGAAAATGGGGATTTCGATTACAAACGAAAATAACCAAAAATATAAATTTTGGAAAATGGGGAATTTCTTCGGGGGACGTAGGAGCCGGGATCAGCAAACATGTCGCACTGCGTGCCGCACGTAGGAGCGGATTATATAGAATATATTAATCCCGAACTGTAGAGGCTAACGGCTTCGGTAACTCTCACGGGCACGCGGGACGTTGCTGCGCTCCTCCCCGCTTAGCCCTCCGAGGGACTTTAGGTTTGAATTTCGTTTTAGGGCTTTCGATTTGAATTTAAAATCTCTCTTTTTATAAATTCTGGAAAATGGGGATTTCGATTACAAACGAAAATAACCAAAAATATAAATTTTGGAAAATGGGGAATTTCTTCGGGGGACGTAGGAGCCGGGATCAGCAAACATGTCGCACTGCGTGCCGCACGTAGGAGCGGATTATATAGAATCTATTAATCCCGTACTGTAGAGGCTAACGGCTTCGGTAACTCTCTCGGGCACGCGGGACGTCGCTGCGCTCCCCCCTCGCTTAGCCCTCCCAGGGGCTTTAGATTTGAATTTCGGGGGACGTAGGAGCCGGGATCAGCAAACATGTCGCACTGCGTGCCGCACGTAGGAGCGGATTATTTAGGATTTATTAATGACACCTACTAAAAAGAAAAATAATTGCACTATTTTGTTATGCAAGCAAGATTTTGTAGTTGCAACATTTTGTAATTGCAACATTTTGTATTGCAAAATCATTAAAGATTACCATTTCTACCGTAGCTGTCGAATTTCATCATAATAATGTTGTAAAATTTCCAAGTTCCATTAATTTCATCTGAAAATAATTAAAGAATACCATTTCCATAGTACCTGTCGAATTTCATCATAATCGTTTAAAAGTTACAGGATAATTGGCCATATTTCAAAAATCTATCCAGAAACCATGTAACAATTCCATTTCCACCGTACCTGTAAAATTTCATCATAATTGGTTAATAAATAGCAAAGTTACAAGCTAATCGACCATTTTCCAAAAATCATTTAAAAATCCCATTTCCAACCCATTACCTGTCTAATTTCAACATAATCAATTAAATAATAGCCAAATAACAAGCTAATTTTCCATATTAATAAACTTTAACCAAAAATCGTTATAGAATTCCATTTCCACCGTACATGTCGAATTTCATGGTAATCGTATTCAAAATCATCAAATTCTATTAATTTCTTCTAAAAAACATTAAAGGATTTCATTTCCATCGTACCTGTCGATTTTCATCATAATCATTTAAAAAATAGCCAAGTTACAGGATAATTTTCGATATTTTAAAAGTCTATCCAAAAATCATTAACAATTCCATTTACATCATACCTTAAAAATTTCATCATAATCGGTTACAGACTAGCTAATTGGTCATATTCCAAAAATGTATTGAAAAATCCAGTTTGGATTTACGAAATATACGAAAAATAATCCATTATGTACTTATAAAAGTAATGCATTACCTTCAGTTTACAAAAATAACACAATAATTTTTTTGGAAAAGTGGCATTTTCATTTAGTTCAATTTATTTCTACATTTTAAATCATTACAGTTTTTAAGGCCCAGAGTTATACCAATGTATAACTCTGCAAAAATGAGAACCCTCCATGAGTTCTGTTGGTAGTTTGGTTTAGTACTGAAAAGTATGGTCTACTCATCAGGCAGCTACGACCAAACTACAAAAATTTCCACTCTAACCACATACATTAAGTATCTGGTCATAATTCGCTAAGTCAGTACGTTCTGGCCAGATACTTAATGTATGTGGTTAGAGTGGAAATTTTTGTAGTTTGGTCGTAGCTGCCTGATGAGTAGACCATACTTTTCAGTACGAAACCAAACTACCAACAGAACTCATGGAGGGTTCTCATTTTTGCAGAGTTATACATTGGTATAACTCTGGGCCTTCAGCCAAAATTAAAATTACGGGGAGGGGGGAAGATATTTCTACTTTTTTCAGTAGATATATTGAGAGCGATTGGCCTCTATATTTTTCTGATTTACCAAATCGAAAATATTGGGATTGCCATGAACAATTAATATATTTGTCTATAAAAAATGCCGAAAAATCAACTTTATTACAGACAGACAAATTAAATTCTTAAAAAATATAGTATCTGAAATCAGGAACGTATCTTCGATGTAACTTGGCTATTTCTTAAATGATTATGATGAAATTGACAGATACGATGGAAATGCCATTCTTTAATTATTTTCAGATGAAATTAATGGAACTTAGTATTTTTGAATACGATTATGATGAAAATCGACAGGTGCGATGAAAATAGGATCCTTTAATGATTTTTAGATGAAATTAATAGAATTTGATGATTTTGAATACGATTATGATAAAATTCGAAAGGTACGATGGAAATGGGATTCTTTAACGATTTTTGGTTAAAGTTTATTAATATGGAAAATTAGCTTGTTATTAATCGTTTATGTTGAAATTAGACAGGTACGGTGGAAATGAAATTGTTAGATGATTACTGTATAGATTTTTGAAATATGGAAAATTATCCTGTAACTTGGCTATTTTTTAAACGATTATGATGAAATTCAACAGGTATTATGGAAATGCGATTGTTAAACGAAGGGGGGGGGGGTTAATTGTAAACACTATAAATCGTTATACTTACATATTACATAACCTAAAATTGTAAAAGTAATATTACGCTAACTCCTTAATATAGACGTCTAGTGATAGTGTTTTATGAAAGCAATCAGTACTTACTTCATTTTATATAAAAGAGTAGCAAAAAAAATACAATATTGTGACGGTGACACCTAGTGTGTAATAGAATAAGTAAAACTAATAGCTCAATGTTTACTGTACTAAATGGAATTTTCCATGATAAAAATTGTTACGTAATGTTTCTACGCTATTCCAACTGGAAAAGTCGTGAACTTTCAAGAAGTTTGGTTTGTGTATATAAAAAGGCGAACAAGATCGAATTGGATTATTAGTATTTGGAACGCGATAGTGTAAAGTTGTAAGAATAAGTAATATTTGGAAAGCGATAGTATAAAGATTAAAAAGGAATTAAAAAGTGATTTAAAAAGTGTTTTTGTGCGAAATAAAAAGTAAAAGTGATTAGTAAAATTTGAGAATAATTTATATAAAGTGATTTTGTGAATTTTGATTGATAAACTGTGTTGTAATAAATTTTGTGAAATAAATAAATTCGTTGGTGATAAATTGAATTGAGTTTGTATTATTCACAATCCAGTGATACGAACCTTGATTGACAAGGCAAAAACGTAACAATATTTATGTAAAGGGCTTTACAATAATTTGACATTTATAGAAGTTTATTCTTTGTTGTAGTATTTAGGTAGGTAAGTACAATTTATGAATTTACCGATTCAATAATGAAATTATTTAACTCATTATTCGGATTTCGAATTATTTTATTTTTTAACTAATTTTAGTCGTCGTTGTGAAAATGGGTCGCGATACAAATCTCGTCGTGAAGCATTTGTTGTACCGAAACGTCAATCAACACTAATAGCACGGATAATTTAGAAAGGCACGTAAAAAGATATTACGAGAAGAAGCGCACTTGCTCTTACAGAAAAACAAATTTAGAAATTTTCAAATTTGTCTATTCTTAACAATATTGTTATGTTTTTCCATTGTCAATCAAGGTTCAAACGATATTATTTATTGAACAACAAAAATTAATTCAACACAATTTATCAACAATAATTCACAAAATCACTTTAAACAATTTTCGCACAATTTTCGCACAATTTTACTGTTCACTTGTAATTTTTATATCGCACCAAAACACTCGCATATCGCACCTCCACAATTTCTTTTTAAACTTTACACTATCGCTTGCCAAATACTCAAATCTAATGATCCAATTCAATCTCGTTCGCTTTTTATATACTCAAACCAAAACTTCTAAAAATTTCCAGTAAGAATAGTCTAGAAGTAAGAATAGTCTAGAAATATTTAGGACAGTTTTATCAAGGAAAATACCATTTTAGTACAGTAAAACTTTGCGCTATTAATTTAACTTATTCTATTATACCCTAGGTGTCACCGTAAAAATATGATTTTTCCGGCTTTGTTCATAGAAAAATATGTATATTATTTTTAATAGCATTCCAATATTTACGATTTGGTGAGCCAGTGAAATAAAGAGCGATGAGAGAATTGAACCAGAAACATACAGGCGATTATTTGAAGAATGTAATAATCACAAATCTAACTGAATTTGGTATCGACGTGGACCAATTATATACAATAACATCAGATAATGGTGCCAATATGTTAAAGGTGATAAAACTGATACAAGACGATATCATTATTAATGACACCGAGCTTGGCGATAATGACTATGACAACGATTATTTGATGGAGGATACCAATTCTGAGAAGTTACATACTCCAATTTTATTGGATAGTGAACAGCCGGTATTTAAAATAATTAAAGAACGCACTACTTCACATAAATTCAGCAATTGCCGTGAACTCTCTAAGAAGCTGCGAATACAAACTATCATGCTATGTATTGATAAAAACATTGAAGCTTAAACGGCCTATTAAAGACTACCGCACCCGTTGGAATTCAATATATGATATGCTTCTGCGGTTACTAGAATTTCGTGAATCTTGTGCAGAATTTTACAGTACGCATTCTTTCCTGAAAGTGCCAATGTCAATATGGGATTTTATGGAAGGTTTTACTAAAGCTTTTGAACCAATAAAACATGCTACGCTACACCTTCAAACCGATCAGCTTACCATTGGAGATTTTGTTGGTATTTGGCTGAAACATTTATTGGAAACTTGGAAGCTGATTAAAACTTTTCTACCAGCTATAGAAGACAAATGTACTGCAGCTTCAGAACTGGTTAATCCTCTCTGTCAGTCTCAGGTAGAACAACATTCATCCCACAATCTTGATTAATACATATTTTGAATTTGTTATCCTAATTGTTTCAGGCAAGCACAAAATCAAAGGATGAGATAGATATAGGCGCATATTTAAACCGCTGTGACCAGCTATCTATATTTACACAACAAAGTCCAGATATGCACGAACAGCATATAAAGTCTTTAATAAATGATGTCATAATAGAGCCGAGATTGATGTCATCAACAAGCATATTGATCTTTAGGGAAAATTGGGAAAAAGATCCACTGTTCGGATTGACTTGTGTAGTGTTGGCTGTTCCAGCTTGCCAAGTAAGCGTCGAGCGAAATTTTTCACACATTTACGCTGTCGATTAGATCCATCTATCCTTGAGGACATCCTTTTTATAAAGCTATCTAATTGAAAGTCATTACTTAGTGCAAGTTAGTATTAAGAACTAACATAAGTTAAGTATTAATCTAAAGTTTGTATATAATTATTTTGTAAGATTAGATTGCATCTTGTGAGTTTCCTAGACAGCAAATATTCAAGAACAAAGCCTTAGGCAGTTAAAAAAAAACAAATTAGTTAAGAGACAAAGTCCTGAATGCAACAAAGCATTTGGAGACCAGCAATTTAGTATCTATTTAAATATTAACTTGACTCAATTTAGGAGGTGTGTCCCATTGTAATGGTACACCATCCACCGTGTCTAGGAAATTTCTCATACTCAATGTCAATGATGACTATAACAGTTCATAGAATAAAAACCTTAATAAATTAATTAAAATTAATTAATACAAAATTAAGTTAATAAAAGGCTTGTGTCACTCAAATTGTTAATTAATTATTTATTGTGTGCGACAGATTTTTAATGTTCCATATTTCTCTTAATAACGCGGTTAACACGAGTTTACAACTAAGTTGTGAATTGGTCACGTAACAAAGCACCAATAACAATTCAAATTGTTGAAATATTCAGAACTTTCTTGTTTTTTTATATTTTACTTATGTATTGTTTATTCCGTTTTGCGAAATTACATTCAATTAAATTGTAATTTGTAACAGTTAAAACGTTTTGAGACGTAATTTCAATGAAATTGATTTAATCAATTTTAATGTACTGTGATTTGTAATATTATGTTTGTTGTTATTGAAGATGAATTGAAATTTGAATTGATCGATTATTATAATAAAAACGCACAAATATGTTATGTATGTACGATATAAATTATACATACAGTTGATTATTCTAACTATCTTGAGTGTATGAACAAGGTAGGGCTTGATGTAAAGATGCTGTAAAGTTCTATAGCCTCTGCTTAGAACTTGTTGGTATTAGTTTCTAAATTTATGGTTAATTGTCTGGTATAAGGTTCCCTCTGGTGGGGCCGATTAGGTTAGAAACGATTAGGTTATCAATCTAATCTATCTAGAATCCAATTGTTTAATGATGATTAAGATTACCACTGGTGGGTTCTTAATAATCGTGAGAATACAAACACTCGATTGAAAGTAAATTTTATTCTGATTTTGTTAGGTAAATTTCTATGGTTTATATAAATAAGTACACTAGACGTAAGCGCGTGCTACGCACGTGAGATATCAGTCGATAAGCGCTTATCTACTACCTCACATTTCAGTAATATCGGATGATTAACATGCTAGCACTCAGTAAACATCCTAAAAACATTTTTACTGAGTGCTAGGCTAGCACTGCTAGTACTGCTAGCATGTTAATCATCCGATATTACTGACCTGTGGTTAAATATAAAAACAAAAAAGGGTCCTTACCTAGTGTTCAATTCCAATCCAGTCCAATAAAATATAAAAACAAATTCCAATCCAATCCAGTTTCCAAATATGACGCGTGCTGTTTCCAAAATAACAAACAAAAAAACTAAAAAAAAACTCCATTCCCATGACAACAAATAAAAAAATTTAAAAAAAAACTCCCGTTACCATGGCAATTGCTTTGGTTTACTTTATGGTTTCGATAAAAAAAAAATGTAGAAAAACCTTAAAGTGCATGCTACATACAAATGAGAAACAGGACAATACGGTCGGATTATCGGTTTACATCGTCACATTCAAAAGAATTGTCGAACTGCAAAATGGCGTCACCACCCAAACAATTTATATAAACAAAAGTTTAGTAAAATTTTATCTACACATATAATGTTCTTACCGTATTCATTTTAAATTATTATTATTGTTACTACAGTACAACATATGGTATAAAGGAAAACGCCATTTATTTGACACTTAAACCAAAATCAAAACCGACAAAAAAATCTGGTGAGAAATAATCGGTTCGTAAAACAGCAAAAATTCGTTCTTTAGCCGACAAAAATTATACCATTCAAAATTTTGACGGACGGATTTTATTTTGACGGCCGGCAAAATATATCATTAGGTTTTTATGGATGATATTGTATTAATTTTATCAAAAATTTTCCTCAATGTAATAGTTATCATCAATTCAAACATTTTTTCTAATAACTATTATGTTGTAAGTTTTCTCTATTTGTCAAAAAATGGATTTGACGGTTTCAAATGCAGGTTTGCTGTTTGTGCATGTAGCAACGCCTTTAGATACAAAATTTTGTATTTTTCAATTCCTTATGATGCGTTCAAATGCCGTTATACAATAAAAATAAAAAATAAATAAATAATGCAAAACGTCCTTGGTGAGAATCGAACCCGAATTTTTTTGGAAATGATTAAATATTGAATGAAATAATTTGCTGTATAGCCTAAATGTTGATTACCAGTTTTACAAAATTTATTACATACTTAGGGGTATATCCTCCATTCAGTCGCAAGCGTGTTAAGCAAGTTAACACCGCTGAATCACCAAATCGACATCCTCGATAAAAATGACAGTCGCAACTCGTTAAATTTTTTCTGCTTTTTTGCGACCCCGATTTTTGAGTAGTAAACATATTTAACACAGTACATAACCTCAAACTTGTTAAAATTTTGACGTTTGACACTTATAATAAATTTTAAAATTATAATTCGGCTTTCCAAGTTTTTATTTGTGATTGTGATAATTGTAAATGGAGTTAATAATTCAACGACGCAGACGAAACGCGCGGATTCAAAGGAAGATATTTCGTGATCGTGAGGATCCTTTTGACTGTGATGATAACACATTTTTTGTGCGATATCGGACGACAAAAAGTTCCGCTTTGTTGATTATAGATGAATTATATTGTGACGGTGATACCTAGCGTGTGATAGAATAAGTAAAATTAATAGCTCAATGTTAAACTGTACTAAAATGAAATTTTCCATGATAAAATTGTTCTACACTATTCTAACTGGAAAAGTCATGAACTTTCGAGAAGCTTGGTTTGTGTATATAAAAAGGCGAACAAGATCGAATTGCATTATTCGAATTTGGAACGCGATAGAGTAAACTTGTAAGATTATTAGTAATATTTGGTTAGCGATAGTATAAAGATTAAAAAGGAATTAAAAAGTGAATTAAAAAGTGTTTTTGTGGAAATAAAAATTATAAGTGAACAGTAAAATTTAAGAATAATTTATATGTATAAAGTGATTTTGTGGATTTTTATTGATAAACTGTGTTGTAATAAATTTTGTGAAATAAATAAATTCGTTGGAGATAAATTAAATTGATTTTGTATTATTCACAATCCAGTGATACGAACCTTGATTGACAAGTCAAAAACGTAACAATATATTCATTTAAAAAGACCGACCAATAGAAGCAAAGCTTTCCTCCTCATTTAATTGTAAATATCTACTCAGTGTTTTCCAGCTCTAAAATTGTTTCCATAAATTTAATATCTATTTGGAATAATTACAGGTTTTAACATCTCTTAATATATTGGGAACCAATTTGTGAGTGGACAAATTTTATACCACAATTTGGGACAGTCTGCCATTACTAAGATTTTTGGTGAATTTTTGTCGGCTTTAATTTTAAAAACAAAAAAATTTCCAAGAAATGAAGTGGAAATGGCCAATATAAAACGGGGATTTTAGAACACATATGGCTTCCCAAATGTAATTGGCGCAATCGATGGGACACATGTAGCTATCCAAAAACCAGCTGTTTGGGATGCATATACTTTTTTCAACCGAAAGTCTTACCATTCCATTAATATTCAAGCAGTAAGTTACATAAGCTTTTAAAACTTTGTATGCATTAAAATTTGTATTTTGTAGGTTTGTGACTCAAATGCCATATTTACCGACGTGGTAGTCAGATGGCCCGGCTCCACACATGACACACATATTTATAAGAGTTCGTCGCTTTTTAATTTTCTTCATTCCGAAGCGTTTCCGGAAAATGCATGGTTATTGGGCTATAGTGGTTATCCGCTTGAACATTGCCGTCTAACCCCAGTAATAAGCCCATCTGCGCCCGGAGAAGAAAATTACAACAAATGTCATAAAAAAACCAGAAAGATAATTGAACAAGCTTTTGGCATGTTAAAAAGCCGTTTCAGGATAATAAGCAAAAGTGGTGGTATGCTGTGCTACCATTTGGAGAAGTGTGTTAAAATTATATTATGTTGCTTCATTTTACATAACATTGCCAAAACACAAAATGAACCCAATAATTTTGAGAATGATAGTGATGATTCTGGAGCAGATACCGATAATGAGGAAGAAGATGACGATGATACTACTACTTCAGGAATAAGAGGACAGATGAGCAGAAACATTTTTATAAATTATAGTTTCCAAAATCAATAGTTAAAACAGTGTGTAATAAAATAAAACATATATTTTAGTAATTCATAATTTGTACATATTCATACTTAATTCAAAAACAAAAAAAAATTGTAATACATTATAAATAAATAAAACTAAATAGATCTTAATTCAAGTTTTTGAATCTATTGCACAGCGGCCAGTCTTTTAGTTTCAGGAGATATATTAAACTTTTCTTTGCGCTTATTATATACGAGGTATTCCTCTTCAAAAAAAAATATTATTTAACTGTGCATTTGTCGATTTGCCATTATTTTTGGCAATTTCTAAAAACTCTTTTGCAGCAGCTAGTCGTTCTTTCGAAACAGCGAGAGCTTCTTTTCTTACCGCCAGCTTTTCTTTCGAAACTTCTAATTTTTCTTTGTAAACTTTTAGCAACTCTTGATCAATCTGATCATTTTTGCTATTTAGTTCCTTTTTTCTTTCTCGACTTTTCTCTATTTTTTTGCGCATAGTTTTTTTAAAACGCCCAACGGCTTTAATTTTGGATTTGGACGGCCCCCTACTTTGTTGGGTTTGTGTTATTGGCGGTCCTGCATTTATGGTTCCCGGATTTGGTTCCTCCCCATCCAATACTACAATCTGGTCGTCCTCTTCTTCAGTAATAATGACAATGGGGTTTTCAGAGAAACAATCTGCGGAATAGTTAAACCCAGACATTGCATTTTCGCCCGCTAATTTTTCTACTAATTTCTCCACGTCCGATAATACCTTCGGTGGAGCACCTCCAGTTCCTTTTTGGTAACTGTTAATTTCCGCGATCTTTTTTTTTGTGCGCGATTTTAAATCTTTGAATTTATTTCGTATTTCTTCTCCCGATCGCGCTATACAGGTTTGCGCTGAAAATTCTGTTGCCAAGTTTTCCCAGGCTTTGTTAAGTTCATCTCCAAATAACTCGGAATCATCTAATAATAAAAAAAAGGGTTAGTTTGTAAATAATTTTATAAATTTTTATCATTTTACATGAGATAACTTCTCGATGACTTTCTAATATTTTTAGAAGTGCATCAGATCATTTTCTGAGAAATTTGGTCGTCTTGGCCTTTTTTTAACTTCCATTTCTATATTTTGGCTGATAAATAATTATTTCTTTTATATTATCACAACAATTTATTATATATCACAAGCACAACAAAAATATGTATATCACAAAATAAAACGCAAAATAATTAAGTGACAGTAGCAAATCATATTCAGCGGCATGCTGAATTACGATTTGCGATCATTATCGAGGATGTCGATTTGCAATCGCGATTTCAGCTGTCGCAAATCCGCCATTTTGCGACAGCGCAAACTAATAATTTGCGACTGGATCGAGGATATGCCCCTTATTATTTTACTATTCAAAATTTTATGTTTTTCAATTCGTATTAAACCAATAAAATGCCGTTATGAAAAAAAAATATTATTAAAATTAATACGGACTTTGATGAGTATCGAACCCGAAACGTTTTCAGTAAGAAAACGAAGTTTGTTATTAATAGTAGTGTTTTTTATTCGCTCCGGATAGCTGCTATCGAGATTCGAGAGCCGTCATATAGAAAATGGCTCCCGATAGCGCTCCGTATAAATAGGTAGAGCCAAATATTTTTTATATGAAGTTTTTGGTAAACAATTGAATTAAAAATGGTAGTTTGATGTTAAATAAGTTTAGTTTACCAATAAATAGCGCGTCAAATTTAAATTTAGGCGTAGACAAATGACGGCTCTCGATAGCAGCTATCCGGAGCGAATAAAAAAACACTACAAATATGTCATTGTCAAATCGTCAACACCTATATCACTGAGGCTACTGAGTTAGAAACTATGAAGATGTAAATTGGAAATATAAGAAAAGCACTAAAAAGTGTTTTTATGACCTTTGACCTTGAAGGAGGTCATAATTTCAAAAACAAAGGAGAATGGGACCGCCTAGATTTTTTTTTTTGGGATTTTTAGAGCTATAGCATGAGGCTCTAGGACATTGGGAAATAATTTTCCATAACAATATTAGATTTTAGAAAATTTAGTACAACTTAAGCTTCGTATTACATAGATACGTAAAACACCAACAACAATTTTACTTATTATTTATACATATACGCGTGTATCAAATTTTAATTTAATAATTAAATAACCAAATTCGAGAACGGAAATAAAAGCAAAAAAATGATATAAAGTAAAATATAATTAAAACGTGAGATTCCGATGGAAGTGTTGACCTATATTGACCTTCAACCAAATCGCGATACTATCGCGATTTACTATGTTCAAAGGTGATTGAACGGGAAAGAGACAAAATCGCGAGGGTACAAAATCCCGAGGGTAAAAATCCGCAGGGTACAAGCCTAAGAAAATTCCAAAATCTAGTTGTTGAACATTGAAAATAGTGATGGTTACAACGGAATCGCACGACGATATCCCGCATTTTAAAATCCCGCTTAATTAAAATCGCGCCCAAAAAAAAATCCTGCTTTTTAAATTCCATTTTTTCATAATCCTGCTTTAAAAACCCCGGTTCCGGAAAAATAAAATCCCGGTTTTGATTTTGATTTTACTTTAAATTAAAATTTTCCTTTACCAGAAGGGGCGTTCCTCGGGATTTCCTCGGGATAACGGGATTTTGTACGCTCGGGATTTTGTCCCCTTGGGATTTTGTACCGTCGGGACTTTGTACCCTCGGGATTTTGTACCGTCGGGACTTTGTACCCTCAGGATTTTGTCCTTCGGGAATATGTCACCAACCCGATTGAACAGCATAAATTTTTTTGTAAAAAAATGTAAAATTTATGTACTTGGAAACGTCTGTAATTCTAGTGGGGTTAGTTGTTGGTGACAAGCTCAGGCTGCACAGCGCTCGCTTCTAAGTTTGGTGGTGGCCTGTGACTACCGGATGTTCTTTTTCTATACATGCGTCTTATGCCCGTGGTGACTGTGACCAATAAGCCGCTCCATAATACTATGTGAATCATGGTATAGTGGTGAACAAGTCGCATACTCTGATTCGGTGCAAGAACTTGCGATTTGGTTTTCTAATTCCCTTGATTTGCTGATATTCTATACTTTTATTTTGAATTATGAAATGCTATACTGATGTTAGCATGCATCCTTGGCTTATTTCCACTAGATGATGCGCGACTGGGAAGTACCGCGATTGATATATGGAATGGGAATTACCGCTAGTAGTGTGTAGTACCACGTGGGAGAAATCGATAGTGTAAGTTTAATAATTATTATACTCCGCTGTGTTACTCTGGGTCGTGTTTTCATACTTTGGTACACGTGAGTGAGGTCGTGGAGGTTGTGTCCCGAGATGCTAATTTAGGCGGTACGTGCTGCCGTGCATCGTAAGCCACGTCAAGTAGACTCTGTTGGGTGTCCTCCAGGTTTCTGAGGACTAGGCTCAATTCGAGTTAGTATTCCGAACATGTCCCCTAGTATAATGCCAGACGTGTGTCCGAAACGTCGCTTCACACGTTTTGATGCCTTGTTACTTGCTAGTAGAAGTTCATTGTCCGCAATTAGGTTCTTTAATTACCATTTTAGTTGGTTTAGAATATTGCAATTCAGTTTAGGCAGCTCCTTACAAAGTACCTGTAGTTCTTCGTGAGCTAGTTTGACGTTCTCGATTTCGTCCCAGTAGCTGCTCATGTTGTACTGAATTACTAGAGTCCACTCCATGGCTACAATTTCTAGTTTGCCTGGATTTACTTGGATGTTGGCTTTTTCGAGTCCCATTGTTATTGCCAGATAATTCAGTTTTCCTATGGTTTTGGCTCGGCTACTTGGTTGTTGTCTAGGCGTGGCACTATGGTTCGGACTGATGTTCGGTGTGTCATTCTTGAGTATTAAATTTGTCGGCAGTTGAGTTGGTTGTATCGGCAGTGTTTCCTCAGATCGATCTTCAATTGGTAGTTTGTATAGTTTCCTTATTGGCGTGAGTGTGGGTAATCCATCCCAACTTCCATCGCATGGCAGGTTGTTGCTCATCTTTTAATAAAACTAGATCATTTGTCATTAAATTAGGTTGAATGTTTGTCCACTTGTTCCGTTGATGCAGTTGATGTAGATATTCTGATGACCACCGTTTAAAGAAATCTTGTACCATTTTTGCTACCAGGCTACCAGTTATCGTGTTCTTAGTCGTATCTCATCGATGTCGCCGCTTGGTAGCATCTTCAGAGAGTCCCCGATTAAAATGTGATCTAGTCTCAATGCCGTTAATTCCGAGGCGTCATTGGTGAGCGGAGTTAAGGTTCGAGAATTGAGCTTTGCTTCGATCTGAGTGACGACGGTGTATAGTTCTTAAAACGTGAGGGTTTTTTCTCATATCACTCTTTTGAGGTGAAATTTAACCGATTTTATCCCGGCATCCCATAGCCCTCCATAGTGAGGGGTATGAGGTGGTATAAAGTGTCAGTTTGTTCCCTCACTAGCCAGCACGACTGCTATGTCGCCTGGTAGTGACGTTATCAGAGTATATATCTGTACGTAATTCTCGTCTGGATATAAACCGCTTATACGTAGCAATGAATCTTCTGTTGTTAAATTGCTCACTAATTCAATATGAATGCCTTTTGTCACCATGCATACAAATAGTGCGATGTATCCCTTATATGCCGTACGTCCTCGGCTCTGGGTAGTTCTTAGTTGGATGGGCCCCGCGTAGTCAATTTCTGGTTTTGCGAACGGTCTTCCCGGTCTCACTCTTGTTGGTGGTAACCTGCCTGGCTTGTTTGTAACGAAAACATGTTATACATTTTTTAATTACTTGTCTCACGATGTGCCTACCGTCAAAGATCTAGTACTTATTTCTCAGGAGTGCTAGCGTCAATTGTTGTGGGCCTCCTCGATGATCCTTTGTGTGGTTATGTTGTTTTTACTTAGAATTATGGGTGGTTTGCTATCGATGGACAGGTTAGAGTTTTGCAAATGCCCCATTACGCGAAATAGCCTTTTCTCATCATACACTGGGTTTAGTGATGATAGCTTCCTACTCTTTTATTGCTTCTTAGATTTTTTTATTTATGCAATATCTTGGCCGAAATCTTGCTCTTGGTTTAACTTTAAAATTAATACTTCCGCTCGCTGCAGTTTTTGCACTGTTACCTTACCTGCTGTTGTCGATAAATCGCAAACAATACGCAAATATGCGCCTTATTTTATTGTACGCTGAGGCCTTGTTAAATACGTCTGAGAGAGAGAGAGCGCGTTTCCTTTAACATGGTGACTAGCTCTAGTTTCTCTTCCAGCTATGGTTGCAGCTGCTGCTGTACTTCTAATGTCATCTTGATGGTCGAGATTTTATTTGCTACGAACGTTTTAAACCGACTTGGGTCGCCCTTGATCCAGCACAGTGTGACAGTTGAATCGGACCATTTGTATGTTTTAATATCCTAAAGTTGCATGATATTTCGTACATGTTTTATTAATTTTGCTAATAATATAGCCGCATTTAGTTCGAGGAGGGGGATTGATAGCTTTGTTTTGGTTGGAGCAACTCGTGTTTTGGATATTAGCAGCTGAGTTGTTACTTCTATGGAGTCATTTATAGTGCGGCAATACCCAAATCAATGTGTTTCGTCGTTGGGCTGTACATTTAACTAAAATTGTTATTTATTGCAAAATTCAATTAGCACACCCAGTAATTGTCGAATCCAAGTGTCTTCTTGACAAGCCGCCGAAAGCACCATGTATTCGCCCTCAACGCTCAAAAGAGCAATGGTCGGTTACCTCTTGCTTGCCCATGAGATCGCACAATTATCAAATTGAAAGACGTAGGCAGTGCACGAAAGTCTTTCGTCGAGATCCGATTCCCAATCCGCATCGCAATATCCATACACATTTGAATTTCCGCCCGATTTAAATGTTAAATTATATTTGCTCGTCTTCTTTAAATACTGGAAAATTCGTTTTACGGCGTTCCAGTGAGCATGACCCGGTTTACTATTGAATTTTCCCACATTTCTGTTCGCAAAAGCAATATCAGGCCTCGTACATTGCGACAAATATAAAATTGAGCCAACTGCCTCTTGATATGGCACGCTTTCCATCTGTTTCAGCTCATCTTTGTTTTTCGCAGACATTTCTTTGGTCAATTTGCTCTTTCGATTAGGCGGTAAATTCATTGGATTACATTTTGCCATTCGAAATTTTTCGAGAACTATCTCGAGTAATTTGCATTCCGATATCTGCTTGCCCGACCCAAATCTTTCATGCTGAAATGCTTTGTCAAATTCGATTTCAGTTGATTTTTCCACGCGTTGTTGTTTGAAATGATCAACGAATCATCGATGTACACAGCCACGAAAATCATGTTGTCGTTTTCGCAAAGAAAATAAATACACTCATATGTTTTGCACCGTGTATATCCGCAATTTACCATAACATCATTTAGCTTCGCGTTGCTTTGACGACTGGTTTGTTTCAATCCGTAGATTGCTTTTCGGAGCAGACAAACTCATCCACTGTCATCGTCATAGCATTCGGGTTGCTTCATGTAAATATGTTCTTCAACGTCGCCTTGATCGATCTCCAAATTGAATTTCGAAGCCAGAATAATCAAAATACGAATCGATAAATATCGCACGATGGTGAAAAGGTTTCGTCGTAATCAATATCTGGTCATTTACTGCCCCTTTTGCAACCATTCGCGCCTTAAAACGAGTCATATTCGGTGAACGAGTGACATTCGGTTTCGGAAGACCAACCAATGCATCTTCTACCGTGATCGGTTCACCGATATTTTCATATGCCAAATATGTGACAAAAACAGGAAATTGTTTTTCCAATGGACTTCGCTTCGATCGTCTCAATTAAGAGAGGCTTCTGCCGATTTTCTTAATGAAACGATGCTTGTATTAAGATCAACATCGACACCTTCTGTTTCATGTAAAGCAGAGTCGTTAATTTTCGAATCAGAAAAATTATCACGCGATTCGAGACCGCATCATTCGTTCGATATGACTTGACGCCATCAGTGTAGCCGACGAAAATAAGTTTCTTCGATTTTGCGTCGAGTTTTCTCCGTTTCTCGTTTGGTACATAAACCATTGCTTGCGTTTTATCATTCAAAACACGAGAAACAGAACGATTTTTCAAATATGTCGCTGTTCACATCGCTGCAGTCCAAAATTTATTCGGAAGTTTTACATTTTGTAGCAAGCATATCGCACGTTTGGTCAACGTTCAAATTGTTCGCTCGGCAAGTCCATTTGGTTGAGGCGTATATGGAACAGATGATTGTCTGCCGATATCGCTCGACGTGAATAATCTTTCGAATTGTTGATTGCAGAATTCGGTTCCATTATCAGATCTGAATGTTTTGATTTGTTTGCCAGTCTGCTTCTCGACGTATACGCTTTGTATTCACAAAATTTGGCAAAAACTTCATCCTTCGATTTAATGAAAAATGTCTGAGTCATACGGCTGAAATCATCCACCAAAACGAGCAAAAAACGAACTCCACCAAGCGATTTAGTTTGCAATGGTTTTGCCAAATTAGCGTAAACGATTTCAAGTAACTCATTTGCTCTCGATCCAATTTTATTGAATGGCAAATGCGATTGTTTTCCTTTGAGACACGCGACGCAAACGTGATCTCCACTGTTTTCGATAAATGAAATGCCATTGACAACGCCAGATTTCAGTTTCTTCATGTCTTGATAATTTAAATGGCCCAAATGTCGATACCATGTTTCAGAATCTTCGATGTTTTACACGATTTAGGCGATAAAGTCCATCGATCATTGTAGCTTTTGGCCAACAATTTTTTAACTAATTTTTTAACATCTTCATCTGTGATGTAATTCGAGTTTCCATTTACATCAGTCAGTAATTTAATGGTACACCATTCAACTTTGATCTTTTCGTTGTTTGCCGTCGTTATGTCAGTCAGATGTGTTTGTTTTTTTTTGGGGCTCGCAGAACTCCCAACTCTTTCGCAGTTCATTTTACCGTCCTACTTTACGCCACAGTAGCCAAATCGAGGACGTACGGCTATAGAGCCGCTTTTTGTTTAAACCACCTGCACATTGCATTGCTTCTTGCCAGCCTATAGTGCTTACATGAATGGTGGGTCGGCCCATGCATTCTGCACTCTCAACAGGGGGTCATAACGGTGTTCATCGTCATCACCGATCGTAATCAGATGATGAAAAATTGCTTTTGCATCCCGCCCCTATCGGGATTCGAACCCGGTACCTCTCGATCCAACCGCCACAGCTTTAACCACTGCGCCGTTTGGTCGGTCAGTCAGATGTTGCGTTGCGCCGGAATCTAAATACAAATCGCCGCGATTATAATTTCCGGTGAAAAATACAGTGCTGAATAATGCACCTGATTTGCCATCGAAAGCTCCTATTTTCATGGTTTTACTGTCCGTTTTCTTTTCAGGGGAAGAAGCGTTGCTCATTGCACGAGTAACATCAAATGCCTTTGAATTTCGCTTGGACTTTGCCTCTTTTGTTCAATGTATTCGATTTGCCACAAAACGTGCTTTCACTTGTGCTCGTCTACGTCTCTTCTTGAAGCAATTTCATTTTGACGACGTCACTGGTTAATTTATGATCAATATTAATGACGGCCATCACGTACGCCGCATATTTTCCCGATAAGCTGTTGAGCAAAAAATTTGGAATCAATTTGTTGTCTAATTTCAAGCCAATTGCATTTAATATCTATTTTGCCAATATGTTCATGCACGGAATCATATTCATCACATTTCGTCCAGCTTATCTGTTGAATTAAGCCAACTCGGCGATATCTATCTTTATCTTCAAAAATCGCCTCCAAATTTCTTTGGCTGTTTTGGCATCTTAAATATGAATGTAATTTGGCGGCTCTACAGAAAGTACTAAAGTCGTTCGCGCCTTTGTATTTTTTCCCGCATAATATTAGTCTCTAAATACGTATGCATAGCAAATTTCCACGTGCTAAATGACGATGGGATTCCAGAAATTGTTGTTGTTTCCCATGATGTCGATTTATAGTTAGTAAATTAAAAATCACCTTTTGTTCACTCAGAACCATTTCTGCCCACACAGCGTCGATGATTTTCCGGATTTCGTGTTTTATTTCCAGTTCTTTTGCGCAATTTCAATTTAATTAACGTGTCGATGATTTTCCACCAGCAGACGAAACCTCACTTTCCGGAACAAATTGAATTCACTTCGGTGAAAAAACGAATTTTTCAAAATTCAGTTTATTTATGATCTTTACGGATTCACTGGCCAGGTGTCTGGCCGCATAACCTGAAGTGATGCTTTAAATTTATTCAGCACATCATGACGTTATACATAACCTATTGTAAATTTGCCGATGGATACCAATCTTATATGTTTAATAAAGAAACGTCTGTACTAGACAAGTTGATTGACGGAAGTAAAAAAAAAGTTTTTTTTTTATTTTCAATGACGTTATACATAATTACAAACTCTATAATCAATGTTACCAACTAATAAAAATAAAATCGAAATATAATTCACATTTCAATACCCCCACTAGAATTCTATTTCTTCACAATGCAAAGCCCCATTGCATTGACGAACTTCTGATCTTTGGCAGTGTTGAGTCCCTTTGCCAATACATCTGCTAACTTGTTGTCGGTCGAAACATACACAAGTTCGATACGTTTGTCGTTTACCATGTCACGAATAAAGAGATGTCTTACATCAATGTGTTTAGGTCTCGGATGGTAACTGGTAGTTGTAGCTAGATTAATAGCACAAATAACTCCCGCAGTAATCCGTTTAACCAAATCGCCTCCTTTGTGGCTGAAGATAACTCCATATATTCGGCCTCAGTTGTTGACAGTGCCACTGTGGGTTGTTTTCTGCAATTCCAAGATATCGGACCGTTTTGATATTTAAAAACATATCCTGTAGTTGATCGTCTTTGGTCCAAATCGCATCAGAAAAAACAGACAAACCGCTGCCACCATTTTTTCTGAATTCCAATTTAGCCGTTGCACTTCCCTTTAAATAACGCAAAATCCGTTTAACAGCTGTCCAATGAGCCTGTCCAGGGTTATTGTTGAATCGACTAACTAAATTCACGGCATAACACACATCTGGTCCGGACACTTAAGCCGCAAACAATATACTTCCAACAGCTGACTGGTATAGCACTTTAGCCATTTCATCCCGTTCCCTTTTTGTATTTGGGCAAAACTCGGCTGACAATTTTTGATTGATATCTGTAGGCGTCGATACTGGATTGTAATCCGCCATATTATAACGTGATAACATCTCGTGATATATTGTTCTTGGTCAATCCAAATTAAACCATTCTTGCGATCGCGTGTTATTTGTAGACCTAATATACATAACGCGCTTCACCCAAATCTTTCATCTTGAATGTTGACATCAGGTTTTCTTTGAGGTTCCTTATTATTCCCTATTATTAGGGCATCCACATAAATAGCAACAAATATCATTTTACTTCCACTAACTTGGTAATAGATGCACGGATCGACTTTGGACTTGGCTAAACCAGACTTTAACAATTCATTGTCCAACTTTATATTCCAAATTCGGCTTGCCTGTTTTAAGCCATACAATGATTTGTTAAGATTATACACATTGTTGCCTTTTGCATAACCTTGTAGAAATGCCGTCACGGCATCCAATTGATCTATATCAAGATCATATTTCACGGCAATTGCAATTAACGTCCTAATCGAGCTATACCTAACTACCGGGGCATAAGTTTCTGCGTAATCAATGCCCTTCTCTTGACAACAACCCTTGATTACCAGTCTCGCCTTATACCTTATGATCTTTCCAATTGCGTCCCTCTAGGTTTTGAAAACTCATTTACAGTTTATCGGCTTTCGATTCGGTGGAAGATCAACAAAACTCCAAGTGCTGTTTTGTTGCAACGAATTGTATTCATTATGGCCTCTTTCCATTTCTCACTATCGGCTCGATTCAACACTTGGCTGACAGTGACTGGATCATTCTAGATAGATTCTTAGTCTACTTCATTTATATTAATCTCGACTGTTTCAGGAGGCACATAGTCATCAGCCATTACTTGAAGAGTTTCATTCTCAGTTTCTTGTTCACTGGTCGTGTAAAATGTATCGTCGTTGGTCAGTTCATCAGATGATGCAGAATTATCATTCTGATCTGGATCATTGGTTGTGACAAATCTCCGATGTCATCATTATCGATTATCGATGATCCGGGAAAATATCTAAATAAGAGGAACTGACTGATTCTGACAGTATCTGTTCTTCAACACGCTGGTTCTCGTGAAAAACTACATCAACACTAACTGTAATCTGCTTTGTATCGGGGTCATACACCCTGTAGGCTTTCGATACTTCGCTATAACCAATAAAGATTCCCATCTTCGACTTTGCGCCAAATTTTTCCGTTTCTGTTTTGGGATATGCACCCAACATACATAACCGAACACTCGGAAACGCGACAAATCTGGTTTTCTCCCCGACCACGCTTCTTCTGGTGTCATTCCATTAATGACTCTACACGGTGAACGATTAATTGTATACGCCGCGGTAGACACTGCTTCTGCCCAAAATGGTTTACCTAAGTTCGCATCAAACATCATGCATCGCGCACGTCCTACTATAGTTCGGTTCATGCGTTCTGCAACTCCATTCTGTTCTGGCGTATACGGTGCTGTTAATTGATGCAGAATACCCGACGTCTGTATGATTTTCAAAAATTGCTCATTGCAATATTCACTAACATTATTGGTATGTTGTCTCATCATTTTAACTCGTCAACATTACAACAGTTAATTTCCACCAAAGTATAAAGTTTTGGTGTTTTTTATTTTGTGTAAATTGTGCTGACACTTAACTTAATTTGTAACAATATTGCATACTATAAATATTTGATTGATACTTTACATTTTGTGCTGACATTAAAAAATTGAAAATTATATATAAAGCGTAGCATTTAATAAAATAAAACAGAATTTAAATTGACACTAACTGATTTTGTTCTCATTAATTAAAAGACCCCACCAGCGGTAACATTTTAATTAATTAAATTTACATAAATCCGATACAACGGACAACATTGTAAACAATGGTCCTTCGAGCCATTAAAAACAACTGGCAAACTCAAGAACAACCATAAACATGGAAGAACTGCTAAGAAATCAAGAACAAAAAGCATAAGAGATACAGCAGCTCATCTCAAATTACAAGATAGATGGAGCACAGCGGAAAAAAAACCTATCTTGAGAGGAAAATCGCAGAGTTGAACAAGTCTTACAATGAGTATGTTGATGAAGACAACAAGATCAGAGATTTTCAAAACCCATTGATGTCAACACATCAATACTTCAAGGATAGAGGAACGGTGTCGAAAAGCTACACAACAACCATTGAGGATATTCGCCAACGCCTTAACACACCAAGTTTGCCATCCACACCACTTCCAACATCAGATGCAGCAGGAACAAATAAACAATTTAACTTCAACAACAACACAACAGAGGATGGGACATCAACAAGTGAAGTTAAGAGCCAACAACCCAAGGCGTCGACCGTGGAGTCAAACGTTGCTTTTAGCCAATTGCCAAAATTCAGGCAACAGTTGAAGCAGCAAGACATCCGAATGCGAGGTTTATATCGAGAAATTAGATTAGCTGAGGACATACTGTCTAGTAACAACAGATCCAGACCAGCTTTAAAAATCAAATTAAAAAACATTTAGAGGATGATGATGCAGATCAGCGACCTTCATGAACAAATATGCATGGAGACTTCCGAAGAACAGGAAGCAAATTCAAAATATTTCGTAGACCAACACTACGAAAATTTAAACAATGAACACGAGAAGATTGTAATATAATTAGCAACATTATTGGAAGAAGAGGAATTAGGCAAGATAAAACCATTAGGAATTCGTCTACCACCAGTAGAAATCCCACATTTTCACGGGGACTACACGAAATGGGTAGGTTTCTCTGATACATTCAAACGTTTAGTTCATAACAATAAACAGGTCACCACGACACATAAAATGAACTACCTTAAAAGTCACGTAGAAGGGTCAGCTGGAAAATTATTGAGTCATTTGGAACCTACTGGAGACAATAACGATGCAGCTTGGGAAATATTAGAGAACCGCTTCAACAACAGGAGATTACTCGTATCTAATTTGTTGAACACTTTATTGAATCAGCATACGATCAACACGGAGTCGGCTGATGCGATCAAACACTTGCATGACACAACAACCGAGTGCCTATACGCCATAAGGAATACAGGCATAAATATTGAAACATGGAGAAGTGAGATTTCAACCACAACCGCTAAGACGAGCTTTCGTAACTGCCACACAACCAAGTAATATTTGCGTGTGCTGTCAGAAAAACCACAGGGCCGAATCATGCTAACGTTTCAAAGATTTAAGCATTTCTGAAAGAAATCAGATGGTCATGCTGCAATATTTGTGCAGAAATTGTCTCAGCCAAAACCATTCGACAACAAGTTGCAGCATCAAACTGAGTTATTTTACCTGCAAAGGCAGACATCATACGTTGCTACATGTAAAAAATCAAAAAAATAGTATTGCAAAGCTGAATATCTCAACACTCGATAAGGATAGTGGCCCGGTACTTTTAGCAGCAGCCCTAATAAAAGTACAGAATATGTTCGGTAGTTTTACTCTACTACGAGCACTGATCGATCCAGGCTCACAGGCTACTTTCATCACAGCGCAAGCAGCACAACAACTAGGCCTGCCAAGGACAACAGTTCTAACTGAAATTTCTGGAATTTCAGCAACAAAAGAACGAGCCAACCAACAGATAGCGATAGAAATAAGTCCCAGATTTCCATCGATTTTCAAGATCGAAGTTAATGGTTTAATTCTGGGAACTATCACCAAACCACTTCCAGACAAGAACACATTGGGTTTAGACAGCGAATTACAAAAAGAAGTAATCCTATCCGACCCTACTTTCGATACTCCAGGACCTATTGATCTTTTAATAGGTGCCGACATATATGGATAAATCATGTTAGAAGGCATAAAAAGGGATCCGCATCATAAGTGCATAGCGCAAAGATCAGAGCTAGGATGGATCATATCTGGTCGTCTAACTCAAAACAACAGCATGAAGGTCACTCGGTTAAATAGCCACGTCACATTAGCAGAGATAAACAAGCAATTAAAATGCTTTTGGGAATCCGAAGAATTGCATCCTAAACGAAGCCTAACTGCTGAAGAGATCGAATGTGAGCAGTACTATGAAGAGACTCACAAGCGATTAACAAATGGACGATACGAAGTTCGAATGCCGCTTCACAACGACAAGCTCAAAGAAGTGGGAATAGGAGAATCTAAAAGTAAAGCAGCAGCTAGATTGCTTCAAATTGAAAAAAGATTCAAGAAGGATGAAGACTTTAAGAATCAATATCACAATTTCATGAACG
The DNA here is from genome assembly GCA_958295665.1 of Tipula vernalis. Lineage (NCBI taxonomy): Eukaryota > Metazoa > Arthropoda > Insecta > Diptera > Tipulidae > Tipula > Tipula vernalis. Next base: position 290,654,996 of record OY282559.1, on the reverse strand, counting down.
AGTACATCCAGTTGAATCACATGGAACTAATTAAAGATGATACGGAAAAAGATGCTTCTCGGGTTTACTACATGCCACACCATTCTGTCATAAAAGAAGATAGCACAACTACGAGATTGAGGGTAGTTTTTGACGCTTCCTGCAAAACAACAACAGGAACATCACTAAATGAAATGATGCATGTTGGTCCAACATTACAAGACAACTTAACGGCAATATTGATCAGATGGAAAAAACATCGTTATGTGATTGCAGCGGACATTGAGAAAATGTTTAGACAGATCAGAATAGCCCGTGAAGATCAAGATTTTCAACGAATCCTCTGGCGATCTGAAACAAATAAGCCAATGAGCAGTTATAGATTAAAAACTATCACATAAGGAACAGCGTCTGCAACTTATTTGGCTACAAAGACGTTACAACAATAAGCCATTGATGAAGCGTCAAGATATCCAATTGGTTCAAAGATTGTTCAAAACAAACACTTGGGCTGCTGTGGAACTCTTCAACAGACACCTTTCAATTTAAAGTTATTTTGCCAGCATCTAAAACAACAATATCCAAACGAACAATCTTATCAGAGGCATCAAGGCTTTTCGATCCGCTAGAATGGTTAGTACCAGTGGTGATCTTGGTGGTGACTTTTTACATAATTACAAACTCTATAATCAATGTTAACAACTGATAAAAATAAAACCAAAATATAATTCTCATTTCAATAGAACAATTTATTTAGACGTGCTCAGTTGATTTTAGTACAATGTTTAAGTGACCAGATTATTCACTTTTACAACAGAAACCATACCCCCTTCCCCTTCCCTGTTCTCGAAATATCAAGAATCTACAAAGGGAAATTTGAAATGGTAAATCAACTAACTCCACCGATTTGCTCATTCTAATCTCATCAACTTTACGCACTAATTCTGTGTGAATCTCCCGCTTCTCGAAATTCCAACTATTATCAGTCAAAATCTTTTGATTTAGAAGAATTTGTTTGACTTTGATTTCTCTGGGGTGTCAATCGCACAGAAATGATGTCTAAAAAAAATGTTATAAACTAATCTCTTCTACGATTAACTTTTAAACAGACAAAGATAGCGAAACGCTAAATATAAACTTATTGATTTGAACATGTTTGCTTTGGTCTGATAGGTAATGGTGGTTGCCATATTGTTGCCAAATTAAAATTTAAAAACATTCATTTCTTTTAAAATCACGAGAATACTTTAATTAATTTAACCTTGACCCCATAACTTTTATTTAAAATGGCGATAAATAATTGTTTCTAAAATGTTAAATGATAAATGTCAAATTCTTTAATATTTCGGTATATGTTTCAAATCACAGAATCATATGGTTATTGTAAACTAAATTAATTGTGCACAATAAGAATGTTTTGATTTGATTTGTTTTCGAGTATGACAAACCTATAGGTTTTAGTTTATTTTAATTATTTGTATAAACAAACAAAATATTTTTCCTAATCATTTTAAATTGATGTTAATTTATTTCTATTCCTAGATTTGTGTAAATAATTTTTATTTATTTTTTCGTTTTTACATATAAGACTTGATTTATTGATTGATTTTTTATGACTTTACTTTCCTCGTCACAAAGTCAAAACTCGAAAAATAAGAGAACATTTAGCTAATGTTTGGCTAAAATGTACATGATTTTGATGAAATTTTTTTTTTTTTTTTAAAACATCTTTATTGACATGGCTACTACAATCTTAAACATTATTAATTCATTAGTAAGGTTGACATTAGTACTTATGAGAGAAGCATAAACTTGTGTGGGTCTGCTGGACCAGTATCCAGTTCCCTTAAGATATAATATTCATACGGTTAGCTCATGTGGTTTGATTCGTTTGAGCCGCCTTATTTCGTTTGTACTGTCCAGTAGTTGTACGGCCCCAACGTTGGTGTGGTTAAGAAGTCTCTTCTCATGTTTAATGGCACATTCGCGGATGACGTTGTCTATCAATTGTATTTTTAGATCATTGTGTATTTCCCTATTAGTCACAAATCGGTAAGCGTTGGTGACCATTCGAAGAAATTTATTTTGGCTACGTTGTATAATGTCTCTATTGGATTTATGAGTACAAACCCATAGCTGCGCACCATACATCCATATTGATTTGAAGATAGTCTGGTAGACTAGTCTTTTGCAGTACAGGTTCATTTTGGAATGATGCCCAATTAACCAGTACATTTGACGTTGTTTTAATCGTATCTGTTCAGCTTTTTGTCTCACATGATGTTTCCAGTTGAGCCTTGAATCTAAATGCAGACCAAGGTATTTTGCCGATTCAGCCTGCGGCACTTGCACCCCATTGAGGTATATGTGTAGACTGTTATTTTTGTGTCGGAGCGTAAATGTCACATGGGTTGATTTGAGCTCATTAAGGACGATTTTCCAGTGAATTGTCCATTTAGTAACGTTGTTCATTGCTCGTTCAAGATTTTTCACTGCCCTTGGTTGTGATTCGTCTACAGACATAATTACAGTGTCGTCAGCGAACGTGCCGATGAATATTTTATTCGTTGTAGGGATGTCCGCAGTGTAGATAAGGTAGAGGAGGGGACCCAATACGCTTCTCTGCGGAACTCCCGCTAGCGTTGGATAAAAGTCAGAACATGTTTCTTCATGGATGACTCTGAATTGGCGATCAGAGAGGTATGATTCAAGCAGCTGGCAATAGTTTTGTGGTAGTGTTTTGCTCATCTTGAATGTCAATCCCTCGTGCCAAACCCTATCAAAGGCCTGAGATACATCCAGAAATACGGCGGGCAATATTTCTTTTCTTCTAACGCTTGCTCTATTACCGTAGTTATTCGGGGGACTTGAGCTATTGTGGAGTGGTTATTCCTGAATCCAAATTGAAAATCAGGAACGTTTACCATTGGCTTTAGACGTTTTAGTAGTAGTTTTTCAAACAGCTTTGATAAGGTCGGAAGCAGTGAAATTGGTCTGTATGATGTTACTTCTTCATCTGGTTTACCTGGTTTCTTCAACATAATTATTTGGACCGTTTTGAAGCATTTGGGTATATACTTCAATCTCATACAGGCATTAAATAAGTATGTGATCATGATGATTGCTTTGCGAGGAAGTTCCTTGAATAGACCCGGTGATATTTCATCAATTCCTGGTGCCTTTTTTTGACTAAGACTTTTGTCGATTTCTTCAGCAATTTCCATTGGCGTGACCCTTTTAAAATCCTGATTTGGTTGATAGACAGGTGTTACGTCAATGTTGGATTGAATGTCATGGGGTTGAAACACTGTTGCTAGGTGTTGAGCAAAGAGTTCCGCTTTTTCTTTGTCATGTCGAACCCAATTGCCTTGAGAATTTCTTATAGGTGGTACTCGAACTACAGTGGCCCTATTCTGGTAATTCCCGGGGAATAGAAATTTGAAATTTTATAGCAGTTTTATTCCCTATTCCCCAAACTGTATTCTGGTGTTTGGGAAAAATTGTTTGTTGGGAAAATATTATTCCCAATTATTGCAGTTTTGACGTTTATTTTTCCATACCTAATTTAAGAAAGAATTGTTGGGGAATTGTTATTTAACGGCGTTGTGTGATTTTTGTCAATGGTAAAATTCAGTTTAACGGCAACAACAAAAATATACACTAGAAATAAACTGAAATAAATAAAATTTATATTTCATAATTTATTATATAAATATAAAATATTATGTTAGATATGGCTACATCTACATCGCGAGTAAGTTTAGAAATTTGCACTTTAAAAAATGTCTTTGAATTTTATTTAAATTTTTATCGTTTAGGGAAAAAATGTCACTAAAGACCAAAAATTATTAATGGTCACTTTGATGGCGGAAAATTTAAATCTGGCAAATGACCGGTAAGTTCTCAAATTTATGTGCGTCATTTTCAGTACTTCTTAGTAATTATATTTTTGTTCTTAATATAAATTTGCAGGTTCGATGATATTAATGGCAAGGAGGCCAATAAATTAAAATGGGATGAAATTTCAGCCCAACTAAATTCCCTTGCTGGAGCAAGGAAAGATGGTGACAAATGGCGACGGACCTGGATCGACATGAAGTACAGATTTACACAATTAATAACTTTTATGTGTATTTATAAATAGTTGTAATTTTTTGTAGAAAATATGTACGAGGACAATGGGCATTATTGAAGGAGTACGATAACAGAACCGGGTTAGGAATGGAGGGACCGTCAAAAAGACCAAAAATATTAAATTCGTTAGATGAGCGGATTTTAAATGTAATCACCACAGAAGCGTGCGAAGGGACGGGAAATTTAGAAGGTGGGATTGAATTACCATCACAACAGGTAAAACTGAAAACGTTTAGGAAAGTTTATAAATAAAAACTAATAAACTGTATTTATATGTAGGTGAATCCAAGAAATTTGACAGCCGGGCCAAGCAATATTCACACTACACCAAGTAACATTGAAACAAGAGTTACCAACGAACGTGAAACCAGCAGACCTCTTAGAACTAAAAGAATAAGAGGTTCGTAATTTAAAAATGTTCATTTTATTTGTAGAAATGCGTAACACCAAATTTTCTTTATTATTGAATTTTTAGGATCTGCTTATACAAGAGACAAACTATTGGAGGAATCCAATAGAATAGAGAAGGAGAAGGTTGCTGCCTTAAACCGCATTGCTGCAGCAATGACGGAAAAAAATTAAATTTTAAGGGACGTTTATAACAATAAGAAATGGGTAAATTTTTTACTATTTTTTTCTTGAATTTATTGATTATTAAAATATATTTGAACAATAGAAGCTCTTATTTCTCGAGACACTGTTAGTAGCCGTTCCGACGCTACATCTGTCTCGTTTACATCATCCTCATACGCCTCTGGATCATTTTCATTGACTTGTGGTTCCACTAAATCATGTCGGTCAGTGTAATTGTGCATTTTTAAAAAATTGTGCAATGTAGCACATGTATTAATAATTTGCCCCACCATGAAAGGTGAATATTTAATGCACCTATCTTTGGCCAAACATCTAAATCTTGATTTCAAGACTCCATTGCATCTCTCTATGCAATTACGGGCTGACCTGTTGCGATGTTGTATCGCTCTTCCGATTCATCAGTTGGATTATCAATTGGTGTCATCAACCAAGGCTGTAGCGGATAACCACTGTCACCTTAAATGATAAATAAAATAAAAATAAAAATATTATTTGTTTTCTGTTGCAGAATGCCAGTCTCTAATACATCGCCAGAGTATTTGGAAATGGTTTATTTAGAAGATGACTAATTTTACTAGTTTAGTTTTTTAATTTTAAGCTTAATTGAAATCATTTCAATATTAATTTAATTTTGAATTTTTACTCTTTATTACAATATTTTGATCAAAGACTGAATTTAAAATCCTATTTTATTGTAGGCTGTGAATTTTAATAATAAAATGAATTAAACGTATTTGGTTATACCAACCTAACAACCATGTGTTTGATAACTCCCTTGCAGTGTACTTGTTGTGAAGAAACGCTTTTAACAATGATTTCCGCCAAATGGTAGCATCATGATTAGAGCCCCCGTACGATGCATTTATATTTAAAATTTTTAAATTATAATCACAAACCTGTAAATATGAAAATTACATATGAAGCGTATTTAATACAGCAAACTTGTGTTTATTACTTACCAACTGAACATTTTTTGAGTGGTAATGGTGCCGATTTAAATAAATATGTTCAGTGCGCTTAGCCGGCCTGTACATTGACACGTGCGTGCAATCGATGCAACCTATTATCCCAGGCCAATGAAATTTCTCATAAAATCTGTAATTAATTAACAATTATTAACGTCGCAAAGTAAAAATTGAAACTCACTGTAATTTAATCTGATTCATCTCGGACAATGTTTGTGGAAATTTAATGAAATTATTCATAAAGTGGTCGTTGATGATGGTACAAAATTCTTTAATACATCGACTTACCGTCGATTGTGACATGCAGGCCAAATAGCTGACACCAATTTTCTTTTGAAATGTTCCTATAAATTTGTTTTACTTGTTATTTAAAAAAAAATATAAATTAAATAATAATGGCTAAATAAATACCTTCCGCTAAAAAGCTAAGCGCCGCTAGCATTCTCAATGGTTTTGGAATATGTGTGACTTCCATGTGGGGGGCAACCAAATTTAGCAGAATAAGTGAGAGCTCTTGAGGCATTCGATAAATTTGAATGAATTCCTTTTCATATAAATCAAACGGATCAGCTGAGCACCGCAAACGCTGTCGCTGTATACGTAAATTATAACGCCTTTCTTCATTATCGTCATCAAAATAAGGCAAAATTCTTCGCGACATTTTCATCCCGATTTTTTTGTAATTGTATAGAATTTTATTGAACTCAATGTAAATTTTGTGGTGTGAAAAGTACACGAAACAAAAATTTATGTTGTTTTGTGTTTAGACTGGTAACATAAACTATTTGACGTTTAAAAATTTCGAATCGATTTTTGTAGTGTTTTGTTTAGTCGAGTGCTTTAGGCCTGAATTCCACTGTGAATAATTGACTGAACTGACTTCAAGTCGAAAAAAGACAACAAAAAAAAATCCATTGGAGTGACAAAGATAAAGCATGTTTTTTTTATTTTTTTTATAGCACAAATATCTTGATAAATTTTGACAGCGACAGAAAAAAATAAAAAATAAAAATAATAAATTTTTGGTTATCACTTGGAGTTTTAATTTGGCTTTTTCATCACCAATAAATTATTTTAAAAAAAAACGATTACTTTATTAAATTGCCAATAATAGTATTTAGCGATATTATCACAATTGATCCCAATTTATCAAAATTTAACTGTACACAAACTTTATATTTTTGTATTATCACAGCTATTTTAGAAGCAACTACCAAAAAAAATTATGACACTTTTCATAAAAATAACAAACTTTTAATTAACTTAGTGTGCGGAAAAAAATTTGCGTTCGTACACAAAATGTGTGTGCATATATTAGTTGGATAACCATAAAATGACTTCGATTTTGATAATTTTTGACCATAATTATGGCGATCCACTAATACAAACACACATTTGATGTAAGTAAAATCTTTACTGACTTCGTTTTGTGTTTCTTTCACACAACCACCGATTTTATATTTTTATCTCCCTTTATTTTGACTGACAAACTTTTATTCGCAATGGAATTCAGGCTTTATTGAATAATTAAAATTAAGCACAACAGTTAAAATGATTAAAAATCGAGACACAAAAAACTCTATACTGACAACTTTGACAACTAAAAATTGACGTTTCTATTTCCCCAATTGACAGAATGCACTTTTGGGAAATGGGGAATAAAAAATTATGAAAAAATATCTCGGGAATAACTGCTATAAAAAAAAATTATTCCCTGTTCCCCGGGAATTACCAGAATAGGGCCACAGGTCGTTTAAATTTTCTCGTTGCTTTCCATAACGAGTAGTCCTTATCCATTTCTGGACCTAGCCCGCTTAAGTAGTTGTCGAAGCAATCCTGTTTGAAGCTTTTGATTAGCCTATTGACTTTGTTACTTATTCGTTTGAAGGTGGTTTTGTCAGCGGGATTTCTGGTGAGATGCCATTTGAAATGACAATTTTTTGTGACATTTCTTATTAATATAATAAAATCTCCGAAAAATTCCAGTTTTTAGGCACAATATTAATTATGATTAAAAACTATACAATAAAATGTATACTGCGAATTGCTTTTTAGTAACAAATCTACAAAATTTCAGTATGAATTTCCAAAATAATGTAATTTGCCACTTGATCAGAATCTAACACCTATACTAGGAGCTCGACAATCATCAGTACTTCGTTATTCGACAATAATGAATGACAATTGATTTAAATTAAATTTACATATATATACGGTAATGAATAATTCAAAAACAAAAAATTATATTTAGCTATGTAAATTGCTTTTTCAATGAGTTTAAATAGTCTTAGTACTATACGGTGTCGACTATTGTAGTTGTGCACTCATTTGAACCAATCTTTGTAATTTTTTAGTTTAGTGATTTAGATATTTTTAAAAGTTGATATTAAAATTTAAGCTTTTTCAAACTAATGCCTAATGTCGATTGTTGACTTTTTATTTTAAGCCTACATAACGCTATTCATTTGCAGGCATTTTTTTTTTTTTTTTTTTTATTATTTTCCGAAAAAACATTCATTTTCTATTTTGGAAAACATCAATCCTAAAAATATTTTTATGAATTTTCCAACATAAACTATACAAAACACAATTAATTATCCATAATATTTCCATAACAATCCAAAAAAAAAAAAAAAAAAAATTAAATTAAAAATTAAAATCAAATTATAATCTACTGATATCAATCAATCAAAGAACAATTAGAACGATGATCGAGGTGATAATATTTAACGAATTCCGTATACAATTTTTCCTTGACGTTATTCTTAAAGATTCCCAGTGACATACATTTCCAGTTAGGGTCAATCTTGTTAAACAGTTCTAAACCGCGATAAAAAAAACTATTTTGAGAACTTTTGTGCAAATATCTGGGTAAGCGATAATGAGTTGCAATTCTACTTTCACATTCGGTGATTTCATAATTTGTCATTAGCACAATATTTGATTTTATCATTTTATACGTAAGTTTGTAAACTAAGATAATGAATTCATAATCCACCATTCGAGATATTGGCAGCAATCTATTGGAATAAAGCAAAATGGTAGGCGTTCTCATATCTAAATTTAGGATTGCCTTTAACGCTTGATTCTGGTAGACTTGTAGCTCAGCAACCTTGGTTATGCCTGCGGATCCCCAAATCTGAATCAAATACAATAAGTTTGAATGTATAAATGAATAGTAATAATTTAGTGAAGTGGAACTTAATACAAATTTACTAGTTCGACGAAAGACAGCTATAAACGGTGCAACTTTTTGTTTAATGGAATTAATATGAGTGGCCCAGTTTAAGTTATAGCTCAGATGTAATCCTAAATAACAAATATTGTTTACTCTACTTATGAATTCTGAGTTAAGATCAAGATTAGTGAAATCGGGAAATAGATAATGTTTGAACGAGAATATCAAAAATTTCGTTTTAGATTTATTAAGACTGAGTTTGTTGGCAACAAAATATTCATTCAGTGTTTTCAGGTCCGTGTCCATTTGAAGTTTCAGATCATGCTGATCAGCAGCACCATAAACAAGTGCAGCATCATCAGCAAATAGCTGAAGTTTACCCAATAATTTAAGTGAGAAAATATCATTTATATACAGTGAGTCACAGTGAAAATAGTCCACTCCAAAAAATTCATTTTGTTACATTGTCTAAATAATACAGTATACTACATAATATATTTAGGTCAATTTTTACTTTCATATACATCTATACTATTACTTTATTTACGCAAACTGGAAAAGTAACACATACATTTACTTAAATTTGCTTCGTTGCGTAAATGTGTGTTAAACTACATCACAGTCAAAATCGTCCATTTCCTATTTTGTTATATATTCTTAACGAAACCGTCCGACTACAATCGACATTTATTTTTTATTTGACAAATTTCAATTTCTCGATCATTCTATTTCAAAAGTTAGTCGTGAATAGTTTATTTTTGAACCAAATGGCTCCCACAAAGCAAACATGCGTAGATTTGCGAAAAATTGTTATAAATCATTATAAAAACGGGAAAAGTCAATACGAAATTGCTAAAATAATTTGTAAACCACGAACAACAATTCAAGGAATTATAAACCGTTACAAAAAAAATGGTAGAACCGAAAATAGAAAAAAGAAATCATCAAAAAAAATCTTCAACGATGCCGATGAACGCTGGTTGGTAAGAAAAATCAAAATTAACCCTATGATGAGTGCTCCAAAACTTGCAGTTGAAGCAGAGAAATATTTAGGAAAAACAGCAAATACTGAAACTATGCGTAGAATATTGAGGAAGCACGGTTTACATGGTAGAATTGCTCGTAAGAAGCCATTTGTTTCGAAGAAAAATGTAACTAAACGAAATAAATTTGTCAAAGAATACCAGGATAAGGATTTTGAATTCTGGAAAACCGTGATTTTCAGTGATGAAAGTAAATATAATATTTATGGAAGTGATGGGCGTGTAAACGTGTGGAGAAAAGCTAATCAAGAGCTCAAAGAAAAAAATATGCGCGGGACAGTCAAATTTGGCGGTGACAGTGTAATCGTATGGGGGTGTATGTCAGCTGCTGGTGTGAGGAATTTGCATTTTATAGAAGGGAATACGGATAAAATGATGTATTTAAATATTTTAAAAAATAATTTGAAACAAAGTGCTGTCAAACTAGGAATATCGAACAATTATAATTTTTACCAGGACAATGATCCAAACACACTGCTATAATAGTACGAGAATGGCTACAAAGAAACTGCCCAAACGATGTAAAAACTCCTGCACAATCACCCGACTTAAATGTCATAGAGAATTTATGGCACAGATTGGAAGTGAATATACGAAAACATACAATTACAGACAAGGAGTCGCTTAAAATCGCACTACAAAAAGAATGGGCGAAAATTTCGGTAAATTATACGGAAAATCTAGTAAGATAAATGCCTAGGAGATTGGCAGCTGTTAGGAAAAATAAGGGGCTTCCTACAAAATATTAATTTTATAATAAGATTATAATTGAAATTGAATTTTATATTAAAATTTGAATCGTAATGGTCCACTGGACGATTTTCACTGTGATATAAATTCCAATGTTATTTTAGATTTTTTAATTTTTTTTTTACTATATTGTATTTATATTGTTATAACTGATGTTTCTATCATTCCCGATTGAATTTGAAATAAAATGCTTATTTTTTCGTTTTTGTTGAATTTGAAATTTTGACAGAATTTTAATTATTTCCCCAACAAAATGAGTGGACCATTTTCACTGTGACTCACTGTATATTGTAAATAGTAACGGGCCTAATATTGAACCTTGAGGTACACCACACTTTAAGGGAAGCATCACGGACTTATTGATTCCGATTTGAACATAGTGTCGGCGATTTAGTAGGTAGTCTCCGAGCAGCGCGAGAGTATTATCTATAACTCCAAGCGTTTTTAACTTTAGAAGTAGAATTGAATGATCAATGCAATCAAAGGCTTTAGCCAGATCAATAAAGATGCTTGATGTGACATTTTTCGATTCCAAATTATTATAGATGTTGTCCATAAGATTTAAGACAGCAGATAATGTACTACTATTTTTCTGAAAACCAAACTGATTTGCATTAATCAATTGATTTACATTGAGGTAGTCTTGCAGCTGGTTATGAATCGATCTTTCGAAGATTTTTGAAAAATGAGGAAGGAAAGAAACTGGACGAAAATTGTTTATATCTAGCTTTGATCCACCTTTAAATATTGGGGTTATACGAGCAAGTTTTAGTTCATCAGGTAACTTATTGCTCATGAAAGCCTCATTTATGCCAGCGCACAATACTGGAATTAACTTTTCTTTGAAATTCTTAACAAATTTCGATGAAATGGCATCCCAGCCAGATGAGCTAGAAGTATCTAAGCTAGAGACAATTATATTAATTTCTTCAAAATCAGTTGGTTTGAAATGGCTTAGTCTACTTAGCACCTGAATTGTAGATGAATGGTTGATACAAATATTGTTATAATTATTGCTTTTTCCAATATCGTTAAAGAACTGATTGAATTGATTAACTACCTCGCTTTGCGAGGTAACCAATTTATTACTGTTATCTGATAAATTTATAGGTTCTTCAATTGTCCTATTCCGATTATGTAAAATTTCGTTTAAAATGGACCACATTTTTTTAGGAGATTTAAGACTTTCGTCTAGTAATTTATTATAATAATCCGTTTTTAATTTGATAACCATCTCATAACTTTCTTTCTTGAGAATATGGAATACTTCTTTGAAATATGAATTAGTAGAATACCTTCTTTTAAGTTTTTGAAATTTAATCCGTGATTTAATTAATTGTTTTAAATCATTTGTAAACCACGGCTTATTGTAAGTATAAACATTTATCACTTGTTCTTTACTTGTCGTGTTTTTAGCAATGACATTTATTAAGGAACGATAGAATTCTAGAAATGAATTACTGGTAAAATTAGTTTCTTCTATAAATCTATCAATAACTAGTTGATTACGTTGAACTATTTGTTTAGTCATACGTATTCGTTTACTTTGTGCAAAGCAACGAGTTAACAAAAATTCATGGTCACTAAGATCAGTTGGCGAAATCAGAACATGAAAATGATACAGTATCGATGTTAGAACATGGTCAATGATTGTACTAGTAGTATTTGAGAATCGCGTAGAATGTTTTTTATCAATTTTGTTAATAATTCTGAAGGAATATATTTGTAAAAACGTCGTATAATCAATCACTTCGCTGTCGCTTCCATCTAGCAGATTAATGTTGAAATCACCAACCACGACACTTTGTTGAAATTGTTCTAATAGATTACCAAAATAAGCTAAAAATGAAGAGACATGAGTATGCCCTGGCCTATATACGGCAATTATATTGAACTTCAACTTACGAGAATGCAAAATCATAAATTCATTTTCCATATACGTATAGCTACACTTCAAAATAAAATCTAACGCATTATTTATAAAAACCGTAATACCACCTCCACCCCTATGATCACGTGAATTATGATATGCTCTATAGTTATTTAGTTTGATAAAATTAGTCTCAAAACTGTATAGAAATGTTTCAGTTAATATTATAATGTCAATTTCATAATTCAGCGAAAACAAAAACTCCTCGAGCCTTTCCACCTTATTCTTCAATCGATTGATATTAATATACAGTATATTGATACCTAAAATTGCATTAAATTTATTATTATATTTAAATTCATTTAAATTGAGAAAATATTTATCTTTTTGTATCATTGCATCTGATTAGTAAACATCCGATGTTGAGCTGCTAAACATTTAATTTAGTGATGTCATCAGTTGTTTTAATTTGAATTTGTTGATCACCTTGTTTAACACGTACATACATTTTTCCACTACGTAGCCAGGCATGTACTATTTTTTTATTCCTCTTCATTTGATTTAATATCTTCATAATTTTAACGTTATGCAATGTCATCCTTTCATCAATGAAAATTTGTTTTTTATTTTGTTGTTGATCGGGAAACAGCTGATTTAGAAAAAGTGGTCCGTTTTTTCGTAATTTTGCCAAAAAACTTGATTTGACACCACTATTCTTAAATGTAATGATTATGTGTAAGAACGATTTTGTTTCTTCACTATTATCAATATTTACTTTCACTTTCTTACTGTAAGAGTGGATAACATTATCCGTATTGAATTGGAACACATGGCTTAGCTTTCTGACTACATCTTCTGGATCAAAATCCAGCGATGGAAAACCACTTATAACTACGTCGTTTTGAACTTGCTGTTGTTTTAGCGTTTCGACCTCAAGTTGCAACAATTTTATATCGTCGTTGCACACTTCAACCTTTTTTCCACTAAACCGATTTTTCCTTGGATAGTTGTTAACTCAGTACCAAACGATGCCACCGTTTCACTTAATGAATCAAATTTTTTAGCTAAAGACGATTCAGTTGTAAGTATACGATCAAAAATGGCCTTATTTACAGCAAGGACATCTTTCATAGTTGGATTTTCGGTTTGGAAAACCTCATTTAACTTTTCATTTAACTTTGTAGAACTCCGAGTAATAAGTTTTTGATTTGCCACATTCGATGTCGTAGCAGCTGGGAATGCCATTTTTTAATAATAATCAAATCGAATTTAAGGAAGTAAGTATTATGCAGTTCACTTTGTTATATTAAACAGCTATATAATGTTTATTACTTCAATTTATTGGAAATACTTGTACACAGTTACAAAAAGCACTCGTAGAAAGTTTTTTTTTTTTTTGTTTTGTTATTTTTTATATATTAATTGACTGGACACTATTTTATTTTAATTATCAAATTCACACTATTAAATTAACAACTGGATTATTTTTTGTTGATGCGGTTTATCACAATTCACTGTTCGATTAGGAGTAACATTCATTCATATGCCAATTAACACACACACATATGCCAATTAACACATTTAATGTAAAATTCCGCGCAAGGTTATAAGGCATTGCCCCAAGCATCCAATTTTTGACAAAAAAGAAAACTTATAGAAAACTTCATTAAAATTAATAAAATTTAATTTAAAAAAAACCTAATTATAAATTTTGGCGGCCGTAAAACTGAAATCCGGCCGTCACAGTAGTCGTCAGGCAATAGACAAATTATGTTCCTTGGACCTTGAGAACTTCGAAAATTACCCCCCCCCCCCTCTCCACCCGAAATCGCCGCTGATCCTTTTTTACTCTTTTCCATACTTTTTGCGTGCTGAGAAAATGCGAAAATTCAATAATTTCGGGAATTAAAAGCGCGCAGAAATTTCCGCGTGTGCGTGTCCGGGAGTGATATTAACGGGTATACACTCAAGTCTCTAGGTACGGGGACTCGTCCTACATGTATGTGTGTGAGTGAACGTGTGTGTGTGTGTGTGGGTGTATGTCGCGAGGAGCAGATACAAAGTCGTATAAATGTGAATTTTCGATTGTCCGATCCTCGATTTCCGACTAGTATCTGTGTGAATTGTCGAAGAATTCCAGATGAAAACTTACATCCAGAGAGCGCGGAGAACTCAAGCTTATCATTCAAAATCATGCCCACTTGTGAATGTTATATATGCTAAACTGCACGTTGTAAAGGTGACAAAAAAGAAGGATAGGTGTACCAATAATATCACGTTCAAAAATAACATCTGAAAATGGCATGTATGCTCAAAAATCTCCTGAAGCAACCTGAAACTAAAGTGATGCGTGCGCCGGTAGAAAAATCCGGTTCGACTTTTAAAATTTGTAATATTTGCTTCCAACGTACTGGTAGAGGCATCAGACATGTGTGCTGCTCAAAAAGTAAGCCCGCTCGTAAGAAAATTAATATTGAAAAGTTGGTTGAGACTCTTCCTGCAACACAACAAAAATAGTTTTGTACGTCACCGTTGTCCAAAAAAATGCATGCCACCGATAATAAGACCATGGTGAAAATGAGTACGGAAGGACGCAAAAGCAGAGATCTGAACAAGCAAGTTATGCAATTTATACTCTGTATACACAGAATATGTGTGGTTAAGCTGTGTTAGCGAATTATACTAATAGGGCCAAATTCACTTACTACAAATCTCTTCATGAATTATTTTATTCAAATTAAAGTTAAAAAAACTATCGGTCAAAATCATTCTGCGTCAAAATATTTTGAATAATTGAATTGTTTAATCACAACTAAAAATTTATATCAAGACCATTTACATCCACACATCGATTTGTTACCTCAAAAATCCATATCACACCTAAAAAATACCCCAATCTATGTACCTAATATAAAACCAAAACGTAATGAGGCTAATATTAAGCATTCCCAAATTCCAATTTGTATTATTTTGAAAACAATTTCAAACGTCAATTTTTAATCTGCAAATTATATTTAAAATTCTAATTACAGTTATGACGTCGTAAGTAAAACAAAACAAAATTCATCTTATAAAAATTATTTCCCACCCACCATACCAACTAAAACGAAAATATAATTCAATCAAAAAAAAAAATATCGCTTATTATGCATAAAATCGGTATATGGGAATGTGGGTATAAAATATAGATATAGGTAGATAGATTAACCAATATGGTTGAAAATATACTTAACGCTGCCATCTAAGAACGAATAGAGAAACCCAATTTTAATAACATTTATAATTATTTTTATTTTATAGACATCAAATATTTATAATTTTTGTTTTTATATTTATTTATTTTTAATTTAATTAAATTAATAAAAGACAATAAAATATTATGTAATATTAATGTGTACATGATTACATTTAAACAAATTATAATTAAGTTTTACAATTAAAGACAAGACAAAGTTTTGGAAAGACGCTGATCAAGCAAAATTATTGTCGTTAGATACTTTTTAACATCGCGACACAAAGCCATGCTTTCAATCCGATATACAATTATTATTTTATTAAAATATAATTATAATCATGTACTTTACATTTACCTAGTCTATATTAGTATGGAACAAATTAAAAAAAATTATAAAAAAAAATTTTCGATTCTCTCAGTCAATAAAAAAAGTTTGCCTTATTTAAATAGAAAACGTAAAATATTCGTAATAGCGACTGAATATGAGATTTAATTCGAGGAATTAATAATCTTTGCAATTTAAATTTTATTAAATACATTCATATTCATTGCCTCGATTTTCATAACTGTCATTTTGCCCGCCAGTCAAAAAATTGTCCAGATCGGTCATCCCTCCCTCATCTTTTTTACGCGATTTTTTAGATTTCTTCTCCTTTTTGGATGTTGATTTGTTGTCACCACTATCATCCCCATCACCCGATCGACTGGATTTATCCTTCTTCTCTTTCTTCTCCTTCTTATGTTTTTTATGTTTCTTTATTTTGCCAACCTCGTCCAATTTTTGAACAGATATGCTGTCCGGGAATGGTTCTTGATTTACTGCGACCACGGGAAGATCTTCTCCACCTTCAGGCGACCGCCGCAAATTTGTATCGGAGAGCCAATCGTTTAGTTCATCTTGAGTAAAATTACTGTTACCACGAGATTTACTGTCACTGGTTACGATTTCTTCACTAGAGATGGATAGTTTACGCAAGCTTGCCTCTTCGGGCTCTAAAATTAATGACTTCCGACTAGTTTTGGACGCAAGCGGATTAACTTTAATCTGTTGTTGGATTTCTTTGCCTATACTACTCGCTGCTAACCGTTGCGGTTCTTCATACTCAGGTTCATCGTTAAAACTAGCAACAAGTGGATTAATGCCATTTTCTTCAGTATCTGTGTCAGAATCTGGGACTTTTTCTGAACTATAATTTTTACTGTTCAACGGTGACGAAGTGAAATCTTCCAAAAATCCTTTATCAAGACCACCATCGGGACAAAATTCTTCCACACTCACGACATTGCTTTCCGTGATATGTTTAAGCGGAGCAATCGCCTCTTGCACTTCATTTCGCATGAGCAAAATATTACTGGTCGTATTATTGGTGCTATTAGCTGCATTCGATTGAGCCCGGAATTTTGGATCATTCGTGACATTCAACTGGCCCGGTATAACGATAGGCTGACCGCCACCCACAATTATACTTTTAGTTGGTCGCAAGACATCAATACCCACGGACACATTTGAACTTACACTAGAGCTACTTGGCGAATGTGTTATTGTCGCGGTTGGTGTTACCGATTTAGGATTACTATCCGCAATGCTTCGTCGTTTATTTGTCAAATTATCGATAAACTTATTGTAGTCCGAGTCATCGGACTTTAAAAATTCTGTTATCTCAAAACTGCAGATTTCCGTGTCTTTTTGATTTCGCTCGATGAGTGATAATAGCGTTGCTTTCTGTAGATGAAGAAACGGTAGCCCTAGGAATTTGTGCAACAATCGCAAACCAAATCCATTTCGCATTGAACTTTCACCGTACTGAATTTCCCCTGGGCGAAGTGGTAAATTTTCAACGAACCCAATTACTTGACCTTCGGTCACGACACGATGATGACCCATGTCACAATGATTTCCTAGTATCAAGATTGGAAGCTCGGGTGGAATTTTACCAATCTCTCTTTGTACATATTCAAATGTCCACATTTTAGTGACGTCCATCATTAGTATAACACCATGAGTACCTTTGTAGACATCCAGAAATTCGGCATCGAGCGCTGGAATTTCAGTTGTTGGAATATTTGAAGTTAACTTTAAACCATTTGTGTTCCGTATGCGCGCTTTTCCACGATCGACTACATCCCAAACCTCGACTTTGACTATATCTTCGGTAGCTTTGAATGACCATTGAATTGAGGCTACCTGAATTTCTTCAGTTGGCATGTAAGTTTCAATGAATCCCCGGCCTTGGAGCCTTTCCAATAAACAGGACTTGCCTACATTTCGATCGCCTTTTATTATGATTTTCACTAGAAATAAGAGATAAGGAGTTTATTAGCCAATGATACAATACAAAAACTATACAAAAAAAGAATTGGTCGTTTAGTTTAATTAGTAGAAATATAATCTCACAAAAAGCGATAAGCGGATGCAAGCAAAACAAGCTTAGTACAAATTCCACTTACTATTGTATTGCACACCCCTCGAGAATTTTTTCTGCAACGTTCCAGACATGGGTTGCCCAGCCGTTTCTGGTGGTACATTCTGGGTCTCGCTTTTCGACGTTAATTTTTTCAATGCAGAAAACATATTTTCAACTTTTCTTTTAAAAAAATAGTCGAAAATTTCTCTTTTTTTGTATTTAAATCAAAAAACCAACAATAGTAGAGCACACACACACTTAACAATTAACGCAATTGTAAATAACATATGCCTTCATTATTTTGAAGTGTTTGTTTTATATCACATTTTTAAAATAACATAATTTAATTGACTGAGATGCTAATAAGTAAACTAATTTTTCTTAATTTTTTTCAAAGAGATGACATCAATAGAAAAATTAATTAGAATATAAAAAAAATGAAAAACAAAAAATGTAATTTTCTATTTGACAGTCTCTCTTCATCTGCCAAATTGCAAGAAAAATTTATGAAAAAAAAGTTAAAAGAAAAGACAAAAAGAAAAAGTAGGAAAAAAGATTGTCGGTCACTGAACTGGATGACGGTGTTGCGGTTACATGCTGATTTTTGATCATACTCACAGGCACTGCTTTATATCTCATGGATATGGCATAAAAAAAAGTATGGTATGAAAAGGAAAACTAAAAATCGTTCTTAGTGTGCGACAGAGAAAGTAAAAATGTATCTTCCTTGTCTAGAATTTCGAATTTTCGGAAATCAAATTCAAATTTATTTAAAAACGTGGGTGAGAAAAAATACGAAATGAAATGGAAATATTTTTAGTTACATCCGCAACCACTTAGCCATCACAACAAAGTCATCAAATTGCAAAGTAACCGTATTAATTATTAATGTAATTTAATCTTTTTGGTATGATTAATTGTTTATTCGAAACGGAAATAGTAAAATAAACAAAATAACGATAACTCTTAAAATCAATTACAACAATATAAATGTTTATATCGTATTAGCTTACTTAACAAAAAATAAATAATCTCAGGCCCATAAAAGAGACTTGAAATGATTCAATATAGTCAATAAATCATATATAATCATAAATGTTTTCACATAATTCTTTTGCGAGTTGAGCGTGAACTTGTCCATTATTTTTATCATGATATTCATCGATATTATGATATCATTTTTGCCCGATTGAACACTACCCAGCAAACGTCAACTCAGCAATTTGGCAACAATTTTTTGAACGCAACGAAATACGAATAGAGTGTGATAAAATTATGAATTTTACTAGCCAATTTAATTGCATCTTTGTCTAAAAATATCATGATATATCATGAAACACGCCCATAATATGTTGGAGAAGTCTAACAAGTTGGCAAACGATTTCACTCTTATTTATGATGGCATCAAATAAGTAAATAAGTACGAAACAACTATCGAAAACAGCCTAATCTCTATCTAGTGATTATAGCATAACTGGTCCCAGAATTTTGGGAATATTCGTGATCTCACAAATAAAATTTTTATTTGTATTTGCCCTTTCGCATTGCGTTTTCTATATGTATTTCTCTTTCTTAAACTTGCAACACCCCAAACAGCGGCAGCGCGTAGCAAAATTAAATAGATTTTGCTTACCCGGCTACTCCACCTGACATAAATTTTACCATTACAATTACCATATCTTGTAACAAAAATATAAAAAATGGCTTCGGGTGAGGAAAACACAATAAATTTGACGGTTAGAAATCATTTGTGCTTTGATATTTTAAAGAAATTGTGCAAAAATTCTTGCAAAAAAGATCGTCACACGTATATGTATTTTAATGATTCTTTTTTGGTTGCCTTATTTTTATGTATGTATTTAAAAATATCTCAACAAAAATTTATTTTTTTTTGTTCCACAACAAATTTTTGTAAAAAAAGTTTCTAACTACAAATTAGAAAACTTCCATTCGAGACTGGTAACCATGTTTTTTATTCCAGCCAACAAATGTTAAATTTTGGTATACAATCAAGTTATGCCTTCTTGGCAGCAAATGATTGTATGACATATGGCAAGTCGTTGCAATTTCGTGTCTCCACTAGCAACTGTTCGAATTTTAATGGTATAACTCGATTTTAATGGCAGGTGGAGAGTAGGTGTTATGCAATGATGAAAACTACAGATTGAGCAAACGCCTACAAGCATTTTTTGTAAAAACATACAGAAATATTCTAATTTTAATAGAAAAATTTCCCAAAAAATGAATATACAATCAAATTTTGTTATTTTGTTTTAGAAATTTGTATACAAAATGCCTTTAGTTTGACTCAAAATATTAATTATCATTTACTAAAGATACATGTTAAACCGAAAGTATCTGACTGAGTTTTATCCGAACGTGATCTGACTGAAAATTTGGGTTGGTGTTTACATGGGACTTTTTTATTTGATCTGAGCTGACAGTTCAAATATCACTTTGTTCTAAAATTACATTTAAATTATTAAAAAATTATTTAAAATAATTTAAAAACTACTTGGAAAATGTATAAAAACATTTTGCCCTTTTAACAGTATGAAAAAATCTGTCAGTTCAACTAAACTAAAGTTTACATGTTTAACTCAATATACAAACTGACTCAACCAACCAAATTTGAGTTGACCGAACTCAGACTACTTTCAAATAACTTTCAGTCAAGTCACCGTTTACATGTTGAATTTATCTCGGACGTTTTCAGTCAGATCACTTTCGGTTTAACATGTATCTTTACTAATTATTGCTTAAACAAATTAGCATCTATTTAGATCTGGAGTGTGTTCATAAACTTTACATTGTAACGATATTGTAACACAGTGACATACAGAAAGGCAGCATTAAGCAAGGTACAAAATTACAATGTAAGTTTATGAACGCTTTGTGGTTACAATATTGTTACAATGTAGAATTTATGAACACACTCCGGCTGATCGCTGCTGCTGCTGAATGTGTTTCATGCTTTAATTGCCTCGTTGACAAAATTTCTGCTTGCGGTTTCAGAAGTACATTTTATATTATACCATTGACAGACTACGAAAAAATGTCAATCGAAATATTTACTAATAATCGCGTTTAATTGCAAGGAGTATAATCACAGGAAAAAACATAGCGGTCCTTGCTAGGAGGATCACTAAGAGAATTGGTAGAAGGAACAAGCGGGAGTGGTGGAAGGTCCAAGTTTTGAAAGTACAACAATACAGCAATGAATAAAATTCGCGTAATTCCTTCAAAGAATTAGAGGATTGCACCATATTTTCTGGCCTAAGTCTGCCATTCGGGAGCGGGATGGAAACCTCCATGTTAATATCGATGCGGCAGTCGACACAGTGAATGAACATTTTTCCGTCTTAGGCTGTGTTTTAAACGAATAAAAATCCGCATAAAAAGTTAAAAAGTTAAATTTTTGACATTTTCACCACAAAAAATTTCACTGGTCACGGAACAGTTAAAAATTTGTAGCTTGCATTTTGCTTTTCTCTACGCAAAAAAAAAAACTAAAAAACGCAAACGTCACATTTTTAACCAGTTTCATTTGAAACACTAAAACAATTAAAAAGTTAGGAATATTTAATATTTTTTACCACAGTTAAAAATTTAACTTTTTACCCGATTGAAACACAGCCTTACTTAATGTTTAACACGTGTTACAGACTATAGATTCACATACAACATATATTATTAAATCGTAGAGTTGAAAGTTTCATATGTGTCATGCTATATAGCATATGAGGTTTCATAGCTTTCCTCTAAACAAAAAAAGCGATTCATAAACTACGATACGATTAGGATACGTAAACGATATATATTCTTTTAAATAACACACGTAATAGACATTTACTTTTCTAGTACTATATCTACACCCTCCTTCTTGCCATTTCAATTTAAGTTTTATCTAAAACAAAGGCGGATGGAAATATTTATGTAAAAAGAAAATTTAATAAAAAATATTTTGTGTTGTGAGGATCGCAAAAGTACATATGTTATGTACCTACATATTAATGACAAGTTTATTATACAATATATCAATACAAATATTTTATATATTTTAGGATGTGTGTCCGTGATAAAATCCTTGAGCAGAAAACAATAAACAAGCAAATTTATATAAAATAGAAAAATTTTATCATATTATAAAAGATATAAAAGACGCTTTATATTTTTGCTAATAACCATCGCAATCGATACGAAAAATACGATTTGTAAACATATCGCGGCATAATTAGGTCTGTTTCTGATACGAAAAATAAGCATCGCAAACGTATCGTAAAAATCGGTATATTCTACTGATGGGCTAAATTGAACTTTTTTGTTAAAAATTATATGAGAAAATTAACAAAACAGAACAATTATCATGGGACGTTGGATTCGTAAACGTATCGATTACGTATCGCAAAAACGATTCGTAATCGATATTTTGTATGAACAACAAACATCACTTTACGTATCGTAAACGAATCGCTTTGTTTAGCGGGTTACTAAAAAAATAGAACTACTGTGCATTCTTATTGGAAATTTTATTTTCATGTAAACAATTAAATATCGACCGCTATATGTAAACACTTTCGTTGTACATTTTATTAAAATATTCATAAATAACTGAAACAAACCCTTTCAAATATAAGAAAAAATAACAG
This sequence comes from Tipula vernalis, assembly GCA_958295665.1. Lineage (NCBI taxonomy): Eukaryota > Metazoa > Arthropoda > Insecta > Diptera > Tipulidae > Tipula > Tipula vernalis. The sequence continues at coordinate 290,632,194 of OY282559.1, read as the reverse complement.
TAATGACAAGTTTATCTAATATTTTTTAATTTAAAAAATTATTATTCAAAATTTTATTGAAAATTTTGAAAAATTTTCTTTTCCTGTTCAGTGCATCGAAATAAGACTGTCAAAATCGAGTACCTTCACTAATTTTTGTCAACTTGTGTCGATAAAACAAATATCGGCAATTGATTTGACGAAAAAATTAATTTAGTGTACATACATATTAAATAATTAAAAAATGAAATTAATTTCACATGTAGTTATATTATTAGTGGCAATAATATGTTGCCTTATTTATGCAAATGCACAGTCTCGTACAAAATCTGTGAGTATTTTTAATCATTGGTACACGAAAGATGATCTTTTGGCCACGTCATGTTTTGTTTTTGTTTTTTCGTTTTTTTAGGGACCAACGCTATCCGAAAAAGTTCAACAACTTCTCGATATGAATATTAAGAAAAGTGTCTTAAAATTTAATGGTCACAAATTTCGGGAGTATGTTAAAACATCGCCTCGTAATTATTCAATGATAGTTATGTTTACGGCACTACAACCGGCACGTCAATGTGTTATCTGCCGACATGCTCACGATGAATTTACAATAGCGGCCAACTCTTATCGATATTCGCAAACATATTCGAATAAAATGTTCTTCGTAATGGTTGATTTTGATGATGGCTCCGATGTATTCCAAATGTTGAGATTAAATACAGCACCGGTATTTATGCATTTCCCGGCTAAGGGTAAACCAAAGGGTAGCGATACAATGGATATTCAACGGGTTGGATTTTCGGCTGAAGCAATTGGTAAATGGATCCAAGAGAGAACTGATATTCAAATTCGTGTATTCCGTCCACCAAATTATTCGGGTACTGTTGCTGTTTTGATGTTAGCATGTCTTGTTGGTGCCTTCTTGTATCTACGCCGCAATAATTTAGATTTCTTATATAATAAGCAATTATGGGCAATGCTCGCGATTGTATTTTGTTTTGCGATGGTCTCCGGACAAATGTGGAACCATATCAGAAGCCCTCCGTTCCTTCATAGAAGCCAAAACGGTGGTATTTCGTATATTCATGGATCGTCTCAAGGACAATTGGTCATTGAAACATATATTGTTATGTTCTTAAGTAAGTTAGATTTGAATCTTATTTAAATCTATGCAAATAATTTACTTGCTCATTATATTCTAGATGCAATGATTGTTCTTGGAATGATACTCTTAACAGAATCAGGTTCACAAACCGATATGCGGAAAGGGCGAATTATGGCGATTGTTGGATTAGTTCTGGTCGCTGTATTTTTCTCTCTAATACTGTCGGTCTTTAGATCAAAAGCACAAGGATATCCTTACAGTTTCTTGTTTAAATAGTTAATGCAATGTTTATCTAATAAATTATAATTTCAATTCGAATTAAAATTTAACAACCACCTTCAAACCAATTGGAATTGTTTTATTTATTTCTCTAACGATTAATAGGTGGCACTAGTTGAGATACACATTTAAATGAAGAGTTGCGGCCATCTCGTTTTTCTTTCGGTTTGACATTACTTTGCAAAGTGTTTTACATCCATCACGTTTGAGTTTTATATTTTTAATTCTAATTTACTGTAAAATTCTAAAATATAAATCAAAATGCAAGCCATTCGCCCAGTATTACGTGGATTAATTTCAAAAAATGGTAAATATTTGTGTTTAATTAATTTGAAATTTTGAGTATAAATTCTTGTATTACATAATCGATTTTTTCTCTTTACATTTTCACAGTAGGAACCATTGCACCAATTTCACGGGCATACCATGATCCAAATTTCCGTGAACAAACCATGAATGATTTACCAGTACCCCAAGGTGATTGGCAAGAAGCTCATGATGCTAAACAACGTAAAAACAATGTAACTTTAATTCTTGGAGTTGTCGTCCTACTATCAACACTCTCCATTGTTAAGACGACTGGGGCTATCCAACTAAATTACTCGCCACCAAAGTCATATGAATAAATATGTCCCACAATTGATTTAACTATATGTAGAATATTTAAACATCAATTTGAATTACGCAAAAAGTGAAAAAATAAATGTAAATTTAATTTAAAACTATCTTCATTGTATTTTATAATCTTTTATTTGCAAAAGATGGCCGTTGCAGATTAAGGAATTCTTTAGTTAAAACCCGATTGAAAGTGAAATCCCGAATATCAATATCGACCTTATGATTGTATCACTTTTCTGAAAAACTTTTAATTTTGAGATTGCTTTCATTCGTCTGCTTGTAATATTTTCAGATCCAAGCCCTGCTGATAAATTTGTGTTATCTGTATCTTTTCCATAATAGAGTCTACAGTTCATTTGATTCTGAATGACCTGTCATATTGACAGCTCACATATAAATAAAACAATAAAAATTGGGGTTTGTCGAGCATAGTGAAATAAAACTCGTTAAAAAAGGAAAGTTTATATAACAATTCTACGCTAACTACATAATATAATATTGCACTAGCTCATAAAAGTGTCCATTATAGTAATATAAACTATTAAAAAGTGGGTGTTTCTCAAAATGGCTGGAATTCGAAATTCATTGCAGAAAGAATTTTTCGATCCAATCGATGAGCGCATTCTTTCTGTGTGCAATGTCAGTAAATTAATGAAGAAACGCAGCACATCCTACTTATGTATTGTGGCCGCTTCTAAACCTAAATTAAGCATAAGTATAACACAAATTAAACAAACCGATAAAAGTGCCTACAAGAAAAAGAGGACATGGAATTTGGAGGAGCTCAGAATTTTGGACGGAAAAAGTGAATCGACTGAGACTCATGAATTTGATATGCTACTCGAAAAACAATACAAATGGTTTGCACCAAATTTACATGAGCGTCAAAATTTTATTTGTGTATTATGGCGACATATCATTAAGCATTATACAGTGGGCGATAAGCCAATATTCAAAAATATTCCAAAAACCTGGCTGCTCGATTCACTTAGTCCAGAGCGTACACAACCAAATAAATTTCAAGCGGAAGGTGTCGATGAGCTTAACGAATCAAATGAATTCGACGGATATGAAGATTTCCATACGCTTACAGAAAAAGAGGAATCAGATTTGGCCCGGCTCATTTCAGAATGTAATTTCGCCGTCAGTAATGCTGAACTATTTATGGAACAACTAGGCAAAAATTTATCTGATTTGGATGGCGCTAATGTTCAAAGTGTACTGGCGTCAGAGAAACAGGTGGATGTCCTCATGGAACACATTGAAACTGCTATAGAAGAAGCCGAACGGATTGAACTGCGCCTTGATTCTTACGACGAAATTTTATGTCACATCCGGGATACAATGGAAAAAATGGGAGAAAAGAATGCAATGATTGAAGTGGCCAATAGCAATAACATCAAATTACTGACTGAATTGGAAAAGGTCGTTACACAGCTGGATCTGCCCTCGGTCTATCAGGTAGCACTCACCGATACAGATTTAACATCGGCTAATGGGCTAGAAGCGGCAATTTCAGCTGGCAAAGCTTTACAAAATGCAATGAATAGTGATATAGATCCAGCACTACTCCGATTAACTGCGGTTCAAGATCAGCGTAAACGATTCGAAAAATGGAAAGCAAAATTCTCGCTAACTGTTAGTCGACACCTTAACAATTTGTTCATTCATTTGGGAAATGATTTAGGAGACCAGAGCCCGCATAATACGAACGAAATTACATTGCCAAAACATAATGTGGTTCACAAGGAGTTGTCTGCGTACGCCGAACTCATGCATTGGACAAAGTCGATGGACCGAAAAACGTATGATGGCTTAGCAAGAGTCTACACGGCATCGCTGAGTAAAGTGTACGAACGTGAGTTACGCGTGTTTTTCGAACAAGCTCGTTCTCTCTTGCTAGGCAATCGAGATGAAATGAACACATCGGTGTCTGGAAAACTCAAACAGCAGTCGTCCAAACATGTTACACAACCATACGGTATATTGGGAATAAATCGTGAACTTTGGTCAAATGGCATCGATGTAAATGAGCGGCAAAGATATGATTCAATTCTTGAAAGAGTTTTAGCCGAATTACAACCACTAGCGTTGAGTGAGCAAATATTTTGTATTCAATTTTTTCAACTGGATGTGTTGAGTCCGACCACTAAGAATACCCAAACAACACTGGACGGATTGAGTAGCGAACAAACAGCAAAAGACGAAAAAGATAGCAGTTTTAGCGTAATTGGAGCCCAAAAGAAAATTACCGATCGACAGATAAACGAAGAGGTGCGCCGAATGATGAGTGAACTGTTTGGTATCCTTGAACCAGAACTGGTGAATTTCATTTGCAGCTTAGAGAGATTAGATAATTTGTAAGTAATTCCTCAGCTTCATTTATCAACCAATATTAAATCTTCACCTAATTTCAGTTATTCCATGTATGTATTAGTCAGATTGACACAACACGTGATGTCGGCGGAAGATGCCCATTCATTCCTTAGTATGAGTTTTGCCTCGGCACTCATCAAAATTAAACGTAATTTCGATAAATTCATGGAAATGCAGCTACAATCGATCCGGGAGGCAAAATTGCCGAAACGATCAAAATGTGGTCTGTTGCCATATGTCGATAATTTTGAAGAGTTTGCGAGCACGGCTGAGAATATATTTAAGAAATCTTCGAGACGGACCGATTTAGATAAATGGTATGTTAAACTGGTTGAAACAATATTTGAATATATACCGCAAAATGCAAATGATCATGCAAAGACCCCACAACAGGTGGTGAAAATGGAAAATTTCCACCATATGCATTCACAATTAGCTCGGCTAAAATTACCGTGTCTTGATAATTTGAAGAAAGAGGCGAAAATCAAATACAACGAAGCGTTACGAGCCTACGTAATCAAATATTTTGGACGCCCGTTGGACAAATTGAATGTAAGTTGTTTGACGAGAAAATTTTTCAGTTTCTAAAATTTCGGTCTTTTCAGCTTTTCTTTGAGGGTGTTCAACAAAAAGTATCACAGGGTGTTAAAGAAACGGAAATAAGCTATCAAATGGCTTATTCAAAACAAGAATTGCGCAAAGTAATCTCTCAGTATCCAGCCCGCGAAGTTAAGAAAGGTTTAGAGCACCTCTATAAAAAGGTCGAGAAACATTTGTGCGAAGAAGAAAATTTATTGCAAGTCGTCTGGCGAGCCATGCAAGAAGAATTTATTGCCCAGTATAATTTTCTAGAAGAACGAATTCAACGCTGTTATGCCGGTGCAATGATAACACTCGATTTCACTATAGAGGATATACTAAAATTTTTCTCCGAAATCGCGATATCACATTAAAAATCTCCCTTAATAGCACTTAACACAATTATTTATTTTTGTAATCAATAAATCATTCAAGCTTTATCATTTATTATCTATGCTTCGAGGCGAGCATCCTGATGGAAGCAGTGTTCTATATTAGTGATGTGCTAAATCGATCTTTAGCCCATCACTATTCTATATACATATGTTAAACAAAAAATATGAACAAATATATTAATTATTAAAAAACAAATTTCTCTCTACCTTTAGTTTCGACTTGGTCTTAGAAAAAAACTAAAATCTTTACATTTCGTCACATTTGTATCGAAATTAAATATTCGAACGTTATTACCCGTCGCTATAAATAATTGGGTAGCATCACATGCAATACTGTAGGCCGGTGTTCCGGTCAACGATGGAAATTTTCCATGCAATGACGGGAAGTACACTTGTAACGCCCGATCTTTAACACGAATATCATATAGATTTACGCGACAATGATATTTCATTCCAGTGAGCACGCCGTATAAACCATCATAAGCTAGGGAATATGCAGACGAATCAAATTGATCGCTCCATATGATCTCATCACAATTGGTTCGCACATCAAAAAGACGTGTAGTTGTATCGAAATTAGCTGTTAGTATACAGTTTTCGTCTTTCCAGAGAGTTTGGTAAACAGCCGACGTCTCGGATCCCAGAAAGGACATCAATTTACTAAAAAATAGAATTCCGCGTTGTAATTTTGGATTGGTTTTTTAATTTGTCCACCCACCTTTCCAAATCCAGCAATCTTAAAGCTTTCTTATTACTATCCCTAAATTTTCCTCCCACCAATCGTTGCCCGCTTTGATCCAGCCTTACATGATAAAATGTCTCATGATCAAAGGAATAGTTTGGATTCAGCATCACCAGTGTATCATCGAATTCACTTTCCTCATCCCATATTTTGGTCCCTGATTTAGATGTCGTCACGTAAGTACGATTATGAAAATCTATCGAATAGATTTCATCTTCATCAGCCCGCTGGAGATTGGTATTGTGTCGATTAGCAAAAACTACTTCACCAGAAGCACATCCATAAAATATCTTGTCCGATTTCTTAACAAAACATGTTATCTCTGAATCTTTAAAGTCCCCAAGTACATTATACGGTTTTGTATTAATGTAGTGATTTAGTTTACGTTTATAAAATTTTACTTGTCCACCATTTGCCACATACAGATTCTCCTTATCCAAATGCAGTATGGAAGGGGACCATCTCCGTTTATTAAAATAATTTGATTCTTCGTAAATACCTAGACACCAATTAGCACATATTTTTAAACGTTTTGAGTTGGTTAGTTGATGCAGTGTCCTAAAAGAAAACAACATTTATTAATCCTTAAGAATTAAAATTCAAGCTTGTTTACCTTTTAATGTGTTCCTCATTGCCGCGGTGCCCCGTTAATATCAAATCTAAACTTTGCTTATAAAATATCCTATCCTCAATTATTTTTTCAAATTTTCTGCTTACACTACATAATGCTAATAATTCGGCATTTGCACAGTAATCAAATATAATTAATAAAACATCTTCGTTTAAATTTTCTAGATTTAACATCTTAAGTATAAGATTTTCATAGTTCTGTTTACGTTTTTTGTGGTTATCAATCACAAAAATACGAAAATATTCCAACTAAACGTCAAATCTGACAAAATTATGTACATATAAACAAATAACATGTGCAAATTGTGATATTCGTTAAAAATTATATTCCCGAATTAAATTTGTAATAAATATGGCCGGACGGGGTCGTGGCGGTAAGAGTGGCTCGCTAACACAAGAACAATTACAAGCGCTTGGATGTGTAGGAAAAGATATGCCCAGTGTTACTTTGGCGCCGCCACCATTATTTCCACCTTTGCTAGCGAAACCAGTACCACTCGAAACCAGTAACGATCGGGAGTATAAAATACTGTGGAAGGAAGATTTTTATACATATTTAAAAGATTCTCCTTACTACTTAAATCGTAAAAATACCAAGAATGAAAATCCTCGTTATTCAGAAACAATAGCTGTAAGTTTTAAGTGTCCCAATGAAACGCTTGATTAACAACAATAATCGTTTATAATTTCCAGAACGCATTAGAAAATGAAACAAAACGTAAACAAAAGCCAGATTTTAATTGGGACTACATGCCGAAAGAATTATATCCTAATTTTAAACGGAAAAGGGATAGAGTGGCTTCGGTTGATAAGAAAGCTGATAATGTAAATGTGCAAGAAAAATTAAAAGCACTAGAGGAGAAGGAGAAATTTGATCGGGATGATGACGCGCCAAAGGATGCTGTTAAACGTAAAACATCAAAGGATGGAGGTGATGAGGAGGAAAAAGAGGAAGATGAAGAGGAATTGGAGGAAGATGAAGAAATGGACGATGATAACGACTACGGCAATAATTATTTCGATAATGGTGAATCATTCAACGATGAGGATGATAATCTGGACGATGGGCCGACTTATTAAATTACTCAAAATAAAAATGAATTGTTAACTATAAAAATGTGTGTTTTAAATTTGTTTTACCACAAACTACAGGTTTAAAAAGAACGATAAATTGGGACAGTTTATTGATGCCGAAAACATTGCTCAAAGGTTTAAAATTTATGTATATATAGAAGGCAGTGATGTAACTTTCATAAATTTCGCAGCATCATAAAATATTGTGTAAACGAAAGAATTTTGAAAGTGTGAAAGTGAATTGAACGATGGTCCTAATTGAAACTTTAGTTTCCTAATGAAAAAATGTTCATGAGAAATCTACAGACAATTAAAAAAATAATCCCAACAAGATTTAACAAAATAATCGGATTTTATTTTTGCGAATCGTCAAATAATAGAACATCGATTTCCAGACAACCGGAAAGCTACCTGCACAAATTAATTTGTGTCCCTGTATCTCAAATGATGCTTACAAGTTTAACAAGTGGTCGACTTTTACAACCAGGTAATGACAAGTAGGTTTTTAATTACAATTTGTTCGAGATTTATTTAAAAACGAATGTTGTAATTCTAAATAGTGCCTCATTTCAGACTGTGGCTTGTGGAAATTAGTTAAGGCTGTATTCTATTTTCTATTCAGATAGATTCATTACCTCTGCTTCTCATGTAGGTACCATAAAAAATGGCATTCCGTTCCGTCTGGTCACTTGATTTTAACATACCCAAAAAGCAAAAAAAAAACATTTTCTCCTCTCCCATAAAAAAAGTTGAGTCACATGATTTCAAAAATGGCCACAGTACTGAAAAGTCATCATAATAAAATCACGTCGGCATATTCATTTGTTTTCAATTAATGTTTTAAATAAATTATTAATGTTATTCTTATAAATTATTGATACAAAAAGTGATTTATATGAAACTTTATAAATGTTTAACATTATATTAAGTTATTTTATATGTTTTAATATAACAAAATGATTAGAGTGAATTTTATATAAACGAAAATAAGAAATCCAATTGTGTTATGTGTAAACAAAACAAGTTTTTTTCATTACTTGTATAAAATTAGAATTTTAATTTTTACGCTGCAAAGCATAGTTAATCATTTTGATTAAAATCCAAAATATTTTAATTGTTGCTTTTTATTTATTATATGTGTTAAGTTTGTATTTTAATTTAATATTTTAAAAAATAAGATTTATCTCGTGTCAACATGGATTTTGACGAGTCAAAACGCAAAGGTAAGTGCAGACGAGATTTTTTTTTTGGTTAACCAGACGCTTGATTTCATTGGATTAGGCCGATTCCAATTTATTTTTTATTGACATTTTAATCAATTTAATAAAAGGCATATTTTCTGTGTCATGTATATTTATAAAAAAGTTTAACATTAATTGAAAATGATGTTGTACCATGATGGTGTAAACCCAACTGTCAAAAATTAGTTTTCATTGTCGCCGTTGTATTATTTCGATAATGATCTTGAATCCCAAGAAAAATATGTTTAAATATGTAAATATAAATAATATGAAAGAAAAGTAGCATAATGTTTCTTTCAGTTTTCTATTTATAGTATAATTAAAATTTATCTTTACAAACTCTTGCCAAATACACGATTCTTATATGTATCTTATTTGAAAATTTTGTTATATTGTAGATGTCTCTATCGAAAACTAAAAGGAAAATTTAAATCCCTTTTTACAGCCTGGCTGATTCGTGCGTAGTTACAAGAAAATTTTTACAAACATAACAAAACCAATTTAGAGCCGCTAATCGCTTCTGGCGCCTGCAGACGTTGCGGAAATACAATTAATATTTTAATTCCTTATTTTTAATTTTTTCCTTTTCTTTTGAGTAATCTTCTGATGAAACGTTGATGTACCTACAGTATTTTGTTGTTAAATTCATTAATTTTTTTATATTACAAACATTCACAATGCAAAAACTTTTTACATTTTTAACTAATTTGGCATTACGACACCAGCTTATTTGCGTGAGTTCGACTGTTACCACGTAGTTGACAGCTCCTTCAACCTATTGTTGTGCAGCACGGATTTGAAATAAATGGCGCGTCTGACATTGAACTCTTTCCACTTGTAATCCTCCTCCTTTCTTGAATTGTTTATACCACCTCGTTCTACGGATGGCTTGATCAGATCCAACTTCGTCTTTATCTCATGTGATGTCATCAGTTTGTATGGCGACTTCATTCCTAGTGCATACGAAGGCGTGTATCGGTAGCACATCTGGAATTTCCGTAAAATACTATCAACATTCTCTTCCTCCTTCAACTTCTCGAGGCCTGTATTTAACAGATCGATGAAACGCTCGGCCCGGCCGTTCCACGAGTGATTATTTCCTGCAAGTTTTCAATGATTTTTTCCGCTGTTATACTATTAATCTTAAAAACTTCTGGCCAATTGCTAAGTGCATTCACGATAGCTAAGTAGTAGAACCCATTGACGGGCCTGTCATGATCGATGTGAATGGGGCTCAACGGGGTCTTCGGCATTGGCCACGCTTGTAGCGTGCATTTTCTGAATGCCTTCGAATTGGTTTCACAAATGCCGCATCTTCTGACGTGGGTTTTCATGTCACTGTCAATTCCGGGCCAGTAGACCTTGCTTCGCGCTAACAGCTTCATACGTGATGTTCCTCCATGGTCCGAATGCAGTTCTTCAACAATAGCCCCACGCAGTTTAAATGGCATTACAATCCGTTTACCATTAAAACACGCTCTTCGACCAACGAAAGCGACGTACGGAGCGGAAAATAGTCCGCTGCTCCTTCGCTCCTGATTCGGCTTATTTTTTCTGGCCAACCTTATTTAATGATATCAGCGGCTTTTCTCAGGATACGACACATTACAGTTTCAGCCTGGATTGTTGCGAACTTGACAGGCAGTGATTTCACTGGTCCGATTGCAAAGCAGTCTACATGGGCGTCAATGTGAATTGTTGATATGACGACATCTTCCGATTCTGCCTTCGGTTGCATGTTAATGAGTCTTGAAATCCATAGATCATTTTCCCCTAAAATGACTTATTAATGGATTCTTATATATTCGGTAATACTCTTTCAGATTTTTTAATCCAAATTGTCCTATCCCTTTTAGATTTTGAAATAATTAATATTTGTTTTGTTCTTTAGACCTATTAGGTTTTGTTTATCATTATTTTAATTCCTATTTGCCCAGTTGTCCTTGTTGCCCAGTTGATTTTTTATTTTGTATTTTTATTTTGATTCTGTCCTTTGGTACATGTTTCTCAGTATCGAGTTCAAAACATGGCGGCGCTAACTCGTTTCCAAGAACAGAGCTAAAGCATTGTCCCATGCACAAATGGTTAACCGACATTTGAAACCGTCAAATCTAATTTTTGAAAAAACCTAAACTTAATAACATTAGAATTATTAATGTGTTTAATTAAGTTTTCATTGTTACAAATACATTTTGATAAGCTTATTGCTCTCTTAAAGTTATCTGAAATTTTTGTTAAAAATAATTTCTTTTACGAGAGTTAGACTAATTTTCCTAGAAAAAGCAAAACTTTTAACTACAGTGAGACACGAAAGTCTACATACATCACTAAAATTGGCGAAATCGTGATAATTAAAACGAATTTATCCTAAAAATCCTAAAAATTAATAAAATTTATATCATAAAAGTCTACATACAGTGAATAAAATCAAAAGATCAATGTACAGACACACTTAAGAACTAACATTAATATGTAGTTGGGCCACCATCTTAGGAGCTCAGCAGCCGCTGGTAAAATTTCACCCCATGCTCTCGAAAAGGCACTTTTCAATGAATCCTTATCGGTAATCCTATATTTTAGGACCTTTCGTTCCAGTTCATATTCAGTTCAGATATGCTCTACTAAATTTAGATCTGATGACTGGGGAGGCGGATGAGATTGTTTCGGTACATTGTATAGAAACCATTGTCTTATCGCCGTAAGTTTTGGATCATTATCTTGATATAAGATCCATTGATTACCTAATCCTAAGCATTCGGTGGACGGTTGTAAATTGCTACGCAATATGTTCAAATACTGTCGGTGATCCATATTACCTTCTATGAATACCAATAGTCCGACACCAGATGCAGCCATAGATCACCAAACCATTACGCTGCCAACCGTCGTATTTAATTGTGAGATGGACATTTTTTGGAGCCATCTCTTGGTTAGGTTTTCGCCAAATTTTTCCCCTTCCATCGGATCCGAATAAATTGTATTTACTTTCGTATCCAGTAGCGTTCCAAATCTCAAAGATTTTTGTGATGCAACTTTATCGAATTTTTTGCTTTGTTTTGAAACCCGTAAAATTAGTTTTATTTTTTTTATTGAAGTATAATTTTTTTTGATTAAATACATTATTTAATTTTCACGTTGTTGTGAATCGGTTAAAAAATAGCCTTATTTGGCCATATTCCCGAACTTCATCACAAACAGTTGAGAAATAGCCCAGTTCCATCCTAAATCACCTTATTTCAGAACTTTATAAAAACATAATTTTGGAATCCATCACTTTCAATTGCTGTCACTCATGTCCTAAATTGAATTTTTGTAAAGAACAACAAATGCCGTTATGTCCAATGAAAAGCGTATTTGTTTGAGGACTTATGCCATATCCGGTCATGTTCACGAAAGTGTTAATTAGCCATATTCTAGAACTTTATCTACAATCATTTTAGAATCTCATTTTCATCGCACATCGAAGTTGCATACATGAGAATATCTCTGGCGAAAAAATATGCACCAGGTGTTAAAAAAGTCATGTTGGCTCTCCAGTTTCCATCTTCGAAAAAGTTCGGTCCAATGACTCCTCCTGACCAAACAGTTCACCACACTTGTCACATCTTCGGAACTTAAAAGTGAATCATGAATAATTTGTAGATTTTCGTTTGGCCAGAACCGACTTTTCTTAAAAAGCAGGTCCTTAACAAGCTTTCAACAACTAAAACAGGTTGTTTTATCTTTTATCGAATATCGTTCCATGATCAATTTGCCACATACACACTTCACGAATATCAAATAAAAACTGTCAAAACTAACCTATATGAAAATGCCAGCCTGTCAAGGTATACTACCCTTTCCTTAGAACACCCTGTAAATAAAATAATCGATTGTATTGCTAACAGATTATCAACAATATAAACGAGTATTTATTGATGTTACCTCTAATATTTTTTTAGACATACAATCGTTTTCTCATTTATTTATTTGTCGAAAGAAGCACTCGGTCAATCATCAAACGGATAAGTGTAAAAACTTAACACTTGTTGAATCTATTGCGTTGTGGTAAAGCATTATAGACTAATGTTCTATATATCTATCATGTTACACTGTCGTGATTATGAGGTTTAAATCACGTGATCATTTACAAGCGATTTAACTTCAAGCAGGATCTATTTTTAGTCATAATGTAGTTTATTGTTTTTTATGGGTTTTTTGTTTATAGTTAAAATTAAAACGCTTAAAAATGTAGTGTAAGGCGGCGGCTACCTTGGATAAGAATTATGAAATCGTCGTAGTATACGAAATCATCAGAAGTAAACAAATATTTGCAAGTTTATAAGTTTGGCCACAGCGCTTGCGCCTATTTCGTACAAATTCTCATGAATTCCATTGGTGTTTGAATGCGAACAAAATATTTAGTTTTTTCATCAGCGCTTCGTATGAATTATCTATAGTACAAATTAAATATAGCACACCCATTGTGGACCAAAAATGTTAATATGTAACAGAAAATTAAATAAAAAATTATGGAGGAACATTTTTCCCGTGGTGAATGAATCTCGAGATATTATAATTTATAATTTAAAGATTTAGAAAATACATAAGGTTTCAAAGAAAGAAATATGACAATAAAAACAAAACAAAAAACAAATACCTGTTCCGCAACGTTAAATGATTTGACCAGTCTATTAATAGGCTAGTTCCCCTTGTAATTTGTGAAATGGTATTCGAGTTCCAAAAATCGATGAAATGGAGCATCTTACTTGGAACATAAATTGAGATTCTTTCAATGATGTACGGCGAATCAATAAGGCCAAGAACAACGTTTCCTATAAAGGCAGAATCCAAAAGAATTCTTCTATTTAAAGGGTACAGATTTTGTGGTCTTGGCATCTTCTCTTTTATGAAGGTAGGCGTTTTACATTTTCACGATAAGGAATATCATAGTTGTATTCGCATTTGGTTTTCTTTAATAGAAACAAGAGGGTTTTTTTTTAATACTTTCAATACTGAGCGTTTTGTATTTGTTCAATGTAACACGCTTCAATTCAGCACTATTGATTTTGTATTCTTTTTTATATTCAAATGTAATGAGTTGCGTTTACAACATTCATTAAGACCATTAATGTCTTCTTGTAATCAGTATCGCAGCTTTCTGTGATGGTATGGAACATTTTAATATGAGGACGCTAGAATTTTTTATAACCTATGTAACTCGGTCAATGAAAACAAGAAATATGCATGATCCTTGAGGAACATCCCAGGTAACTCTGATAACTTTGGATTTTTTATTTTCAATTAACACGTCATATTGAGTGCTTTGATAAACACGAGCTGAATCATTTTTACAAATTTGAAAGAAAATCCAAATGCTTGAAGACTCTCAAGAGCCTTACGATGACAAATAGAATTAAATTCTTTACTGAAGTCTGTGTAAACTACATCCATCTGGTAGTGCTTTTCTATTCTGTTGATCATTTTATTCGTAAATTCCACTAAATTTATGGATGTTGATCTGCCTGGAATGAATCCATATTGTTTGACAGATATAAAGTGACAATATAACTTTGAAGGTGTTGCACAAAATCAGCTCAAATAATTTTGGTATGGATGATGTCGTTGAAATCCCCTCCGGAAGCAAGCCGTATACTAGCGACAAATTGAAGAGATTCTGCAACGGAGATACCAAAATATTTGCATGTTTCTTTAAAATAGTTAATGGTTATCTGATCCACAACCGTTGCCAGCCTGTCAGTGGTATAATAATTTTATCAGTAATAGGAGGAAATATCGATATGTGCTCGTCAGCTATTCAGATTGAATAAAATATGGATATTTACCGGGAACCCCTAAATTTCTCGTTCAGATCTAAAGAATCTCCAAAATTGTTTCGAGTTTTAATTTTATCTTCGACACGAAGATAAGTTTATCCGATTCGAGTCCACTTTTTATCATTTTAGCATAAGCTTTCTATTTGCGGTTTTTTAAATTTATGAATCTATCGTTAAACCACGGAGATGGCTATCCGCCTCTGATGTAATGTTATATGGAAGAACGCCTTTCACTTCGTGGTCGGATTTCCAGATGACATTTAGCAGATTTAAGTCACCAGTTATCAATAAATACTAAATCCGAAGAATTTGTTTTATTTATAAGTTCACTAATGGCATCATTTTATTTCGAATAAACGTCACTTTCGGAATGGGTTGATGTCTATGCTGTATATGTAGATGTACATTGACTTCTTTTGTTGAAGTTAATCTTCACGCAGACCTGTTACAGTACAAACTGTCCTAGATTAACCGTCGAACTGCAGAGTGAAGAATGTACGACAATAAGAACACCTCCGCCCGATTTTTTTAAGCTAGTTGCAGAAGAGCGATCACATATATAAACGACTTAATGTTGTCCAAAAAATTCTGTACTGGCGATACAAGGGTTAAAAGTAGTTTCGCAAATTACATGTCGTAAGATGAAGAAGCTTTAGATGCATTTTGGTAGTATATTAAACAAGCCCGCTTAACGCTTTCTTGACTGGTTTCTCGCATCTGTTTACCCTTGCTTTGATTGTTGATGATAAATCCACAGCATAAGCAATTGTACGAGATCTGGCCTTCACCATAAGTGAGTGTATTCTATCATTCTCAGTTGGTGCAAAATATTTAAAAGAATGTAGGTGCCTCGATTTAGCAAGTATAGCATGAGGCACGCTATCAAATAGTCAATGATGTTTAGGATTTGTTCTTACCACAATATAATCAGTGAAATTAGTCCTTGCGCTTCATGGATCGTCATGACTTACTAGTTGATGGTACGGTGAG
The DNA here is from genome assembly GCA_958295665.1 of Tipula vernalis. Taxonomy (NCBI): domain Eukaryota; kingdom Metazoa; phylum Arthropoda; class Insecta; order Diptera; family Tipulidae; genus Tipula; species Tipula vernalis. Next base: position 290,616,373 of record OY282559.1, on the reverse strand, counting down.
TTGAGAAACTAGTTGTTTATCCGCCTTGATTAATGTTAGATAATATATGTATATTATCTAAAACGGGTAGCATCGGTAAATTCCAAAATTACCATCGTTTTATACCAGTTAATCTATAACAGCTTCTGGTGTTTTATAGTAATTTTTATTTATTTGTATGGGAGCTTCCATTTTCAATGTCTGGATATTAAAATTGAATAAAAAAGAAACGGAGTGGAATTTCTAGAATATGTTTATTGCCAGAAAAAGCACAATCGCGCATTCGTTTATCCAATTTTTGATGACATTTTGGCAATGAGAGGCTCTAAAGTGGCGATTTCTCGTCTTATATTGTCATTTAGCTCCTGAATCTTTCTTGGTTTATTGGCTTAGACAATTGACTTGGCGTAATTCCACGGCAAAAGTCTAAAGTCTACCTTGGCGGCCAATTAATGACCCCAATTCCTGATATTACGAACTTGGCATGTATTAGAGCGATTGTTTTGCCACTTGTGTGGCATGTATGCCATCTTATTGAATAAATATATCTTGGAGGTCCTTATCAAGAAAAAAAGGCCGCATAATTCGCCAAGTGGAGGTGTGTGAAACCCTAAGTTGTTATGTGCACGATGAGAAATCGAGAGGTTTCGTCAGGCAATATTCTCGTTTGAGCGGGCGCTACAACTTTGCACATGGATTGGTTGATCGAGTAGAGAGCCAGTTGATCCAAATTATTAACGAAACAGAGAATAAAACGTTCGTTGGAACGATTTTGGGGCCCTAAAACTTTCAAGTAACGGGTGATACGTAATAAATATGAGAGCGAATTTTGAACGCGCTGAATAATTTCTAGAAGTTGGTTAATTGTATATATTTCCATGATGAAATGTCAAAGCATACTGAATATTAATTAGTAGAGTTGCCAGATGAAAGAATTACAAAATCCGTACGAACCAACTTCTTAAGAATGCATACGAATTCTTATCCAAAGTAACTACTCTACCTAAGATATAAATTTCGCAGCGATTTTCGGATAAAAATTTTAATAAAATAAAGCCTACAACACATTTAAAACAGGAAGCTGACGCAGAACAGAAATATACATGATCATCGGTAAACACAATATGAACATATTCGTAGAATTCTCATATTCTCGTCGAATTAATCAATATTACATTAAAAAATTGTGGGCGAAAAAAAAAATGAAAATATTCCTTTAGAAAATCATTTTGCTATATTTAACTAAACAATTAATTGACCGGTAAAATGAATCTCGAAGAAAAATTACAGAAATGGAATATTGGACTGAGATTTTATACATTGTCTTTTAGTTGAATTTAATAAAACGCTATTTCAAAAAGCCCATGTGAACACAGCTTCAATGTTAATTTAATGGTTAAAATTAAATTACATAAATTATATTTCCTATCACTTGCAAATACACACTTTCGGTTCCAGTTTTTCCAAATATTTTGAAGCTTCCCAAGCAAGTTTTTGGGCGAAGTTGGACAAGTTTTTCTCACTTCACGGTCTCAGGGTGACTCCACAACAACTCGATCGGGTTAAGGTCCGGATATTGTGGCGGCCATTTATGTTCTTCTGTGTTGTTCGTCTAAAAAGCTTGTACATAATTTGGACATGTACACACATCAAAATTGTACAAGGAACACATGGTTTTTAGGTTGTCATCCCCTTGAATTTGGTTCGATTTTGGTTTTGTTTTTTGTTTCTAGAAGATATGTGTACAAGAAGTGCACAGATTCAGTGGAGGCACTGTTATGGTATGGGCTGGAATTATGACCGGTAAAAGAACTAATCTCGTTTTTCCAGAAGGTAACTTATCGGCAGCCAGTTACATCAATGAGATACTGGAACCTGTCGTGCTTCCATTATCATCACAAGCCGGATCAGAATTCGTCCTAATGAACGACAATACCAGGCCACATATAGAAAGAATCACAACAGACTGGTTGGAAGCGCAGGAAATTTATATATTACCATGGCCAGCACAATCCCCGGACCTAAATCCGATTGAACACGCATGGGATCAACTTCAACGAAGCATACTGCCACATTTAGCATCAATAACAACGCGGGTGCAACTATACAGTCTTCTACAAGATCACTGGAGACAAATTCTACAAGTCAGCCTCGTTACGTTGATTAGCTCCATGCCGAGAAGATGTCAATCTGTCCTAAATGCGAGAGGAGGGAACACCATTTAATAGGAAACAAAAATAACTGTACTAATTTAATGGAATCAAATGAAATAAAAAAAATTCTGAATTGTTCAAAATTCTTAAATTGGTCTTTCTCTACCATTATAACTCTTCTAGAAACAAAAAACAAAACCAAAATCGAACCAAATTCAAGGAGATGACAACCTAAAAACCATGTGTTCCTTTTACACTTTTGATGTGTGTATTTGGGATACTTATTTGCATATTTTTGCAGAACTTATTTATAATGAAATTTGTCCATTTACGAGTATATGACCATTTTATACCATATGTTTTCTGGCCCTGCTTATTTACTTTTCTGAGCAGTGGTTTTCTCAACACCAATGTACCCTCGAAGGCCAGCTTACTTTAATCGATTCTTAACGGAGGTTTTACTAATTGGGTTTGGAAGAATTTTATTTACACTTACAAGTATTTCAATGGCTATAAGAAGTCTATTCCATTTGCTTAATGTTTGAATGTAAATATCATCTCGCTTTGTTTTGAATTTATGTAGCCCTATTCATTGTTTACGCCCCACACCACTAGTGCTACGTAACTGATGAATAGCTTAGGACACTGTGGTTTATGGAATTCCTATTTTATTAGATATTTCTCGGGTTGTGTACCCTTCTTTATGTCATGTAACACGTCATGTTATGTATGTATTGACAGCACGTCCTGCAATTGTTATTTCACGTGTTTTCGGCATTTTTTAATTGACAAATTTTATTAATTTACCATATCTAATACTTATAGTACTACGAATTATACTTAGGGGTTACTTGTGGAAGTAACGGATTCTTATTTGAATTGAATTATTTGAAAATAAGACTCGCGGATGTTAATTCCCCGGGCGATAATTCATTCCACGAATGTAGAATTGTAGTATAACACTTACATATATAGTAATAAAATAACTATCGTATGGGCATGCTGAGGGTGCCTTTGCCTCCCTCGACCTCCTTGGTGCTTTAAGAAAAGCATTTAGGCTGATTTCGGGCTTTCACGGTAATAGCCTTCTCGTGAATTTTTCAAAATCTCTTTTCGGATGGTGATTTACTGGCCAGCCCAATAATTTTTTTTCTCTGTTCTAGAAATATAAAATCGAGGCGATACTATGGTATTTCATTTCTGTCGAGTTAGCTAATCCGTAGTGTCAAATGGGTTTGGGTTGGATTAGCTAATCTTATTTCACTGACAGCCCTTGGTTAATCTATTCTGTAGCTGTAGTTTTAAAATATAATGCTTGAAACCCGATGTTAATTCCAAAAATATTTATTCTCATCTTAGATTAGTTCTAATTTTTTCCAACTTCCGAATGAATGGAATTAATTTTTTTACCTCTCTAGATTCAAATTGTTTACTTTCGTGTGTGGGTGTTTGTATGTCACCTTCGTCTTGTAATTAAAATTTGTGCATGTATTTTGAAATTCGTGGTGCGTGAAATGGTGAGTGGCTTTAATGTCCTTATCAAGGGAAAATATACCGGTTTTATCCATAACCGAAACAAACAGATTCTTTTGATATTTACCCGGTTATTGCCAGTTAAATTGTTTTTTTTACAAAAATTACCTAAATTAAGGCGGAAATCGGTTATAACGAGCGGGGTTTTACGTAAAGATCAAGTTTACCTTCTGCAAAGCTAGTTTCATGGTTGCCACAATTGCTTTGTTCGTAATATTGTTAGCATAAAATTGTTAAAGGCAGTAAAGAGTATACTTAAGCCTTATTTCCTCTTTACATATTTGCTTTAGTTGAAAATCAACGCACAATTAAAGGCCAATTGTAAATAAGGTGTGCTACAATTTAATGAACGATCTGTTTGTTGAGTAACTCAGAAACTAAAAAAAAAAATTTTCAAAATTACGATTTATATCGTTTAGTGGCATCATTACAATTCGTTTTGCTTAGGTATGAACAATTATGTCTGGTAAATGGCCACCTCTAGCATTGATGCAAACTTCGACTCCTTTTTGAGCACTTTTTATGGCGTGGCCTAGTGTTTCCTTCGAAATATTGGCAATTTCTTGTCGAATGATGGCTTTCTGATGGGCAAGAGCCTGTAGACGAATGATTAAAATTGCTTTTCAGATAGATCTACAAAATACAGTCTGGTGACCATATTATGTCGCCAAATGTCGATATTGTCCACGAAACCTTTGGCCCAAAATGGTTAATGTTTGATCGGCTGAGTGATATATGGCACCAACATACCCCTTACATACCAAGTGCGTCCACTCCTTGTGAAAAAAAAAATTGCATAGCATAGTTCTGTAGTGATCAGCATTGACAGTAATAACCCCAAATGTCTTCAAAAATGTACTGTCCAACGATTGGTTTCGAGCAAAATCCACACCAGACAGTTACTTTTTTGTCAAATCGGAGTTTCTCGTGAATAATTCGAGATCGATTCTTCGTAACGTCTGTTTTGCTTATCAACACTATCGTTTAGACAAAAATGCGTTTTCCGACGATATGAGCGTAATTGCTTGTTAATTGAATTTTCAAATCACACTTCAAAATTTGACGCAAATTGGTGCCCAAATTCCAATTGCGATGTACGCGTTCTTGTTGATATTCTCTCGTTTTCAGTCAAATTTTCAGGTACCATTCCAACATTCTTACTTGAACGGATACGTTGTCTGAAACGTCAACCCACAAACTTTTCAGTGTTCTCTCATATGACGTTTACACACAACGATTTTTTGAATTTGGATGCAAACAACCGAAGATTTATTTTCATAAAAAAATTTAAAATCAAATCGGACTGGTAAATATTAAGAAATTCGAAAATGGCGCCATCTGTTAGTCGTTCACATAATTAAGGCCATCCCTGTAGTTGCATTTTTGAGTTTCGACTTTGCTTACCATAGAAGAGGGTTACTTCTCGTTCTTACTGCAGCTGTGCTTTACATTGTTGTTAAGAAAAGTTTTTATTTTTCTAATCGAATTTGAAAACTTCAAATTCGTGTTTAGCATATAAAATTCCATTATCACATTATTTTAACCTTTGACAAATTAAATGAATGAATTAATTAATTCATAACCAATTATTTCAGACAAAAGTCACCCTAACTCGTAAAATTTTTCAGTTAAAATTAGTTGATTTTATAGTATTTCCTTGTACTAAATTTTAATTATATGTAATATTATTGATGAATGATGACGAGCGCTTTGTGCGATTTTACTATATATAACTGCTTTACGCTAATCACTATGCAGTTTTGAATTTAATGTGTTGTCTAATGAACTTTTTATGTTAATAGCGGAGGGTATCCTATTTGGTATTTTATGACGCTCATTTATGCATAAAAAAAGTGCACAAAGTGAACTATCTTGCACTCGAATAGTTTACTGGTGTGTGTGTATAATAATTTGTTTTATGATAATTTATTATTAACGATATTTTGTCATTGCGCCTTGAAAAATTTCTCCACTTTAATTGTTTACATATTTATTATAATATGTCATCATTGTTACGCGCATGACTAAAACTAGTAATGTTTTGTTATCTCTAGACATTACTGTATTTCCCCTACTATTTTTTTTTGTACATTAAATTAATCAGATATGAGCTTCATTCATATACTATATACAACAATAATACGAAATATCGTACGATAATATAATTTTCAATTTTATATTCTACAAATATATTATTGCTTTTAGTCTGAATTAAGCAGTTCATTTAAAAAGTTATAAATTCTTATAAAGTGTAGATCGCGGGTTTTTATTTTATAATTATATAGTCGCTATGTAGTTTTATGTTATAAAATAGTTAATTATAATTTTGAAAAAATTAATAAATAATATAATAAATTAATGAGTTCATAAAGTGAAACTATCAAGCAATAATTATCAATATTTGGTTGGTTTATTTAGTATTAAATGAAAGTGATGAGATAATCGAAGTTATACATAAAGTTACACAAAAATTCCATCTACTTAATATTTAAAAATTATATTAATCAATTTCTAATTTAATCGAATTTAAAAAAATATATGTGTTAACCGATTTTTTATTTTTATTTTAAATTAAGAGTTTTGAATCATATCGTGGTGATTTTAAAATACGCACAATTTTAAATATAAAACTTACCTAATTAAAATAACTAAACTTTTGAACTTTGGTAATAAATTTAAATAAACGTCTTTCGCGTTTGTGTATGTGTGTGTCTTAATTTTTTTTTTTCTATATGAAATTCTGTTGAGTGAAATGTTAATATTCAAGTTTTAAATAGTCGCAGAGTGTTTATTTACGACATTAAATATATATAAAAAATAAATAGCTGATAACCACTTATATAGAAAATTGCTGTTAGACTTAGAACTCAAGGTACATATTTATTTATTTTTCAATGGTACCTGCAATTCATTATGTATATGTTTTTTACATTGTTTGAGATTGGATACTATATAAAACGAGTACATTGTTAGTAAGACGTAATCATTTTGTTGTGGAATTTCAGCGAGCATGGTGTCGGTTTTATTTTATTTGTCTTTAGTTAAAGCTTAAGTAATCAGCTTTTAAGGATATTTGATTATTTGATGTATGTAATAAATGACTTTGTTAAGTTAAAAGTCATTCAAAAAATGTTACATAAAAAAAATTTGTTCGAGTGGTTTACGCGTATCATAATTATATACAAATGTGATATACGCGTATCATAATTATATACAAATGTGATAAAAATTGTTAGACTGATACTAAACTTCGAAGGTGCGTAATGTTTTGTATAATATATAACATTATACGATAAGAAGAATTTAATTAATTTATGCCTCAATTAATTTGATATTGTAAAATAAATTATGCCATTTTTTTTAATTAATTTCATTTAATTTAATACTCTCGATAGAAATTTTTATAGTTTTATAAATATGTAGTTTTGTATGCAAACAAATACATAAATATTTAATATAAATTAAAAATAGGCTTGTTCTGCCCTTTGTATTTCAATAAAATATTAAATCACTATATACCGTCACATGTTTGTCGTATAGTAGTTTGAATTCATAAATCAACCTTAACCTAAACTTTATTATTTACATATGTATGTATTTTAAGGTTAAGGAATTACAATCGATAATTTTATGTATTACTACTCAATTTTATATTCTGATTTGTTGTTTTATGTTTGAGGGAAGTTATGGACAGGCACAGGCACAATTGTAACCCGCTATATAATTTATATATCAAACAGAGCGGCGATTAAATAACAAGTAGGTTTCAACAAATGAATTTTTGATGTTATACGTATCAAATATAACTTTCAGAAAAAATTATTCGCCTAAGTAAAAACATAAAAAAAAATATTTAAATAGATATTTTTACAATAAGCAAAGATCAAGGTTTACAGATATCATAATTTTATAAATTATTAATTAGAAGAGTTCCCACTAATTTTATTATTTTGATTAAGTACGAGTATTTTTTTTTTTAATTTCGAATTTGGGTTTGTACCAATTCTAAAATTCTTTTCTCCAAATTCTAAATTTAAAGTTTAGTGAGTGAATAGTAAACAGCACAGCATATCTTCTTTAAAAGTAAACACGTAAAACGTTTGAAATAATCTCTCATAATACAGCGAAATTTTTGAAACAGTTTAAGATTTAAGAAATTTAATTTTAATAAGCTAAATTCAAGGGATTTCTTTAGTTTTGAAAATGGTACTACTAAACACAATTAGGCTTTATACTTCTCAAATTTTCGGCAAATTATGAAATAAAATTGAAATTTTAACAATAATTTTGAATTTAATCTATTTTTAATTTCAAGTTTCAAAATTTTATCCTTTTCTTACAACCCGACAATAAATTACAAGTAAAGGGCGCATTTTATAGGAAAATTTTTTAGATTATACCTATAACGTGATGAGTGTTTGTGAGGTTCATTATAATGAAGGTTTTCAGAATTTCAGAGAAATAAGAAATGTTAGAGAAATAACACCCTATTTGTTTAAAGCATTTGTTTCACTTTTTCCAGATATTATTGTTCATTTATTGTATCATATTATTTGTAGTAAAATTTTTTGTTAATTTTGGAAAAATATTAAAAATGGTTTTGCTACACAAAATACAATTGGTTTGGGATTTGTTAATTCCCATCATCATCGTGGGATACTTTAGCCCTACAATACATACAATTTTCTCAAATAAATAAAGTTTATAATATATCGTTTGAAAAGCTGACACCATCGAATCACGCCCAGCATTGCAATCAATGGCAATATGAGGCTGATTCATTTTGTTAGACCAAATAATGTCTCTTCGGTTCAACTACAGCAATTAACTTGCATTGAACTATAAAACTTTAAAGATTTCATTATGTTGTATTCCAACAACATAAGCACCCTGATTATCTAAAAAATAAGATAATATGTAAACGGGTCAACTTGCGAAAAGCAAAGTTTACTTTTATGAGTTTGGAATTTTCCGATAATATTTTAGTACTAAGGATGTGTTTCAATCGGGTAAAAAGTTAAATTTTTTAACTGTGGTAAAAAATATTAAATTTTCCTCACTTCTTAATCGTTTTGGTGTTTCAAATGAAACTGGTTAAAAATGTGACGTTTACGTTTTTTATTTTTGTTTTGCGTAGAGAAAAGCAAAATACAAGCTACAAATTTTAAACTGGTCCGTGACCAGTTAAAATTTTTGTGGTGAATAAAATGTCAACAATTTAACTTTTTAACTTTTTATGCGAATTTTTATTCGTTTGAAACACAGCATAAGTCAAATCGAGAAATTTCAAACTTATAAAAGCTACCTTTGCTGTTCACAAGTTTACCCGTTTACATATTATCTTATTTTTAAAGAATCAGGGTGCAGAACTTTTTAGTGGTGAAAAAATTGTATCGAGCCCAGCAAAATGAAGTCGAAGCAAAAAACTTCAGGTTCAAATGAAAAAGAGTGGGGAATATAATTCCTTCTGTGGGGAATATAATTTGTTTTTTGGATGCTATTAATAGTAAACTCATGTACCATAAGAAATGTTTGATTGTTACTACAAGCTCCAACAATTTTTTGGACGTTGATTTTAAATATTTGTTTTAATTTTTTTTTTTTGTATTATTTTTATTTAGTTTTCTTAAATTTTAATTTGTAGTACCGGAAATTTCATCTTCCGCATGGAAGTAAAGTGAAATATTGTAAATTTGTAGTAAAATCACATAATATTTTATAAAATAATTCTCTTAATTTTTAAAATTAGCTATAAATTATAATCTGTCTGTTAGACACTCACGGGTCGGTAAAAATTGACCAACTTATAGACTTAAAGAGGTGTCCAACTTCAAAAGGTTTCATAAGAAAATACATTTGTTAAGTTCCAAATATTTGATAACCAAATAAAAAGACAAAACTAAATTTATTTAAAAAAAATTAGTTATTAAGTATTGTAAAATATTATTGGTGTTTCAAGAAACCATTCTCTATAACGAAATGTTCTCTATCGTGAAATTTTCCTGGCTTCCTTGCGATTTCATCATAGGAAGATATGACTGAAAAAGAATCTGACAACAAAATTTCATTTGTGGATACTCTTTTGATACATGAATCTAATGGACAAATTTCTGTAGATTGGTTTCATAGAGATACGTGGCCTGGAAGGTATTTAAATTTTCACTCTTAGCTCCCGTTTTCTTACAAAATTAACACAATCATAATTCATACCCAAAAAAATTTTTAAATTTTCGGATACAAAGTTCCATTATAAAAATTTGGTTTTATTAAAACACTTTGGCTAAAAATCATTATCCCGATAAATTAATAAATGTTACTATTTGGAAACAAATAAATTTTCATAGAAATGCCGAAGGTATGGTCGAAAATGAAAACCAAAATTATTTGTCGATCGCTTCTATAAAAAATCTTTTTTTGATTATTACGCCATTTATTTATTTACGAAAAACAATATCTGCCAAATGACACCTCTTGCGTTTCCACAAGTGTTCACACTTTTGTTAAAATTGTCAATGATATGTTGTCATAATTGTGGTTCTATCTCACCAATGGCATGAATAATTTCATTGTTAATTCGTTGTTTCGTTGTTAATTGTTTTTATAGACTTAACTTTTCACGTAATCCCAAAGAACATAGTCCAACGGTGTCAAATCACATGATAGTGTTGGCCAATTGACATCATCATTTCTTGAAATAACTCAACTATTAAATTTTTCTTTCAATATTTCAATTGTTTCATTTGCAAAATGAGGTTTAGCGCTATCCTGTTGAAATCACATGTCCTACAGATCAATATTATTCTCCAGCAGAATTTTCAAAGAAATACGGACCAATTACATCATCATAACATAATGCATTATTCGGGGATTTTCCTCACTCCAAACGCGACAATTTTGTTTGTTGACACATCCAACAATTTCAAAATGTTATCAGGATTCATCAGAAAAGATGCATTTTTGAGAAGAAACGTTTTGAATGATCTAATGGCTTAATTTACTGTCTTATTTGAAACATATAGGCCTTCAGAGCTAAATCCTTTCGTAAAATACGCCATGTTGTAGTTTTACTAAGCCCAACTTATTGTGAACGTCAGCTAATAGACATTTCAGGGGGAACATTTCACAAACCAAATCAATATATTCTTGTGAACGACCACCACGACCATATTTTTCTACTATTTTATCTTCCACCGAACTAGTTTGTTGAAACCTTTCAACAATTTGATTAATAGTGCTTTCAGATGGACGATTATGTCAGCAGTAAATATCACGTAATTGTCTATAAACATTTTGGACTGAACGCCCATTTTCATAAAATAATTCAACAATTTGATCACGTGGTTGTATTGGGTACGATGCCATTTTTATAAATGGCGTAAATGACACTTCTTAAATGTGACAAGACCTAGGTAAATTGATAACGCCATCTGTGTTTTATTAAAGATTTAAAAAACTGCGTAATTTGAAAGATCCTTTATATGCTTTATCACCCACTTACAGAAAATGGTCTTAGGACCGTTTGCCTAATTAATTGATTCAAATTAAAGTACAAAAAAAAAAAAAGTTAACAAAAATTTAATGGGGTATTCTTGCACTTTGTTTTTTCGGGATTTTTTTGGGGGGATTTTTATTTTTTATCCTATTTTATTTTCAATGATTTTACATTCGATGAACAAAAAAATCGAGGTTTTTATAAATTGATATATTTTTTGCCTAAATTTAAGTATCGATTTCCTATTGATGCCATCAGGTTTGAATAAACTCTTAAGAGAAATATTTATTTAATAATTGTGAGGTGTAATATAAACCGGGTTATTCTACTTTTACATGTTTTGTGTAAATATAAATTTTAAAAAAACATAATTTTTTTTGCACGCATTCTAATTTTAAAACAATCATACGGTTGGTATAATCGTTGGATTTTATTTAATTTTGCCTTTTTAAAGTGAAAGGGCATTATTGAAGGATAATTTTTCTTGCCGAGTACCCTAAATATACTGCGATTTAATAAATCGGATTTAGTGAATTTTTCGAGTGCAGCCCTAGTCTGTCAACCTCGAGCTAAATCGGATTTGTTAAACCACTGTCTGGGGTATAACTCAGTTTTTGAGAAAAGTGGAATAAACAATTTTTCAATCTTTACCTTCAATCTTTATCTTTACCGTTGTTGGCATGCCAATAAAATTATTTTTTTAAATATTTGCATTTTCCGTCTCAAACTAGTTCCGACCAATAAGTCGGATTCGCGCCCATAATACACCAGATTTCTATGTAAAATTCAATGCAAATTTATATGGGAAGAAGGCGAATAAAATAACAAAAGATGAATTTTATTATCTTGGGATCCGAGACCCAATATCTTAACCCGAGATAATTTTCTTTTTGGCCGTTCTATTCCCAATTATTGTCACAATATCCATCTGTGAACGTACAAACTGACAATTATATGTTGTAGAAAACCCTGTAAACTCAAATATTGTCATGTCAGCTGGCATGCTAAAAATACATTACACGACGATCTGGCATCGTCAACTAAATGGCCAAGTAGGTTTCAGTAAGAAATTTACGTTATTTTTTGTGGCAAACGATTAAACGATTGAAAATGTTGAACATATTTTATCACCTAGTAATTTTCTTCCGAGTTTTTCATTTTTGTCGAAAATACTTAATATTCATTCCAAAGGTACACTGGAGGTTCAAATTGATTTAATTGATATTTAGGCTTTATCAAAGCTCTAAAGGCATTTTTTCATTTTTTGTAAGAATAACTACAGATGAACTTGCTAGGCATGGTACGACTCTCCAGCTGCAACCGGAAAGGGCAAGTCTGGGGAGGCCTATCACAGCGCTGAGACAAGCACTTGGGAAGCAGGCGCTATCCTCAGCGGGGGAAAGGTGGTCTAACACCCTCACCTGTAGAGTTGCAAGACAAGTTTGGCCAAAGCTGGACTTGGGGCGCACTAGGGCATTAATATCCTTACGCAGACGTGAATTAAGAACGGTCGTAGGAATTCTCACGGGACACTGCCTTTTTGGAGAGCATGCAAGAAGGCTAGGTCTGGAGGCTAATGACTTCTGCAGAAGCTGCTTGGACGAAGAGGAGGAAGAGACGTTGGTCCACTTCCTTTGCTCGTGTCCAGCATTGGCTCTCAGAAGGCACAAACACTTAGGTAAATTCAGGATGGACTGCCTCTCGGATCTCGAAAACATTAAAGTGCGGGACGTCTTACGCTACATAAGTAGCTCGAAATGGTTCCAATAGGGGTAAAAGGGGATACATCCTGTGGTATCACAATGGACCGTCACCGGTCTAAGTGTGCGTAAGCAGCCACTCCAACCTAACCTAACCTAACTACAGAAAAGCTCAATTTTTGGTAACTCATCATTTTTTGGCGTGCCGAGTAAATTTTTAAACGTGCCAAGTATGGCACGCGCGCTACGTATTTTCGACCACTGGGTATACCATATACTCATAGTAAGTTGGTAGGTAATTCGAGATTTTTGGTTTTCTATTTTTTTGCATTTTTTTTCGATATTTTGTCATGGATTTTATTTTCGAAAACTCACTTAATTTACTTGGTGAGTCGGTCGCTTATTTTACCAGAGGTGACAAATGACTCGGTGGTTAAATAGTAACACTCAAAATTGATCAAATCCTTAAAAGTGGCAATTTCTATGTTGTTCACTAGACCACAGATACAAGATATGTTCGGCCCAACTGTTGAAACAAACCGGAATATAAAACCGAAAGAAGAACGAATATTTCTAGGCCAACCCACTACGAGATGAAAAAAAAACTCGCATTTACTTTTTTCAATATAATTCCAAAATTATTATTGATGACTTAAAGTTGAAAGAAGACAAAAAAAAAATAATCCATCAGAGTGACAAAGACAAAGTATTTTGTTATTGTTTTTTTTTATAGCAAATTTTATGAATACATTTTAACAGCAAACAAAAACATAACCAAGAATTATTAGAAAAATTAAGTATTAGTGTTAAAAAAATTAAATTTTGGTAATTACTCATGTCAGAATTATTTTATTCGATTTATTTCCGTTATAAAATACAAAATTAAAAAAATTTTCCCATAAAAATGCCAAACTATTAAAATTATAAGTGTATGCGCCACAAAATGCCATAAAATGTTCTCGATTTGATAGTTTTTTTTTTAATTTCGATCTCAGCGTACTAACACAGACACACATTTTTTGTAAGTAAAATCTTGACCGCCTTCGTTGTGTGCCTCGTTCACACAACCACCGATTTTATATTTTTATTTCCAGTTATTTTGACTGACAAACTTTGATTCACAGTGGAATTGAGGCATTAGGAGTATTTAGGCTCCTGGGGTCCAAAGAACTCAAACATTATATTCCTATCTAAAATCTGTGATTTACGAGAGTTTAAAAAACCCATATTAAACTATAGGTAACTAAGCAATTAACTAAGTGAGGATTAATAATTTTTCCGAGAATGTCACCATTAAACTCTGATAATGAATGTCCGGTTCAAAGTTTATCTTTTTTAAATCATTTAATTAAATTTAACATTCAAAACGAACCGCATACAGAGTCAGTAAGTGGTTTTATTTTATTATTATCTTTAGACCAAAAATTTATTTTAAGTTAAAAACGTAAATAAACTTTGGACTTCCAATTAACACCTTAAAACAATTTAAAAATCAGCCTGGATTATATATTTTTAAATGAAAGTAAACATATAGACATTATCGTGCCATTGAACATTTAAATCCGTTGTGTAAATTTATATGTATGTGCGGCAATCACACGTTTCTTAAAGATTTACAATATCTGTGTCAAGTGCATACATAACACGAGTTATTTAAATCTTATTTTACAAAAAATTGCTCTGAGGAAAGCAATTTTTTATCTGTAACTAAGGTTGACTACATAAGTACTCGTATGTACTTTAAAGTTTGATTTTTTAATTTATTAAAAAAAACTAGAAAAGGGTCATTGATTTGTTTGTAAATAAGAATGATAAACTTTTAACTCTTTCTCATATTTTCTTGATATTTTTACAGTACAGTGATAGTTTGCATGACTATAGGCTCGTATGTTTTCTTAATCATCATTTTGAACACTGATTATTTTTTCCACCAACCAAGGTCAAAAGTTCAACAAAAAAAAAGCAAAAAAAATCAAAAAAAAAAAAAAATTATTTTAAAAGTAGTGTTTCATTTACGTATGATTAGATAAATATTCGACGATTTGTATATACTAAAATCAAGGTATCATCCAATTAGGACATTTCTGTGGTCACAACCAATAAATGCTTAAGTCGAGTTTATTTTCCAAAGTATTTTTGACAATAAACAGCCGTCAATTAATAAATTAATGTACAGGAAACATTTGAAGCCCAAACAAAGTCGCGTTTTAGGACAATATAAAAATAGCTGTACAGAAAATAGAGTTTAAAATTCGGGAGTTAATAATTTTATAAAAAATATAAAAAATCTGCCAAAGTTGACTTTAGCAGTTATTGGTTGAGACCACAGATTTTTGAATGATGATGCGCCTGAATTTTGAAACTTTTATTTATTTATTGAATGAATTATTGTCAATCAAATAACGTATACGTATTTGGTGATTACCTTGAATATTATTAATTTTCATACTGAAGAATGTCGTAATTGTAATTTCTCTTACTTTATTTACTATGTACTTAATATAACTATGTACATATGTAAGTCGTTTATTAATATTTCGACAAATTGACAACCCAAAAAGAATGTGAATAGTTATGTATAGGTATGTGATTTTTGTTTGTATGCAAGTTGCAAATATTAATTTACAATCGTTCAAGTGCATTATTGCTACACATTCAAATTTTTTTGTGTTTGTTTACTTAAGCCCAAAAAAAAAAACATTGTTTGTTTATTTAGATAAAATAATATCAGTTAGGTAGGAAATTTCAATGAACATAAATAAAATAATTTAATGATAAGAATATTTAATGATTACAATGTACATAATTGCCAAATAGATATAAAGCATTTTGATCCAAAATATATTTATTAACTTAGTTATTTGTTAATTTTTATTTTATTACTATTCCCGGTCAAATCCGTTTGTTACCGTACAATATATGATTTGATATTGATACTAATTTTCGTATATATGTACATCATTTGTCAATCAAAATTTGTGTATCGTTAAACGGATATTGCACATTAAATATCGTACTGATTTATTATAAAGTTGGATCAATGACCATCGAGCCAAAAATTCAACCGAATAATGAAAATTGTTTCTTTATTGATCATGATATTAAATAAAGAAAATTATTTTTGTTTATCCTTTGTTCACAAACAAATTGTTTTCCATCCAAGTGATATATTCAATCTTGATCATGTATTTTCAAAATTATCGTTTATGATCATATAAAATTAATTTGAATTTTGAGGTGTGATGAAGCATTATGTTCTCCTATGTGCTTGCCCTATACATCGTATAATGTAACCCTATTTTCCAATTAGATGCAATTTACAAAATAAACTCGTACAAAGTGTGCGAATTGTTCTCATTTTACTCGACTACTAGGGCGTGAAATTCCAGATGACACGAACGAAATCATTAATTATTTTTTTATACATTTCTACATTATTAATTTATAACGTTTCTTTTGGACTCTATATTACAGTAAAGTTCGTAACGTCTTTTGAATTTAATTACCTTAATAATTGATTTAAATAAATTATCTTATCTAATTCTTCGAGATAGAATGTTTGAATTTATGAAAATTGTCTATAGTGCTTTCGGAACTTGAAAAGGACTTGACACGGTTCCGTTCAAATTGAATATTGTTATTCATTTTTAACTATAATTTATTTTAGAAGGTTTTAATTTATTAAGTTATATAGTAGCTAGCAGTGGTGCTTTTGGCTGGTACCTTAATTGAACCAACTTAGAAAAATTAATAATTTAGAAAAAATCAAATTTGGTTGCGAAACCCTTTTGTTTTAAAAATGCATTGCATCTCCTTCTCTTACTATTTGTAGTGCAGGGACCAAACCTCCTGAATTTGGGTTCATAAAGATTCTCTGTTTGTCGGTTTTCTTAGTGAGACTTCTCGTTTAACAATTCTCCATATAGATTCTCGGTTTTTTTTTTGCTTTCTAAATATTCTTTCACCCTCCTAGATGTATGTTTGGGGTCGTTGTCGCGGAAGATCATCCGTAAAATCATCTAAATTTTCATCGAATATTTCTTTATATTTAAGGGCATCTATAATTCCATCGTGACGTAAAGCATCTCCAAACCATTACTAATGTACTGATTAAGGAAAATTCGGGCCTTAGGCAAGTTCTAGTTTCAGGGTCGCTATTTCGACCCCAAGCTCCCAGTAAAACAAAGAAACATTTTTCGTAACTGAATATTTTTATTAATTCTTTTGCCATTTTATAAAATATTGTAAAAATAAAGATAAAATATAAATTTCAAATAAAATATAAGACAGTTTCTATGGCACGTACATACATGAAATGTGCATTAACTATAATATAAAAAATAATAAATTAAGTTTAATGTTCCTTTTTCAAACTTTTAATCCTGCAAACTCGTTAATTAGTTTGTCATAATCAACGGACGTATTTAACAATTCTTTTTCGCTGTACATCATCGAAAAAGGGTTTACTTTATCTTGTCCTAAAGTGCTCCTTAAAAAATCGTTTTCTCTGGCAAATATCGAAAATGGCCCCTCACGTCACCACCAGCATTGCTAATAGGCAAAGTCAATCATATCCTTGCAATTGTATTTTAATCTGATAACGTCGAAACAATAGAATTATTTTGTATAAAAGTTTTGCTCAATTTAAGACAATGTAGGTCTTAAATTGAATAAGTTCATTTTTGAATTCTAAGTTTCAGTTCTTCAAACGACGCGTTGGTAATATTTACATCATAGTTTAAAATTGATTTAATTTTATTATTTACGTTATTTCAAGAAAGTAAGATTCGTCAAAAAGTAAGATTTTGATAAAAGTAACATTAGGAAATTAAGATTTCGATATGCTCCCGTTTATAACAGTAAACTGTAAAACAGTTTCCAGGTTCTTTGCCGTTTCCTATCACTTTGATAAGCTACTTCTTCAGGTTTTTCTGCTCTTGTTCAAGACTTTTAAAATCTTCTCAGATTACTTGAATAATAATTAACCTGGGCCTTTATATAATATTACTGCCCTATTAACTTTAATCCTTTTTAAAATCTTTCTCCTAATGGTTAACGAAATAAGAACACGAACTCAAAATTATTAATATTTTCTTAAATACCAGCAGCTTCACATAGCCCTATTGGTTTTTCATTTTTGTTCATTGAAAATTAAAGTAAGCATTTTTTTATTTTCTCAGATATTTGGATTTACAGGAATTTTGTAAAGCATTCCATCTGTGCGTGGAACTTGCACCAACTTTTTTAAATTTTTTTTATCTTTTTTATGGAAAAATAATTTATTCCAAAATAATTGATTGCCATATTGAAAGAAAATAAATACTTGCTATAAGAAAATTCAATTTATTTACATTATTAAACTTTGTCCGGATATTAAAGTGATACGTATATGTAAAACTTCAAATGAAATATTCTTTTTATTCCACCTTTCGATGTAGTACAAAAAAAATACGTTCTTATGCATTGCCACATAGCACAAATTTGAAAAATTTTTGGTAACGAGTTTTCCCGAACATCAATTAATAATTAAACTACAAAAACTTCAATAATTTTAGAAATTTATCGTGACGACGATGTCGTGATTATATGGTATAATTTTATTCGCTATCGAACGCTTCCTTCATTTCACCCTCAATTTCTTCGCGATTTTTTCTGATTTAACCCACTTCGTGTTGATTGGCTTTATTTTTTTCTTATTGTCATATTTTAGTTTTTTTCGGTTTGTTTTGTATGGGAGGAAAGTGTCGTAATTTGTAGCACCAGGGTTACGATTTGTAAACAAACCAATTGGTGCGGCAAGGTACGCATGTAAATCAAACGAATCGTTGATTTTTCAAAAACAATTTCATAGTAATGCAACAAATTATTTTTCTCCAGTATTCCTTTTGTTTCATTAAACGTCTTAGCCCTTTTCCCACAGAAGTATCGTTTGTCACGCCAAGAAACAGTCAAGTTTTAATGTTGCTTCTATAAAGCCTGATTTCCATTATGAAATATTTACTGACAGTATAAAGAAAATGGGATAAAAATATATATTCGCGTGCTGTGTGAGAGAAAAAAACACTTTCAGTTTTACAGTACTGAAAAAATTATTATAGTATACTGACAAAATTTACTGAAAAATATATGAAGCAAAGTATATTTTTTTCAGTACTGGAAAAATATTTCAATTTTTCAATGCAATTTTTCCAAAAAATTAAAAACAAAGACCATTTCTCTGTCACTTTAATGACATTTTCCATTTTTATGTTTTTATTCAGTAAAAAATACTCTTATATCGTTTTCCAGTTACAACAAAGAGTCGCGAAAGAGTAGAAAACGAGGAGAAAGAGCTGTCAAAAAGACAGTTTTTTGACATTTTAAGTGGAACATACAAAAACATTTTTTTGAATGGCTTTGCTTTTTTGTATGGGTGTGTGAATATACGTATTAATTGAGCTGTTATTTTTGAAAGTGGTATAAGTCCAATTTCAAAAAAATTAAGTTTATGATAACAATAGACAAATGACAGTATAATCTTTCTAACGGTAAGAAATTTATAGCCAAAATAAAAACAAATGCATCTCTAATACTTGTGCAAAAAATAAGAAAATTCAAAATCCCGTATGTTTTTGCATTTATTGTTTCTCTATTCTTTCATTATCTCGTTTCAATAAAATATGGACTTATACCACTTTCAAAAATAACAGCTCAATTGTCAAATTACTATTTTGACAATTATACATCAACTTTGCAATGCAATGCAATGTTGATGTAAATGTATTAGTTAGAGTAGTTTGCTACTCCGTAAATTTAGACGGGTTTAAAGATGGCGGATTGGAGTAGCTTTAGAGTAGGGTAGTGTGTAAGTGGAATACGACATCAGTAAATATTTCGTAATGGAAATCAGGCTTAAACACTAAACAGCGCCTACGAAAAATATCGCTTTATGCACAGATTTTTAATGACAACGGTCGTTCCAAGTGACTACTAGCCCTACTAGCACAACTTCTCATCACTTGAAAATATAGCATGACAAGAAAATTCTTTTGAAATGACAATTGCCGTAAAAAAGCAGTGCAACACGATGTTTTTCATAAGCCGTAAAAGCTCAGCTGTAAAACAAAACATTGGGCGCTTTCAGGTCCGCCAACTGTTGGCAACATGTTGAGTAAAATAATCATGATATTTTCTGAATGCAACCGATTTATCGAAAATTTCATGGCAATGTGATAGATCGAATGTCGATTTTTCTATCAGCATGTTTTCAATGCCAACATGTTGTGGGAACTGAAACCGGCCATTGAAACATACCATATTTTACTTTATTTCGGAAGGTTTGATTAAATTTTTTTTGAATTTATGAAAATCCCTTTCTTTGAACTTACAAAGTATTATAGCTTCGACCTATTAGGTATAAACAGAACAAGAGCGACGACGACAAGCGACAACGCCTGTCAAATTAAAATGCACAGAAAGCATACGATGCTAACAGAACCAATGTCGCTGGCGACGACGATAGTATCGCTGAACATTTTTTAGAATCTATTTCTAATTTTGTCGCCAGCGTTGTAATGTTACCAACTGATTTTTGAGTCGTTATGTTGGTAGTTGCAAATTGTTGGTTGTCAATTTTCAAATCCTATGTTTTCGCTCTCTTAACAACAAAGAACGTAAATTTATTACCCAAATTTAATTTTAATTATTATTTTTTTAATTCATTAAACATAATACCGCTTGAAAAAAAATTAATTGAACTAGTCGGACGATATTTTAGGTTATGTTGTTTATTATGTTATTTAATTTTGTCGTCTGTCGCTGACGCTCTTGTTGTATTTACTATGGCGACATCGCCGGCCGACAAATGTATTTTGAAGTCGTCGCTTGTAGTTATCGCTCTTGTTCTGATATACCTATTGTGTTATTAAAACTGTGCAATTAATAAGCGTATTTTCTTGAGAAAAATTGATTTTGGATTATTTTGGATTTATTGTTTTCCAAGAAAATAGCCAAGTTAGATTTAATTCATTTTGATAAATAGCCAATCATTATTTCCAACCATGACCGGTATTTTTAAATCAAATGTTTTATTTGATTTATTTAATTCCTTTGCCGGTTCGGAAGGATTATCCCGATTCCAGTGTAATTCGATATTTTCAGAATTTTTCTATAGTTTGTAGTTTTGAGAAATTAAGGTAATTCGTATGGTATTAGTCCACGAGTAAGCAACAAATACGTTAAGCACAAATATTTATTAAATTATTTATAGCGTCTTTAAAGCCTTCTACTATATTATTTGATTTGTGTCCATTATTTCATCGTTCATAATAATTCCACAATCCCCGATGAAAGCGAAGTAAACCGAAGTAGTTGCTAAATATAGTTTTAATACATGTTGTAATGCAAGTTAAATTGTTCCTCAGTTGAATAGTGTCAAGTGGAATTGTCCCAGTGGAATTGAATCCAGTGGAATTGTGTCTATAGTGAAATTATGCTAATGGAATCGCCCGGTTACCTAATTTTTTGTTTCTGGAATTTGCCACAAAAATCTGGTTTTCCAAACCGGTTTAAGCGGACTGCAAATCCTACAATGTCGTTCTCATTATTTATGTTAAAAAAGTATTCTATTAAGTATTGTAATTTTCGTTAATTTCAAGTTGCCATATACATCCGAAATCGGTTAATTTATTAAATTTGAATTTTAGCAGGTTTTTTCAAACACAAATAATGAAAATAAACATAAATTTCTTTAATTAAACTAACGAATATAGAATAACTATTTCTTAATTATACTGAAAATGCAAATTTCATTTTCTTTGATTAACCTTCTGTCGGTGAGCAGGGGTCAGGCTGACCCAGTCATGTTTAAGTTGAATTAAAAATTCTTTAGAAATGCTTGTGCTGGAATATTTTTAAATGTTAAAAACAAAAACCGGATCAAAAACTGGGGTTCTGTTTAGGTTATATATTATGGCCTGAATGTTCTTAGTTCTAAAACGGTTAACAAGAGTCAGGCTGACCCCAACATTTGTTCAGACATTTTGCATGTAAAAAATCGCAAGTCTCATAAAATAAAATCCTAAACGAAAGGCCGTTAAATACTATAATGGACGTAGAGCAAAATCCTCCATTTGGTATGATACGGACTCAATCCAAATCTTTTGTAACATTGATTTATTGATGAACGATGGTTCTCATAAGAATTTGGGTGAAATTTATAGCAGAGACTACTTTCCGTTATTTATCATTCTTTGCCATTATTGCAAGAACCCAACACTTTTCCAACCAAGAAAAACAATTTTACAAAACATCCAGTATCACAGAGTTGCTTCATTCAGATGAAGGATAGATAGACGATGCTTTACTATAATTTACTTTTTGTGAATATTCAAATGAGTTATATGTCTCCAAAATAAAATATTTGCTTTTATAGAATTTTATTTGGAAATTATAAACAAAAATCTAACCAATAATTTTTTTTTCTAAAATACAAGGAAAACTGTTGGGGTCAGCCTGACCTCTATTCAGCAACAACGTTAGAGCTAATAGTGCACCTACAGAAGGTTAAACTAATAATGTGACTAGCGCTTAAGCAATATGTCATTCCCGACCAAATATACTAATATTTGGCCACTTCGAAATGTTGAACGGTGTTACGGAGGATACCATTGGTTTTGATTCTATCATTGTATAGGTTTTGAAGAATGCAAAAAGTTTACTTCTGACAATAAGGTTATTTTAAACCCCGTTATAACGCTGGTGGTGAAATGTATGTTTTCCACTCGCATTCGTCGAGGAGAATTGAAAGAGGTTTCATTGGAAAGATCTTGATCTAGAGAGGGCAAAAAGGTTTTTGTACTACACGCCACCCAAATAAAAATTCAGTGCCGTATATCATTGAAAAGGTCTTGAAAAATGCAACAATTTTATTTGTTGGGTTTTAGTTATCAAATTCACCGTTATAATGCTGTTGATACATAAACCTAATTGGTCACCTGCAGATGTCGGATAGACTTAAAAAATTAAATTATTGGGTCGATTATAACCATGTAGCATGCCGTTCTTAAAGTTTTAGAAGAAGTCCCTTCTAGAAAACAACAATTTTAGTCCTTGTCACTTTTGTATCAAATTCACATTAAAGCGTAGGTGTCAAACACTCTGGCTTGGTCACATTTAGAAGTCGTTTAGGCTTGGAAATGGTACGGAAGGAAGGGTCTCTATCAAGGGACGCAGAAAATCGTAATCTTTTTACCACTTCTATAAAAACATTATTCATATAATGTTGAAATGGAAATCAAATTTTCAGTCGAATGTAACCGTGTACGTTAATTGGGACACATTAGTTATAAAATTAACCTTTACGCCGCTGTATAATTGTTGGTAAATTTAATGTTTGCTCTCTTCCAGATCTCATAGATATATAAAAAGATTCTGGCGAGGTCAATATATTTTTATTACTTTCGCTTATGATGTTTGAAATCGATGCTAAGATCCTTTTGACTCACAATTTAACCTTCTCCAAGGAATTGGTTAGCACAAAATTTATTACAATTTAGGTAGAAGTTTGATAACCCTACTTCTTTCGAACACTTCAAACTCGTATATTGTACTTCGTTATAATGTACAAATATCTACAAGCAATATGTCATGTTTCAACCACCTAAAGATGTTAATATTTGGTCACTTTCAGATATCGCACAGGCTTGCGGAAGGTACCATTCGAACTGTTTTAAAAGAACTCGTCTAGCATTATTCATCTAAAAATTCACCAAGGTGAAAACATTTTTTTCTGTTTAACGTATTTTACAGAATACCATTGTAAAGGTCTTAAACAATAGAACAGTTTAAGTTAGAGATATTTAATAGTCACAACCACCGTTATGACGCTGGTGCCATTAAAAATGTCTTGACTTACTAGCAATTACTGCCGCACAACTGCGTTGCGAAGCACAACCCCGGATTTGGTTTGCAACGGGTTTACGGATGCTCCTCATATTGCATAAACTGTTCGGTCTTAGCTTCTCGTATTATATAAAATGAGACAAATCAGACTATTCAATCAATATTGACTAATCTCTCCAATTTATTGCACACTAGAAATTAATTTCGATTCCAAATTAAATCTTTCGAACTAATTATCCAATAATCAAATAAATTCGGTTGGTAGATGCAATTAGAACAAAAATAATTAAAACTGATTAAAAAATTATTAATTTATGGACGCCCACACGTCTCTTGAGACACTTTATTAATTTGTTACATATTGTATGTACTTATAATAAAAAAATTAAAAGTAAAATAGGAATTTTAAATGTACACAATGTTTTTTGCAACTATCACGTTTTATTATTATACTAATTTAGTACTCTATTGTAATAAGTATCTAGCCAAATATTTAGTTTTGAATTGATATTTTCGTAAAAATAAATTTTGGTAACTGGTTAATCATTCGTTATTTTTGATGAATAATGAAAGTCAATATTTTGCATGATTTGGGTTTGCTCTGCTAAATTTATACAATAAATAAATAGGTAATAATATTTGTTAGATAAAGAGATCTCGTGTATTTTTTTTTCTAGATCGATTGTTTGATTTTTTGTATAAAGTATCCAATCTCAACGTGTCTCAAAAAGTTTAAAAGCAATAATATTCTTTATAAATCAAATTATATTTCTATTCTATTAAAGGTGGCGTTTGTAGTGATAAAACGTAGCATTCGTCGATCGCGTGTCAAACCTAATGGTAAAACGTTAAAAATAAATAAAAAACTGCCATCAAAAATGGCACCAGGACAAAAACATAAGGATCAGCCAACAATTGCTTCGTTCCACAATTGCAAGGAATATGACGTCATAGACATTCCATTAAAATCAAATAAAACTAAATTAAATAATAATAGTGATAATAGTAATAATAATAATAATAATAATAATAATAATAATAATAAAAGTGATAGTGAAAATAATAATAGTGATAATAATATTAATAATGGTAATGGTACATGTGAATCTGAAAACTATAATTTATGTGAAATGAATGGAGACTTTATAGATTTATCGCTAATTAGTAAGATATTTTTTGTTTTTGTTATTCATTCTAATAAGCCTACAATTTAAATTTGTTTCATTTAAACATTTCCTAATAATGATATGTGATAACTGATTGAACACGTGTATAATCTGTAATTAAATTTATTATCAGTAAATTTCTTATCGTACAAACACTCGTTATTATCCAAATTATAAAGTTCAATTACTGCTTCAAATTAATTTTTTTCTGTCGAAGTTGAACAATTTGTGTGTTACGTATGAATATTAATTTGTATTTTGTAATCGCGCAATTAAGTGGAGAAAGTCATTTTTTAGTGCGATTCATGAATCATCGTTTTGCCATATTTCCCAAATCGATTATTGCATTTTTTCTTTTTAATTGATTTTTGACTACTATCTTTAAAAAGTAATTGAATTTAATGGTTTAATAATTTATATCTTAAGTAGAGTGATGCCATATATAAATAAGTATATTGGTCAAATAATTTGCCTGCTCGTAATTGACGATATTTCACCAAAAAATGTGGCACAATGTGGTGATTTTAAAATTTTTAATTTTTTTGATGTAAATGTCACCGATTCGAATAATTACTGGCTCAACCTAAACCAAATAGTCGAATTTATTTTTTTTTTTTGTCTTTGGGAGAGAGGTTGAGCTACGAATCCCTGTCCACTGCGACCAATAAGGTCTATTCAATTCCCTGATAAACGCTACTCATGAGACCAATAGGTGTATCGCTGGAATTTGTGTCTTAAAAGAAAATTAAGGGTTTTCAAAGAAGGACGGTCCGTCTTGTGTGCCTCTGCCAGGTTTGTAATGTAACTCGAGAGTTTTTTGGTTTGGCTCATCCTACTATCCCACTGGAGGACTCCATGAGTTTGTTCCTGCATTTTTGCAGGCAATGCTAGGCTTAGGGCAACGTTGTATTGAGTAAGAGAATTGTGTTAGATTGCCCAGTCTTTCGTCCTCTTGGCTCTGTTAAATAGTTTACGAACCTCTCTTACTGACCGTATTGTTTATTGCTATATACCCTGCTTTCCCGGACCATGTGATGATGAGCTATGCAATAGTTGACGCCGTTGTACCGCTTCTGGAGGGAGATCGTTTTCGTCCACGGGAAAATAGGGTGATGCGATATTTATCTTACTCTTGCTTCCTCTGGGCAATGGTGCCCCTACCGAGATAGCTTACCTGTTTTGCTTGGCAAACTTTTCATTTTTCCATTGTTGGTCCAAGGCTCCTGGCTGACCGAAAAGTCTCAGTCATTAGTTTGAAAGTGGCGGCTTAAGTTGCAAGTGGCGGCCCTGGAATGGTAAAGATTTATTTACACACTTCGTAACGAGATATGCACTTTTTTAATTTTTTATTTGCTGTTTTCGGCTCTATAGAGCCCTAACTGGTGTTCTCCGCTGAAGGTTTCACGGCCCCTGTTCTTGGAGGAAGCTCATCCCGCTGTCTCTTGCTTACCATATATACTCCTTTGCTTTTGCACCGTAGTTTTTCATGACCGCAGTCCGTCTCCACTTTCCTTGCGGTCGACTGCTCCGAACAGTCAGTTAACTTCGAAATTGGATCGCTTCAAAGTCTCCGCTGTCTTAAAAGATACTGACTTGGTCAATTGGGAGGAAGCCATTTCTCTCTCCTTCTTCGCCTAATTCGTCACTCCGCGTACCTCTACCCGACGTTCTTCTTGATGCTTCCCTTTCTACAACTTAGGAGATACATAAAAAAGATTTTGGGGTTTGGAACAGCATCATTCGCCGATTAACTTTATGTTTCCACCTCTCAATTTCTTTTTATAAGTCAACGTTCATCGTAGAGAAACGAAGAAATTATACCTGTCAGTGCCAAATCCGCTACAGCATTCATAATAATCCCCTGCAATAAGCAGTTGTCTCCCGACGCTTGATCGGGGCCTGTCGTTTATTTTAGACTTCCTACTTCGTTCAGTGAAAGGTAGGATTTTCCTTCTTCGCTAGAGCGTTTCAGAAGGTGGTTATAATGTTTTGTTAGATGAGTTTTTAACACAGACTAAAGTTTATTGCAAAACAACTAACTAACTGTCGTGGAATATATTTTGGCTGCACAATTTAAACTAAACGCAGCGAATGTTTAGAATACGAAAAAATCCCCTTGACCACCAGTGACCATGAAGCAATTTTTTAGAAAATGATTAATATTTGCGTGCTCAAGAATTAAAATGGCGTAAGTCGACTTATGCCGTAATCAACTTTTGCGCAATTTTTGTTTACTTATCTATTAATAGCTACATTTTCATTTTTCCAATTTTTAAGGTAATATCAAACTGAGTAACGTATCTTATTCTCTTTATATTACCTAAAAATTGGGATGAAAACGTATTAATAGAAAATTAAACAAAAATACGCGAGTTTAGACCCGCTTGGGGTAATAAGGGACTCCCATACAAATTGATTTATAATTTGTTTAATGATTTTTACTGTACATGTAAAATGTTCCTCTTACGCGAAAGTTGTATTACGTAAAATTTGCAGCTGTCTCTCAGCGGAAGTATTTTAATACAGGGCACTCGACTATTGTTAGATCGTTCGAGGATGAGCTGGCGAAACTTGACTACATTATAACTACTCTACGCTTCGAGAAACGATTTCGGACCATGTTCCCTTCAAGGGATCACTGTAGTAACGGATCGATACCGGAAACCAAACCTTTGCAATTCTTCACGGACGGCTCCAAGCTAGACGGCAAAGTGGAAGCTGGAGTTTTCTGCGATAAACTAAATGTAAACATTTCTATTCATCTCCCTATATTACTAAGAGGTCTTGATGTGGTTGAAACATAATATGGTATCCTCAGGTGATATCGCAAACTATGTGGAGAGTAAAGCTCAAAATAGTAGAATCAGTCTCTATGGCGTCCACGGGTGGCGTTGATTTGTCACTCGTTTCTTAACGAGATGGGCATTTCAACATTAAATTAATCTAGGTCTCTGCTCATTTGGACGACATAGGGAACTGCAGTGCGGATGAATGTACGACTCTCCAGCTGCAATCGGAAAGAGCAAGTCTGAGGAGGCCTATCACAGCGCTAAAACTAGCACTTGGGAAACAGGCGCTAGCCTCGCCAGAGGAAAGGTGGACTAACACCTTCACCTATAGTGTAGGAAAACAAATTTGGCCAACGCTAGACTTGAGGCGCATTAGAACATTAATATCCCTAATTAGACGTGAATTAAGAACGGTCCTAGAAATTCTCACGGAACACTGCTTTTTTGGACAAAATGCAAGGAGGCTGGTTCTGAAGGCAAACGACTTCTGTAGAAGCTGTTTGGACGAAGAGGAGGAAGAGACCTTGGTTCACTTCCTTTGCTCATGTCCAGCATTGGCACTCAGAAGGCACAAATACTTGGGTAAGTTCAAGATGGACAGCCTGTCGGATCTCGAAAACAGTAAAGTGCGGGACGATTTACGTTACATAAGTAGCTCAACATGGTTCCAGCAAGGGTAAAGGGGATATACCCTGTGGTTTCACAATGGACCGTCACCGGTCTAATTGTGGTTAAGCAGCCACGGGTACAGCAGCCTGTCAGTGTTTCCTGTTATAATTTCAAAGTGGTCGAACCTCCGGGTTCAGGTCCACCACAGACATTTTTGCCGGGAAAATGAATTTCTAAATAAATGGTGTACGGGAAAAAAACATTATAAAATACAGTAAAACCTCGATTTAAGGGCCCCGATTTAAAGGGCTCGGCCTTAAGGGACACAATTTTTCTAATTTTTTTTTATTACTTTTATGGTCTTTCAGACTATCTGGGAAATTTTAAATAGTTATTGATCGCTTTTATATAAAAACAAAATGAAGTTCTGGAATAAGGCCAATTAAAGAGGAACTCGGCTATTTCGTATCCAATTATGATGAAATTCGACATGTAAGAAGGAAACGGGATGCTAAAATGATTTTGGAAGAAGTTCTGGAATTTAGAAACGAACTTGTGTAATTCTTAAGTCAAAGTATCATGGTTGATTTATTCCCGATTGAAACAAACCAAATGGACGATTTTATTAATTAAAGTGATTAAAATCGTCCATTTTGGCGCCTTTATGGGTAAGCGCTTTCCTTTGCCGCATAAGTCGTGGGGCGCTTCCACCGCTTATATGCAATGGTTTTAAATCCAATTTGCTTTGCTGTTATCCAGTCAAGTCGATTTTTTTGTACATTACAGGTCAGCGTTAAGAGAAGTTTTTCCTGAAGGCTAAATATAAAATTGTTTCTTCTTACTACTCTTAGACATAACTGAATTATGTTCTAAAACCACATAGTAATTATTTTTTGTAAACTGTTTCGAAATATCCAGTTTTCGCCCAATTGAAATGGTTAATATTAATGTTTATTTTAGTTTTAAAGTTTTAAAACTAATTTTCAAAGAAGAAAATTCAGTTCATGAAATGAAAATTGTGAATTCGTTCTTGTACTATCGCTTGCGTTTATTATATCGTTGTTAAGGACTGTTTTTGATTTTATCTAAAAATTGTAAACTATAAATTGCAATTGCTATAAGCTTGACAGTGGTTGGGTTTAATTTAAACTATTTGCAATTTATTTTATAAATAAATGATCGAAAAATTACTAAGGTCGCCCATCGTACCAGAGCTGAAGGAATTGTAAAATTGGAAAAAAATAGAAATTAAGTTTGTTATTGGCCAATTGTACGAACGGTACTAAATCTCAGTAGCAATGAAATGTAACGCTGTGATCAGAAAGTAGTCAAACTTTTTAAATAAAACACAAACGGCTTATTATTCTTTTAATCTTATTTCATCCCCTTCAAAGTAATTCCCTTCGGATAGAATACACTTATGCAATCGTTTTTCCAGTCTTCGAAACAGTTGTTTAAGTCGATTTCCGGAACGGTCTTCAAAACCTTCTGCAATTCGGCTAATATCTCTTCAATCGAGTCAAAACAATATCCTCGGAGCGGTTTTTTTGAGTTTCGCGAATAGCCAGAAGTCAGGCGGAGTGAAAATGGTAGTTGCGGATAGATATGGGGCGAAGTTTAAGTCAAATAGTTACATACCACCAATGCAGTATGAGACGGTAGACGGCGTATTAGCGTGATGGAAAAATCAAGAGTTGTCTGCCCAAAATTCTGACCCAAACGATATTTGCGTGATGTCAACAAGATTTGTAATTGTCAATCGACGATTTTTGAGCACCAAAGCCTTGACTTGACGTGTAGGATGACCAATGTAGGAAACCAAATTTTTAAATAAGCATTTAATTGCTACTGCGGTTTAGTATCCTTCATACATATGAACATAGGCTAAGTAAGTGTAAGTTGGCTAACGATAATTAACAAATAAAAATCTACATTCTAATTCTACATTTTGGCGCTATTTACACAAGATGTATACATTAAAATTCTTCGTTCCGATAATATTATAGCTCAACTTTAATATAACAATCTATTGACGAACACACTAAGTAAATTGAGATATTCACGGACACACATTTTGCGGTCTGACGAAAGCATAAATTTTCCATTTTTTATTTAACCATGAACTTAAAAGCGTGAGACAAAACCCAATACATTTGGTAAAACCAATCAACATCATTAAGATAAACATGAAATCGAAAATTTCCAATCAGTGCGATTATTTCGTAGGCAGTTGAACTTGTAACTTAAACTGGTTAATTAACAATAGCGCGTTGTTACATAAAATCACTATACATTTAACACTGCTTTGAATTATTTATTAAACTTTTATTTTATTTTCTTAGTATCGTTATTATGAAAAATAAAGCCACTTTCTTCAGTAGTATCCTGTATAGCTCGATTTCCTAAATTCTACCACTAATCCATAAAAAACTTATTAATACGCACAATACGAATTTTTACGTGTCTCGACAGCAATGTATAAAAAGAAAAAGTGAGAAGTTTGTCGAATGTCGAATATATAGAAGTCACCCCATTTGCGAATTCGTTTCGAACGTATTTGAGTTTTCGACGAATTGTATTCTTATTTGAATTGAATTAGATTCGTTCGTTTCATATTTAAATCTTATACGAGTCTTATACTTCGAGGAGTCGAATATGTTCGAATCGAATTTACAAATAGTCCTCCTGGTTACTCAATAACAAAATTTTATTGTATTCACACATTTTAATATTCGCCTTCAAGATGCCTACATGGTAAATTTCTGGTGAAAAAATTTACACCACGAAGAAACCTAAATCAGTTGATTTATTCTCAACTCGAACAAAAATTTTAACCAGGGTTACCATTAAACAAAATGAGTCGCAAAATGAAACTTGAACCTCAGGGTTACGAACATAGTAACCAATTCGTTAGGTTAATTAACCACGTTCAAATCACGTAGCTAACTTCGTGCTG
The DNA here is from genome assembly GCA_958295665.1 of Tipula vernalis. Lineage (NCBI taxonomy): Eukaryota > Metazoa > Arthropoda > Insecta > Diptera > Tipulidae > Tipula > Tipula vernalis. Next base: position 290,585,115 of record OY282559.1, on the reverse strand, counting down.
TACATTTTTTGCATCAAAAATGTACCATGTACGCACCTTTATGGTTTGTAAATTGTAAGTGTACATCTCATTTTGATACAAAGTAGTTTGTACAGTTTGTGAAAGTCAGCAGAACATTATATGTTTCTGAGTTTATTACGAAAAAAATGACGTTACCTCTGGGAATATTTTATGAATATTTTCCGACTTTAACTCGATTTGTCTTGCCTCCTTACAAATGTTGCTACTTTAATTTCATTTTTTTTTTTTTACTTATTTCCTGAATTTAATTCCTGCGACCTTATTTCGCAGAACCGTTTGTGCACATGACTTATTCGACTTACATTATTTAAAATTACATATTTCATTTCCGTTTTTGAATAACTCCTGTTCAATTAAAATACATTTGTATAATTAAAATAATTTTTCATTTAATTAAATTTAATTTGTTCATTTTTTGGTTTGTTTTGTTTTTAGCAATGCCATGGTTTGGCATGGATATTGGTGGCACATTGACCAAATTGGTTTATTTCGAACCAAAGGATATAACACCGGACGAGCTAGACGAAGAAGCTGAAATTTTACGTAATATTAGACGCTATTTAACAAAACATTCAGCTTATGGAAAACATGGCCATCGAGATATACATTTACAGGTATGTTTTGTTTAGTTCGTTACAAGTTTCTTGTGACCATTTTAGGCTAAGAAACTCAGATCATTAAATTAATTTTAGTTTTAATGTAAAAATTTATTTAATTAATAATTTTGTTTGGTTGTGATGCCAGTTTTACAATTGAGATCAATCTTTCCGCGAATTTTGCTTGTTTACTTTATCGTGCGTGGCGCATAAATGTTATAAAATCTATTATTGTGTGGTGTTATAGAATTTACTAGTATTTTACTAGTGCGCATAATTTTACATTTATCGAGCAAAAAGAATTATTTGGTATCGAACTACAGCAGATATTTGATTTATTTTAATTTAACAAAAAATTAAAATTGGTATTATGTATTTAGTTCTATTATTTAATTTAAGTTAATATATAATTGAAAACGCAAACACCAACCAATCCTATTTGAATATGTTGTGTACACATAATAAGCCGGATGTGAAAGTAACACCTCAATTTTTATTTTATTATTACAGAATATCTTGATAATAATTGGAGTCCGTCGGTTGGTTTTGTTTTGATTTTTTAAGTGTTATTATAAAATTATTTATCAACAGTCAACGCAGATTTCTAATTAATTAGGTTCCCATTTTTTTTTTTTTTTTAATCTATGCAATCTGTTTTGGGGCTCAAGACACTCCCAACTCTTTCACAGTTTACTTTTACCGTCCCTACTTTACGCAGCAGTAGCCAAATCGAGGACGTACGGCTATAGAACCGTTTTGTATAAACCACCTGCACATTGCATTGCTTCATGCCAACTTATAGTGCTGACATGAAATAGATGTGTTCATCTTCATCACCGATCGTAATTAGATGATGAAAAATCCCTTTTGCATCTTGCCCATATAGGGATTCGAACCCGGTAACTCCCGAACCAAACGCCGCAGCTTTAACCACTGCGTTGGTCGGTAGGTTTCCATTTAATCTCCAAAACATGTTTAAAATATTTAAAAATAACAAATTTTTAAATAGATAACAAATTAACAAATTATTTTAATCTCGTTCGTCCTCTTAAAATATAATCTTCCATTCTTAAATTGTTACAAGTTGCTTTAAATAGCTATACAAACTCGCAACTATTCAAAATTATTTTCCGAGTTTTTTTCTGAAAGCATGCTAACTTTCTTTTACCGTTACTCAAATTTCAGTTAAATAACTTTTGGACAAAACTATCAAATTCAAAGAAATATTCTGTCCTAATCTTATCAATTATTATCTACAGAGGGTTCGGAAAATAAAAAAAATCGTATTCGGAGGGAATTATCGGATACAGTTTATTTTTCAAATTCGAAGATTTCAAAAATTTTAAGATTTTACGTTATAAACGAAAAAAAATACAAAATCAGTTTTTTATTGTTGATCTACATATGTTTTTCGGAAACTACAATCGAAATATTGATGTTATGTTCTATTTTCCATAATAAGAGAGATAAACATGAAAATTTACTCTAAAATTAATTAAATGTCAAGGAAGTTTCCGAATTTTTATTAAATTATTACGATAACATGTAGGTATGTAAATGTTTTTTAAATTTTTTGTTTTTTACGTTTTTAATTAATCTCACTTTGTAATTATATAACTTTAATTACTTTGGTTAAACCGAGTATTTTTCAATTGTTACCCTACACGGTTGGCTTTACCTAAATTTAATTTGATAGTTCGGCTATAACGGTGTAATTTGGAATCGATATTTACCACAAAAAAATTCGCTTGGTATTTTTTTTAATTGCATATTTGCTGATTTTATCAGGATCACGTACGTTTATTAATAGCTGATCGTTTAACTTAAGAAAAAGTCGGTTTAGGTGAAATTTTGGATGTAAGTAAATATTTGGTCGTAGAATTAGAAAAAATAAACGAAGTTCGAAAGTGGGAAAAATTTTATATTTAGGTGCAAAAATTGGATAGAATAATATCTCAAAAACTACAAAATTTTCAAGAAAACGGATTTACCCGAATGAAGGAGGAGAAAATTTCTCAAAAAAGGTTTGGTGGGTATACATTATGACTTAGAACCTTGCGTCTGCGAGGTGGTGATGTCTCAAAAGTTAGGGAGATTTTGGCGCCTTGCTTTGTTTTTAGTTGTATGTATCTCGACAACCGATGATCGAATTTTCATGATACAAAAACTGCTGCATGCACCTTGATGTATTTTATATATTAAAACACAATTATTTTGGTTCCGCCACCCTCCTATTGCGACACCAACTTCACTCGGAAATCGAAATCACGATCGCTCGGACGCCACTCCTCCGTCAAACTGTCAACAAACAGACCAAGCGGATTGTTTGTTAGAAACCCAACAAAGTAGCAACATTCGAAATGATCACAACCTCAACCCTAAAACAAAACAAATATCACAACAAGAAAGTGACAAAACCAAAACAACCGCACCTCAACCCATAAAACCTATTTAGTGAGATGAGTGCACAAATAAGCAATAAAAATGTTTATGGTAAACAGCAACATCTTTATATTATAACAAAATACGAACAACATAATTATAATATTTAGTTAAATATTTTGTAAAATCACTTTAAACTCAAATATCTATTTCACATCAAGTTTAACGTTCAATCATTTGACCAAACTAAATCGTACAAATTCAAATTTACGTAAGTTAAAAGAGCGCTGTTATGTTGCTAAAGTAATTTATATTCCGTGACCAATCTGTCTAAAATTTTGTAATCACCATTTTTGGTTTCTTGGGTACAAATTTCCACCACTATTAAATGAAAGGCGTGTTTACATGCAACATTCACATAAGGACAGAATGTGCCCAGAAAAGCACAGAAATTCAATCAATCGTTAAGTATAAATAATTACGGCTGGTGGTTATTTAAAACCGCATCTCTTAAAATTAGCATCTTGTCAAAATGAAATAAAATCAATTTGCTCAACCAAAATAACAATTTAGCCTCAAATTGAGTTCAATCTAGTAATCCGATAATCACCCAACAATACCACATACCTTTACACACACAAAACAGAACTTAAATTAACTTTATTGCGCACTAAACAATTTTGTTCTTATTTTGTCACTAAAAATATAAGGAGCGGACAAAAAACACGACTGCATTTATCAGCTGCACAGGGTACCTCCCCACACTTTGTGAACCGCAGAACGAAAAATATTAACGTGCGTATAATGAATGTTTATCCAAAAACACTTACTACTTCTATTAAAATCACACCAACACGCAAATTACAAACAGTTGTATTTTATTTGACCAAGGAATTGGAATTCAATTTTGGTCCAATCAAATAACCATGGAATTCAATGTTTGGAATTCGATTGATTTTCAAAGGTTGGTAGCACTTTGAATTTTTTTGTGGCGAAATACGTTTTCTTTCGCGATTAAAATATTGGCATGTGGGTTTGTTTACATTTAGCTTATTTAATACATATTTTTTTTACTTTTAATTGCCAAATAAATATTCAAAATAATAATAGATTTCACAAAGCCAACCTATATAGAAGTAAAAAAAAAATGTGATCTAGCGCATCCAGCTTAGTGGACAAACTAAACGATGAATTCGATTTTGAATTCAATAGTGCAATTGTTTTTGTACTGAGGAAATCCTTAAAGTTGTTCCTACTGAGGAATTCAATGGCACAATTGTTGCTGTAAATTGTCAAATAAAATACGGCTAACGATTATAGATGTTAGCACAAACAAAAACACAAAACTCCAAAAAAAAATTAACCATTATTTCCAATTATTAAGCATTTTATGGCGGAAACCGCCAAGCTTGCTAAGGAAGGCGTGCGATCAAGCAGTCAACAATACAAAACAGCGAGACTATTTGTGAATTCGATTCGAACATAGTATTCGAGTCTTCGAAGTATTAGATGCTTATTTGAATTGAATCAAATTTGTTCGTTTCTTATTTAAATCAAATACGAATCTTATACTTCGAAGAGTCGAATAGCATTAACAAGACAGAAAAAGTCTACTTTTCACGCTTTTTATGACAAAAGATAAGTATGCTACTTAGTTGGCAATTTTCTGTTTTGGCGGGTTGGCCCACACAGATATTTTTATGACAACTGACACTTTGGAACTAATAGGAGGATAATTTCTGCCTAAATAGTACAGCTATATTAAAGAAACCTGAAAAGCATCTATATCTGTTGGATTTGGATGGCTTAAAAAATATTGGCCGGTAAATCGGCCAATTATAATAGATATTTAGGTCCTAAATAAGTAATTCCGTTGACCATTTTACCGATTTAAGCCACACAAATTGTTACTTTGTATTTTGGTACAGAGATCCTATATTATTTTGTGTAAACCCCTGCCAAACACGTAAAGCCTTATTTATAGGATCCTGAATAGCTACTTAGGCGATAATTGCCAAAATTGTAATTTAATAGAATTTATCGGTAAATTACCAATTTTACAACTTCTTAATAGGGGAACCAGCGAGTCAGTAACAACTTTAAGTATGAATCCGATATACAGAAAGTGCATGTTACTGACCAGCGAATCTTTAAGAACGTTTCGTTTAGTTCAGCCGTCACTTAACAAAGCGAAAATTAACAGGCAAACTGAAGGATGTCAGAACACATCAAAATTTTCACAGCACACTTTTCTTAAAAATAATAAATTTTCCTATTAACATTACAATTTTATTACTGTATTTGTTAGTTGTTACGGATTCGGTGGCCGATATGTCAAATATTCTGTAAGGAAATAATTTCGTCAAATTCTTTAAGGATTCTTACTGATTCGCTGGTTAGTCCTTTAGTTAGTTGCCTGACAGTTTAATTGCATCAAACAATTTTTGGAGTTCGTTTGATAAATTGAGAATTTCCATGATTTAAGTTTTGAAAGTTGAAGAAACCCTCGTTAAATTTCAAAACACTGGTAATTAGAATACATATTTATGTATGAGCTTGGTTCTAATTAGTATACATATTTATGTAATAGAATATTGCTCCCAGATTCTTTGAAAACAAATAAATAGTCTATAACTTGCCCAAACTCCCTTGTAATGTTGTAATTTATTCATATTAAAGCCCTCTGCCACTAAAGCTCGAGTTGTCTTCGACTTGCTAAGTCAGTTAATGTCGCTTTATTTACACATATAACTTTTTCACTTAAAATTAGAAAATTATTGTTTGGCTTAAACTTTTTCAATTACTTTTCTTAAATAGAGTTAAACCAAAGCATTCTTAAATATACAAGCCATCAGGTTCAGACCAATTTTAAAAGAAGCTTAATTTAAGGGGGATACATTTTACGATTTCCCATAAGAACCCATGTAAAATTGAACATTTTTGTTTTAAATTTTATGAATGAAAAATACTCGTAACAGAAAATGTTTTTAGGTTTATATTTAAATCAAACCTTTGAGTATAACATATTTTAAAACAATAACTTAAATTTAGTAATTTGATTAATATAATTAAAATAAAATTGTACAAATTTACTTTTTCTTTGTATGTCTATGTGAAAAATACAGTATAAAATTATAAAAACTAAATTAATGACGTAAGATCTTACTTACTATTTATCAAAGACTTTAAAATACAATAGACCAGAAATAAACAAACTACGCACAACCACTCTTTAACAACAATAAAAACTAAATGGATTTTTTACATGTAAGAAAAAAAAGTTTGTTTCTCCTCTTTAGTTTAAACTCTTTGCTATTTATCGACATTTTTTTACTATAAAAAAAACATGAACGAAAGGTTTGACGTCATGAGGTGTAAAGATGTGTTTGTAAATAAAGGAGTTTTAGTAAAACATTAATTAAATATCTATAAACAAGATTTTGTTAATTAATTTTCAAATCATATATTTATCAATTAATACTTTCTTTTACTTTAGTAAAATAAAGTATACTATAGTAATCATGAAAATTTTGGACCTTGAGATTTTTAGAGATTTATTTGTTTTGAGGTCCCCTGAGTCCGAAAAAGTGGGTTTCGAAATGGTGTGTCTGTCAGTCTGCCTGTGTCCGCTCTACAGCCCAGATGGTTTAACCAATCGAACTGAAACTTCACATTTAAGCTTTTTTGATAAATTGGGAAGTCCCAGTGAATTCTACTCCAAATCGGCTAACCGGAAGTGGCCACTCCCTTGGTCCAGAAAATTTATTTTGCAAATATCTTAAAAAGTATAAGGTTTACAAAAAACTAGCTAATACAAAACGTTTCCAAAAATAAAAACAAATAAAATTAAAAAATTTAAAAAAAAAATTTAAAAATTAAAAAAAAAAAATTATAAAAAAAAATAAAATTCCTCAAAATTCTGTGTTCTTAAAAGAAAGTCGTGTGTTGGCCACACCTCCATTTTCTTCTTCATAACGTAGAAATCAAAATTCATTTTTGTAACATTTTTCATTTAAGAAAAAGGATATTTAAAAAACATAATTTTTCATATGATTTGTATGAAAAATCCATTTTTTTTTTGTCTTTCTATCCCCCTTATATTAAGTTCGAATTTTATCCTGACGGCTTGTATATCTAGGAATGCTTTGTTTAACCCCTTTTTCCAACTAGAATTGGATTTTTAAAATAAAATTTTAAATTTTTAAATTAAATTGGACAGAATTTTTTAACATAAATTCATAATTTTTTATTTTGCTCGAACAATTTTTCGCATAAATTAAGTAATTTTTCTTAAATAACACTTAGTAACACTTCTTAGATTAGGCATTTTCTAAATAAAACTCACTGTAAATTGCAAATAGAATTGGGCGAAATTTTTAAATAAAATTCAATGTAGTTGTTTAAATAGAACTATACATGTTTGATTTATTTGCAAGAAAATTTAAAAAAAATTCTAAAACGAAATTTTCAAAATAAATTTAAAAAATTTTAGAAATTGACTTGAAACGAGAAAATGCTCCGCACTTCTTTGCCAGCTGGGAACATGAAAATCGCTAGTTCTTACGATTGTTCAGGATCACCATGTTTACAAGAAAAAGGGCATATTTTGGAAGCCTAATTGAACTTTCGACGCACAGTCCCACAAATCGGCCATTGGATTGTCAATTTATTGAACAAGGCCGGGACCTATACGACTTCTTCCTGTTTTTTAATGAAACATTTGTTGGGGTTATGATTATTTTAACTAAAATTCCTTATACTTTATTAAATAATAATTGGTAGTTTCCCTAAATAATATCTATTTGTTTTAGCAAAATTCGTCAATCTGTTAGTTTAGAAGTAGCCCGAATATTTCTTTTTCAACCTATTCACTTCGTTAAAATCAATCATACTTCTTGCGTTAAGAGTCATGATCGCGCTATTTCCCCCTAGAATCGAGTGAGCTTTAGTATTATTTTAGATTTGACTATATCGTGCTGGAGATGGTTGTTATGCTTAGAACAATATCGCATTCGTAAATCTTCCAATGTATCTTTTGTTGCTTTTGAAGCAATCACATTTTATCCAGTTTTCAATTTCATATTTCTTGAGGTTTGTTGTTTTTCAATTTTAAACGATTTAAAACCGAAGTTCCATAAAATGTACGAATTTTTCAATGTATTAAATATTTAAGGGTATTTTTAAAATACATATTGAATTAAATTATTTGTTTTACTTGAATGTTTCGTTTAATTAAATTTATAAAATGTTTAAAATGTTTTTATTTATATAACTAAGTTCAATTTTATTTAACAATTTCGTCCATCTGAGCAAAATAAACAAAGTTGAATTAAAATTAAAAAATTTGTGGCTAATTCTAAATATAAAAGGGAGGGAATTTTATTTATAAAAGGTCCAGAATGTTCTGCAGAGAGTCGAAAATGTTTTGCAAAATGTTTAAAATGTAACATAAATCGTATGAAAATACATCTAAGCAAAATTAGAAATGTTGAATTTAAATTAAAAATATGCGTCCAATCTAATTTAAAACTTTCGTCCTAACTCTATTTACAAAACGTGACGAACCCTATTTAAATAACATTTAATATGTTTTGTGAATAAAATGATTTGCAAAAAGTTGTTAAAATAAATGTCTAATTTTAAGTGAAAAAGGAACGGGATGGCCTAAGCGAACTAAATTAAGATTGGTTCTCCTGGTTAGCTTAGCCAGGAGCTGTATAAGGGTTATTCTATTCTCCTCAATGAACTATAGTGGTTTTTGATCTTGATTTGTTATAATATGTATATCTTAGCACTTTGTACCTAAATATCATTTTATTTTAGACTCAAATCATAAACTTTAAGCCCACATGATAAATATTTGTTTAGTCTGGATGAAGATAAAAGCTTTGAGTGGCAAATTTGAATGATAACATTGCTATAAAAAATAAAATTCACCACGCGAACGTATTAATCAGACCATAAGTAAATAAGTACATTGAAAAGATAACGTGCGCACACATTTGTAAATTTCAATCAACATGCAATCATAATTTTTGTGATTAATCGTTTTTTTTTTAGTTTATCAAACAAATCATTCAATTAAATAAACAAAAAAACAAACCTGTAGCATCATTTTAGTAATGAACTGTAGTGTACATTGTACGTACATACATAAACGTATTGCGTTTTGGATAAACAAACATATTTTAAAAAACAATAAACAAAAACTAAAGAACAAAACAAATTCTTTATTTGGCTTTATGTCAATTTGGGAATGTTACATATTTATAAACAAATGACCACATACTATAATAATATGTAATAACAATAATTAATGTAATTTTTTAACACGCAAATCCTCTGCATCTCACTGCATCCTCTGTAGAATAAACGTATCTCATGAGAGATTATATTATTAATTGCACGAAAAGTGCTTCCGTTGAAATACATATAGTATGTGAATGTGTAATTTGTATAATCACAGTATTTAAAATTATCAATAGATTAAATTAAAGTTAAAGTTCGTACGTAAGTGCAACACGCGATAATGATGTGTTGAAATATTTTCTGTACTAAAATTATTGTGTCAACACTTGGACAAGGACAAGTAATCAATTATCGGTTTGAAAACTGGCTTCAAAATCGTAAATAACTATTAGTTGTAATTTTTTTGTAACCGCAGGCAGTCATACGATACGGATGATCGATGATCTAATTATTTCAGCGTAGTTAAGATATAAATGGCGTAGCGTCTATTAATCAGCAACTAATAATAAATAATTTACTAGCATTTCGGATAATGATTTAATATTATTTTATCTAATGTTTGAAATATTTCATCGTTTAACAACTTTTCTAAATCGATAGCTTATTATAATAAATTTGAGTTAAGAATATTATTATTTAAAATGAAAAATAATCAGAAGATTTAAAATAAACCAATGACATTGAGTTTTTTATGCGTGTTTTCTGATTGACAAAATCCAAAAAGGAGGATCTCAACTGACAATTACCGTCGCCATTGGGTTTAAAAATCAGACCGACCAGTTCTTGCCTTCTTGGTCCAACTTGCAAGTAATTTCAGTTTAATGACAGTAAGTTTCCTTAACGGCGCAAAATTATCATTATCACCAACCAGCCCAGATTCTTCGATTTTTAATTTAGAAAATTGACTTTTCAGATAGAAAATAATTAAAAAAATATATACTAAAAAGATGTATATACTAAAAAGAAGGGCGGTACCACCCCTTTAAGAAGAAAAACAAAATAAGGGGGAAAGAACATTCAAAAGGCACGTAGGCACAAAAAATAGGGTATAAAAGCAGTTTTTTAGCATAATTTTAGTTAATGTTTGTTAGAAATTTGATAAAGGAGTAACATCCGAAACGATCGTAATTTCATTTACAAATAAAATAAATACAGTAGAATTCGCTTATAATGAACGGTCAAAGGACAAATAATTTTGTTCATTTTTAACGTGTGTTCATTTTAACCAAATATTTGATTATAATGAACGGCGTTCATTATAACCGTAAATACTTGGTTTGTGCATTCGAAACCAACTTACATATGTAACTTATGTAACTGTGTGATTCCCAAAAATTTTCAAAATATTTCCCTATTTCCATTACATTGTTTCTAGTATATGTATGCACTATACACGAATGCATACACACATTACATTAAAAAAAAAAAAATGTACGCAAAATTATGTGTGTGAATATGAATGAATAGACAACGAAACAAATAATGATCGATGTTCATTATAACAGTAGATTTTTGTACTAAACAGGTATTGTAGGAACATTTTATCGTTCATTATAAGTTTATAAACGAAGTTCATTATATGTAGTGGAAACAAGAAAAATTGATTATGTAAATTTAAGGGACTAAAAAAATCGTTCATATTAACCGTGTGTTATTATTTACTGGAGGGCCATGTGGGCGATAAGCCACCTCGCACCGCGACCTAAAAGATCTATTGTGCTGGACCCTACTTAATTATCCGTCCAGTCAATATTCAGGCTCTTAATGAATCTGACAATACTACTGGCCGGTACAAGATACATACTATCCGGGCTCATTGTTCTCCCTCCTAGATGTTGCAGTCTTTGCTGGAAAATGGCTGGGCAATGGCACAGAACATGTTCCGCTGATTCCGCTTCCAGACCGCAGAAGCGGCATCCATCTGTCGTACTTAGGCCCATCTTCTTAAGGTGATACCTTAAGGGGACATGACCTGTGAGGAAGCCAGTAAGCAGCCTCAACTCAGGTTTCCTAAGTTCAAGACACTCCTTAAGCCTGACAGACGAAGGTGATATAAATTTCTTCGCCTGCCGTAAACCTGGAATTCTGCGCCAGTAGGAGGACTTTTGAACATCCTCCCAGCGTTTTACCGCTGCTCTAAGGTGTCCCTTAGTGACACCGCAGAAGGGTTCTGGTCCAAAAAATGTAGAGGCAGAACCCTCACGGGCGAAGCCATCAGCTGCCTCGTTTCCTTCGATTCCAGTATGACCTGGCACCCACATAAGTGTTACCTTATTTGAGCCTGCCAGATGTTTAATAACCTTCAGACAATCCCATACCAGCCTTGACTCAACGGTACAAGACCTAAGAGCCTTTAAGGCTGATTGGCTGTCTGATACAATATAAATCTTTGCATCGTTTAGGCCTTTTGCTATGCCTATCCTAGCGCAAAGTTCTATAGCATGTACTTCTGCTTGAAAAACGGTAGCATTGGTACCCAAGGACTTCGAGAGGGTAGTGCCACTCCCGTGTATTCCTATCCCCGCCCCATCTTCCGTTTTTGATCCATCTGTAAACCATACCATGGACCCTCGCTCAAATGATGGTCCACCTGCCCTCCACACATCCCGGTCAGGTAACCTAACACAGAATGGTTTGTGGAAGTCCAGTTTAGCTGGCATACAGTCGGAAGGCATTCCTATGGTAGGGTCTGTCTGAAATTCCTTAAGGATTTCCATATGACCCACCATATTGCCTGGCTTAATATTTCCTTCCGCCTGCATTTTCAGGGCCATACTTGCAGCGTCCTTTTTAATATGCAGGTGTAACGGTGTCAGTCCTAGAAGTGTCTCCACCCCCGCGGTTGGACATGACTTCATTGAGCCCGTAACACCGATGCAGGCTATACGCTGAACCTTATTCAATAAGGTTTGCGTTGTCTTCTGCTCAGTTTTAGGCCACCATACAACCGATGCGTAGGTGACCATAGGCCTAATGATTGTAAGAAATGACCAGTAGATCATTTTTGGTTGTAGTCCCCAAGTACGCCCATAGAGTCTTTGACAGGCCCAGAGAGCCTTGATGGCTCTATTTTGAACTTTCAACAAATGTTGGTTTCAGTTCAGTCTTTGATCTAGGATAACCCCTAGATATTTAACCTCGCTGGTAAAAGGAACAGTAGTACCGTTTAACGAGGGAGCTGTAAGCGCAAGCTTTGTCCTCCTCGTAAAAGGAACAATGACAGTTTTGCTTGGATTGACACTGAGTCCTTCCTGGTAACACCACTGCCATATTATATTGAGTGCATTTTGCATGCGATCAGAAATGACCTCATCAAACTTGCCTCTGATTATGATAGCCACATCATCCGCATAGCCCTGGACATCAAACCCATGGCTACTCAGAAGAACCAGTAGTCTGTCAATAATCAATGACCACAAAAGAGGAGATAATACGCCTCCTTGGGGACAGCCCTTTACGGCCTTGATGGTTACTGATTCGCCACCTAGTCTGGCAGTAATCTCACGATGTTCCAGCATGGAACGGATCCACCTAATTGTGGAAAGTGGAACCCTTTTTCCCATTGCTGCCCTCTCTATAGATCCATAGGAGGTATTATCAAACGCCCCCTCAATGTCCACAAAGGCACAAAGGGCAATTTCTTTATATGTCACTGCTTTTTCAATCCTCGTGACTAGCCCGCTAAGGGCCATAACCGTGGATTTACCAGTTTGATACGCAAACTGGTCCCGATGCAGCGGATTCTTTCCAAGGACCTCACTTCTTATTTGATAGTCCAGGATTTTTTCCATCGTCTTCAAAAGAAACGATGTGAGGCTAATTGGCCGATATGCCCTGGCCTGGGTGTCTGGACGACCCCCGCCCTTTGGTATAAAGACCACATTTACTTTCCTCCACAGTTTCGGAATATAGTTAAAAGCATAACTTGCCCGAAACATCTGGATCAAGCTGGGGAGTATTTCCTCAATACCTTTTTGAAGTAAAGTTGGAAAGATACCATCCCCTCCAGCGGATTTCAAAGGTTTGAAAGACCCAATAGCCCATCGAACCTTGCTGGGTGTGAAAATTTTCCCAGAGAGACTCCAGATCCTACTGTGAGGCGAATAGGCCACCTCACTCGAAGTCTCATATGAGTCCTCTTGGGCTCCTACCACTACTGAATCCGGAAAGTGGGTCTCTAACAGTACCTCTAAGGTTTCCTTCCGGTTTTCAGTGAACCCCCCATCTTGCTTCTGGAGAAGTCCTAAACCATTTGAATGATCCCTGGAAAGGACTTTCTGGAGACGAGCTGCAGAGGGCAATTCATTGATTCCCTCACAGAAATTCCTCCAGGTAGCCCTTTTAAGTAAATAATAATAACCGTGTGTTCATTATAAGAAGGGTTTGTTATAAACGGATTCTACTGTATCACGTTAAAGAAAGTGACAAAATCGAAATATTGAGTTTTATTATATAAAATTTTTTTATTGGTGATATTATTAGTTCACGAGTAAATAACAAATATGTTAAGAAGAATAATGACTTTTTTGTTTTCTTGTTTTAATTAATTAAATAAAAGTAAGTGTGATGTAAAGCCCAATACCATGTAAAAACTAAACAAATTACAAACCAAATTTTTATTTTATCTAATTTGTAGTTTGAATAATTTTAAAACGTTTTTCAACCATGAAGTGGTCATCATCAGAAAATGATGACCACTTTGTGGTTGAAAAACCTTTTCAGAGTTATTAAAAATACAAATTAGTTTAAATTTAAATTTGTTTTATTAATTTGTATAGTTTTTACTTGGTGTTGTGCTCTACATCATAGTTACATTTCTCATTATAATGAAAAATACGGCGGCTTAAACTACAACAAGCTTAGAAAATTATCGTAGGTCAATTCTCGTAATTGATCTATCTAAAGTATAAAAATTATTAAATGAATTATAACTTAACTCCGTTATATCCTAACGATCGTTGTTCAAATGATTTACTAGACAGTGACAATCTACAAAGAGAGTTCCTCGTAGGATTCTCAATTAGTAAAAATCATTGAATCTAAGTATTTCGGAAGTTCCCAGTTTTCAAGGAGAGAAGAACAATTTCAGAACATTAAACTTAATTCTCTGATTTAGGGACTTCCACTCCAGCAATTCATTTCATGAGTTCTACTTTCTGCCCTTAAAATAGCTCGCATAAATATATTCTGTAATTTTTGAAGACGATATATTTCTGTTTTGTTCATTATAAAAAATACTGAAGAACAATTTAAGAAGTCAATATGCGGGGCGATAATTGATTCATAGAATATAATTTTTTTCTCAAATGACAGTTTGTCCTTAATACTATTAAAAATTCCAACTTTGTATTCATTTTTTTAGCAATATAGCCCAAATGATGAACAAATGAACAATACCGAGGTATTTATATTGTTCCACACGTTATATAATTTAGTTATCTAATTAGGAGTATATACATATTTTCATCACAATCTATTTTTGTCCTTATGGACATTACCGCGTACTTGGCGTTTTTTCGAAACACTAAGCGGTAATTTGTGGAACATCAACCATTTTCTTAAATTCTCTACAATTCTCGTCGGCCTAGAGCCTACTTCCTTGCTACCACTTTTTGGGAATGCTTCTGCAGTATTTGCGGCAGATTAACCGTTCTCTGCCTTGTGACGTTTGAGAATTCCGTAAAGGAGCTCAATTAGAGTATTCTTAAATTCTGTGTTTCTAAACCATATTTTATTTTTTCGGCAGCTTGCTTCGAGTCCTCTTGCTGAAAGATAATATCCTACTTGTCCAAATTTCCAATTAAATGATGACATCTCAAAAAGTTGGTTCCACCTTCAAAATGTACAGTTCGCTAAGGCCGATTGCACATTTCAGCTGAGCTAAGCAAAAAACATAGTGTTGCTTGGTTTAGTTTAGCTCGATTAGCTCATTCGTTTGCTCGTTTCAGCTATAACATCGATACTTTGATGTTTTTGTTTGCTTTATTTCTTATGATAGATATTCGAAACAGTCGATTTTAATGAAGTATGCATCTTGTTTACCCACATTGCCATTCACCGTCACCTCTTGAACAGAATAATTCGATGCTTCTGTGAGGAAACCTTAATTATACGTACGGTCCAAGCAACGAACCCGCAATCATTCTCACGGGGTTCTTATAAAACCGAGCAGACGGAACGGATATATTTTCTGTTTTTTGCTTTAAACTGAATTTAATAATTTATTTATTCAATTAAAGTTCAAACAGAATGTAACCGTTCCGCCGCGCCCATTTTCATCTGCTCCGCATTATCCGTTTCACAAAACATAATGTATCCATTCCGTTTGTGAAACTATCTCATAATAAACAATTTCTTCAAGTAAAAATATTTTTTTTTTAATTCTTAATAAGCTTTGAAAGGGCTAATAAAATGATTGTCTTGTTTTCGACCACAAATCTCGTTGTAATTTTTACAAAGAAAAATAATTGTTTGTATTGTTGTATGGGTATTTCGTTTGGATACGTATTTCTACTTTTTGACGTTTGATACAATTTTGAAACTGGTTGGAAATGAATGACAAGTTAGGGAAGAATAGCGTTGCTCCTTTAAGAATGCTTCAGATTTGTGAGAAGAAAGAAGTTCCATCAAGACGTGAATTCCGAACATATTCATAATTTATTAATTGAAGATTTATTAGATTATGTTTTTAAATTTAAAAATGTTGTAATTAATATTAGTAATATTATTAATATAGATCGCATTGTAATTAAGATCGCATTGTAATTATACAATTGTAAATAATCGCCAAAATTCGGTTAAATGATAACGAATCACTTTTTAACTTTTACAGATGGTCATTACGGCAAGCCTCAATTCTAAAATTCCTTAAAGCTCCTTCATGAATATCGTCGGCGAGAATTGCAGAATGTGTAATGGCCTATTCACATGAATCGCGATTTTACTGGTACGAGTAAAAATGATTCACTGATTTCTCTTAAATTACGGGGTGAAAATTTGAAAACTTTGCAAAAATTTCTCGAAATTCAAGCATCTAAAGAATGGAAGAGCGGTGGTAAACACAATCGGAAACAAGGGTAACCCAACAAAATTCCCAAACTCGTAGTACTACGTGTTTAGTAAAGATACTTAAACTCAACTCACTTTAAATAACCATACATTTGTCTCTGAAAATAGGTTAGCAACATCCATTATCCACTCGAATGTACTCCAACATTTATTATATTCGAACAAATATTTGTTCTGATGTTATTTGTCTCTATTAATTTTTAATTTTTAAATTGAGGTCAGCTTATTATAGACAAATTTTATTAAAATTACAACTAAAATATATAATTTAGTTTTTTTAATTTTTTATTTATTTCCTAATATTTCGACCGTTTGGTCATAATCATAGGAGTTAAAAACTGTAACAAATAAGATAGAGAATTACAATTATTTAGAACACTATTGAGCTTTAGAAATTTTTTTTTTTTTTTTTTTAAATTCTTTAAAGAAAAAATGAAAATACAATTTACTATTTTAAGTTCCATACCCAATATTATAAAAATAAAACTTCCCTGCCTCTAATCACACATGTATCAATATTATTTTTAATTACAAACGTTTTTTTAAAGGAATTTTTTACCTTTAATTTCGTTTAAAAAAAAAATCCTTTTCATAAAAACTGATCGTCGTAATTCAAAACAAAACTATGTGATGAAAAAAACGGGAACTACCATTTTTACATATTTTGTTGTTGGTAAATAAACCAAATTTTTTACACTGTAGTCAGTGATATGATAAGAATTTTCTTAAATAGGAACATGAATTCTTATTAAATATTGTTGGATCAGGATAAGTGATTCATGTAAAATTAAAAACATTTGTAGTAATGGTACAAAAAGTTTTATGTTTGTTATATTGAATTATGTTGTAAAAGGCTGAGATAATTGTTTTGTAAATTTCTACAGTCAGTTTTATAATTAACACTATTACTGTTTTTTGTTATATGACACATTTCTTTAAAACATCTTTTTTGTTTATTAAGTTCAAAGTCTATAATGGTAGCTTCGTCGAACAAGAAATTTTTCTCACATTCACAAGTGTGTTTGCATAATGCTGACCGGTATTGTGTGATATGGTTTCTATTTTTATTTGTAAATTTTACATCACTTTGGTGTTGTTTGACTCTCGTAGTGATTGACTTGGAAGTTTCACCAATATAACATTTTCCACAGTCACATGGAATCTTGTAAACGACACCTGCTCTCTTTTCTTTTGGGATTTTATCTTTCATTTTTTTAAATGAATTGGTTAATGTATTGTTTATTTTTGTAGCTATTTTGTTGTTGTAATTTGGTCGGTGTAAAGATTTCTTAATCTTTTCTGTTAGGTTTGGTATGTAAGTTAACGATCCACATATTGTTTTCTTGTTTGTATTTGAATTTTCTGATTGGTTATATAGGTTTCTATTCCTGTAGGTATATAAGCTTTTAATAATAAGTTTTTTTATTAGAATTTATTTTATTATTATTCTTTTGTAAAATTTTGTAAATTGTTGTTTTGTTTTCTTCCCTATGAGTGGTGTCGCTTAGATGGAAAACACGTTTAACCTTCACTCTGTGTATAGCTTACTATCACGTTGTCTGTGTATAGGGGTCAATCTGACCCCATAGATATCTTCATGTATTTCATAGGGAAAGTAAATAAAAATTCTTTATTTTCTACAAATATAATTACATTCAAGATTCAAAACATATAAAAAAAATTAACAGTTGAATTCGCTGAAAATCACATTTTAATTAGTCAAATTTATGTTTTAATCTGGTGCCACTTCCTCTTCATCCGAAACCATTTCCCGTTTTTTTATGCATTCTATCCATATGATTTTGGAGTGGTTGGGACAAAATGGCTCATTACAAAAATGACATCTTGTTCTGGTTTTCATATCAGATGATTTATGGCTCAAGTAACATCTTCGTCGTTTGCTAACTGTCTTAACCGTCACTTCTTCGCCTGTTGATTCCCGCCTGATTTGTAATGCTTTATAACCTATTCCTGTCTTTATTTTTATTTAACTTTCGAGTGTTATAGAACCGCTCCAACACGTTGGCCTGCACCAGTTGCATAAAACTAGCAAGTGTTAGGTTGATATCAAAACAGAATTTTGAAGGTTTTACTTTTTTAATTCCGCCTTACTACTAAACTCTTTGGGAAGATCGGTTTTATTTCATCTAATTGTACCAATTAGTGTAGTTTTTTTTCTGCAAAAGTTAATCGGTTAAAGAACAACTAGTGGAAAAGTTGTCCATGGGAATTATTATTTCTTATGCTCCCTTGGTTGCGCCTACTAACATATATTTCTGCGTTCAATGGGTAAGAATTCTTTGCGTCGCATAGCCAGAATATTTTAATTCTAAACTTCTCTGGCTTCGAAGGTACCAATATACTGTCGGAAAGAATACTGCCCTCAACCTAGAGCCAATTGTTGATTAATGATTAAATTTCATGATGGTTTATGAGATCCTCGAATGTTTGCCAAGAACATATTCCATATATATTGGAATGCTGCCAATTTATCGATTTTTAGCCGCTCCTGTCTTAGACCGCTATAGTAACTGATTGGTTTGATTTATTTCTGTTTAAACCGCCAAGCCTTCTCTTTCTCGCAGTAGGAGAAAGTTGCGTGTTTTGGTTACAATCGGAGGTTTCAAGCTCCACTTTCCGATAGTTTTTTTTATTTTGGGCATAATACCACCATACCAGTGTTTGTTTCTTTATCCTCAACAGTTCCATTTTCAACATTTTCTTATTCATTTCCTCGATCGTCAGCGACAAGTTGAAAATGTTAATCGTTATCAAAATTTATCGGTTCAACATGCTCATCCTCATCGTAGTTACAAATGTTTATCGGCGCAGCTTGTTCACACTCATCGCCATCGGAAACTCCACATCAATAGTGTCGTCTGCTATTTCCGCTTCATCTGATACCTTAGGAGTAGAAACTCTATCGAGAAGTCCAAGGGGCACTTGGCTGCTCTGTCTTTTCCGCACCATAATAACAATATCTACAACCAGGATAAGCTATTTTTACTACTAAGCACCCTGAATTACAAACAAACAGAAATATCGTTCAACGATCATTCGAAATATCGGTAACGGTAAAATAATACAAAAGTAAAATGAGGAAAAATATCAGGAATAGGTATATGTACATATATGCCAGAGACGGGTAGTGACGAAAACTAGTATTTGTGGCACAGTTTATGTTACGTTTTGACACGAGTTCTTGACAGTCTTTTAAAACCTTTGTTTTCGACATTTTTTGACAGCGAAAAAAACTGAAAAATGTACAATTTTAGCTTCATTAACGTTCAGAACTGTTTCAATCAGTTAGAACAGTTTCTACGAAACAATAACAATATTTTATTTCTTCTTTTTTCCAATATCACACGCACTTTCCGATGACAGCTTTTGACACTTTCCGACAGTTTTTGACAGTTGTTGATATTTTTCGACAGTTTTTGGTCATAACTTTAGGTTCTTCACCCATTTTTGATTTAATTTTCGAAAACTCAGATTTCTAGCGTTTTTATGTATAATACACATACAAAAATTGAATAACAAAGCAGTTTCTCTCTCAGTCTCACTTACTAATTAGCAGAAAAATTGCACAACACATTACAGACATACAACACATTCATAGATATAAAAAGTAAATAATTTTTTGATTTATATAGAAAATAGTGCATGGAAGTAACTTGGGGTCATTTTGACCGCAGTACACAGAAATGCGCTTGGTTTATTTCAGACTATGGTAATTACAAAATTTAAAAGTAATTTGGGCCTGATTTTCATTGTATTGCGTGTATGACATATTAGTCGAGGCTATCTTGTAAGGCATGGGCCATTAAAATAATAAGAAACGTATTTTTTTTAATTTTAAAATCGACTGGGGTCAATTTGACCCCAATACACAGAGAGAAGGTTAATAAACGTTTCAGCGACATTGATTTTCATCTGATAGGGGTGAGAAGAGTGAAAATTCAACATTCTGTTGGATAAAATATTTTTGCTAAACCAGTTAGTTGTTAATTTGTTGTCCTTCCTTGTTATTTCTATGTCAAGAAAAGCAATCTTATTGTTAACTTCATTTTCTATTGTGAATTTTATTTTGTGGTGGAAAGAGTTGAACATATTTAATGTTTCTTCTATGGTATCTTTATGTAGAATTAATAAAAAATCATCAACATATTTCATAATTAGGGATGGTTTTCTTGACAGTTTAGGTAATACTATTTTCAGTAATTTTTCTAAAGTAATATCTGCTAAAATTGGTGATAAGGGGTTGCCCATAGCCAAGCCGAAAACTTGTTTGTAAATTTTATTATTGAATTGGAAATAATTATTTTCCTTTGTACATGTATCAAAAACTTTAAGAAACATTGTTCTTGTACATGGTATGTTATCTTTAATTTCATTCCATCTTTCTAGTATTGCATTCCTTGCGGTATCTATAGGTATGTTCGTAAATAAGGATACCACGTCAAATGAAACTAATACTTCATTATCTTCTAAGGTTAGAGCATCTAAGGTTTGTTTTAAACTAAATGAGTTTTTTATATTGTATGGGCTATGTTCATTTAATGGTTTAAGAAAATTTATTAATAATTTAGATAGATGATAAACAGGTGAAGTAATTGTTGACACAATGGGTCTTAGGGGTATTCCTATTTTATGTACTTTAGGAAGGCCATATATTCTGGGAGCTACTGGAGATATTACTTTTAACGCTATTTTTTGTTGTCTATTAATAGTTTTATTTTCGAATAATTGATCAATTAGTTTATTTACTTTTTTTGACGTTGAATCTGTCGGGTCATTATTTATCTCGGTATATGTGGATTCATCGGAAATTAAGTTATCCATTTTTAAAATATAAGTTTCTTTCTCTAATGCAACGGTTTTGTTCCCTTTGTCTGACCTAGTTATAATTATATTGGGATTAGATTTTAAGAAACACTGTAAAGACTTGTGGTATTTTAATATGGTCTTATCAATTATAGTAAGTTTCCTATTTTTCTTTTTGTTTCTATGTATTGTTTAAGGTATTAGTGGTGAACGTTCTAATATCTGTAATATTCTCGTCCTCAGCATATTGTGTTAGTACATATTCAATATCTGCTAGGATTTCTATTGTATTAATATATTTGTTATCTGGTGGTAGGTTAAAATTAGGGCCAAAACTTAGTAAAGTAAGGCAATTGTTTGGTATTTCTAAATTGGTTAAATTGATAACATCAGATCGATCAAAATTCAAATTACTCTTATTTTGTTGCTGACTAAGTTTTTTTTTAGTTTCAAGTTTAAGTTATTCCTATTGATTGTTGCTATGTATGTTTCATGTATTATAAGAGAATGTGTTAATTCAGTATATATGACTGTTGGTAATTTAGTTTTTAATTTGACACTTAAATCACTCACCTGATTGTTTAGGTATGTAACCTTAAATTTACATATTTTAATTTCTAAATTTAGCATTTTTCTGAACATTGTAAATTTCATTCGTTGAATATTGTTGGAAAAAGGGTGCTGTTGGATCTCAAATGATTTAAAATATTTTCCTTTCTCCATTATAAATCTTGGTATGATATCCTCTCGTTTGCAATTGAACAGAAATTGTTCTCTTTCTTGGGCTATTGCTGCCTTTCTGGTAGATGAGAGAAGTGATTTTACTGTTGTTAGATGATCAGGAAACTGTTGTTTTATTGTGTTTATTAATATTTGTAATTGTTCCATCTTTATAATTACTTGGTAGTTTTTGATAAGAGTGTGTTTCATGCTCACACGATAAAATTATATTCGAACAAATATTTGTTCTGATGTTATTTGTCTCTATTAATTTTTAATTTTTTAATTGAGGTCAGCTTATTATAGACAAATTTTATTAAAATTAAAACTAAAATATATAATTTAGTTTTTTAATTTTTTATTTATTTCCTAATATTTCGACCGTTTGGTCATAATCATAGGAGTTAAAAACTGTAACAAATAAGATAGAGAATTACAATTATTTAGAACACTATTGAGCTTTCAACATTTATATGTTACCCTTAGTTTGTGTTTGGGATCAGGCACTTTCTAAACCAGTCGCCCACATCTGACCAGTTGTTTTGTCCAATGTCTTATTGATTTATGTATATAACGATTTCCTACCACTTAAGGTGCCTCATCGATCTTTGTCAGGTGTACTTTTGTCTAGCGATTATTTGTATCAACTCTAATTTGTTTAATTTGTGCAGTGTAACTCGTTTCTTTGTGTTGCTTGTTGGGAAAAGGCAAAGTCTTTTGGAAATTCCGTCTACTCTGTTATCGTTCTTTTGTACGAGTACCACCACCGCACAATTTTAATAAGGTTATTCGAATCAAGCGACATTTGGTGCTCTGTCTAAAAGGTCATCAGTGGTGGTTCTCAGGTTACCAACCACATTCTCCATTCAACCTTGAGGCATCGTGTCAGGAAGCAGCGAAACAAAATTCGCTCTTTAAATTTATATATTCATTCCATAAGGATTAAGTTGATGAAATTTCAAAAGACTAATTCCTCTATTAACTTATTCCCTCTTTTACGTGTGATTAATTTTCGTTCAAATAACCAATTTCAATCTCAATACTACGAATTGAATTTTTTGATTTTGCTCAGATTCAAACAGAATGTATCCGTTCCGTCCGCTCCGTTTTACTAGAACTTTCAAATTGTATTAAAAAACGGAAAAGTGAATACAACGGACGAAGAGGAGACACTAAACACTCAAACCGTATATTTTAGACGTTTTGGCAAAGCAAAATATTTTATTTTTTATTCGCAACAACTTTTAAAAATATTTGGGAAATACCTAACTCGTTTATTATGGCGCTTAAAGCTGATTTATTACGAGTAAAAGAAAAATTACGAGAAACAATTGTTGATTACGAAATAGTTTGACGAACGGAAGGGATGCTTTGTTTTGTGAAACAGATGGTGAAGGCCGGATAAAAAACGGGCGGAGTGGAGCGGATATTTGAACCTTAAGTCTTTACGAGTCGAGTTGAAAAATTTTCGCAAATCAAAGAGTAAGGCTAAATTATAAGTTTTTTTCTAATTCTTTACTCATGTAAAAGAAGTAAGAACCAAATTGTGTGAGGATTGAGAGTAAGAATAGGTAGAAAGATTTTTTTTTTTAACTCTGTCAGGTGAAGTGTGACAGATCTAGAAGTTTCGGTATTCAAAGTAAATGTGCACGGTTCTTAGGAATTTCTCACGGTTCGCCACTCGCCATCTTTTCGCTTCACACCAACCTGCCGTAATCTCTCTGATTTCACTTGGTCTCTGGTCTGTTTATAATCCGTGATAATTATACAGGATGCCAAGATATAATACATCTCGACAGTGTTTATTGCTCTGAAACCGTTGAGCTCGTCGTCCTGTCTTTTATTTTATCACCCCCTCTACTTGAGCAATATCTTTCAAAGCGGCTGTGGTTAGTCTAGCTCTGGTTACTTCATATTTAACGCTAAGATTTTATTCATGGTTTTCCTTTCGCAGTCGTTCTCAAATGAAGTTTTACCTGATCATCTCTAATGTCATTGTTGTGGATGTATTCAAGACCCCTTCAAGAGCTTCACAGTAACTTGCCGGAATATCGTGGTTATTTCTTGCACCTTATGTTTTGAATGTGTTCTAGCCACTACCATCTTCAATTCATGTAGACACATGTGCCTTAAATCCGACTTCCTCAAGATTCTTGCGTAACATATCTGCGATTTCTCGATGTGCTAGAATTAATGCATTGAACTTTTCATCTGCTGCCCACTCATTATGCTGCATCACTTTTTGAAACGATACTTTCGAGTTCTCAATCGATGTATCGCCTTCAAATGATGAATTCATCATAAAAAAAAAATAACAACTGTCGGTAATAATCAGAAAACATCAAATAATTAGGCTGTTTTGTCTCTAATTGAAATGTTTGATGCCGCTTTTATAGAACTAACTAAATTGCAAAACTATTCAATACACATGTATGGGTACAACAAAACAAATTCAGTGTAAAGGCAAAGTAAACAATCTTAATAAACAAAAATTCAAAATATAATTTGCAATAGATATGTAAATAAATTATTCTAATATTTACAAACATTTTGACGTCTGCGATATGCAAATACGTACCTAGGTTAATATATTACAAAAATATTTTTATAATAATATTATTAATAGTTTTGCAAAAATACGATAAATATTTATTAACACTTAATATTTATCACGTGTCAAATTATTTAATAATACTCAGTTTGAACTTTAAGCTGAGTCTAAAGCGGTCGCATGCCTATAAATTTATACGTTGTATTCTAATCTACGCACGTGAACTTTGAATGATTTTAGTGTGCCTGCGAGGGACAGAGCATAGGTTACAATGATTCTATTTTAAGATGTTAAATGGTTTGCATTGTAAAGTGCCTAAAAAATATGGGTGCTTACTATTTATACATTTTGTTTGCATTTGTTGTCTCGGTGATTTCAAGATTTTCTCGGTATGAATATTTTCGGTCAGGTGTTGACGAATCACCATTTTTATTAGCGTAAATTGACTTAAGCCACTTCAAAATTAACTGATTACAAAAACCAGGGGCTTATGTAGGTTTCTACCTGCGCGCAGGTAGAACGTTATGTTTGGTAAGATATGTAGTAGTTAAGTAAATTGATAAGTAATAAAGTAAAAGTGGTTAATTTAAAGTATTTCTTATTAATATTAATGCATAAATAGTTATGAACATAAGATTTAGTACTTCGTATACAGTTTTGCTATTTATTCAAACGTTTCGTCATTTTCATTAATAGGAGTAATTTAATATTCAGCGGCATAACTAAATTGAACAATTTAAATTAAAAATTCGGAAACACATAAAACGCGTTCTTTGTCAACTAATCGATATACTAGATAAATCGTATCATATATGTACTAGTATTGCCGCGAAATATCAATTTTTTGTTTTTCAGATTAAAATTTAGCAATCCAACTAAATTGCAATACTAATAAAAAAAACTTTATTTGGCAATATTGTGGATCTAGTTAAAAAAAAAATTAAAAAAAATCAATAGAACGCTACTCGTAATAGTGTGAAAAGATTTTCACTGAGCAAAATGCTTAAAACAGGTTTAATAATATTTTTGACTTTTAAATACTAGGAAGTGCTTAAGTAGACCATAGGAAAATTTCCAAAAATTCGTGACTAATTTCCTTTTAAACATTTTGTTCCACCATTGGTGACACTCGCTTTTGCCTGACATTGATGCCCGTTGATGACGTTTAAAATTTTTGTTTTATTTACACCAAACATATTTTTGACCTGTAATTGTAATTTCTGGTTGTTACTTCATCACGAATTGTTAAGAGAAATGGAAGATTAGAACTTTTTAGAAACAAAATTTGAGTAAGGAAGCGTTCACACATTAGGTATTATAATTTTAAACGGGCTTTCAAGGAAAGGGCTTTATTATCTGAACTCTGTTTATCACATATGCTGGGACTATTCAGAAATGCATATATATATGTATGAACTTCATACAGTGAACGACGATGAACTTGCCTACAATTATGTACATTTAAGGTAAAAAATCGACATACAGGCATCTGATGTCAAATAAATCAAACTATAATGGTGTTTGAAATTTTTCTGTTACGTAACATTTTTATTTACTTATCACCAACTTTATACAACTGGTTACATTAAATTAAATTTTATAAATTTATTTAATATAATTAAAATATTTCAAAATTTGAATAACAACCGTACTACATTAAAAGTAGCTGATCAATGATAAATCGGCTCATATTTACCATAGTTTTGCCTTCGAAGCGGCAGCTTGATTTGGAAATCTTTATTGCACAACACCACGTAATGGAGTATATGTGTATCGAGGAAACTCATAATCTCCGGACAATCGATTATAGATAGTTGTAAATCTCAAAAATAGATTGCGCTGATTTCAATCCTGCGAAATTGGCTCATTATTTTTTATGTTGCATACACTGGAAGTACAAAAGCTGGCATGTTTGCGTCTCTAGGTAGCCTTCGTAAAGTGTGCATTTAATTTTGCACGGTCTCTTTACGATCCCATCAGTTAATATAAAACGAATTCCATACGGCAAATTCAAATAATGACCGAACAAAAGAGCCGTATAAAATTTTAGTCACATAGAACCATAAAAATCTTTAGAAACCCTTTTAACAATCCCAAGCATAGAATTCGCTTTAGAAATGCAACTTTCAATGTGTTTATGAAACGATAGACTCGGAAGTAAATGTTGTACCTAAAAAATCCTTAACCATATCGACACTTTCAACAATATGGTATAACATTTGGACCTTCACCAATTTTGAAGTTTGACAGATCAGATTGAAAATCAATTGCATTATTGGCCCAAGAAATAATTATGAAAATTTTAACGTCGTCCGCATAAATGAGAATGTTTGAGTATCTCTGACAATTTGCCACATCATTCACGAAAAGCTTAAAGACTATGGACACTCGAAGAAACATCAATCACTCTTGAAATGAGACTACCAATTTTCAATCAACTGGCAGAAAGCTACAATTCTAGGAGTCAAGTTTCTGAAACAGCAATTCATGATCGATCTTGTCAAAAGTTTTACAGAAATCAGTGTAAACATCAAATTACAAAGGTTTGATTGTGAATTGTATACACTCTAAAAGAAATCAGCAAACAAAACACAAGTATTCCGCACGTTATCGCAGGAACCATTCGAACCATTCTTAAGTAAAAGTGATTTGGCTTTAATTTAGTTAACGATTCAAGTTCCAGAATATCAATATTTATACATCAGCCCAGGAAAAGGCAGACTTCCTTGCGACAAAATTTGCCGTAAATTCTAACCTCCCTGACTTCGTTAACACCTTCTGTTGTCTCGTATGCTAGCTTATCAATGGATTGTTTAAAATTCAGATTCAAATCAACCGGGCCTGACGGTATTCCCCCAAAATGTTGTCAAAAACTGCTGCAAAATTTTGGCTAAGCCCTTATCCGTTCTATTTCACCGATCTTTGACTCTTGTCATTTTCCCTTCAGTCTGGAAAATAGTCAATGGTCACTCAGTGTTTAAGAAGAGTAGTAACACTGATCCTTCGAATTACCGGCCAGTAGCTATCGTCTCAATGCTTTGTTCAAGAAAAAATAATCAATTTTCAAATGATGAAATACCTAGAAACACATCTAGAAACAGTATAGATGTCGAAGCGGCCGATCGTCTAGAGATTTAATAAACTACGTCACCGAACCATGGAACAGATGCATTCACCAATCCGGTGAAACTCAAATAATTGCAGTCGACATCTCGAAGGCATTCGATTGTGTGTGGCACGTTACTGTGCAAGTTGGGAGCAATTGGACTTCCCAGTACGCCGGTTTCTTGAAGTGAGAATTTTCTTTTCTGTCACAGAATTTAAGTGTTGGGGATGGTGCGACAACCGTTTCACACACTTTAAATGGTGCTTTCCCACAGGGATTTGTTCTGTCCCCTAGACTTTTTCTTATTTTCAGCAATGATCTTTTATCCGCGACTCTTCTACTTCTTCACGAAACAACTTTCTCGCAGAGAGACGGTTCCCATGAGAGCTCGGATTGAGCATCATCTCATTGCGATTCTCAAATGGAATGAGACAAACAGGGTTGAATTTAAACCGAAGAAGTTTCAATTGTGAGTTTTCACTGCTAGAAACGATAAATATGCACATATAAATAAATATACATTTCAAGGCATATATCAGACCCAAGTTGGAATATAGTTCATACATCTGGGCGGGCGCTTCGAAGATCCACCTGGCTGTTTTCAGAGCCGAGTTCAGAGCCGAGTATGTCGTATGATTACGGATTCTAACATGTCCTCTGCTCTTGAAACTCTTTTTTCCAGAGACGGAGTTTGGTACCATTATGTGTGTTCTACAAATATTTTCATGGTCAATCATGTCAACACGTACATGAAGACGACCAGTTCACAGGTATAGCCTGGAACTAAAATTTGCAAAGACCTATAAATTTCAAAAATTTTCTTTCTTCGGAGAACACGTTTGTGGAAAGTATTTTTTTGATTTTTTAACTCATTATTATACCTAGATTAATGATTCGATAGAATTCGCTTAACATAACGTTGAATTATCACAAGCATAAAAAATGAAGTGGAATCGCCCATTTTAAAATTGAAAATCCATGAGTTCACATTTTGATGTGTGTGTCATGTGTCCATTTGAATATGTCTATCCCTCCGAAAAACAGCATAAGACGACGAAGTTGAAACAGTCCACTTTTTGCTAGGCGTGGATAATTTGTAAATGGCCAGATTATTAATACAGCCTGGAGGCGAAAGGTCGGAGTTATTGAGTAGGTCGAAATGGGACTCCTTTGTTGTTTACTCGTTGACTAATATCACTAACAAAAGATTTTATATAATAAAACACAATTATTTTGATTTTGTCACTTTCTCAATCTGATATTTATTTTTATTCGAAATTGAAATTACGATCGTTTCGGATGTTACTCCTTTATCAAATTTCTGACAAACATCCCCCCGCGGTTTACAGCAGTTGACAAAATAGACTTGAATACTTTTTAATTGAATTAATCGGAGCACGGTCATTCCCACCGCAATCATACCAAAATTGGTTATCGCATAGATTACATGAAACGATGGTAAATTTTGCAAATAGGCACAACTGTCTTACATTTATTGTTTAAATTATTCTTTTTGTTATAGGAATTACTGAATCACAGCTGATTTAAAAGGAGTTCCAAGTGCGTATAAACAATAAGTGCACACATAAATCACCGTTTCAGAAAAAATAAAAATAAAAAATTTTTAAAATAACACTGAGTCAATAATTGTAGAGTTGTAAATTAAATGATTTTATGCGCAAGCAGAATAATGTTAATGAGTGTTAACGTAATACACCATATAAAAGTTAATAGTAACACGTTGACAATGGTTTCTACTCACAAACCACGTCAATAAATAAAGTTCTTAATTAATATATTGCGTCAAATTCAAATATATCGCAATTAATTTAATATCACAAATATTCACAGCTGAACTTAATTAAAAAATAACATAGACCCGCAATGGCACACAAATAAAACTG
This sequence comes from Tipula vernalis, assembly GCA_958295665.1. Lineage (NCBI taxonomy): Eukaryota > Metazoa > Arthropoda > Insecta > Diptera > Tipulidae > Tipula > Tipula vernalis. Next base: position 290,555,694 of record OY282559.1, on the reverse strand, counting down.
TATTTATACAAAGCCAAAATAAATAACACAACTTGATATTGGTCCGAGATTACAACACGAATGTTAGCTTATAAACAGCACCATCCTCCATCCGTAACAAATCGATTACAATCGGTACAAACAATTACGGCTAACTACAATTATTAGAATTAAAAGAAAAAACTTAAATAAAACATTCTGGAACAAATCTCTCGACAAGTGAAAATCGAAAATTTCAAATATTAAATTGAACACCCGTGATGTTCTCTGGATCGGTTCCGAGAGACCATAGTTTGTTGGCACCAGGTCAATGAATAAAAGCCCATCACGTTGACGCATTCGGCGTTCGGGAGCATAGATTTTTAGACGTGCGAGTAACTCGGTACAATCGATATGGAAATTAATAATAACACGCACGAACAGCGCAGAAGCTACGTCCCGACAATAGTGAAGACGTTGCAGTTTCAAAAGATTACATCGATCCTGATATGGTGGAAGGACATATTCCACAGCACGCGTGGAGGGCAAACATCGGAGCGCGTACAGAACCAATTCTGAACAATCTCAATCCTCCCGTAATGACAGTGGTAGGATTGGGCCCAAACTGCAGATGCATACTCCAAAATAGACCGAACAAACAAGACATACAGTGATGACAAAGTTATCGGGTCCCTCAAATCCCTGCAGTTTCGTTTAATAAAGCCCAACATAATATACGACTTTGAAATAATGGTGTTAACATGTCTGGTAAATATAGCGTCGAAAAATTACACCAAGATCGGAAATGAATTCGAGTCGATCAACATCTTCATTGTACATCTGATATTGGTGAAAAATGGGTGAGCGGATACGATTAAAAGAAATAGTTGTACATTTGCTCAAGTTCAGAGCCAATCTATTGTTAATTGACCAACTGCAAAATCTATTTAAGTCCTCCTGCAACTTTACGCAATCGGACAAACTAGTAATCCGGATGACAATTTTCATGTCATCTGCAAAGAGGAGAAAATTAGCAAACTCAAAGCATTGCACCACATCGTTGATAAACAATGTAAACAATAATGGGCCAATGTGACTATCTTGATGGCACACGAAACAATTGAGAGTAAGAACCCAAGAACCTAACGGAACGCTAACGATCCGTGAGCTAGGAACACAACCATTTAATAGGAATTAACTGACAATTTAGACTCTCTAACTCACTAATAAGAATAGAGAGGTCAATCATATCAAAAGCTTTGGCAAAATGTGTATGTCTGGAATTTAAACTATCAAATAAATCGCCACAAACCGAAACTAAGCTAGTTACTGTAGACCTACCGGGATAAAATCCATGCTATGCAGAAGAAATGAAGTTTTTAGTATGGAAGAAAAAGATTCTATGAACCACAGACTGAAACAGCTTGGGTAAGGCAGAAAGAATGGTGATCCCACGATAATTACTCACATCACTTCTTCTACCCGCCTTGAAGATTGGATGAATAAAAGAAATTTTCAAAGGATCGGGGGAAAACCGCGACGAAGACTTTGATTATATATGAAGCTAATCGGAAGAGTCAAACTCTCAGCACAATACCTAAACAAAACATCATAAACCGCTCCCTTTCCAACCTCGAGCTGCAGCAAGCAATCCCGAACTTCTTCCTTTGTAAACTGGAAAATATTAAATTGATCGAGGCTGGGCAAAGCTGGAGACACGATAGCGGGCGACAGAACAGGTTTATAAACCGACGCAAAAAAAAATGGCAAACATATTGCAGATGTCCAAGGCCTGACTAGCAACGGAGCTCTGGTAAGGCATAGAAGACAGAAAGCCAGCCACTTTTTTCTTGCTGTTAATGAAATTCCAGAACTCCTTAGGACTAGATGTTAACTCTTCCTCAATCCGCACTACAAAGTTGTTGTAAAGGAACCAATTTTGGCACTTAAATTCCTTGCGGGCTCTATCAAAATCAGGATAGTATTTAACACCAAGCAATCTATATAAGGAATGAAGCTTATTGCGTCGTTTCTCGAGACCAACTCATTATTATACCATGGCTCCCATGGCGGAACGTGCTTTTCGATACCATATCTGAGAAGATCATTGAACCTTAACACCATACAAATTTCCACCGCGTTATAAGAAGTCCCAATCAGAAATGCTGAGAAATTCATTCAAGGATGTGAAGACGGCTTTTCTAAAATTAAAATAAAAATCATTAGAAACATAATTATTTTTTACAATTAAAATGAAAAATATTGATCGCAATCAGTACGTGGTATATGCTCCCACAACCAGTGAAGTTCAGACACGCAGAAATCTCGGCATGCATAACATCATTAGGAAATAACAGATCAAGGAATTTCCCCAGACTGTTACTAATACGGTTGATAATGCCCTCTCATCGGTAGAAGATGAAGAAAATACGCCGTCCACATCGTCCCAAAATATACCGGCTAAATAAAGTCGCCCACCTTGATAAGTTGGTCGCTAGGTCGATGTAGTTGATAAACGTGTTATAGTAATCCAAGTCCGATCTGTAAGGTATAATACAAGGCGACTGCAACAATCGAAGAATTATTAGCCAATCTGACTCGAACAGCAATCACGTTTAGGCTAAGATGGCTTTACCGCAATAAAACACCACCACCTTTACAACTGGTGTCAAAATCGTATCTATTCTTTTTATGAACGACATAATCAGATGGGAAGTATTCTTTGGAGAACATATTTATCGTAAGCCAAGTCTCGTTGATTATTATGACGTTATAATCGTTGTCAAGTACGCCTAAACGAAAAACCTTAGCTTTACCTCGAATACTGGAGGCGTTGTGGTAGTAGATCGAGCTGAAATCGTTGATAGTATTGGATGCATCAGCAGTTATTGGTGTTGTTGGAACGTTACAACAGCTCTGTTTTTTGGCTCTTGTGAATGATTTACAAATGGACAAATTAACAAACCACGAGGCTACATATCAGAACTGTTTAGCATATTGAAACGAGCATCCGATAATTCAATTTTAAAGGAAATGAAGGTAATTGAATTGTCAATTACCCGGCCCTTTGCAAGTAATAATTTATAATCCACTTCGCCAGGCGAGCAGTCTTCTAGTTTACTTTGAATGTAGGTCGATTCCGCTTATATATAAATATTTTTTATTGTTGGCAGGAATAACGGCAGGTTTAATTGAATCAACGGGATCACCTGTACCAATAACAATTTGAGTATGGTTCCGATTCGGAGGGAGTGACACTCCCAGACTTGTTTAACGGTTGGTTGATTAATTTCCGATTTACAGCTACCTCGGATTCGATCATCTTCAGGTCAAACGACGTCAATATTTTACGCGGCTCTTTTGATAATTACATCAATTTTATGTATGAGCTCATTAAGCTCCACCTTCCCCCATGAAGCGTTATGTAATATGTGAACAGCTCCTAAAGGTATGAATCCAAATGATTTTTTTTTTTTGACTAAGAAGAATATATTTGCACTCCAAATTCAACCTTTTGCAATTCAACTTCAATCTTTTCCAAATCAAATCCATTCTTTTGCATAAAAAATTCAACCTTTAGCAAAATAAGTTAACCATTTACAAATCACGTGCCACTATTTGTAAATCGAATTCAACCTTTTCTTATCAAAATTTTATTTTGATTTAAGGGAGAATTTGATTTGTAAAAGGGTGAATGTACTTTTCAAAAGATTGAAGTTGAAATGTAATAGGTTGAATTTGGAGTTGAAAACCTATCTACAAAAAATTCTTAGTGTCTTAGCTGGTTTTAAAACTAATACATTTGAATTCTGTTTAACAGTAAACATTTTTACTGACGAAATCATATAGTAAGAATTTTTCCACCAACCGCTTTAACTCATTTTTCTTAAAAATTAGGTTAGGCTACTTTCAAAGTAACCAGCTCAATTGAAGAAAATCATGATTTCTGGCAATGATTAGGGGAATGTGGTGGGGAAATCTGGCATAAACCAAACTTATTTAAGACCCCGAATTTGCCGTCTTTGGATTACTTTCTTTGGCGATTTTTGAAATGAAAGGTTTACGCCAACAATTTCCATACAATCCAGGATTTGAAGGATGAGATACGACGGCACGTTCAGAAGATTCCGAAGATAGAAAAATTTTGCTTTATGCTAGACGCTAGTAAAACGTTGCTTAAGTTTAATAAAGTTTTATAGTGTTTCAAATTGTACGTCCTTGTTCGAATTTGTATTTTTACTTGGCAAAATAGTCTTTGTGCTAGCAAATTCCCCAATAATTTTTTTTCCTGTGCGAAAGTGTTAACACGAATTTTTTGTGATAGTTTTGTTTAGCAATATTTTGAACACTCTCGGCCTGCAGAATAATTCAAAATATATTTGATTAAACTATAGCGATTATAGTTGCAAATTTTATTAATTATTATGAATTTTTATAGATTCAATAAAATATACTCAAGTTCATTACTGTAAGTACGTAACGTACGTATTTATTAGAGGATATGAAATTTCAGGGACAAAATACAACCAATGTTATATTATACATTTCATTGCATTAATTACTCAAGTCACAGAGGTGATTCCAAACAATAGATTTTTTTTTTCGATTTATTAGTAGATTTAGAATATGTACTTTATGAATTAATAATATTTTTTTTTTTTTTACATTTTCAGATGGACAACGTAGAGATACGGGGTAGACGTGGTTCTCTACACTTTATCCGGTTTCCAACTAGTGAAATGGAGAATTTTTTGAATTTAGCCAAAGGTAAAGGAATGGCCCAACTAGTGACCACAGTATGCGCAACAGGTGGTGGTGCTTACAAATTTGAAAAAAATTTCCGTGACGAAGTCAATATGAAACTAGCTAAATTTGATGAATTCGATGCCTTAATCGAAGGACTATTATTTACAGACACACACAATCGGTCTGAATGTTTTTATTGGGAAAAAGTACTGAATACAGAGTAAGAAAATAGGAATACATAGTGTATGCTTTGATTTAATAAACTAATTTTATTTTATTCTTTCCCAGAAATTATATCAAAAAGTCTTTTGATTTTTCACAACCGTATCCATTTTTATTGGTTAATATTGGCTCTGGTGTATCCATATTGGCCGTATGCGGACCTAAAAATTATACTCGTGTTTGGGGTACAAGTTTGGGTGGTGGAACATTTTTAGGTTTATGCTCTTTACTAACTGGATGCAAAACATTCGAAGAAGCAATTGAATTAGCAACGCACGGTGATCACACAAAATGTGATAAGCTGGTAAAAGATATTTATGGCGGTGATTACGATCGATTTGAATTGCCAGGTGATTTAGTTGCATCTAGTTTTGGACATATGAATAGTAGTGATAGAATAGAAAGTTGTTCAAGTGCTGATTTAGCTAGAGCGACATTGGTTACAATAACAAATAATATTGGTTCTATTGCTAGAATGTGTGCTATTGCTCAAAATATTGAAAAAGTAAAAGAAACATTTTTTTGTTTAGTATTTTTTACTTCGGACATTATTTAATATGTACCATTTCTTCTTATTTGCCATGTTTCAGATTGTGTTTGTCGGTAACTTTTTACGTGTGAATGAGATTGCAATGCAATTATTGGGTACCGCTCTAGAATATTGGTCAAAAGGTGCAATTAAAGCTCTGTTTTTGGAGCACGAAGGATATTTCGGTGCACTTGGTTGCCTTCTACAATTCAATGGTGAATTAAGTAATGCGATAGAAGATATAGAACACAAAACAACAAAAGAAGCGGATGGTAATATTAAGAATGACAAAGACTGTGGATCATAAATAAATAATTTTAAAAATGGTTTTATTATTTTTTTTTTTTTAATTTAATTTAATTATTTTATTGTATATGTATTTTGTAATAAAGTAAGGTGAACAAGTAAAACAACAAATTATACATTTATTTTATAATAAAAAAAAAACTAATTTTAATTAATTATAATTATTTTTTTGTTTTAAAGATACATATTTTTATTTCTTAATTTTATTGTTATTCATAATAAACAAAAAAATAATATTATATATTCTTTTATAGAAATACACAATTTGTTTTTATTATTTTTATTTATTTGAATTTGTATAAAGTAATAATAAAAATAATTAATATTAAATTAACAAGAAAAAATAATTTAAATAAAAACTTAAGTACGGTAAATTTATTAAAGCATTCAGAATGTGAACTGAGAGGGATATTTAAAAATGAAAATAACAAGAATATTAAAAGGCTGTGCAAATAATTAAAATTAATTTTATTCAGCAAAACGTTTTTATAAAAAAATACAACTTTGTGTGTTAAATTGGCTTAAGTTTTTATTTGAGTTTATTTTGTTTTGGGTTTTTTTACGTTTAGTTATGTATATTAAATGAGATACACTATTATCCATCAATAAAAAAAATTATTAATAATTATTATACATAATTGAAAAAAGCAATGACATTGAGTATTTATTGCCTTTCAGGGATTGAAGGATAATATTTTATATCAATAGTATAAAATGTAACGTGCGTTATTTACGTTTTCCAAGTTTTTTCGTGTGATATATCATATTTCCAAGGGCTACATTACCAAATAACAATTCTTTAACAAACTCGTTAATTTACCTTAAAAATGAATTTAAATGAAAAAACCGATATTTACATAATAAATAAAATGGAAAGTGTGGTATCTACACAGAAAAAATGCTCCAAAAACAGCTATTTACAGTAAGTAGCAAAACACTAGCTATTTTTAAAGAATTAAGGGTTAGCCCCTTAATCTTGCATTAGAAAATCTTGCATTACAAAATCTTGCATTTCAAAATCTTGCATTACAAAATCTTGCATTACAAAATCTTGCATTACAAAATCTTGCATTACAAAATCTTGCATTACAAAATCTTGCATTACAAAATCTTGCATTACAAAATCTTGCATAACAATTTCCCGTACATTTATAGAATCGCGCGCGCGATTCTATAAATGTACGGGAAATTGTTATGCAAGATAAAAAATTGTTGAAAAATTGGACGGTGGTTCCACAAAAATTATATTGGGGGCCTCAATCATACACCAAGATATATGCCACAATTCTGGTCTATTGCCGATGCAGATATAGGATCAGAAAACTTCCCACGGACCCAAAACAGTGTCGAAGCTTGGCACCGGCACCTTAAAGTAGTGGTTGGACAACAGCATGCTGGAGTAAATTCAATTTTCAATTGACTTTTATGAATACGCAATATTATGTTTGATACTAAAGACAGGTACAGGGGTTAGCCCCATAATCTTGCAATACATAATCTTGCAATACAAAATCTTACATTACAAAATCTTGCATTATAAAATCTTGCATTACAAAATCATGCAAGTACAAAATCTTGCATTACAAAATCTTGCATTACAAAATCTTGCATTACATAATCTTGCACCAAAAATCTTGCATATAAGAATTTCCCGTACATTTATAGAATCGCGCGCGCGATTCTATAAATGTACGGGAAATTCTTATATGCAAGATTTAAAACTACACTGTGTTATGATATGAATATAATTTAATCTAATCAAAGTTGCATTTTCCACCTCATAAACATATATAAAAACAAAAGTGGGTCAAAAGCTACACGTACAATACACAAAAGCTACACGTACAATATTTTGCTTAATGAGCAAAAAATCGATGAAAGTGTATGACAGATTATTCTTTAATTTAAGAAAAATATCCTTGGAACTGGGGATTAATCTAAAACCGACAAGAATAATAACGGATTTTGAAAAGTATAATTTTATTTTATTTTTAATAGCCATGTATGTGTTTTTAATTGATGAAATTAAAATAAATAAATACTCGAAAATCACTTAAGTGTGTATTTAAATTTATAATTGAGAATTTATAAACTTTTAGGAAAAGCAAGATTATGTTGAAATTAATAATTAAAACTGCAAGATTTTGTAAAGCAAGATTTTGGATTTGCAAGATTTTGGATTTGCAAGATTTTGGATTTGCAAGATTTTGGATTTGCAAGATTTTGGATTTGCAAGATTTTGTAATGCAAGATTTTTATTAAATGCAAGATTTTGTACTTGCATGATTTTGTAATGCAAGATTTCGGGGCGCTCCCCAGGTACAGATACTAAAACTGTAAAATTTTGAAATGCAAGATTTTGTACTTGCAAGATTTTATAACTGCAAGATTTTGATTTGGCAAGATTTTGATTTGCATGATTTTTAAAAAATGCAAGATTTTGTACTTGCAAGATTTTGTAATGCAAGATTTCGGGGTGCTCCCGATACTACTTGTTGTTGGAAATGTAAACTAGCCTTAATGACATTTTATGTAGTGAGAGGTGGCAGGCCGGTTATATAAATTGAAATAAAGTTAATTTCAGTTCTGTTTTTAACTAATCGAATATACACGTTTATTTTAACTTTTGTTTTTTCTTTTGCTGTTACTGCGAATTATTCTAGTGGTTATGGGCTATCGCGTGTAAATTGGTGCGAAACAAACGTTTAGTTGGGCCAATTTAAGCAATTTTTAATTGGAATATATTTGTGTATAAGAATTTGAGATGGCTGATGAAGAAAAATTTGCATTCAAACAATTCGAAGGACGTGAGTTCGACAACTGGTTTTTCCGCCTGAAAATTACTTTGGAGGAAAAGGGTGTCGAAAAATGGCTGGAAGAAGATGCCGCCGAAGCGAAAATTGCAGTCGGTGCCGACATCGAAAAAATCAAGAAGGAAGATCGCATGTGCAAGGTGCATTAAACTCGACGTGTTGCTGATTCACATTTGGAATATCTGAAGGACACCGGCCGACAGCGTTTGCGATGATAAATTCATTGAAAGCAATTTTCGAACGTGCAAGTGTGGCGAAAGAAATTGGTATCAGAAAGCGTATGTTGACGATGCGATGCTCAGATTCTGACAACCTAACTTCACATTTTCTTGCATTCGACAAATTGATACGTGAATTAAAGGCATGTGGCGCTGAGACAAATGATCGAATGCTGGTTGTATCGCTCATGTTTACGCTACCGAAGCGATATGACATGGTCGTGACATCATTGGAGACGATCGAACCATCTAAATTGACGATGGAATTGGTACATTCGCGGCAGTTGGACGAGGAAAGCAAAACTTCGAATGGTCGTCTGAATGGTGATTCAGATTACGTCGCCATGTATGGCAATAATACTTCGAAGCAAATTAAGTGCTATTTCTGCAAAAAGCCTGGTCATCGAAGGGACGGATGTCCGAAATTGAATCAACGAAACTCTACTAGTGGATCATCGAACAGCAATTTTAAGGAGAAACCCAATCAGCAGCATTATCAAAAGCCAAATGCGAATTGCGCGTCGAATACAGATGCGAATGGAGTGGTATTTGTGGCTAATGCTGGTGATTTTGCGCTACAGTGTGGAATGCAGACGACAATATGTTTCATTGTTGACTCGGGTGCTTCAGAGCACATAGCGAATGATAAGTCAATGTTCAGCGAGCTGAGGAATTTGACCAAGCCGGTCGTAATTGGTATTGCAAAGAATGGTGTGTCGATCACAGCAACAAAATGTGGTACAATTGTGGGAACTATCATCGTCAATGGCACAGAGCGTCAGTGCACGCTCACGAATGTTTTGTTGATCGAAAATTTAAAATACAATTTGCTATCTGTGAGTCGTTTGGAGAGCGCTGGGTGCCAAGTAATTTTCGACGATGGTTTGGCCCGTATTACCAAGGATAATTTTGATATGGCCGTAGGCAGGCGCAATGGAATGCTGTATGTGTTTGAGTTGAAGGGTGTGCGACATGAGGTAGCGAATATTTCAACATCGTCAAACGAAGGCATTGCTGCGAAAGCGTCGAATGGAATGGAATCTACGCAAGTGAAACAAAGCATTGGTCTGTGGCATCGTCGGTTGGCACATTTGAACTACGCTGACGTTAAGCGTTTGTCGACTTTGGTCGATGGAATGGGTGCCATGAACAACGATGCTGAAGCTATTTGCGAGCCGTGTGTTTTCGGAAAACAATCTCGAAAATCATTCAACGGTTCAGGCGGAGCACGATCGAGTCGTGTATTGGAGCTTGTGCACAGTGATGTGTGTGGGCCTGTTACGCCAGTCACGTGGGATGATCAGCGTTTCTTGGTGACATTCATCGACGATTACACTCATTTCACTGTTGTATATCTGATAAAGAACAAGTCTAACGTTCTTGATATGTTTCAGAGGTACAAATCGATGGCGGAGACGCACACTGGGAAGAAAATTTCAAGAATCCGATGCGACAATGGTGGCGAATATATTTCCAATAAATTCAGGGCCATTTGTGATGAAGCCGGGATTCAGATCCAATACAGGGAACCGTACACACCTCAACATAATGGCGTCGCCGAGCGAATGAACAGGACATTACTTGAGAAGGCACGTTCTATGATCGCTGATTCAAAAATGCGGATGAATGTCGAACGAGATGATGCTCGATCTGCTGGTGCAGATGCAATCAACGATCACCCATCAACGTGGTATCGCGACCGCAGCGAAAGCGTCAACAACCGAAGCGGTATGAAGATTTTGTCGATCCGACAAAGCTCAAAATGCATGAGGACAACGGGGAGGAGTACTTTTCGGCATTTGCATTGAATTCTAGCACATTGGACTTCGCACTTGGTGCCGTGGCGTACGTTGATAATGTTCCTCAGTCATTTGGTGAAATAGCAAAACGAGATGACGCAGCTCATTGTGAAATTAATTCACTCAAGCGAAATAAAACTTGGACTTTGGTTGAACGTCCGCCGCATCGATCAGTTGTTACCTGCAAGTGGGTGTTTTCCCGAAAGCGAAACGATGTGGGTAAGTTGGCGTCGTACAAAGCGCGACTGGTAGCCCGTGGATTTACCCAGCGTCAGGGATTTGATTTTCACGAAACCTACTCTCCGGTGGCAAGGATTATTACAATAAGAGTTATGCTGGCTCTTGCTGTCAAGCGTGACATGGAAATACATCAAATGGATCTGAAGACGGCATTCCTCAACAGAAAACTTGAAGAGGACATTTATATGGAACAGCCGGATGGATTCGTGCAAGGTGATTTTGTTTGTAAATTAAATAAGTCACTCTACGGATTGAAGCAAGCGTCACGTGTGTGGAATGAACGATTCCATAGTTTCATGCTCGGAAATGATTTTGTTCGCTCAGAATATGATCATTGCTTATATTCTCGTAACAATGAAGACGAAATGGTATACCTGCTGTTATACGTAGACGATCTGATTATATTGAGCGAAAACATCGAGGAAATCATCAAGATCAAACAGCTGGTGTCAAATGAATTCGAAATGCGTGACATGGGCGAAACGAAGAGTTTTCTCGGAATCAACATCGAATATGACCGGATCCGTGGAATTTTGAGAATTAACCAACGCGGCTATCTAGAAGACGTTTTGCAACGTTTTGGAATGGCCGATTGTAAACCGAGTTCGACTCCAATGGAATGCCAACCAAAATTAGAAAGGAAGACTGAAGCTGAACTGACGACTAAACCGTACCGAGAATTAATCGGATGCTTGATGTACGCGGCTTGTACGATTCGTCCAGACTTATCAGCGGCAGTGAATTACTTCAGTCAATTTCAATCATGTCCAACTGAAGAGCATTGGAAGGCAGCGAAGAGAATATTACGATACATCAGAGGAGCAATTGACCTGAAACTGGAATATCGGAACGATGAGAATTCGGTCGTGTTGACTGGATAAGCGGACGCTGATTGGGCCGGCGATATCAACGATAGAAAATCGGTTTCTGGCAATGTGATGAAAGTGTTTGGCGCAACTGTGACTTGGATGACACGTAAGCAGACTTGTGTTTCTTTGTCGTCCGCCGAAGCTGAATATGTCTCACTGTGCTTAGCCACATGTGAAATTATGTGGCTGCGTGGATTATTGGTGGAAATTGGAGAAACTCCCGAAGAACCAATAATATTGCACGAAGACAATCAAGGTGCGATTGTGATCTCATCTCAGGAAAAAGAAATGCAGCGTACGAAGCACATTGATATTAAGTTCAACTTTGTACGTGATTTAATTGCCAAAGGTATCATCGAAGTCAGATATATTTCAACGAATGAATAACTAGCTGATATCATGACTAAAGGACTACCAAAGGCGACATTTGAATATTTGCGAAATCGACTAAACTTAATTCGGATGGAATAATTATTTTCTTTGCATTAATTTAATTTGATTTAATTTGTATTATTGATTTATGTGAGTTCGACTTGATATTTGCAATTGCCTATCGAACTTGGATTATTATCGATAGAAATTGAGGCGGAGTGTTCGAAATGTAAACTAGCCTTAATGACATTTTATGTAGTGAGAGGTGGCAGCCCGGTTATATAAATTGAAATAAAGTTAATTTCAGTTCTGTTTTTAATTAATCGAATATACACGTTTATTTTAACTTTTGTTTTTTCTTTTGCTGCTACTGCGAATTATTCTAGACTTGTTACCCTTTTATAGGAGAATTTAATTGCGGTTTATTTACCGCTAAAATTTTGACTTTCTGTTTAGTTCGACACACATTTTATAGTGACGTGTTTTGTGTGTTGTGATTTTCATAAGCAATTAGAAAATAATACATATCACTGGCTACAGTGTCTACAAAATGTCTCAAAATCGTTTTTTGCGATTATCAGTAAGAAGGTTAGTATTATTTGTTCTTTTATTTTATTAAATTTGTTACCACAAAACACTCAAACGTGAACCATTTAAATTTTGTTAGTGTTTTTAGAGAATCTACTTTCAAATTCACTCGGTTCTTTTCACCTTCTGTACAAATATCAAACAAGTAGTGCATTGTAGCCATCGATAGTCAAAATAGTTCTCATTAAAAAAAAATAGAAAGGAAATTGAAGAATCCCTAAAATTAAAAATAACAATGAGGAGACGAGAAAGAGGGTTGTTACAAAAACCAACTTAAATTCTACTAATCCTATAAATTTAGACGGTCTTCCTATTTTACAAAAAAATGCAGATTTATAAACCAAGAAGCTATTTTTTATAAAATATAATTTTGTGAATTAATGTTATTTACCGTGGGTAGTCTTAACCTTGTTAAGAGTTATCTTCGTTACCCTATGTTTGAAAATGAATATTAAATGTGTTTTCTGAAGTATAAATTATTACTTTATGGAAATAAAATGATTTTATCAATTCAGAAGAATTTTTTTTAATGTAACAATTACGTATGTGCATCCAAAAATTGAACGTGTATGAAAATCTAACCGATTTTTTCGAAAAAAAAAAAAATATTTTATGGGTTTTTTGCATAATAATGAAGAGCAAAATTCGCTATAAAATCCAGTTAGTTAGAAAATACAATTAAAATTAACAATTTTAAAACTTCTCTAACGCCCAAACTAAATCAAATTCGATTATTGTGTTTCAACGAAATTTACGCGTTAGCTTAACCAAAACTATTAGGCTAAGAAAATGTAGCTGCAGGGTTTATATTGTCCTTAGTAATTTTTTTGCATTTTATAAGAAACAATCTATAATACAAATAACTCAATTTCCATTTCAAAGTCACAAATATAGGTTTATTACAGTGGATACTCCCGTCACAATGATTCGAAAGACAATTTCTAATCGTAAAAATTATGTAAACTTCTGGCAGCAGTGGCACTTTTCTTTCTAAGCAAATTAAATCTACAGCAGGAAATTAAATCCTGTATCTCTTTTGAAGGACATTTCCAAACAAGAAAGGTATCAAGCAAAAGCTCTTGGGAAAATATCTACTTTACAAGGCTGCCCTATTCAAAGCTCGTATTTGTAATATGTGCGATCGAATGATTTTCACCTAGAGCTCATTTTACGAAATGTTTCATGTTAGCCCAATAGAACTACGATTCATACTTCATATTATGTTAAATTGTCTATGGATTAGAGACCGAATAGATTTGAAGCTATGTGTGTTCATTTTTGACAAGTCGAGCCTGGTTGCTAGCTAAACTAGATAATTAACGTTATTTAACTAATTTAATTTACACCCTATCGAATCAGGGGGTCTATTCTGAAAACGGCACGAATTCGAAAGCATCGGGTGGGTCCTATATTGGTTTCTTTTGAAGATTGCTATTAAAACTACACATCCAGCATACGTAGAATCTACCGAAAATTTCTAAAAGCGCTAAGCGCAAAATAATTCATTACAAAAAGGTAGAGTCTATACACATTTTTAAGCCCTGTACACGAGCACATCGAAAAAATTGTAGCTCGTTTGTATTTTGAACCAAGCAAATAAAATCAAGAAATTATGGAGGTGGTTACAGCGCTTTACGCAGAGCTTCAGTTCTTATAAAAACAAGTTTATAAGAATTTAACTCTTGACTAACGAAAATCTTATCCCAGCATTGTCTGGAAGCAGGATTTAGAGAAATTTCGGAGAAATGGTCCTTTAATGTTCTAATAAATTCCGGTTGAGGGATTAAAGATTTGGATGCAGAATTGAAGGAAGTATAAATACCAAATCTGGCCGATTGTAGCTGATTATTTCACTTAGGATTGTAAATGGTTGTTCGCTGCCTTTCAAACCCCAGTAACGTCTACCTTTCCGTAAATAATTGAGATGTATGTGACTATGAATGAAGGTACACCGAAGCTAGCAATCCAAACCGAGTAAACTGCAAAAGCCACAGTAGTTGAGTTAAACCTAATACCGGAAACGCTTCGACACAACGAGTGTAACGATCAATCAGTGTCACGCAATACCGTTGACTTCCCAAACGGAACCTCAGGAAAACGACTAACAGTAGGATTGAAGGTATCTGTAGGTGATTTGACATGCTTAGAGACGTTAGCTTTTCGACAACAGATGCAGTTCTAAGGTATGCCTTAATGGAAGTTCCATGATTTAGTAACAGAATTTAATTTCAAATACGAAAATACCAATCAAAAACTATCTACTGATATATCTTTTATAGGCTAACCAGCGGGCTTAGGCCTCACTAAAAATGTAAACCTCACCCGCTGGATACAAAATCTCAACATCAAAAATATGTAGATACTCGTAGATATATTCAGAAAAAATTATTATGTACGAAAATATTTTGTTGAGGATCGAATACTTCATACCAAATCCCATGTATTGTCTAAAATGCTTAAATTATGGTCATACCTCCAAGAGATGTAGAGCAGTCGAGTCAATTCGTGTGCAAAATTATTAGACGGGGATGCTGGTCATAATTGTGACAAAGACAAACCAAACTGTAAATTTTGTGGAAGTGGAGATAAAACGAACCATTATCAATATTAGGAGACAATTCGACAAAAAAAGCTTTCAGAATATATGATGATGTAAAAACCTTCGCACAGAGAAGCCAAATTAAAATTATTTGGATTAAAGCTAAAAGTACCTACGCTAAAGGATTTCTTCCACCTAGATGGCAAAGAAGAACAGAACGACAAGCATAAAAATGATGCAATGTTAAAAATGGACAAAAAAATTGAAAATACTATCGGATCTAGTTAAAGAACTAAAAACTCAAATTAAATCAAAAGATGAGGTATTAAAAGATTTAGACATCAAAATTAGTAACAAACTTATCAAAGCCGAGAATGTTGCTGATATAGACATTATGAGGACTAAAATTGGCGAGTGAAGTAATATCTAAAAATATTTATGAACTGCTTCAATATAATACAGATTAACATTAGAAGTTTTAAAAGTAGGTAATTTAGCTCTTATAGAACAATACATGAACTTTAATAATATCTCTATAGCGATTCTATATTAAACTTGGACTAAAGAAGACGAAATTTTACACATCAACAACTTTAACATCATCACTAAAGATAGACCTGATGGTTATGGGGGTGTAGGTTTCATTATAAAAAAAAATATTTCGTTGCGTATTGTGGATAATATCTATACATATTAAAGATTAGAAATTCTTAAAATAAATATAAAATTTAAACACATTAACCTAAACATTGTTTCCTTTTACAACAATTCGAGAAGGAAAAAGTCGAAATTATTACAAAATGGATCAGACAACGTAATTGTAGCAGGTGACATAAATGCAAGAAGTGGACTGTGGGATAACGAAGATGTGAACGACTATTTGGGTAGTAAAATTGCAGACCTTATAATAGATAAAAATTTCTCTCTATTAAATGACGGTTCTATAACAAGATATGATATATTTAGACACTCTGGAGCAGATTTGGATATTTCCCTGTGTTTTCACAAGTTACCGAATACTATTTCATGGAAAGCTACATCGGAAAATTTGGGAAGTGATCATATGGTACTTCTAATAAATTACAAACTTCCAGAAAGGTCCAAAACACAAGTAACTAACTGGAAAAAAATCATAGAAGAATTTAACAAAAAATGTTACATTAACAAAAATGAGAACATGGAAGACTTCCTAGAGAAGTCAATCAACGAGAATACGAGTTTCATTGCTACTAATCATAATCATAAACCAGAACCTTGGTGGAATAAAGAACTACAAAGATTACGGGACATTAAATTTTTCAAACAAAGAATATATAACAGTAACTAGATATTATACACAGCGTTTAGAACTAAAAAGCGCTAATCAAATACTTAAATTGAAAATCAAAAATGGAAAGAAAACTAGTTGGATCTCCTTTTTGAACAACATTAACCATCGCAAAAATAATTCAGAAATTTGGAAAAGCATAAACAAATTAAAAAACAAAAAACAATCCAGCTTCAAAATTTTAGAAAACAATATAGAGGCGGCTAAATTTTTAAATTATAACTTTCCATTTTCTTTATAAACTAGCAATATCATTTCTGACACACAAAACGACCATATTAATTTATTTGAAGACACAGAAATTATTGGAATAATTAATAATTCTAAAAACTCAGCCCCGGAAGGTGACAAGATAAGTTACATATTAATCAAACTACTTATAAAATCTAATCATCAAGTGTTAACTGCAAATAAAAATCTGTTCATTAAAATTTGGAATAATAAAAGATATTCTGAAAGATGGAAAACTGCCAAAGTTGTTGCGATTCTAAAAAAGGACAAAGATGACAGAGACGTCTCAAACTACAGACCTATCTGTCTACTCCCCATTTTCTCAAAAATATTTAACAAATTAATACTCAATAGAATTAATGAACATTTAAACAAACACAACATTCTCAATAATAATTCCTTCGGTTTTAGGAATGGTAAAAGTCTGACGAACTACGAGTATATGATTGAAATAATCAATTATATTAAAAACGAAAAAAATACGGAGTTGTAATTTTGCTACCACCGAGTAAACATTTAAATAATTTACTTATTACTTGTGTGAAAAGTTGAATCAGCAGTTTAAATATTTTTTATTTTTTTTTTTTTAAATATTGTGATGTGAAAAATAAGTGAAATCGTGATGTCCTCACCTCCGCCTCAAGTAAAAAAGGCTGGGCCAAATCTGCAGACAGCGATGTCCACAAGCGATTTGTCACCGAACGTCACGATCTCAGATATGTTTAATAAAAATAAAAAAGTGCAGCATAGTCCAAAGCGACAACAAATTTTAAATGTTCAAAAAATTACCTTACCAGGCAATTTAAATCAAAGTGAAATTATTAATTTAAATAACATTGGTGTGTTGAACCATAACGAAACTAAAAGTGTTTTTTCGCCAAATAATGACGATAAAACAAACAATGATAGAGCATCGACATCAGATGACATTAAAATAAACAGTGATGTAGGTCAGTGTTTAGTGCAAACGGGAATAGACCGGTATATTACTGTCCGATCAAAACGAAGAAGAAGCCCTAGATCAGCGGCCAGTGCAAGCGCGAATAAATTCACTAAGCTAGCTAGCGTTGAATTAACGCACGGTAATAGGTATTCTTGCTTGGTTGTTGACGAGCCGACGCCCGAAAAAATTTCAAAAGCTAAGAAGCCGCCACCAATCTATTTGAGGGAAGAATCAAATAGAGAACTTGCTGAAACGATCGAGTTTATTACTGAAGGTGCATTTTATATTTCCGGGATCAAAAGAGGAGATATGAAAGAAACAAAAATTCAACCGCTCAATATTGATGCTTACAGAGCGTTAATTAAACATCTTGACCAAGTTGGTAAACGTATCAACTAAAGAGCCTAAAAGGATTGGTCGTTATCCTAAAAGGAATAGAGAGTTACGTGGATGCAAACGAAATTCAAGCTGCTCTCGCTGAAAAAGGTTTCCAGTGCAAAACTATTACCAATATTTTTAATCGGGAGAAGGTTCCTCAGCCATTGTTTCGTCTGGAATTAGAACCAGACAGTAAAAAGGTTAAAGGCAACCATGCAATATTTGACCTAAAATATCTACTGCACAGAATGGTTACCATCGAGGAACCCAGGAAAAGAAATGGGCCGGTACAGTGCGTTAAGTGCCAAGAATATGGGCACACTAGAGCATATTGCACTTTGAACGATGTGTGTGTTATACGAGTATGTGGTGAACTCCATAATTCAAAGGTTTGCAATAAAGCAAAAAAGGAAGCATCAGTGAGAAAATGCAGCAACTGCGATGGAAATCACACAGCTAATTATAGAGGGTGCCCAATTTATCTAGAATTGAAAAGGAGAATCAATCCAAAGCAGCGAGCAGAGCAGCGAATCCTTAATCTTCATTCTTCGGCTAGAAAAGAAGCACGACCAGAAATTCTAAACACAAACGCCCAAAATGGAAAACAGTACGCAAATGAAAACGGCAGCGTGCACCAAGGGGTTTCATACGCAAGTGTTCTTAAAGGTACCGCCCCTAAAGTTCAAGCAAGTGAAGAGGGAAACATCTCAACAGCTTTAAATAAATTGACTAATATGATGCAAAGCTTCATGGCGATGATGGAGAGAACCATGGATCTAATGATGCAGAATATGAGCACGCTGATGCAGATAGTCGTAAAAAGCCAGAAATGACCATCATCAAAATAGCCATATGGAATGCAAACGGCCTAACACAACATAAAGCGGAGGTACATGCATTCCTCACTGAACACAATATTGACATAATGTTAATATCAGAAACACGCTTCACTAAAAATAGCTATTTCAAAATTAACGGGTACTCTATTTATGACACCAAGCACCCAGATGGTAAAGCACATGGAGGCACTGCTGTATTGATTAAGCGAAGATTAAAACACTACGAGCTTACGAAATATGAGAAAGAACATATACAATCAACGAGCATCTGTCTGCAGGAGTGGTCTGGAAACTGCGTCATATCGGCAGTGTACTGCCCTCCAAAACATGCTATAAAAGAACTCCAGTTCTTGGATTATTTCAGCCAGCTGGGTAATAAATTTCTTGCGGGCGGTGATTACAACGCCAAACATACTCATTGGGGTTCCAGATTAACATCGCCGAAAAGCAAACAACTTTATGATGCTATAGAGGAGCAGTTCCTGGATTATTTATCTGCCGGTAACCCAACTTACTGGCCCACAGATAAAAAGAAAATTCCTGATCTAATTGACTTTTGTGTAACTAAGGGCATTCCACGTACATACGCTAATGCCACCGATTGCTATGATCTGTCTTCTGATCACTCACCGGTAATAGTAATATTGAGTACTGATGTCCTAAAGAACGAAATACCGAACCGTCTTACAAACAAGAAAACTAATTGGGATCAATATAGGAGGCTAGTCGAACAAACGTGTCTACTTAACATTCCTCTGATCACACCAGCTGATATTGATGCGGCGGCAGAAAATCTAAAAGATGTCATGACATTATCTGCTAAAAGGGCTACACCCGGCATAAGTAGTTCGAAAAAAGTTAATAAACTGTCACATAATATACAGGAACTAATCCAGGAAAAGCGAAAAATTCGCCGACAATGGCAGCAAACAAAATCACCGTTATTGAAATGGAAATTAAATCGGGCTATTAAGGCCCTAAGATTTGCTTTGAGCGAAGAAGAAAACCAGCGCGTAAAGAACTACTTAATTGATCCCTCGGCAACCGAGAGGACAGATTATTCTTTGTGGAAGGCAGCAAAAAATGTAAAAAGGCCAACAAATTCGAATCCACCGATTAGACTACCAACTGGAAATTGGGCGAGAAGTGATGAAGAAAAAGCCAATGCTTTTGCTGCTCATCTAGCAACAGTATTCATCCCGCACGAAGAAGATAATTATTTCGTGCTACCCCAGCCAACGGATGATGGTTTATTCTACAAACCTATAAAGTATAACTGGAAGAAAGTTAAGAATACAATTAAAACTTGCATAAGCCCGAAAAAGGCACCAGGACATGATCTCATTACTGGAAAAATGATAAGGGAATTGCCAGATAAATGCATAAAACTAATAACATTTGTATTCAACGCGATCATGCGAACCAGTTATATTCCTCAGAAATGGAAGATATCTTTGATCACAATGATTCATAAGCCAGGGAAAAATGAAACGCAAATCTCATCATATCGTCCAATAAGTATGCTGCCCACAATCTCAAAGCTATTTGAAAAAATGTTACTAACGAAATTGAAGCCAATATTAGAAGAACGGCGCGTTATTCCAGACCATCAATTTGGATTCCGAAACCAACATGGTACTATAGAGCAAGTACACAGAATTGTAAATGCAATCAAAATCACCTTCGAGGAAAAGAAATATTGTTCCGCTGCCTTTTTGGATATCGCTCAAGCTTTTGATAAAGTTTGGCACGATGGACTAATTTACAAAATTAAAGATCTTCTACCGAAGAAATTTCACTCAGTTTTGGGAAACTATCTTCTTCAAAGGCAATACATGGTCAAACAAAACAGCGCAACTACTTGCTTAAATGATATTAATGCAGGTGTCCCGCAAGGCAGCGTTCTAGGACAAATATTATACTTGTTGTACACAGCTGATATACCTGTAACCAACAAAGTATTAATATCAACATTTGCCGATGACACGGCCATCCTGCGGTGTCTAACACTAATCCTGAAATTGCCTCAAAGGAATTACAGAATCATTTAAACAAAGTCGCGGACTGGCTGAAGGCATGGCGAATAAAAGTGAACGAAAACAAATCAACTCATGTCACATTCATGCTGATCAAACGCACCTGCCCACCAGTGAAATTAAACGATAAAAATATTCCTCAACAAACGAAGGTAAAATACTTAGGTTAACATCTGGATAGAAGGTTAACGTGGAAAAATCATATTGAAACAAAGCGCA
Organism: Tipula vernalis; assembly: GCA_958295665.1. Lineage (NCBI taxonomy): Eukaryota > Metazoa > Arthropoda > Insecta > Diptera > Tipulidae > Tipula > Tipula vernalis. The sequence continues at coordinate 290,534,522 of OY282559.1, read as the reverse complement.
ACCAAATAAAAATTACATTTTCCAAAATGTATTGGCTGATGGGAAGAAAATCTCAGTTGTCATTAGCCAATAAAGTTTTACTATACAAAGCGATAATCAAACCCATATGGACATATGGTATTCAGTTATGGGGATCCACCAGCGCTTCAAACAGAGAACTCCTGCAACGAACCCAAGCGAAAATACTTCGCAGTATTACCAATGCTCCTTGGTACATTCGAAATAGTAATATACATGACGACCTTGGGACCAAAACCGTTAAGGAAACTATTAAAGAATTCAGTTCGAAATATTACTCAAAACTAGAAGCACATCCCAACGAATTGGCCAGGGAGATACTAAAACAGCTGCGATTTAAACGTCTGAGAAGAACAGATCCACTCGAACTGATGAACCTGTGAACCTGTAAATTTAATTCGATATATACATATAAGTATAGTCTAAATTAATTAAATTGTGAGCACTAACAATAAGTATTAACATTGGTTAAGACTTAAAATATGTAATAATTTTTAGCTTAAGATTTGAATACTTCTTGTGACTTTCTTTTGTAGAAAGATTCAACAATAAAGCCATTGGCAACATTTAAAAAAATAAAAAATAAATAAATACCGATTTAATGAAAGCTAATGTCAACAAAACAATACTCATTAATATACTGAAGTAATACAATTTTCCACATTCTATAATTGATTGGATTCACCAATTTTTATCAAACAGAATCATGATCAGCAACCCCAACTTCCAACATAAGCAATTTACAAATTCTGCAATATTTCAGGGTAGTTGCCTAAGCCCAACCCTCTTTAATATTTATACAAACAATGTTTATGAGTTTTACAACGAACATTGTAGAATATTCCAGTTTGCAGATAACATCTGTTTAGTTATCGGTGGTCTCAACAATGATGATTTGTTTAATAATGCTAACAGGGCAATGATCTCAATGTCTCAAAAATTAGATACTTTAAAACTCAAAATAAATCCTGAAAAACCCCATTATATTAGATTATTTTCCAACACTAACATCTCCTTTTCATTAAATTTAAGAGTTAATAGCAGCATAATATAAGAGAATCAGATCACAAAAATATTGGGAGTAACATTCACAAAAAGATTGAGTTTATCTAAACACTATAAAACTATCAAAATCGAAACTCTAAAAACTATAAATTTATTTAAACATTATTGTTTTGGAAGAGATCCATTTGTGTGTGCACTTTTATCACTTATTATTAATAAAAATTTTATAAAAATAAAATGAAATAAAACAATGAATATTTTTTCTTCTTAAAGTGATAATTTAAAATTTTATATATTTTTACATATACACGGACTAGTTTCGAGCAACCAAGCTCTTTGTCAACAGTCTTAAATATTCTCAGAATATTTAAGACTGTTGACAAAGAGCTTGGTTGCTCGAAACTAGTCCGTGTATATGTAAAAATATATAAAATTTTAAATTATCACTTTAAGAAGAAAAAATATTCATTGTTTTATTTCATTTTATTTTTATAAAATTTTTATTATTTAAACAATTATCTAATACAAAAGATGGTGCACACTCTGAAACACTATTGAATATTTATAAATCTTTAATAAAACCTAAACTAGATTTCGCATACATATTTACCGATTTAAGAAACAAAAATTACCAAAAAATTTGTCAAACAATTAAAAATTTGTCCATTAGACATTGTATGGTTCTAATCAAAACCACTCCACTACCAACTCTGATGGCAGAATCACTGGAAATGACAACAATCCATGACAATAAATTAAAAACGTTAAAATACATTGCTAGAGAACTATTCAGAAATTCCAAAATTGGAATTGATATCAAAATCCAAAAATCTTTGGAAAAACTGAACCAACTTTTCATCAACAACAATTTTTTAAACAACATTAAGACTATACATCTAAGAAACTCGAATCCACCAAACGTCTCCATATTTCCTGGTATTAAAGGAATATCCAAAAATTCCACCCAAAGCAAACTCCAACTCAAAATTCTTGCATTAAAAATTTTGGAAAACTACAAAGAATCAGATTTTATATTTACGAATAGTTCCATAACAAATAATAGTGCGGCTATTGGTATTTTTTATAAAGAACTAAATGTAAATCTTGCCATCAAATTAAAAAATCTATCAGATATCAAAACAGTTGAAACTATTGCCATCAAGATTGCCACACTATTGGGACAATTGAGTAAATGGCAAAGATATAGCTGACCAATTAGCAAAGTTGGCCCATTCTAGACTAACTTATGCTATGGATGACGAACCCGTTTTCAATGATATCTTAAAATTTATCAAAACACAAATTCACGAGTAGTGGTTAGTTAACTATGAGGAGTTGACTTTAAATGTGGGCCACATTATAAAAATGTATTCCCTACGATGCTACGATTCCTAAAACCTTATGGTTCAAGAATTCCGAACTTAATGATAGAGAGATAAAAGTTTTAAATAGATTGAGGGCAGGGCATGCATTTAACAATAAACTCAAATTCCTAATTGGCTTTGAAACCTCTCCCAATTGCTCTGATTGTAATGTTTTATATAATAACAATCATATATCTTTGACAATTGCAAAAAAATTCGAAACTATTAGAAATAAATATTCGATTTTTAACCAACTCAAACTAAAAGAAATACTGGCTAGATAAAACATCGATGAATATAAAATTTTATTATAATTCTTGGTAGATACAAAATGCACCCTACAACCACTTACAATTAAAACCTACCCTACTTATTTTTTTTCAGAAATAGATTTTTTTATCGATCTATATTTTAGAGGTACACAATGAGAATCGCATTTACTTTTAAGACTTTACAGTATTATTTATTAATTTATATCTGTATTTTATAATTATGAGAATTCAGTTTGATCTCTCAATTGATAGGATGATCGTACAATGATTTCCATGAAGCCTCTTGAGGATATCAATACTCTGTATTCATACAAATGAATCATTTAAATTTTCACTTTTATATATAATTTATTCTGAATTAATTTAACATATTGCATTATATTAATGGTCCTAGAACTTTCAATTTAATCATAAAGAGGCCAATGAAATATAAACATAAAACACAATTATTATTAAATATTAAAAAACTTTTCTTTTCTTTTTATATCACATTATTTTATTTACGAATTATTTGTTTAATACAAAAGTATTAAAAGATAATTATAGTTATTGATTTATATAATTGAATTAAAAAATAATAATAATAATAATTTAATAATTAATATTGTGTTACTCTTAAAATAAGAGTATCATTGAAATATACACCGCTTTAGCACATTCCGTAAAAAGCAACTGTAAGCAATAGGTGGAGAAGTATATCCATAGGTCATTTTAGTTGTATTCGTCTGACCACAACAAACGGAAAAACAAAAAAAAAAAAAATACGTGAATCCGTTTTAGGTTTCCCACGTCTTTCACGAATCGTATATGTATTTAAAAATTGTAATTCCTCAATAAGAAAGTTTTTGTATTTTATTGTTTTGATTTTATAATTAAAATATTTAGCTTACAATTTCAGAAATTCAAATACACGAGATAAATTATCCAAGTTATGAACCCAAATAATGTAGATCTACATTTCATCCAGCGAGTGTAGACAGTCTACAAATGAGACTATTCTACATTTTTCACAGATTAGTCTGCATTTTTTAGTGAGCTATGTACGCCTATGAATGTGCTCAGGGCTGATGAGGGTTGTTCTTTTACTAATTTTCAACGGGAAGATATAAATAAATTTCTTGTAAAAAATGAAACCGTTTGTTACTACATGTGCGGAGCACTGCATCGTTACTAGTGATCACATTTCTGTTTTTGGTTCTGCCTATAAAATGTTCTTGAATAAAATCACAATGATTCTTATCGATCGGATTGACGAACTTTTGTATTTGGCTAAAAAAAAAACTCTTTTTATGTCACCGATTGATTTGCGGTGTGGATATTGGCAAGTTCCAGTTCGGTTTTCGGATCGTGATAATACCGATTTTACGTGTTCTTTTGGGTTGTATGGTTGTATCGGTTTAAACGAATGAGTTTCGGTTTAAAAAATGCGCCTGCTACATTTCAGCAGATGGTCAATAGATTAATGTCGGGAATCCCAGACGTCAAAATGTTGGCATATCTGAATGATATACTCATTCTTTCGGACTCTTTCCAGCAACATTTGATTGATTCGGAGAAAGATTTTAATCGTTTAAATGTGAAAATGTTTTTTTTTTCTATCGAGAGAGTATTAGGTTTCTCGGTCATGTTATAAATGGCGATGGTCTAAGCACTGACCCCGATAAAGTTTCCGCAATTTCAGAGCGCGACTAGCCACTGAATGTAAGGGAAGTCAGGTCTTTCTGCAGACGTGTTCTTGGTATAGGAAGTCCGTTCTAGGATTTGCTGAGGTATCACGACCTACGAGCGACTTAACAAAAAAAAAATCGGTATGGGCGTGGAGTGATGCCCATCAGCGAACTTTCGATTCGTAAGACTGTTGTTAGTTAACACGGCTATCGTTCAGCAAGTAACTACGCCATCGGTGCTGTGTTACTCGAGGGACAGGATGTGAATTGCAATTTTAACCGAAACCAAAAAAATATACCCTCAATTAGATTTGCTGTGAACACTACCAAAACAAATTTTACTGGACAAATGGCAGCATTCGTGACTTTCGAAAGGGAACTTCTATTACTAGAATATGTAGCTATGGGCCATCATCGAGCCACATAAGGCCCATCATCGAGTCGCAAAATTTTATTCCACAAATCACTCTTTAAGAAGTTCGCGACCATAACGAAAACCTGAAAGGCAAGCGGAAAACCGGGTCAGATAAATCCTGTCGCCTCGGACGATAACATATGATGGGGGATTTGGTTTTAGTTCAGTCCCATTTGTTAGATATTACACCTCAGCTTTAACACCATATGCGGGCCAAGAAAACTTATCTGAACCAATAGTTCGGAAAAGAGGAAGAAGACGTTGTTCTGAACTGTAATCGAGACGATTAAGTAGTCCAAATGGGGAGCATGTAGCAAACCAGAATTCGGAATAGCCGTTAATCAAGGTGGCGCTGTATTTTAGTAGTACAATCAAACTGTTTATTTATTTATTTATCAATCAATCCTGGATAAAGCATCGCTTTTCTATCCCACACACTTACATAATGAATACAAAAAAAAATACAATTTATTCTTAACAAATTCAAATAATAAAACTTTAAATCTAGCAAAAGTTTTAACACTTCTAATCTCCACCGGAACCTGATTCCAACTTGTAAACTTAGTAAATAGTGGCGAGTTATTGTAAACATTAGAACGGTTAACTGGCAAGGAGAGGAGTAATAATGATCTATAATAAAAAAATTGAGACATTGTGCAACCAAACAATTCTCTAAACTTGGCAGAGGTATGATCACATTTTCTCAGCCCATTGACGTATCTGGCTATGTTGTTCAAAGTTACTTGTAAAATTTCCCTTGAGTTACAATCGCAGCTCATGAAAGAAATTCACAATAAGAAAAAAACTGTATGTTAAAAATGCTCGTGTTGTCTCGTTTCCTTTCTTTTCATTTTTGTTTTGTATTAATAAGCAAACGCAAACGGTAATACGTAAGTGAATTTTTAGTTTCCGAGACGAACACACAAGTTTGAATTATTATCGTATTAATAAAAAGAATTCATTTATATTATTTTGTGACGACTATGGCCATCATACAGCAGGTCCACGTTGAGAACAGCGATAGCTCGGACAGTTGGCGCGTGGTATAAAGGAAGGTTGATGGTTCGATGCTCCGATGCTCGTCGTAGCTAATGTTTTTATTACGGTTATTTATTGTGAACATCGAAACATGTTTATACACCAACGCTCAAATTCATAATGATCTAGTAAAAACAAGAACGTCCAAGATGTAGCGCGTACAAAGGAAGGAAGACGTGGTTTAGTGATTCAAGAATAAATGAATAACTATGACAAGCCATAAAAGAAATTTCGGGAGCATAATTAAACTGGTATATAAACACGATCGATGACACAAGCAGAGCACAGTTTTTGGTTTACTTTAAATCGTGTAACAAGTGATCAATAAAATTATTCAAGTTATTCAATAAAATTAATCCAAGTTTTTATTTGAACATCACCGGTGTAATTAAAATTTCACTCATTTCCCCCGAAGCCATATTACGAATACAAATACAATCAAAAGATTCTAATTGGCAACTTATATTCAGGTTCAGGCTCTGACAAAAATCCAGTTAACGTAATTTGCTTGGCGTCTATTATAGACTTATAATTTCATAACGAGAATTTTCGGCTTATTTGTAGTACACAGAAGTAAATTTTTCATAATCATTTTTATATTCCTCAAGAATTCCAGTTACGAATAAACCAATTGAACGTTAATTGATCATCACAGTTTGCTTCATTCAAATATGTTCAACAGGCTATTTCAAATAAAATTTAAATTTGCGATTTGCGGTTATTTTGGGTTCGCTGCCCTGATTAAAATAAAATTATACGCATACATTTCAACCGCACAATTGTCAAATAATGACGTTAGTTTTATTTTTAAAGATCTTGTTTATGGATATAATTTTATTTTTACTTTAGTTTGCATTTTGCAATATTTATTAAGCTTTTTTATATAAAGAAATTTTGTTCATTTTTTTTTTACTATTCACTATGTGCGAAAGTCCACTGAAAGATGATATAAAAAAGTGTAACCTCTGTGTACTGGAAAAATCATTTTATCCAGATGATTGGAACGATGAACAAAGAGTAACAGTTCTTTTTTCGCCATTTCGCGTGAGAACCTTAAATCCTATCAATTATGATGCAAAATTGAAATTTTGGAAAGATCTTATTGTGAAATATTGTTTGTATAAAGGGAATTCCTCAGTAACCATACAGGAATTAAAACGTGTGTTCCAGAGAAACGATAAAATCCCGTATGTATTCCAAACAGTGTCCGACGATATGTATATGAACGCCGAGATTCAGTTGAAAACGGATTTTTTGGAGATTCCACAGCATACATGGACGGGTTGGGCTGTTAATTCATTACTCAAGAGACCGATTCGATGGGGGTTTAATAAAATTAAAGAAAAAGTTGTCACTACTCGTGATGATCATACAGAATATGTAGTGCTCGAAGCTATTAAATTACAGGCGGAAAAAATTCGTACTTATTTTGAAAAAGCTACCGAAACGGTGCTCAGTCTCGCCGACACGATCGAAAAATGTTCGGAAATTGGAATGAATGCAGAAGGCGCATTATTTGCTATACACTACCTCGATCGGCAACAAGTCATATTTGTGGATCGTAGTGCGTCGATGGATGACTGTAAAAAAGTTATAGTTAAGTTTAGTGGCACAAATCAGAAAGTTACACCTCTGAGTGAACTGGAAAAATCAATTTACAGCTTGGAAAAAACCGAAAAGTCCTTAATAACAATTATCGATAAGTGCGAAGAGGAAATACAAGATTTAGATGCGAAAACCAGGCAGTATTTGAAGGAAGGGCGCAAAAATCTAGCAAAAAATACATTACGGAAGCGACATTCAGCCGAAAAGAATCTAGAAAAGCGAATGAATGCTTTGGACCACATTCAAACATTAATGTCGCGGGTTCATGACACTACTAATGATAGCCATATTGTGGAAGCTTACAAAATTGGATCAAAAACACTTAAGACAATCTTGTCAGATTCCGGAATCACACTTGAAAATGTCGATGATACATTGGCCGAAGTACAGGAGGTGTTGGAGTTACACGATGATATTCAAACCACCATTGGTGGTGAACAATTCGGATCGGGTGTGGATGACTTAGAATTAGAGAAGGAACTAGAAGATTTATTGAACGAGCCTCTGATAGATGAGCCGTATAATCCTAAACCAGGGGATGCAACCTTTGATAATAGCATAGAGAGACGTTTGAATGAACTCAAATTGAATTTGGATGATCTTCCAGAAATTGTTAAAGAACCCAGTCTTGGTGAGAGTAGACTCAGTACTGAAGGCAAATAGGATAAACGTAAATTTAAAGAAATAAAAGGTGTGGTTACAATTTTCAAATCAAAATGTTTTTATTCAAAGTATCACTAATTAATTTTTATACATCTTCCGATGCTTCGAGTACGGCACCCGAATATGCTAGATCCCAGTAGCTTTCGACTTGATGTTTTTGGAAAAATTCGCGAGCCATTTTTTCCATTGGAAAATCCTTAAATTTCATTTCACCAAAGTGCCTTCGTTGGCTGGTACCTTCCCACACAAGAACACATGAATTAGGTACTTCCATGCCATCAGCATTTTTAATGGTATCCTCCTCCCATTTGATTCGATTCAACATCAACCTTTTGAATTTTTTTTGTTGTTTTGGACCACCTTCGACGACAACAACACAACAATCGCGGAATAAAACACACACCCCGGTTAAGAATAGTTGTTTGGCATTCGTTTCAACTTTGAACTTTTTCGCCTGTTTATTGTGAAGATCGCGAATACGGTACACTGAAACATGAACGCCCAGTGAGACGTCTTCCTTGATTTTTCTTATTTTCTTCTCCCTTTTCTGATCTACAGTTAATTTTCTTGCGGCATTCGCCTCTTCATGAGCCTTTTGGCGTTTAGCCATTTGTTCCCTTACATGAGCTTCAATTTTGGTTGGATCTTGTACAGCTTCTGTACCAAGGACTCGCATTAAATTAGAAATTCGCAGTTTAGGTTCTGGCGGCGGTACTAATCCTAAACGAATTTTTTCTTGTTCCTCTTTCCACGCTTCGCGACGATTTTGTCGTCTCAACTTTTTGCGTTCTTTTTTCGTAAGGAATACGGGCAAATATACAGGTTTTAATGGCTCATCTGAAAATTAAATAAACTTCTTTAAACAATTCAATAGTATAATAAAGATATAATGCTTACTTGGTGGCCTCATTTGCGTCGGATGCTCGATCAAATTCGAAATAGCAGATTCTCGAATCGCAATTTTACCATTTGCGTCAAGAGTATTCAAATCTTGTACTAAAATAACAGAATCCCACCACTCCATCTGTGGAACCTCATCTGAGTACGAGTCCTGCTTTGGTGCAATCAAGGCCAATTTTGTTGCCGAGCTAATCCCGGTCTTGCGTGCAATTTGAGAGATTTCATTTTGCAACTTTTCTAATTGTGATTTCATTCGCATTCGTTCGGCCATTTGTTGAAATTTGCCTGGCTCATGGAATCGAAGAGCACGCTTATTCCGGAGTGCTGGCTTTAACATAATCCGTTCATCGACAAATGAACCCTCACCTGCCTCAGCACTTTGCTTGTCTGAAATTTGATTTGCTTTGAAATGTTCCCGTTTCTTGGCCCGAATATTAGCTTTAAGAGTTGGAGCCAATGTTGGAATATTTATGGCACGTCCAGTTTTGTCAACTGTACGTCCTTCAGAATCTAAAATCAACGGTTTCGGTTTATCCACCACAGGTGGCGGTGGTAACACTCCAGCTAATGTTCCGGATAGTTTCGCTCGAATCTGAGCTTGAAGTTCGGCTATTTTCCTAGCCCTTTCCGAATCTTCTGGTCTTGATAAAGGCGGACCTAATTGTACAGGTGTAGCTATACCTTTCGGTGGAACTAACTCAACACCAGGTGGTATAATTATCGGAGTTTCTTTAGCCGATTTATATGTAGGTAAAGCTCTCATTCTCTCTTCAATTTCTCGTTGGGCATTCACCATCATGGCCTTAATTTGATCGGTTGTTAATTTCGATGTTTCAATTTGGTCCAACTTCGGTTTTTCTTCGACTAATTTGGGCTTTTCACGAATAACTTCAATTTTCTCGAACTTAGCTTTAACCTTTTTCGCTTCCTTTTCTTTCGTATCATTTTCATGTGCTCTTTTACGACTTTTCTGTTGCGTTTTATAATCCTCCAGCAAATATTCTAATTTGTCAAATAATTTTCCAGCTTTTTTTGCATCCACGTAGCTCATCAATTTGTCGGTGGTTTTCCTGCGATCATAGCCATTATGAAGGCAATGTTCAACGGTTGTAATCACTGAATTATCTGCAACCCCAATTACTTTATAAACTAGTTTATCAATATCCGGTTTCAATTCCTCGATATCTCGTCGTGATAAATACGCCATAATTATTATGGAAAAAAAATCATTTATTTATTCGATGAGTTTTATGTCTTAAACTCAAAACAATTCAATCTTTTGAGGTTATATAACTTATAAACGTTTCTAAATGCTATAACTAAAATATAAAAGTGAACTTATTTGCTATTCCTGATTTGTTATTAAATTGTATCATGTATTATTCCGTTTTTGAGCTATATATTAAATCTTTTGATTATAAAAAAATGAAATTTTGGTAAACGATTTGTATTGTCACTTTTTCTGCTGCCGATATCAGAATCAAACATGGTTGTCGTTTTGACAAGAGGGAAGGAATAAAAGAATGTGGGGAAATTTTTTAGATGACATTTGAACAACTTTGCTAGAATTAGTAATGTACTAGACTTTTTGTGCTATAAAAATGGTTTAAGCGGTTAAAGTAAAGAAAGAAAATATTCCGACACATTTGGAAAAAAACCGCAATAGAAATAATATTAATTGATTATTTATTCATAGCTAAATATAGGTATTTTAAAAATGGTAAACTCGATTTTTTCAATTTCAATTTAAAGGTCGATTTTTGGAATTTTATTGTGTTTTAAAAATAGGTAAAGAGTCATTATAAAGTGGTAACTGCGATTTTAGTTGCGTATTTCGATTTAAGCCTAAATCTATACCACAGAAAAAGATTAACCATGGTTCTGCATTCTGCAGAATAAACATTGCATGGACCAAATTTTTGTTTCATCTTACCTTTCTTTGGACATTGAAGTATAATTATTTTTGAATTTTATAGTAGTTAATACAAATTATGCTATCAAAACAAAACTTGTCAAATAATTTCACTAACTACACTGTTAAGGATTCTCCATTTTTATTATTTCAAATCAAAACCAGTAAACCAAAAAGTACATGACTCAACTTTCTCTTACCTTCGGCAAATCAAGGTCAAAAAATGAGTCCAAATTTTTCCATACAAGGACAGCGTTATGTCTCTTCTGGTTGCATTCCGTGCCTATACTCCGAGAAAATTTTGGAACTTAGTTTTTTTACAGCCATACGATAGTTCCATTGTCTTCCACCATAATTCAAAATAAAGCGGCTAGACTAAATGCAGATTCAGTTTTTTTTTTGTTGTTTTTGTTTTTTAAATGTTGCCAATGGCTTTATTCTTGAATCTACCTACATAAGAAACTCACAAGAAGTAATCAAATCTTAAGCTAAAAATTATTACATATTTTAAGTCTTAACCTTAGTTTTAAAATTAAAATGAAAGTTAAATAAGATTTACCAGAAAAATAGCGCAAACCCTGAAAGAAAATAGCGCTGCAGCCAAGTCGCTGTAAAAAGATAAATTTTAGCCGAAATACAAATATGCGCGAGGATTATGTATAATATTGTTGACTTTGTGAATACATCTCTAAAAGATCAACTACTTTTACAAATAAGCTTCAATATATTTTATATAAGTATGTGTTATTTTATATTTCAGTATTGAAAGTAATGATTGCTAAAAACATTGATGCCCAGATTATATTTTCAAACGCATTTTAGTTATAATGGTGTAAATATATTAATTTCTTTTCCAGGTAAACAATTTTATATTAAATTTAATTTAATTGAAAAAACTTATTTCCTTATATGTAGTAACAATGATTTTTAATAATAGTATAATCGGTTATGTTTTAGAGATATTTTGCAAATTTTAGTCTTTATTCTATTGCGAACAAAAGCATTTTGGTTACATATTTTGGAGTTGGGGCTATTATTTTACGTAGTGGTAGTGACATTCCTAAATCCTAATTTAAAATACGTTCGTAGCACTTAAATACGGCTGTGAGATCCATAAACGACCTCACTTCTTATCGTGGGAAATCCAATATTAGTTACAACATTTCATGAAATTTAGGTGTCTGGATAATCTGAATATCGTCGAGGTATACCAGCCAGCCCATGGAAATGTTGAGGGAAAAAGGTTAAATTTACCCCAGCAAATATTACACTAAATTGTATTTTTAATCATTGAGAATTTATTGTTAAAATTTCATTTAAAAGTGGAGAAAAAGCATGCATCTTTTAATAATTATGGCTTTATTAAAAATTAAAAAATACAAAAAAGGGGCCTGGAAAAACCTTGGGTTGCAAAACATGACGCTCATATTCATTAATTAACAATTTTGTACTTTAAACGCTCCAATTACATTGCCCGGCCATTACTAAAAGACAAAAATGTTTGATCATATTTAAGTTTATGTCGGATAGACATCTACATTTTTTCCAACAATTTTGTAGTTGTTGACACTTAGCGCTACGCGCAATACAAAAAAATGTAGACGCGATAAAAAGAGCAAAGTATACAAAAAAAAACCTTTCCAAACCATAATTATTTGGCGGTATAAAATCGACGATATCATTTTTGATAAATACGGCGGTGACTCTAGTTTATTTCTCAAAATTATGACCTTTCCGCGTAAAATGCAAAATATTCAATTGTAAATTTTGGTTTATTATTAAAGATTTTCAAAAATAAAATAAAGCGCTATACAAATTTCAGAAATCGCCATTTTTATTGTGTTTGTTGTTGTTTGTTACTCAAGTCAAAATTTTTATAGAACGTGTTCAGTCGGGCAAAAGTGATAAAAAATATCACGATATTTTGTATCACGTTTTACCATAAAACGCACTCATTTATCACAAAAAAAAAAAGTTTTTTTTTTGTTTTTGGATGTCAAAATAAATACATATTTGAAAATAGAATATTTGGCTTTTGATTATGGTATGATATTTTTAATATTATTTAGAAAGGTTATTGTTTCTCATTTTATAAAAAATCGCGATAAATTGGTTTTGATGTTACCCAATTAAAGATGCTCTACAGAAGTTTGACGTTAAAATCACTTTTTTTCATTTTGGTTGGTTTGTCGTCAAGACATAAAATACAACGGAGTGAAGTTAGGGTAGTAAAAAATAACATGATATTTTTTATCACTTTTGCCCGACTGAACACTAGGATAGTAAAGTAAAAAAAAAATTAAAAAATCCCAACAAAATTTTGTTTGCTTATATTTTTTGTCTTGTCTTTTGTTGGGAAAAAAATGTTGGTACGTCTAAATCGGACATTACGAAGGTAACTTTGAGAATCTTTTAAAAACATTCAAGTCACACTATCATTTATCTTTGACAAAGGTATTTTATAAAACATCTTTGACATAGAAAAGTGACAGTCCTAGTGCTTCCTCGGCCAAACGTGATAAAAAATATCATGATACTGCACGTCAATCACTTATGACCCTAACTTCATTCCGTTAAATTTTATGTAAAACCCGAGGAAACGACCAAAATGGAAAAAATAAAAACAAAAGTTAAAATTAAACGTCAAACATTTAATTTATTCTAATTTTTTTTGATTAAAGATAATTAATTATAATTTTTCGTAGTATTTGAAACTATTGTATATATTTCTAGTATGTACATATTATGGAAATTGAAATAAATTAAAATCATTAATTAAGTTTCTTTTGCATAAAAAAAAACAATATTTTTCGACAGGGAAAACCAAAAGAATTCTAGGATTTTTTGGTGATAAATGAGTGCGTTTTATGGCGAACGGGATAAAAAATATCATGATATTTTTTATCAAATTTGCGGGAGAAAACACGACCAGTGTTTCCAGGCTTTACAAATATATCGATCGATTTTGAATTTATTGATAATGAAAAAACTTTTTTCTTTTTACTTACTGGTTCGTATGAATTTCCAACATAACGAATAAAAATATTTACTCGTTTTAAAACGTTAAATCTCGTTTTAACTCGTTGGAAATTCAAACAAACCTGTGTCAAAAGTAACAAGTTTTTCATTGTGAATGCTCTTTTCCTTTAGAAAATTAATAATTGGTATGATATAATAATAGAGCATTCACAATTAACAAACATATTACTTTTTACTTTCAAGTTTGTATGAATTTCCAAAACATAATGAACAAAAATTTTTGTTCGTTATGTTGGAAATTCATACAAACCTGTAAATCAAAGTAATACCCCAACCACATAAGCGGCGCTCTACGCTTGACTTCGTTTCTCTTCGTCTTTATGATTTTAGTCTTCGAGATTTTTTTAAAATTGTCTTTCTCATATGCCCATTTGGATGTTATATTCAACTAAAATTATAGGTTTCCAAGCATTTACTTTAAAAACAGCAACAATAAATATAAATTTCATTCATCACCTCAAAAAATACAAACTGCTAGTTTGACGCCGTTCTATGTGTTCGCTCTTATGGGATACATGTATTCTAATTTAGCGCCGCTGTTCGCTCCGTCAATGTGTTTGAGGTATAAAACGTTTTTCATTGTGAATGAACTGTTTTAACTAATCAACTTTCATTTTAAAAAAATCAACTTTCCTTTTTTATAGCAGGTCGTAACGGAGTACAAAACCGAAATCCAAAGTTATAGTACCAGCATCTAGTACAATTTTTTCCTAAATAAAAAATTTCCCATTCATGGCTACCCTTTTTCATAAGTTTCAGCACATGGCACCAGTTCTGTTCAAGTGAATTTCGTATAATTTTAGCCTCATGTATTCATTAACTATATATAAAATACGTCGAAAAAATTACTAAAATTGTTAATAAATAGAATTATGTGCATATAAGTTAATAAATAAATAAAATTGTGAAATAGATATTGTGTAACCGCAGAAAAAAATTCATCGTTAAACAGATACAAGTTTTTTTTTTTTTTTTTTACATCGAAAACCATTTTTTATTTTTTTTTTTTTTTACACAATACATATACACCGCGCGAAGGCATACATTTACAAAATAGTACGAAAAGTTCACTTCGAAAGGGATTTTTTTTTTTTTATTTAAAAGAAAAAATAGAAAAAAGTGCTGTGTTGTTTTTTGTGTGTGTTGGTTGGTTTTTGAGAGCAAAGAAAAAGGCAGTCGAGCGCAACACGCCATATTTTTGCCACGAAAACTGTTTAAAAAATAAAATTAAATAGAAAATTTAATTGTAAATTTTTATTTTAAAATTTTATATTTTTTATTGAAATACATTTTTTTTTGTATAAGTGTTATCATCAAATATTTAATAAATAACTAGTAAAAATATTAAAATAAAACATGTCAAACGAGGAAACTTCAGCCGATCGTAATGTTGAAATATGGAAGATCAAAAAACTCATCAAGAGTTTGGAAATGGCTCGAGGGTAGGTAACATGTTTCGTTGTTTAGTTTCAATTGAAACTAATTAAATGAAATGATTTAATACTTTTTGTTCGCGGTATGATCTCAATATAGTTACTGAAAAAATACGCGTTTCAAAATTTGTTTAAACAAACTCGATGATTCATTTTACAAAAATTGTTCGAATTTTTTACTTCAAAGTTGTTCAAAAAAACGATCAAAAGTACGAGCATTTTTTGATACCTTCAATTAAAAACCTTAAATTCTTAACAATTAATGATATATTTAAGTGCGGCAGTAATCAAATATATCAGTTTTATTCATATTTTTGCTATCATTTTTTAGTTAAATTGTGACATAGATTACTAAATTTTCTAACCCAACTTTTTTTTTTTTAGTTTATTTTCTGTGACTATATGAAACTTTTATTGCTCAGTAACTAACTATTCAACGTGGAAATTTAACATAAATACATGTGTATAATATTAATGCATTTGCAAAATATTACAATGAATTTTAGTTTAATGTTTATTCGAATCATTTTGAAAACTGTGATTATGTTTAGTAACCTGATTTAACTGGATTAAACTTGAACAACAATAAAAGAAATTTACCAGTTTTATTCGCATTGGTTGTTTGCGGCGTGGATTTTAGTATTTAATTGCAGTACCTTGAGAATATACTATACAGAAAAATCAATTCGTTATGATAATGGTTTATGTCATTTCTCACATTTTTTAGGTTAAATACGCTGCAATATATGTAGTTGGAATTGATACAACAGTATGTTTTATAATAATTCAGCGACGTACTAAATTCGTGACTAGATGGTTAATTTTCTTTGTATGACGTATAGTGGTGGTTTTGCCATGTAGAAATAATACCTCGAAAAATGTAGAAAGAGAAAGAATGAAAATTGTAATTTTCTTTTGTCTAATGATTTTCCACAATATTTTATCCAGTTTAGTTAAAAAGTTGCATGTATTTAATGGTGCAACCTAGAATTGTACGTTTGGTGGGTGTTTGTTATCCGGAATGATGCTTGGCTCGCCTACATGATTCCGTGTAATTCACAAGAAGGACGTCTTAGCTAATACAGAAATTCTCAAATATTTTATTTATTTTACACCTACTAATTTTGCTGAGACGATAGGAATCAAGAAATTATAATTTTTCCATTTCTCAAGGTCTTCCGTGTTGCTATAAAAATACATAAACGTAAATACCCAAGATTAAAATTTCTCTTTAAAAAGAAATTTAAATTCTCGAAAATCTGGAATTGGTGTAAACAAAAATTAATTTTTTAGATCTTTAGGATCAAATTTCGTGCTTTGAGTTGTTGATTCACATTTGAAATTTATAAAATACGAAATACAATAAACTATAATTTTACATTATTACAATTCCGAAAGGATATACGCTCTGCTCTACTCTTCTCCAAGATTAAAAATAATTAGGTGTGTGAATATTCACTTTTTAAATAGACAGTGGAACCAATTCAATCAAGAAACATAAATTATGTACATACTTTCACCCTTGTCCATTAGATGTTTAAAGCCTTTTGTAATGTTATTGTCCGTTGTTGTATCAGAATCCTTAGTAATTTGGAAATGAGAATATATTAGTTAAATCAAATACCAACTGATATGCTTCATTAATGTCGTTTTCCTGTTGCAACAAAAAACAGATTCGGAGCGAAACTTGAGTGACAGCAGCTGTCATTCGTCGCTCGGTAAAATTTTTCGGAGCGATTACTAACACGATTACATTTAAATGTCATCAAAATGTCATTTAAACATCAAAATAAATATGCGGAAAAATATATTTAAAAAACAGTAAAATAATTAACAAATAATACAACAAATAACATGATTACAATAAATTATTTATTAATTTACGGAAAATTTCATCAATATTATCAATCTAATTATAAAAATAGAATTTGACAATCAATACGTATATTCACACAACCATATAAAAAACAAAAAATCGCAGAATCCGGATTTTTGGCTGTTCCAGTTAAAACGTCAAAAAACTGTCATTTTTCAACTCGGATTCGACTCCGAATCTGATTTTTGTTGCAACAGGAAAACCACATAACTTGGTTTCCATATTTAATATGTTAATATATCGCCTCTGGCTGTCATTATCTTACTGATTTTACCAAAATAACCTTATACCGACATACTGCGATTTAATAAAATGGATTTAGTGAATTTTTCGTGTTCAATCCTAGTACATTAAGCTCATTTTTAGATACATAATCGGTTTTTTTGCATAGAAGTACTCCAACGAGTTTCTAAACAGGATTTATTATAAGTCGAGACTGTCTAGGGTATTAGATTCTTATTTTAATTAATTTGAGGAACGCAATCTTGGGCTAGTTGGGTAAGGCTTGATCCCCAGAAATTGTCAAAGTAAAAACAATCAACCGTTTATTTTGAAAGTGGTGTAAAGTCCATATTTTGTTGAAATGAGATAATGAAAGAATTGAGGATCAATAAATGAAAAAATATATGGGATTTAGAGTTTTCTTATTTTTTGCTTAAGTATTCCGGATTTAATTATTACCGATAAATATATTATATTTTTGTATCTTTATTTGTTTTTTTATTCGCTCCGAATAGCTGCTATCGAGAGCCGTCATATGAAAAGTGGCTCCGGATAGCGTTCCGTATAAATAGGTAGAGCCAAATATTTTTTATATCAAGTTTTTGCTAAATAATTGAACTAAAAATGATAGTTTGATGTTAAATAAGTTTAGTTTACCAAGAAACAGCGCGTCAAATTTAAATTTAGGCGTAGAAAAATGACGGCTCTCGATAGCAGCTATCCGAAGCGAATAAAAAAACGCAGCTATTGTTATCATCCAAGTAAGACCGAATATTCACCAAAACAGGTATTGAATTACCATAAAGTATAAATGCTAAAGAGGATTTTTGGATATAATTTCTGTTGGTTTAAATCTTATCATTAATTGTTATTATTCCAACATATTGAAAATGTATGCTAGACCTAGTCATTTGGCTTAGGGGCGCCAGAAATGATTTTACGGTAATAGAATAATCGGAGCAGTTGTGAATATTTTAGATATCCTCATTCCATAAAATTAAAGCCTGATTAATTAAAAAATTAATATTTAGTTAGTTTTGTGAACTTTCTAAAATTACAATTGTGGACTTTTATGGAGTATGGCCAAGTTGAAAAATTATTAATTGTGTTGATTATTAATTTGAAGTTTTTTTCTTTATTTATGTATAACTTGGGTTTTTTAGAATTATTCGTTTGATGGTAGCAAATACCATGATGCGCGTTCTGGAAAAGGTGAAAAGTTACAATACAAAATAAAAGAAGATAAGTAGCTAAGTTCGCTCTTCCAACGTAAATATTAAAATCTAAAAGAAAATCCCGCTCAAACAAACTCCCACTTCGAGCTAGGCTAAATTTATTTAATCCTTTAAAATAGAATTTGTACGGTTGTCTTTTAAACCACTATTTATTTAAATATTACTTTCATTCAAGAATGACTTGGATTTGAGAAAGAAAATAATCTCAATTGTTTAGAAATATTCTTAAATGCTTAGAGAAATAAAATAATTCAACCATTATAATCCAAGCAAAATGATTAATAATTATGTTGCCATCCCTAATATTATATATTTTACAAATTTATTAATCGATTAATAACTGTAACATTTTTTATTTATGATTACAGAAATGGCACAAGTATGATATCACTTATAATACCACCTAAAGATCAAATATCACGAGTTAGCAAAATGTTAGCTGATGAATTTGGAACAGCGTCTAATATTAAATCACGAGTTAATAGATTATCTGTACTTGGTGCCATTACATCTGTACAGCACAGACTTAAATTATACACCAAAGGTGTGTGTCGCATTTAAAATATATTTCTTGAAAATAACATTTAATCGTTTTTTTTTTTTTAATTTTTCTAGTGCCTCCAAATGGTCTAGTTATTTATTGTGGCACAATAGTGACAGAAGAAGGCAAAGAAAAGAAAGTTAATATTGACTTTGAGCCATTTAAGCCGATT
Organism: Tipula vernalis; assembly: GCA_958295665.1. Taxonomy (NCBI): domain Eukaryota; kingdom Metazoa; phylum Arthropoda; class Insecta; order Diptera; family Tipulidae; genus Tipula; species Tipula vernalis. The sequence continues at coordinate 290,515,145 of OY282559.1, read as the reverse complement.
AATACCTCTCTATACCTATGCGATAATAAATTTCACACAGAAGCATTAACAGCACTTTTAGCTGATGACAATAAATTTGGTTTCATTGTTATGGATGGAAATGGTGCATTATTTGGTACATTACAGGTATGTGGGTAATTAACGGAATCGCAGATGTTGATTTGTTACTAAATGATGATTTTTTTTGTTTGTTTCGTTTATAGGGTAATACAAGAGAAGTATTACATAAATTTACTGTAGATTTACCAAAAAAGCACGGTCGTGGTGGTCAGTCAGCGTTACGTTTTGCTCGTTTACGAATGGAAAAGAGGCATAATTATGTGCGAAAAGTTGCAGAAGTGGCAACACAACTATTCATTACAAATGATAAACCGAATATAGCTGGACTTATTTTAGCTGGTAGTGCTGATTTTAAAACAGAACTTAGTCAATCCGATATGTTTGATCCTAGATTACAAAGTAAAATAATAAAACTCGTTGATGTATCATACGGTGGTGAAAACGGATTTAATCAGGCCATAGAATTAGCCGCGGAATCACTACAAAATGTTAAATTTATACAAGAAAAAAAATTAATTGGTCGTTACTTTGATGAAATTTCACAGGTATATAGGAAAAATTGTATTTAGATTTTGTGACATTTTCTTTATGTTAGATTTCTTCATTTTGTTATTTTAGGACACAGGCAAATATTGTTTTGGTGTGGAAGACACGTTGCGAGCGTTAGAATTGGGTTCAGTCGAAACACTTATATGCTGGGAAAATTTAGATATTCAACGATATGTTCTCAAAAATCATGCAAATTCAATCGCAACAACTGTGCTGCATTTGACACCAGAACAAGAAAAGGATAAAAGCCATTTTACTGATAAAGAGGTGAAAACAAAATTGAGAACCTAAATTAGTTGATTTAAAAATTAAAACTAATTTGATTTTTCTATTTTAGAGTGGAGTCGAGATGGAATTAGTTGAATCTCAGCCACTTTTAGAATGGCTTGCCAATAATTATAAGAGTTTTGGTGCTACCTTGGAAATTATTACTGATAAATCGCAAGAGGGCAGTCAATTTGTGCGGGGATTTGGTGGAATAGGAGGTGAGTTGTCAAACTTATTTTTCATATTATTTTTTTAGTAAACTATGTACTAATATATCGCTAATTTACGTATGTGTAAAACACAAAAACGATTAATAATTTAAAATAATATTAACATTAATATGAAATAATTTTTTCTTTAATCTCTTTGTTTAAACGCTGCCCATCTGTACCAAAATAAAAAAAAATATAAAAAATACTATTATTAAATTCATGTAGGAATTCTACGTTATAAAGTTGATTTCCAGTCTCTCCAAGCGGATGAGCCACTGGACGATGTCGATCTTGATGATTATTAAACACAGAACCAAACCAAAACAAAATACTAATTCAATTAACAAAATTCAAAAATAAATGGAAATTAAAACCGTTGCTAATTAATAATTTGCATTATATTAAATCACGGTTTTATTATTCACGGATTCCCGAATTCGTCGACGTCTAAAAATTTCACCATCCATTTATAATTTTTTTTTTTTTTCCGAAATTCATTAACATTTTGTGTTTAATAATTGAACCAAAAACCAAAATTAAAAAAAAAATTTTAACAAACTAAAACCATTAAACAAAACATACAGAATTCAACAAACACCTTCTTCGCTTTTCAAGGTATCTACAAAACAAAACAAGGATTTGTGTTTGATTTGGTTTTTTATAGTGTGCGTTTTCAAATGCAAGTTGCATACTTATGTTTTATTATTGTATAATAAGTGCTTAGCACCACTTGGACTCAGTTGTTCATGCAGAAATTTGAAAAGTAATTTCCAATTCAATTGAATATGCATGAAAGATTGACGATGGATAGTGAGATTGTTTTTCTCTGCACAGAAATTTTTATTTTTTATTGATAGTTTTGTTTTCAAAATTTTTATTTTTTTTACAAAATGTGTATTTAGCTGTTTTTGGGTTGTGGGATTTTATTTTAAAGGACATTACCGGTAATCGGTCCAAGTGGGGCTGTTAATGAAATATGCGTCTTTAAAAATATGTTTTGATTTCAAGCATTTTTCATTATCGAAGCTATCAATACATCCATGGAGAAAGTAGCTATAATGATTATTATTTTATTTGTCACAGTTATTTAAAGAAAGAAACATAGAAGTTTTTTAGTGGTTTTAAAGTGCTTGGCTTGTTGCGCATTAAAATATCTAAAGTTTAATTATGGAACCTAGGACCGAAGTAGCATGTTTGGTTAATACAAGATTGGTGCTGAGAAGACGACAATCTACATTTTCTCGAAATCAGCTCAATTTAACAAATATACATTTTAAACTACTGTTAAAAATAAGATAAAAATCGAGCTACTTTCTCCATGTTTGAAATTATAAAATCTTTTTATTGACGCATATTTACATTTTTATATTCAAATTTTTACTCATTGAATGTAGTGCATACTTACTTTTAATCTTATTGATGTTTTTTCATTTTTATTTTCTTCTAAGGAAGGTTGTGATTTTTGTTTATTTTGCAGCGTTTTTTATTGAAATTTATTGAAATTTATTGCTGTGCAATAACATATTATTTTTTATATTGCACGTTTGTTTTATAATTTTTAATACGGAGTTAAGTTGGTCGACTAGTCTTTAAAATCCGTTAATCATGTATTAACACATAAGAATTAGTGAAGGAGATAGTATAATTTCAGATTGAAAATAGCAGAGTGAAAAAATAGATCTCAGGCCATATTAAAATGCAAACATCGTATTTCTAACTTTGCTAATACTAATTAATCGTGGTTTGAAGCTGTTTTGCTTTGGTAAAATTGGAATAAGATATATTTTCGATTTATTTTGTACCAAAGTAAGAAACAGAAATATCTTTTTTAATTTTTGATTTTGTTTAAAATGTCGGCATCCCTAAAAAAACGTCGTTTTCTTCTGTTACGAAATTACCAAAAAAGTTACTGTCGACAGTTTTCGAGCATGCGGCATTGTTCGCATAGAATTGTGTGAAGCTATAGTGCGTTCGTTTGTGGTGAATTAACTGAATTAACTGAAGTGATTTTTCCGTTCGTTTGGTATACTTCATTTCAGTTAAAAATATTGAGCTACTGATTTATCTGAATAATAATTTTGCTTGGGTAGGTAACCCGCTGTCTACACTATGCAATTCCACTGATATTTTATATCATGATATAAATTTTATCAATGTATGTGTGTGTATATTATACGCATTTTGAAACTATTAGCAATATATCAGGAGGCTATTTCACGAAAATATATTAGTAAAATATTACGAAATGTCATAAAAAAGTTATTTTGTTTTGCCATTTGAAATTTTCTCTCATGCTGACAAAATGTCTTTTAATACGGATGGTACAATGCGATTAATCGATTTGTACCGAAAAAATGAAATAATATGGAAGATAACCCATAAAAATTACAAACGGGTCGACATAAAAAATTCTATTTTACAAAATGTAGCGGACGAAATGGTCGTAAATGTTGAAGACGTTAGAAGAAAAATAAGAAATCTTCGAAATCAATATGTACAAAACTAAAAAATTAGAGCAGAGTAAAAAAAAATCTGGAAGCGCTGTTGTTGACGATAGAAAATCTTGGTATTTGTACAAGGAAATGAAGTCTTTCGGCGAGGTGGTAGTTCTCCATATTGTACAATTTTCTGAAAAAATTACTTTGACAAATTATTTTTAACCTAACCACAATTGGCAAGTGTTAAAAGACAACTTATTTTTTCATAGCATTGAAACAATTTTGTTTGACGTTTTAAGACCATTATATTATGATAGTGAAATGCCCAGCTATGATATTTTTTGAATAGATATTTGTCAATACGTCAATAGAAAAAATCAGTGGAATTGCATAGTGTAGACACCGGGTATTTCAGATAATTATTTTTGTTGTTTTTTTTGACATTATGCATTTCGTTTTACGCATCGAAGAAGCCAGGATATTTTAGAGAATTTTGTGGTGTGATACACAAAAATAATTGATCCAAGATAATGGTCGATTAACTTTAAATTTAAATTATTTTATAACAAGCCAATTACTTTTTAACAATTTGACATTTATCTGAATTGTAGCAAACGAACGACCAATTAATTCACTTCAGTAACTTAATTATCTGAATATTAACTCAATTATCGGAATAGTAACTTAATATCAATTCAGTTAATTCACCACAAACGAACGTGCGTCTAATGTCGAAAAAACTTCTTTATTAAATATGTAGTAATTTCTCATATCGTTGATGTCAATTCACAATTACGTATCTAAAAATATTGAAAAAAAAATTTACGTGTCTAAAAACGTTTAAAATTAGTCGTACATGACCAATTTCGATCAAATTGACCAATAGTAATAACATGTAAATTTTTTTTTCAATATTTTTAGATACAAAATTGTGAATTGACATCAACGATACATTTAGTTCCATAATAAATTTAGAATTTGGTCGTACGATATTATACTATTTTAGTTAAAATATATTATTTAAAATGCTAAAAAATTGCAAAATCATTACCATTAGTGTAATTAAATTGGTACTGTCAGAGTAAAGATAGATAGATGTTTTATTTTAATTATATTGAAAAATACATTTACTGAATCACAGATCTATGATTTTCTTATTATTTGAATATTGGGCCCGATTCTGGAATGATAAAATTCATGTTATTTTATTTCCCCGCTTCCTATATGAATTTGTATTGAAAAAAACGTACAAGTCTAGTTACAGTGCTTATCACGAGAGTAGTTATTTTGAATATTTTAATTTCTAAGTCGCCATGTAGACATAAATACCTATATTAGAAGAGCAGAGAGTGCAACAAGAAAATCAACAAAAATCCTAAAAATAGAGGAGAATAATTTTGATGAGAAACTACACTACAGAATACATTTACCTACCCTTATCAGTAATATCAAGAAGAATATGTTAACCATACAAAACTGAGACTTCTAGACTTTTTCTAAATATTATTGAATTTTTTTTTTAATTAAGTTTTGTTTTGTTTTATTTATTTAATTTGTTTGACATACATTTGGTGCGTGACGTTTTTAGTTGCACATGATAATTTTTACTTTTTTTTACAAAATATTAAGTACGAAGAGGAAAAATGAAAATTTTGCAATTCTAGATTTTAACGAAAATGGACTGAACATTTTTATATGCAGACGAGTCTGAATTGACCATTTATAATGTAGATATTTGTACATTCTCAAACAACACTTCCTAGACTTGTAAAATTTTGGATTGAGACCTACATATCTCATATATTTATGTGTATTATGTGGAGATTTGCTCAAGAAGGTCATGATGAAACTTTTTTTAAAAGTGTTTAATATATAATTTCCTAGATCTAATGATCATTATTTTCAAATTCTTTAAACTGAGTACTTATTAAGATACAATATAATAGCGAATTACCTATTCTTATAGTTAGTGTACAGAAAATAGCAGTTTTCAAGGTTTACGCTCACACAATTTCGGTAGAAACTATGCAATTCTATGAAGAACGCTTAACATTTGGTAGCTATGTAGTTTTTGAAATTTTCCCATACTATATTTTTCAACACACTAAACTTAGATACATACATATGTATATCAAAAGACAACAGTTTTGTTCCATAGTATTATTTATTATTTACCCAATTTTGAAACAATTAGTCAGCTACGTTCATCTTTTTTATCAATTAGCCGGTATGTATTCAAACCAATTGTAAACAAATTGTATACGTTCAATTTCAATGACCATAAAGTAGTACCAATAAACATCGTCCGACACAAATATTTTAAATGGTCAAGTAACTAATAAGCGTGATTTCAACTGTTGATCAATTATAAGTTACTGGCGAGCATAAATATTAATCGATTAAATCCCATCATCTTATTAAATGTAAAACAAATATGTAATAATTATAGATTGATGATTAACTGATTTTAGGGAATTAATCGAACCAATTTACAGATGTAATGGAAATAATATTTTTGTCAAATTGATATTCGGAAAATAAATTTGGTTTAATTTGTGTGTTAGGTGTTTTGTGCGGACATTCTCTTAAATTCTTCATGTAATTTAAATTCTAACTAACATGTACATTCATACTACTAATTATGACTTCATTTTGGCTCATTACTTAGGTTAAAAAATTCAAAACTAGGATTGTACTATGTGAATCAAATACTCTTAATTCTGTGTATTTGTTTTATAACAATTGTGATCCCAAACATCCAAACAAATAGTCTATATAGACTATAATTACTCTATAGAGGAAAAGATCGACTAAATTGTTAATAGTAATGAACCGTACCATCATAAAGATATAATAACGTTTATAATATGAGTATAATAATAGTATATTGTAAAATAAGTGAAGAAAACGAGTCATTGTAATACGACAGGGAAATTTGCAGCGATGTAGAGGGCTGCAATCACTTGAGTATTGCAATTACATGTTTTCACTCGAGTTATACACGCTATTTTTTCTACGATACAATAGTCCTGTAATATTTATAAATAATTAGCAACATAAATGATAACAAACTTGTATACGGATCAATAAAACTAATAACTGAAACGGTCACAATATAATTGAAACATTTGGGTTTTCACAAATCGTGTGGCAATTAAGAAATCGTTGTGCGATGAAATTGCCACACGATCTGTGCAAAGTATCCTTTTCTTATATAATTCAAATTGCAAGCATAGGTTACTACTGCACTATAGTAGAAAAAAATATTTATCTAATTTTCTCCAGTTTTAATCTTATGAGTTTAGCAGAAACGAATAAATGTAATTTTTTTCAGCATGCATGATTAATTTACAAATTATTATTTTTTCAAGAAATATGATGTCATTTGAATATTATTTATATTTTTATGTTGGTTTTTTTCGTGCATGATTACATTTTTTAAAGAAGGCAATTTTTTGATTTTATTTCAAATTTTCACTGTTATTTTCAACGGGTTATAACTGCTCTCAAATGGTTTGGAAATTATTTAGGAATTATGTATCTATTAATAAGTTATAACTCGTATTTGCCGTTCTAAATATTTTTTTTAGTTAAAGCTTTACTTACCATTTGAAGAACGGGTACACAAATTTAAATTAACAACATTTTTTCATTTTTTTCTAGGTATTTTACGTTATAAGGTAGACTTCCAAAGTATGCAATTAGATGAGTTGGACAACGAGTATTTTGATTTGGAAGATTATTAAATTTAAATAAGAATAATATAACAACAAGTAACAATTGATAATATTATAAAGAAAAAAGAAACAACAGAAACTGAAAATTATTTTTTATTTTCTATTTTTGTTTGTTTTTTTAAATGACTTAAATCGTAAACATTTAAAAATAAATAAATAAACAATAATTACAAAACATAATTAAATTATTAATTAAAAAATAGCTGAAATGGAAGGATTATATATGAAAATATTAAAAAATTGTAGAAACGCATATAATTTGTTTTTTTTATATTTATATTTAAAAAAAATTGTTTAAGTAAAAATAAAAAAGTAATAAAACTATTTTTTTGGTAATTGGTGAATTTTGATACATCCGAGTTTTAAAGAGCAGTCGACAGCAATTAATTATGTATGATAGAAATCGTACATTAAAAAGAAAATGTATACGTTCCTAAACAATAATAAAAATAGGTTGTTATCGAGTGCAGGGAGAGATAGTGTTTCAAAATGTTGCCAAAAATTTATATAATTCACATGTTTCCTTCCATCGTTTTTAATAGTAAAAATATTCGTTTCATTCTTAAAATCCCATTTAAAAAAAATCATATCAATTTAAATATTTAATTTAATTTGCAAAGCGGTTTGTGTTTTTTTTTTAAATTTTAAATTCTAAAAAGTCCGGCCAAATTATGTATATTAATTAAACATAAATATATGTATTAGAATATTTCGATTACAGATTGTTCCAAACTAAAATGATTAATCTCGAAAATCGAAAATTACTGCCATCAATTTAGAAATTTTCAAAAGTTCTCATTATTATGTAATAAACAAACACCATAACAATCAACTCTGTTCTCTCAGTCACCAATTTCACAAATAAATAAAAAAATTAAAAATATATAAATAAATTATATATAATTTAATTGTAAATAAATTTTAAAACTATAAAAACGAAAGAATATCATTGTTTCTTAACAAAATAATTAAAATTATAAATAAAACACACACTCCAGGTAAACAATAGCTGAATAATATTTTTGAATTTGATGAAACCTGACAGTTTTATTAACAAATTGGTTATTAATTGCTCGTCTTCCAGTAAAAATAGTTTTACTAAAACTTCATTTTACTGGAACTATTCCGCAAATTCATCAATATCTTAGGAAAAAAGTTTAAAAAATTCTATAAATCCAACCAATAAGAAAATAACTAAAACAATTTTAATGCTCAAAAAAATGAAACAAAAGTAATTAAATAAATTCCATTTAAAACTAAATTATATTATTATTTTTTGGCTGTAGTGAAGTTACTGGGTACGTCGCCAAAATCAGCTAAGATGTATATTTTTTGATAATTTTTGATTGTAGGATTTGTGTATCTATAGATTTTAGGAGGTGCGACAAACGTTTACATTAAAATTGTCAGTTTTTCCATTTTCTTTGTTTTTGTTTTAATTTTATTGAAAATACAATACTTAAAGATTTAATTGATTTTGATATTAGGATTGTGCATTAATAGATTTTCGGAGGGGCAAGCAATTTTTCCTTGTTAATTATGAAATTTTTTCAAAGGGACAGTAAGCGGCTTGAAGGAGTTCTCTATTTTAGTATGTGAGTTATAAGAATTGAAATGCAATACAATAAAAATTCGCTTGTTGCTACTCTCGATAGACAATTTTACCCTAAACATTTTTAGAATTGCAAAGTGATAAAGTAATAAATAAGAAATATATGTATACATCTACGAATCTAGCGCATTGTGGCCTCACAAAAAAATTATTTTTTAACATGAGATTTTTAGGTATATTTCGTAAAAATTTTGATTTATTTCATAGTAAAAATCTATACCCGATATTTGCCTACTTTCGCAATTTGCAACTCCGCTCTAAGATATAAAACGAATAAAAATTACATTGAAAATGTTGTTATATATTTGTGGTACTACTATCACTTCTGATAAAAACTATACAGATGTTCAAAAATGTTATTCAAAAATTAAAATACTCTTGTCTGATTTGGCAACGTCCCCACTAAGCAAACTTTCACCTATTTATTTAATCAAAAAATCATTAATAAAAACCATGTTTTGTTGTACATTTTTTTTTTCTTATGTAAAATAAAAATATGATTTGTATAATTTATATAATTAAACGTGTAGGAAATTAATTTAATCAAAACAACAATAAAAATGTAAAATTGTTAACGAAACAACAACAAACAAAAAATTATCTTATAATTACATATGTATATTAATTTTTCGAAAATTATTTTATGATCATTCTGATATTTAAAACAACAAAAAAAATAAATAATTATAATTTATAAATTATAACTAAATTCTTGTATAACATGATTTGAATAAACATAAGAAACAGATAATAAATAGGTACCTAAAATTATGATTGCAATGTAAATTAAAAAAAAAAAAGAAAAAAACAAGAAAAAATTAAAAAGGAAAGAAAAACATCAATAATCAAAACAAATAAAAAAATAAACAAGAAAATGAAAATAGGAAAAATAAATATATATATATATATATTATATATCTAACGATCATTTATAATCAAATAGATTTTTCAAAAACAAGGAACATCTTTTGTTGGTAATTTTTTTTCTAAACAAATATTATTTCTTTTAATTATAATATTTTTTTCGCGTCTGCTTGCAGTGTAAAGAAGAAAATGGTATTCATGCCTCATAAAAAAAAAGATGGGGAAACTATGGTGAATTTATTCATTGTTAAAATGAATATTACAGGTGAGTTGATAAAATGTGTAAATTTCACGGATTTCAAACCCGCTTTATAAAAGATGTTTACATGTCACCAAATTGGTATACATATACATACCTAATAATTAATCATGTAATGGAGGAAAGTCAACCTAGAGTCCAACTGCTTGTTATATTTTGAATGATTTTTTTTTGATAGATTTGCTCGAAAGTATATTTTTTGAGAATGTGGTTTTGGCTACTTACTATGGGTTCACACTTGAGAATGCTCGCAATATGTTTTACATTTTTCACAAGCATGTACATTTACAAAAACTACATAATGGAATATATATTTATTTATGCAACCAACCAAACGTTTAGAACACCAAGGGCATGGCGTTTTTGGCCTAAAAAGCCGAAAAACTAGGAAAGACCCGTTATTATCTGAGACCAACATGAAAAATTGACTTAACTGGGCAAAAAGGTACCAACTACTTCGGAATGAAGCAAAGTTTTTTGTTCGGGTGAAAGTAATATTGAGGTCAGTTCTAAATATGCTGAGAAATGATAAAAAACACAGTATTTGACAATTCATATAAGCCATAAAAAATCATTCACGTCGATTATAGAATCCGCGGGAGCAAATCAATCGCGGATCGAATACTACATATAAAAAAATTGGGAAACAAAAATTTCATACATATATCATAGTTTCTTTGAAATCGCGCTTTGGATTTTTTTACAAATCGTTAAAAAGAAATTGTTTTAGAAACGCTGCGAAACTATTGCGTTTGTACTAGATTTGTGACTAGATTTGTATGAAATTTTTCGGTGAGGTGAGACTCATAATAGGGCTATAAATGCTCTAGGCGAAGCGTTCTTCAAACCGGGTTCCGCGAATGGTCCCAGGTGTTCCGTGGAAAAATGTGATCTAAAAATATTCAATTTTACCATTCCTCAGGAAGGTTTTTAAAACAAAGATTTTAATTCAAAATTTATACTCAAATAATCACCCCTATTATGATTCAAGAGACGATCGACAATCGACACGACGCTCTATTGCGTTTTCGTTTTTTCATTTGATAAAAACAATACGAAAAAGGAATAGGCAACATAGAGTCGTGTTGATCGTCGATCGACTCGACAATCATAATAGGGCAATCTATACCCACTCACTATTTTATAAAACTACAATGTATTTTTTATTTAAAAAAGTAAAACATCTCTTGGCCCAATATTTATAGACCTTTATTTACCTTTACATATAAAGTGCATCCACACAATCGAATTCGGTTTTTAAAATGTACCAATAATGGTAAAAATTGCAAGTATCTATAAACAGCAAGTAACTGAAAGTTGCTGAAACTACAATTTTTGGTGCTATACCGCTGTTCTATTCCCACTAAATTTATTTTCGGTTGCTTTCAGTAGTTTTTCTGTGAAAGTGATTTCACCATACCGTGAATCATATTTTCAATTGAAAATGCAAACGAAATCAGAACAAATATGTACAATTTCGGTTGTCAAATATTTTCGTTCATAAATATTTTCAGGTAAGAAGTATGATAAGGGTCACGAAACTTAATTTTTTTTCTAAAATACTCTTGCTTTGGTTAAAAAGACGGTGTTCATGTTCAATCTATGACTGAGCCGTAAAATTTACGTACAATTTTACCGTACAAGTTCGACGTTGGCGTTCTTTTAGAGCTGATTTAGTGAGAGAAGGGCGAAATAGAGAGAGAGAAAGAAGTTGACTGCAGGTGGACATATTTTGTTACATTTATGCAAGTGTATGTGCCTCTGTAATTATTAACCGTGGCTTTGGTGAGACACGTGATATTCATGAATTCGATGAACCATTCGTTATTCTTTCCAGGTCGAGCGTGTTGGTTGAAGTCGTCGATGATTAGAACGGGTATCTCCTGTAGTTTTCGTTCTTTGGTAATTTTAACCGCGTTAGCTAAATGTTGTGTATAAGAGACCGTGTAAGGAGTTTAGGGCTTTCTAAAGAATATTTGATCGTTGGTGTATGTTGAGTAGTTCATGTGATATTTAATGTTTTAAAATTTTTTCAAATTTTTGTTTATGAAAGATTATCTGAAAATTAGGTTTCTGATTTTTTTGACAAATTTTACTTTTGCTTGTTAAGGCATGGTCCGCATGCTAGTTTCTTTTTATTAGTATTTTTTTCTCATAGCGCGCATGATGATATCTTTAATCGTGTAAAGTGCAAATTGTAAAGTTTTGTGAAGGTAGTTAATAAATCGATCTTCATTGCCACCAATCTCTGGTCAATGTAGAAATATAGTGTCATCAAATAAGTTAGTAATTCCACAATTTAAAGGAAAAAGTGCTGTAACATCAAAAAACGCAAATTTTGAAAACGATATGGGTGATAAAACAAGTAATCAAAGTTATGTGCAAAGTGAGGTAACTAAGTTGCAAGTTGACAAAAATAATGAAAGTAAATATGTATGTGAATTAATCCGATTCACAAAATGAGACTGTTATTTTACAGTAACGTCTAAAGGACCCAAGTCTCCACCAGATATTATCGAAAAAAGAAAAACCGCGAAATTATCTTCCAGAATAGTGAATGTAAGCCGTTTCCAATTGCTTTCTCAAGATGATAATATAATAATGCAGAGAAGGACGGAGCCTAAAGAAAGATATCCACCAATTTATCTTAGAGAAGCATCATCCAAACAATTGGTAGAGGTGCTGAGATTTTTTATTGCCTGAATTAAACGCAGTAAAATTATCGAAACTAAAATCCAAGCGAAAATCATCGCTGGCTTCAAAAAAAGAAAAAAAATTATACCAGTATTTTAATTAAGTGATAAATACCTATTACATTTAGGGTTTGAAGAGTGCCTGAGGAACCAGTGTGGTTAAAAAAGAAATTGAGTTTAATGTTGTCCCGGACGAAATCAAAGAAAACTTACCAATCAAGGTTTCAAAATTAAAATTGTAATCAACATTTTTAATCACGAAAAAAAACCTTAACCTATGCTTGTAGTTGAATTAGAGCCCGAGGCAGCAAAAACCAAAAGCAGTTATAAAATATATAGTGTGATATATTTATTATATAGAAGAGTTGTGGTCGAAGAGTCACAGAAACGGAAATCAGGGGCGTATTATGAAGCTAAAGCGAAGCGGTTACGCATTTTTTAGTATTCAACAAATATGATCCGCTTCGTATCAACGTATTATTTAATCACATAATCAAATATCGCATTTCGCTTCAGGAAATTTATTTTGGATGATTTTGTGTAAATTTTGCAATTTTTACTGTGTTTTCTAATTTGTTTTGAATTATATTACTTACAAATACGGGGATACGAATTTTTTAACCCTTTGACACATTTTGGCAACACTCGTTACCTTGACTTTAATCGCCGGTTTTTTAAGTTATTCAAATCTGAAAGGGTTAATTAGTTTAGTCAAATACAATTACTTGATTCTAGTCAGTTAAAAATAAGGTTATACGTGAATATTTTTAATCTTCATTCAAGGTGAGTTTAAAATATAAATCATACAATGTTTTTACAATCAATTTTTGCAAAATCCACAATTTTTATTGTTATTATAAGTACTATAAACTATAATTTAGAATCAAGTTTAATAACATTTGATTGTGTAAATTTTCGGTTCCCTACCTTATTTTCGAAAATAAAATATCGCAACAAGAACATCGCAGTAAAAATATAGCAGTTAAAATATAGCACATCGGGACTCTAAATATTTTTAAAACAAGGTTTTGGTCGAAGAAATAAAACTAGCAATATTTCGTCTCATCTCAACATTCTCGCTTGCATGCACAATTCAAATTGCTTTTTTTTCCATTTAAACAGGGCATTATAAAGTTTTGTATGTTTATGATGTAAGAAAATTCAAACGAAAAACGTATATTGCCTAAAAATTGTTGGACATTTTTGTAATTAAAAATAAGATGAAGAGAAAGAGATAAAGGGCTGAAGAAAGAGAGTTCCTTCAAAGAGCAGCCGCATCTGAGTATAGTACAACAAAAAGTACCAGTTGAAATTAGGATAACATTCCAACGCTTTAGGTAGGCAAATATTAAAAAATTCTTGATGTCAACGACTCAAAAAAAAGATCCTTTGGATCTAGCTAGTTAAATTAAAGTTCTTACTAGGTGCATGCTAATATTAAGAAGTAACACAGGTTAAGTTTTAATCAATTAGTTTGTAAGGTATCTCCGATCTTTCTTAATCGATTCGATATTTGATTTATAATAATTTACAAGCAATATTGGTAATTGGTAATTTCAATATTGCAATAAAGTAATCTTATCTGGACATGTTCTAAAAAATATCAACCCAAAAATGAGAAAGTAACAAAAAAATGTAAAAAAAATCCGTTTTTCGGGAAAAACGGGTCATTTGTCAGTAAGTAAAGTACAATTGGTAATTAAGAATTATTAAGAACTTTATAAATTATACGGTAAATGAACTTAGTTATTCACTCGTTCAGAAGGTACGCCTTGAAGAAAGTACAGCACAAATTACTTCTGACCGCTTCCAATTCTATATGAATGACACTGATAAAATATTGACCACACCAAAGAAACGAATTCAAGAACGCATCGAACAAAAGACACATATAAAGAGTTTAGTGGCAGCGGATCACAAAAGTCTTTAACATTTGCGCTTAATGGAGTCTAACATAAGGTAAGCTTTAGCAATTAAGAATCAATCTATTTTGTAAAGGAAACATTAGAAGAGAAGATTATACCCCAGTCAGACATGAGCTCAACTCTATTTAAAGAAAATACTGCTGAAGAATAGGTGAAAGTGTTCGAAAGAAACAAATAACCAGAGATCAAATTTAAATACTATACAGAATGTATTAACAATCCTTACATTCAAAAATGAATGAATATTCGTATAACGAAATTGAAAAAACACAAAATACAAAAAAATTTGTATTATGAATATACATATTCGCAACGTGACGAATTTGGAATTTCATTATACTGAATGTTCTTATTTGAGCTTCGTGTTTTTATTTTTTTTTAAATACAGTATTTCGTTTTTTCTATTCTTGTATTTCGTTTTGCATGATACATGTATTATGAACAAAGACCAAAATTTAAATACTTTACAGAATGAATTAACAATTTACATATTCAAAAATTTTTGTATTATGATTTTACTTATTCGCCACGTGATGAATTTGGGATTTTTCGATTCATGAATTTCAAAATCGTAAATACAGTATTTCAAAGAACGAATATTCAGTATAATAAACGTATGAAGAATGCAATGAAGCTAAAATAAAAGTACGAACTCCATCGTTATCTTAGTTATTTATATTTTATATTTTTATAATATTTAGGTGCGTAAGTACACCTTTTGGGGTAAGGTTGGTTAAATGGCCAAAAATATAATTAAATGACTCAGTTCATTTATCTTCGCTCCCAAAACCATCTAAAAATGTACAATATTAATTTGTTTTTACTGCCAAAACTTTAAATATGGCCGAGTATGATGAAACTGGTCTATTTCTCAACCGACTATGATGAAATTTGACATGTGCGTTGGAAATGGTATTCTTTAACGATTTTTACATGAAGTGATGATGGCCAATTAGGACGGAACTTATCTATTTCTCAACGGATTTTAGTGGAATTTGGCATATGCGATAGAAATGGGATTCTAAAATGATTTTTAGATGAAGTTCTAGAATATGGCAAAATATGATGGAACTTGCCTATTCCGTAACCGATTATGATGAAATGCGACATGTGCGTTGGAAAAGCGATTCTAAAATGATTTAATATGACCAAATATGATGAAACTTCCCTATTCCTGAACCGATTATGATGAAATGCTACATGTGCTTTGAAAATGGGATTCTAAAATGATTTTAGATGAAGTTCTGGAATATGGCGAACTATGATGGAACTTGCCTATTCCTTAACCGATTACGATGAAATTTGACATGTGCATTGAAAATGGTATTCTAAAATTATTTCTAGATGAAGTTCTGAAATATCGCCTAATATGATGGAACTTCCCTATTCCTGAACCGATTATGATGAAATGCTACATGTGCTTTGAAAATGGGATTCTAAAATGATTTTTAGATGAAGTTCTGGAATATGGCCAAATATGATGGAACTTGCCTATTCCTGAACCGATTATGATGAAATTTGACATGTGCTTTGAAAATGGTATTCTAAAATGATTTTAGATGAAGTTCTGGAATATGGAAGAAGAAAAACGAAAATACATTCACGAAGTTGCAACGGAATGTATATTTTTTATCTCTGCAAATAACCCTACATTTGGCCACATTCAACAACAATTTCCACAACAAATCATTTTTAAAGAAAGAAGACGATGTGCGAATCCAAAACACTCGACCGATCAGAAAGGTAAGATTGCAACCACTTGAGAGGTATGAACTCACAATTTAGTTTTTCTAGCTTAAAGATAAGAAAAAGTAAAGAAAAGAATCGAATGACCAATCGCTAGCTTACAGACAACAAAATATTTACAGCTTTGCTCTCATGTAATTTTACTTTGTACTTAATACCATTGATAGACTAGGGATTAGCTAAGATCGATTAGCTAATTTACCACTAATCTAATTGCATTGACAGACTAAGGTTTAGCTTGTAGCTGGAACATTTACATATAACCACCACTTGTACTTTCACTAAATTCAATAAAAGTGATGATCTTCAATATATTGAGGGGATAGTTCAATTGGAATAAAAAGCGATTAGCTAATCTTGAACTTGGCGTACTATAGCTAATGTCGACAAATTTACAAATCCCGCTTAGCTAAATCCTAGTCTCTCAGTGGTATAAGGCAGTTAGCTATAGATTTTCTATTCATTACTAAGGCAACTGAAGCTGTCCAAACTGAATAATCAAATCGGGTTAATAGGGGAAAGTGGGGAATTCCGTTCATCTGGGTAAATCCGTCCAAAAAAATATCAACATTTCTAATTATCTTATATAACCCTGATGAGCTACATCAAACTCTTTTTGATGAGATCGTTTATTAAATTTTACAACCAGTCGAAACATTAGAGTTGGTGAGAACACGTCAATAAAAGTTTTTTTTTGTATATTTTGTTAAAATATTACCGCATCCCCAAATTAACGGTAAGTGTTATTCATTTACCAGGAAATACCGTACATTTTATCGGGGAAACACTGTACACTGTGCACGGTATTGCCCCTTATCAAAAACTAAGTTCTTATTCTATGTTATTAAAAATGCCTTGTACATTTTAGATGCCTCGGAAATAGGCAAGAAAAAGCACTAGACTTAGTTGGTCTGAAGAAAAGATGAAATCAGCTAAGGTTTGTTCGAGTTGTCTCTAGAAACTACTAAATACCTAATTAATGTTGAGGAACTGTTGAAGTGGGGTGGTTATGCTAAACGTGACAAATAGCGGTAGAAAACAAGATTCAACGCAGAACAGGAAAGAGAAATCAGTGATCATCTCCTTCGTATATCGAATGCCGCGTCGTGTTCGACTATGCTGAATAAAAAGGTATATAACTGAGAAACCTATCAGCATTAACAGGACTACTAAATGCATTTAATGAAACGGAAATTAACCGCTTCTACATGAATGTGAATACAGTCTATACAAAATTCAAATTTGAATTTGGCCGAATTTACAATGTCGATGAAACTGGAATTAGCATGGTTCAAAAGCCAGGTAGAATTATTGGCCCTAAGGGATAACACGTGAAAAATATCACGGTATGTTGTGCGATGACTGCGCATGTGGTGGATTCATACCAACAATGTTCATTTATCCACGCCCCTGTCCATTACCACGATGGCCCTCCTGGTGGTCTGATGAATATTGTTGCTCCACCCCTAGCTCTTTCTGCTGGATGTATAGAATGGTAACAAGAGTAACCTTTTATTTTTGCATAAGACTTTCTAGTGAAATGGCTCTCTGCTATTAAGCATATATCAATTTTTTCTGTATTCAAAAAGATTTCTAGCTCTGGAAGATGCTGTAGAAGTCCATCAGCATTCCAGGTTAATATTCTGAGTGTTTTGTTCATTTTTTTGGAGTGAAGGATCAGAAGATAAAGCAAATTTTTTGCTAGAAATCTCCTGAATTTTTTCTCGATGTCCTACTTGTTGTTCAAGATTAACTTGTCTCTTGTTTAGAAACTCTAAATTTTCTTCTATTTTAGAAAGGCGATTGACAATAGCATTCAAGGTGTTTTGGATTGTTGTCATAGCTTGTTGAATTTCAATATTTTGATCTGTAGGCCCAGGTAGTCCTTGTCTTGCTGCTTGTGAGTATGAGCCTGCCACTTTCACACTATGGAACGTAGTGACAGTTTTTGTCGGGATTTCTTTTTCTTTCGTTGTTCTCTTTGGCTGGTTTTGGTTGGTCCTATTTCGCATGTTTTGCAGTGTTTTGGCTACTTCACACCCTCTATAGCTAGCAGGATAGGTTCCTTGGCAGTTAGCACATTTTGCTGGAGTGTTCTTATCTATCACGCATTCTTTAGCGTCATGCTTTCCCGCACATTTTACGCATCTGATTTCACGATTGCAGTATTTTTCCGTGTGGTTGTATGCCTGACACTTTTTGCATTGTGGTATGATCCCTGTTGCCTTTTTCAATGGCTCTATTCGGACAACCATTCCCAAGATGTTCCTAATGTTGAATATGTTCTCAATTTTCTCTGAGTTTGCAAAGGTCAGAGTGAATAGTGGTAACTTTATTTTATTAACAATACTCCCTCCTTTGCCGGTAGACTTCCTTTCAGTTTTACACATATTAACTACATCTAAGATCGTTAAATTTTTTCTTTTGAGGTCTTCAACTATCTCATCTGGTGTGCATGTTTGATGTAGACCCCTAGCAACTACTCTAATGGGTCTGGTATTTTTGTCTTCATATGTATACCATTGGAGACCTTTATCATTCAATACAGTTGAAAGTTTTCTATAACCGTCTGGATCAGGCATATTTACCCTCCCTTTTCTGTCACTTCTTTCATTAGCGCTTGAATAACGCTAAATTTACCGACATGTGTGATATTGATTGGTGGTGGTGGTTTTTCTTTCTTGGTCTTGCTGATAGTTGGTAATTGGTTTTCCTTTGCTCCCGATATGTTCACACTAGTGTTCATTTCTGGGGACGACTCAGCTTTCCTTTTACTGGAAGAATTTACTTCCTGTGTTTTTTGCTTTTTTAACGCCTTTTTTTACTTTTTCATTATCCAATTGGTCTCTCTTTCTAAATCTTCCTCGTCGGTTTGGTACTCAATTAAGTTAGCACATTCCGTTTCTTTGTTGTTGTTTTCCTGCTTTAGGGCTTCTACTTCAACCGAAACTTCATGACCAGTTTGGCAGTCCATCTTTAGATTATGTTTAAGGTTTTTAACTTCTTCTTCAAGAAGTTGTATATGGTGCTGCATCCATTGAATTGCTTTATTTTCTTGTCTAGACTAGGCTAGAGCTTTGATTACTTCCTCAGATTGGGGGTTATTATTAGTTACTTGGGACGCCGTCGCGACTGTCGCAGCCGTCTTTAGTTGTAGTGCACAACTACTAACATTTGGAACCTTTAGAATTGGTGATCTCAACATTTTCGTGCTCTTAGGAAGGTTGTTTCCTTTATTTTGCAATAGTTGGTCCCCCTCATTTGACTTGATTTGATGCTGTTAGAGACACATCCGTCTCGTTTTATAATTTCGTTAGGTTATTATTATTATTTCCTATCATTTTTATTCCCACGAGTAGCACGAGAAGTAACGATTTCCTATGACCGAGCTCTGCATTATCATGGGAAGTTCACATACTAACGACTAAGCAACCTCTTAGCCACGCAGCCACTGGCGTATGTAGTGCCACCTCAGCTTGGGTGTGCTAGTTTTTGGTCCGCTCCGAGTATTTGATTTCTCCAGTACCTGCCATATCTGACAAGCTTTCCCCTATCCGCCACCTGGGGAGACACCTGATAAGGGGACTAGCAAACCCCACACCGGAATGTGGACCTGCAACAATACAGGGCACTCATCTATTTTCGTCACTATCTTTTGACACAAAGTTCCGGACTAGGATCCCATCCAGGGAGGACTGGATGATGGGTGCAGTTTTGGAACCAGGAGTTATAAACTTCTTCACTGATGGTTCAGAACGGGACGGGAAAGTCGAGGCTGGAGTGTTCTGCGAGGAATTTCTGTTAAATCTCTCCTTCCGTCTCCCCGACTACTGTAGCATTTTTCAAGCTGAAGTAACTGCCATAAAGGAAGTCGTATATTGGTTGAGGTATAATGTAATATCAGTTTGTGATATTCGCATATATACGGACAGTCAGGCTGCCATTAAAGCGCTTCAATCACACCTCCTCACGTCGAAAGTAGTCCAGAACTGTCTCTCATCTCTTAACGAGATGGCAGATTAGTTCAACATCCACATTTTATGGTTGCCAGCACATTTCATAAGCACAGGGAGTATAAACCCGATGAACTGGCTCGTCGTGGCAAAACAGACCACTTCTCAGAAAGCAGAAAGAATATTGAAATGCCTCTTGCGGTATGCAAACTGCTGCTTCAGGAAGAAGCTAGCAAGCTGACGAATGACAGATGGTCAAGTATCACCTCTTACGTAATAACTCGGCAGGTCTGGCCAAAGTTGGACTTGGCGAGATCCAAACAGCTGATCGCACTTCAGCGATGTCAGATCAGTCTGGTTGTTGGAGTGATTACGGGGCACGGTCTCATAGGGAGGCATACGAGAAGACTTGGTGTCTTCTCACATGACTACTGTCGTAGTAGCGAGGACAAAGAGGAGGAAGAGACAGTACTTCATCTTCTTTGCACCTGCCCTCGTCTGGCACGAAACAGACTAAAGTTTCTAGGGGCATCTCTCTTCAAAGACCTGACTGTCCTCTATAGGATGGACGTCAGGAGTATCCAGTGCTTCGTTAACAGCTCAAAATGATTCCAATGAGTTGAAGGAAACAATTATTCGTGGTATGGCTACGGACCATTTTTGTGTCTATGCCTGGTTCTAGTGGACCACCACCCAAACCTAACCTAACCCATTGTGAAATGGGTGTATGTTTGGTAACGGGGAAACCCTAATTCTGCTGGATTACTTGCTGTTCCAGATAATTTTGATATAGCCCTAAATTGCTTTTTAAGAAGTTTGCCTTTTCCTTTGAGTTTTTGAGTTTTGGAATAAAATATTCTCCTTTTGGAAAATACTCGTTGGAAATTTTTTCTTTTGTATCTGCTTAGAATCGAGTACGAATTTTTCGAGGTATTCGAGCCTCGAAGCTCTGTAATCAAAATAGTAATTGTGTGGGCATCTTTGAATTGCTTCAACTTGAGTTTTGATATCTGAGTTGTTTCGTAATTTTTGGTGGTGTATCCATTTTTTCCGAGATTTTTTTAGGTTATGTATTGTTTGTTTAAAATTAAAGCCTTTTTGGTCCTGAAATACTTACACAACGAATTTAAGCCGGCACAACTGGGCCAATCATTACTACCATCGGTACGTTTTTAAAGAGTTTTTTTTTAAAGATTTTCAATACACTCAATAAATTTATTTTTATCTAAACCGGACGAATTAATCAAACACCGCAAATTGTTTCTAGAAGCGTAGATAAAATTGTGTTTTTAGTTTTAGTAAAATATGTCAGTAATTTATCATAAGAATATTTTAAGTGGTAGATCATCGAAAGATAGTAAATATGTAGTAGTTTACAAATTAAATTGTGATGTATTTTATACTGCTATGGAAATATTTTACTTCATACCACAGAATTTGGTCGCACATCTCAGATCTTACCTATGAATGAATTTGCAATAAACGCGCTATTATCAATACGATTAGATACAAAAATACAAAATCGCTTTTTTCAAAACAATAACAATAAAAATGTATTCATTATAAATAACAATCATATCTCAAACAACAGGTACAATGGTTTATAAAATATATAGGTGCGTGATAAGAACCATCTAAACAAATGATGCGGTTCCAGTTTCACTAATTTTGAGACAATTTCGGCTATGTCCCAGAGCCTTTTTTAACCGCTTCCAAAATAATTTCCGTTCATCGACCAGTAATTTTTCTGGTACATTCGGTGCATCTTTTGTATTATTATTACTAGTTGCAGTGGTGTCGGTCTCCGGTTCTTCCAGATCGTATACAGCCTCATTTGTATTTATGATTTCCGGTTGAACCTCTAATTTTTGTAGTTTAACTTTACTTTTTGATCTAAATGGATGTTTTTTATTACCAGTTGGCCATTTTATGTAAGTTTTTATTTTCATTAAATAGTGCAAGGTTTTCGGCCTCTTTCGTTTTGGGATGTCTTCTAGCAGCACAATGATAAGACGCTCCCGTCGTGTTTCTAACAGTCTATTAATGTATTTATATATTTAACAATAAAATTTGGTTTAGTTGTTAAAAATTATGTACATACCTGTATTGTGCCAAATGCATTTCAAATTGACACCAGTGACTTAATAAAAAATTTTCCGATACAATCAGCAGCAACGCACGTGACCGATCCATGCACGAAATTATATTTTCCAAAATGCTGAGTCCAACTTGAAAGTCACGCTCATGGAGGCACACATTAATTTGATGATTATCTTCAATGTTAGGGAGAAACTCCTCCAATACCCAATCACGGTTTTCTTCGCAGTAACTTACAAAAACATCATAACTAAAATTCTCGTTTCCATTTTCTCGTTTAATCAAATCTTTTTCCTTATCAAGAAAACTTAAGATGGTGGCATTTTTAATCAAAATGAAGAAATATCGAATATACCACCATTTATAGTAACACAATATGTAGAACAGAATACTGATTATGACAAGAGCGACAACTATACTTATTATTTGGCTTTGATTAATTTCTTCCTCATCTTCACTCAAATCAGGCCTTAAGTCATTTATCGGCCCCAAACAACGGTCCAATTCATGAAAGAAATACTCTAAGGCCGATGTAGAATTTATGCATCTGTAATCAAATTCATCAAAATCTAGTAGTTGAAACGCATATTCATGATCTTCTAAATTCTCCTCGGGACAATTTATATTATCTTCGGTGCGTTTACAAATTATTTCCAGAGCTTCGCTTGTTATTCTCACCGTTAGGTCTGTGCTGGCTGCGGTTCCTGTCTCAACGGCACCTTGAAATGTTCGTGCCCCATATTCATTTTTCGAATTATATTTCCTATTATATTGATACATTTTATTATAGGACGTTTCCATTGGTACGTACAACTTATGAAATAATTCATAAAATGTTTCATCAGCTAACGTATCAAATGACAATTTTGATGAATTGAAATGAACTTTGATTTTTTCCTTTGTTGGCGGTCTGAAAGTAGCTAGGTCAAAATCACTAGTGGTTTTCGTAGTATCAGTAATTTCTTCTAATTCTGGCACAACGTCACGCTCAAATAGTATCGAATTTTCTGTATTATGCGTAACTGCACATTTAACATTACAATTGTTTCGAGATGCCATATCAATAAATTGACGTAGCAGACAATTACATAGGAAATTATTGGAACCAATGGCTAAAAATTGTACCCGAGAAAAATCAATTAACATCTCAGGTGTCATAAAATTTATGTTGTTATTACGTAAATTAATATAAATCAAATTTGTATTATTTTTAAATATACGATGATACCAATTACTGATGTGATTAAAACTCAAATCCAGAATAATTAAATTCTCCAGCAAATTGAATGTTTCATTGGTGAGGATATTGATGTTGTTACCGCGAAGTGTTAGCAATTTGAGTTTGGTTAAATTTTCCAACCATATGAGTGATTTTATATTAGCATCATCGAACGCTAAAATTTCTAATTTATTTTCTAGTCCTTCGAATGATGTATTATACAGATTTGAAGCGATTATCGGATTACCAGATAAGTCCAAAATTGCAACACTTGTTTTGCTAAACATGCGTGGCGGTATGATTTGAAATCCGGTATGACACAAACTCAAATGACGCAATTTTGGCGAAAGATTACTAAACGCATTACCACTTTCGGCCGATATTTTTGTAAAGCTCATATCGAGGAATACCAAATTGGTTAAACTGTTGATCGCATCATACTCTATATTTAATCCATCTGCATTTATCGTGTATGGATTTTGTGATGCAAAACCATCGGTTGAGGCTAGATTTTCAATACGTGATAAATCTAAATGGTGTAGATTTTTTAGCGGCTGGAATGTTCCTGACGGTATTAAACCGAATTTATTTTTAGATAAATAAAGTTTCCTTAGATTAGTCATCGAAACAAATGAATCATCGTAAAGAAATTGTAGACTACAATTTCGGAGGTCTAACTCGCCTAATCTATTTAATATGGGAAATATTGACCATTGCGATCCTGAAATTTAATAAAAACATATAACAAAATATTATATCATTAACGATTCTAAAGTTTCATATACCTACCATCTCTTCCAGTCAACGGATTATTTGCTAGCGATAAAAATTCCAGTGTTTCATTAAATATTCGCAGTACCGTGCCTGGAACTACAGTTAAATTATTACTGGCCAATGACATAAATCGTATATTCGTTCCAATCACATGTGATAATCGTTCTAAAATTTTTTTAAAATTCGGCTCCATTGAAAAATTTTCCGATAAATCCAATACTGAGGCTGAAATAGAGTGATAAGTTGTCGTTAGATATTTGGTTTGGAGTTTCTGGAAATTCCTAAATACTATAAATATGAATTAAACATTAATGTTCCTGTACTACTCGTATCTCTTTCACATTAGCTATTTGTTTTTTTTATCTATTTTAATCCCGATCAAATTATAACATTAAGTGTCATTTAACTTGATTAAGATAGCCGTTATAAATTGACGTAAACCGGTGTGTAATATGAATTTGTCATATTGTCTTACACAAACGTAAGTAAATTCAATCCGTAGTGTGAACACTTATAGTTTAAGAATTTATTTTTATCGTTCTTACTAAATACATTATCTATGTACATTATACATTTGTGAAATGCAATGAGTAATTCAGGTAACGAGTATATTCAACTGTAAAGTGAAAAATTATTATAGTGTTCTAAACGAGTTATTATCGAGTTATGGGAAGAATTGCTTTCAATAAGTGATATTACTGAGATTAGGACATGGGAAATTACAAAAAAATGAAAACTAATGGGACCACAGGGTTTGGAAGAAAGCAAAATAGAACAATAGTGGGTGCAAATTTTTTTTGGTTAAGCGAAACCGATTTAAAACATAACAAAAAACAACTTAAAGCGGACCTTTTTTCCAAGAGAAACAGATATTCCTTCGGCGACAGAGTAATATAGAATCAAGACGTATTCTCTGATAAAAGCAACATACCCTGCTGAATCCTGAACAGGAATACACCAGAAACCATTGATAATCAAGAAGCGTTAATTAGATTTGTTTATACATATAGAGAACATCCAGTATTGTGTTATGTTACATGGAAAGATTACACCAACCAAGGAAAAAAAATCTGGCATACAATAAAAAATGTTCAACACCCTAGACCATATTATTTCCTTTTTATTTTAATTTTTTTTTTCATTGATAATGCCCAAATAATCGCTACACAAGCTTTACTTTTGTCTAACATGGTTCAAAGTGGAGTATTACCTGAAAATAAATATTTTTTATTGTTTGACGTTTAAGTGTATTGCCAATAGTATTGATCGTCTGAGACAATTGCTGTTTGCCAATAGTTTCTTTCTATATTGGCAATATTATATTGGCAATACTTATTGATCATCTGAGGCCCATTGGCCGACTGGGGGGTCCATTTTTAATATTTACTAATCAAAATTAATCAAGGAATCACCTCTGAAAATATTTAGACTCAAGTACAAAACAACCGGACATGAGATCTACCTACGAAAATGATAATTGTCAGCTACCATCTAATCGAGAATCAAATTTAAATTCAGAAAACGATTTTGAAAGCGATGATGATGAAGAGTTTTTATTGGACCACGCTAATGATTATAATTATAATTGCTTTAATCTAAATAATGAAGTGGAACATAATACCGATGGCTCAGAAAAAATAAACACTGATGAGTTATTAATGTTTCTGAGAATGTGGGCATTACAACATAATATTACAATGATAGCTTTAAATGAAATGTTACAATTTTTTAAATCAAATAGATAGCCGAACAGTATTAAATACACCCAACAGCAAAACAATTATAAATGTAAATCCAGGAAGATATGCGCACATTGGAGTTTGTGTAGCATTGGACAGATTTTTGGCAAACACAGAAAACTTACCAATGGATATATTCATCGATTTTAATATTGATGGTCTGCCAATTAGCAAGAGTTCGAATAGTTGTTTTTGGCTAATTTTAGGCAGATCATCTATCAGCAAACGAATTCTCGTTATAGGAATTTATCATGGGTTCAAAAAACCTAACGAATTTAACGAGTTTCTTCGACCGTTTGTTGATGAATTAAAGGATATATGTGTTAGTTTTAGTTATAAAACTTGCCCAATTAACATTAAAATCAACAATTTTATTTGCGATACACCAGCAAGGAGTAGTGTTTTGGGAATAAAGTCACATACAGCCTATTTTGGATGCAATAGATGTACTCAAGAAGGATACCACATTAAAAATCGGATGACCTTTCCCGAAAATCAAGCAACAAGAAGAACGGATAGCGCATTTCGAAGTAAATCTGATGAAAATCACCACAATACTATTTCCATTTTAGAAGAACTTCCCATAAATATGATTGACCAATTCCCGTACGACTATCTAGTATCTACACGTAAGTTTGCTTAGGAGTAGTCAAAAGATTTTTGCGTATGTGGATGGTTGGCACTTCTGAATCTCTTTTGTTTTCAAGCCAGATAGAACGAATTTCCGGTCGTTTAAATTCTATTTCACTCCTTCAACCGAGTGAATTTCAACGAAAATTGAGACCCCTATCTCAATTGTCTTATTTTAAAGGTACATAATATAGGTGCTTCTTACTATATGCTTCACCTTTTGTGTTACGCAATATATTATCATAAGACAAGTACAATCATTTTATGTTGTTACATGTAGCAATTCGGCTGCTCTCCACTGATAATTTATCAAAAAATATGATAAACTTATGTAAAACTATTTTAAATGAATTTATTAATGGGGTAAAGAGTTTATACGGTGCACATCATTTGGTTTTTAATATGCATGCACTTTCGCATTTGCCAGAAGACGTTGATAAAAATGGAAGCATTAACATGTTTAGTTCATTTCCATTCGAAAGTTTTATGTTTAAAATAAAATCATTATTACGAAAAAATAGTCAACCACTATCGCAGAT
Source organism: Tipula vernalis (assembly GCA_958295665.1). Lineage (NCBI taxonomy): Eukaryota > Metazoa > Arthropoda > Insecta > Diptera > Tipulidae > Tipula > Tipula vernalis. Next base: position 290,487,832 of record OY282559.1, on the reverse strand, counting down.
CTACAATCGGCTGATGGAACTGAGTGAAATACCAGAAGCAAAATATTAAAGTATTCCCAATTTTAAAGCGACAAAGGACTATAATTACAAGGGAGAGTACAAAAACTATCTTTAAAGAAATTGTTTTTAAGGATTTCCGATTAAATAGTGGTAAGCGAGAATGCTGGATTTTAACACAACAGAAAAATATTATACAGTTTGTCCATGTTATTAAAAAGGAAAATTGTTTATATACAGGGTGTCCGAGTTTGGGATGTTGATCCGTCATGGAGTGATTCCTTGGTTCATTCTGAGAAACAAATCGTATGTGGAGGGGGGTCCATTTTTGATATCCTTTGAGATACAGGGTGTTTAAAAAATTTGGTTCAGAAAAAAAGTACACCCAAATATTAAACTGTAACTTCCAAAATATTTATCGGAGAGCAACCAACTTAGTCTTATTTGGTTGGTAATCGTATAGGCTATTATTAAGGTTCAAGTGGTTATCTTGAATCTGCAACCGTTTGAGAGCTATGGTGATTTAAAGTAAAAAAAAGTATTTGTTTTTTATAAAATCGAGTTTTTCTCAAAAAAAAAAACCGTTATAATTTTTTCTTTTGTTTATTTAATTTTAATTTGTCATGATCTCCTCTACAATCCCCCAATACATTACTTGTACCCACGTGCCATAGTTTTCTTCGTATTCCGTTTATTCTCAATCTAATTAAGAGATGTTATAGTGTTAATATTTTACCAATTTTATTTTGATCTGTAAAACAGTAGGCGATGATTATCAACTCATTTGTTTAAATGTTGAAAAAACAAAATCTAAATATTTTCAGATTCAGTCATTAGTTTCGAGATATTATCTAGTGTTGTATCAGTGTTGTGAATCAAAATTTTAATTAATTTAATAAAATTAATATTATAATGGCACAGTTCTTAGGTGAGGAGTACATTGATATCCATTTTGTTTACGGATTTTGCGATGGTAATGCAGCACGAGCTCGCAATGAATATCAACTCAGATTTCCAACACGTCGCATTCCTGACGCAAGAGTATTTATAAATATTCATAGGAGACTGCCAAATATCGTAACAAGATCGAATACCCGGGGGAGCCCCATTCAGTCTCACCAAACCATTTGGATGTCGACGAAGGTATAATCCGTAATGTAACAGCAAATCCTTCTATTAGCATAAGGAGGCTCGCTTTACAATTAAACGTCTCTCGCTATCGAATTCATCAAGTATTGCACAAGGAGAATCTTCATCCATACCATACAACACCCGTTCAACAACTATTACCGATAGACCGCACTACAAGATTGGAGTTTTGTAATTTGTTGATAGAAAGGAATTTGGACAATGCAAGTTTTGTGAAACGTATCCTATGGACGGATGAATCTCAATTCACAAGAGATGGCATAACAAACTTTCACAATCTACACACGTGGGCTGCTGAAAATCCTCATTCAAAAAAACAAATATCATTTCAGCACCGATTCAGTGTAAACGTATGGGCTGGTGTAATTGGCGATAAATTAATTGAACCATTCATATTACCATCTAGATTAAATGGTGAACGTTATTTACAATTTTTACAAAACGATTTGCCACTCCTTTTTGATGATGTTCCCATTTTAAGTAGATTCTCGCATACATACCAACATGATGGTGCACCTTGTCACTACCATAATAATGTTAGGAATTTTTTTAACGAAAATTATCCAAATAATTGGATTGGAAGAAATGGTCCAATTCATTGGCCTGCAAGATCCCCCGATCTTACGGTATTGGATTTTTATGTATGGGGAAGGATGAAGGCGCTTGTATACTCTAGAATGCCTCAATTCTCGAATTCAGAATCTGAAGCGGCTTCTCATCATAAAAAACAAAAATTTAAAAGTGTGGATCTAAATAACCAATTCGAAGAAATTCAAAGCCGTGGTAATTTCATTATTGAAAATATATAAACTATTGCTAATATGAATTTACAAAATTGTGGGTATATTAATGCAACCATTATAAATGCAGATTTGGAAATGAACACAACCATGCTATTATTATAGAAAACGAACAAGAAACCATAATTTTTAGTCAAGATATCAATCAGGATGACCATCCCCAAGTAGCACCAAATAACTTTATAGTTTTATAACCCGTTTCCGACGTCGGTACAACGTCACAAATTTCTATAAATTCACTTGTTTGACATCGAAATAACAATTTTTATTTTTTCGTCGGCACGACCACAATGCGACGTTATATGTTAGCAGCCGCCAGAGCGTTATTTTATATCTACTTGACAACTTTTTTTTGACTATTTTCAACTATTGACCGACTAATATGTATTTTATAACCGTGTACCGATTATTTAGTTATGTTGTCGTATTATGTGGTATTTAATGACTACCTAGCAACTTTTTTGTCGTGTAAAAACCAATATCCAACCTAAATATTTTGTTGTTACCTGCACGACCACAAGATAACATTTTTTACTTATGCATACAATTTAGTGAAATAATTGACAAAAAAGATATTTTGTGACCGACATTATTACATCATCGGGAAACAACCTTATTGTGTCATGTCAATGTCAATTTTTATATAAATAATTTAATATAAAAAAGATTTTCTGACTTCAACTTCTTTTATCTTCCAAAATAGGTCAATCATAATTTTTGTGCTATATTAAGGATTTAATTAATGAATAATTATCAACATAAATAACACAAATGTTTAACGTTTTTGAAGTTTTAATCATGTTTTTTATGATTCGCGAATGTATCATAAAAAATCAAATACATTTGTATCCATTCAGTCTCCTTTGTCTTTTTCAGGGAATTTTAAATTAAATATCTCAAGTTTTTCTTTTTTGTCGTTAAGGAATTTTTGGTGAATGCACAACGCTATTCAATATAACTTATTTGGTGTGCAAATATCTTTACAGTTGAATTCTTGACAATTTGGTAATAAAATTAAATAAATCGTCGGGAGAATGACTAGACCGTCGTGACAGTAACTTTTTTGGAAATAAAATAACAAATTTGTAATTTTTGAGTCGAATTTGTTATAAATTGGTTATTAATCTAACTTTTTAGTGGTTTAAATATATTTTAATACATAATATGAAGTTCGCCATTTTTAATTATACATGCATATAAAAATTTGTATTTTTTGAAAATTAAATTCTGATTTTCATACTTCTAATGACTAAATATTATTGTAATATCATTATTTTAAAGGTGGGGATTATTTCAATATGGTTTAAATTGATTTTAGAAAATTTTAGTCAACCTAAAATAAAAATATTTTTGAAATAACAGAAATATATTTTTAAAAAAGACGAATTTATAAGGCGCATGAGTTTTTAGTTCACTGATAGGTGCACATTTACGATAAAACTTTCTTTGTTTATAAAAATATGTCGTATCTTGCCAGATTTTTGGGTTATCATTATTACAGGGAATGTGAATATTACATTTACAATTATTATGAAGTAAATTTTCATAAAGTCGTAAATAATGAAATAGATGATAAAGGAAATAGACAAATAATTATTATATTTATAAGATAAAAGAAGACAACATGATTATTTATATATTTTATAAAAAATAGTTGTCCTGTCTGCTAAAATACAAACAAAATAGTGGTCAATATATCTATTTCCTGACTTGTATTCTATGGTCAATTGACAAGTCGGATAATAGTTATTACGACGTTGTTACAACCCAAAATTTATTCCCCAATAACGTTGTATCTCAGTTGTCATACCATTGTCACAACGTTGGCTAGCCGACCAGTAGTCATTTAGCCAACCACAGTACAACGTTATACCAACTCACTCGTGCTACTTGGGAAGCTTAAATGGTAACGACAATCTAGGTAATTTAGAAAATATGCCAAAAAAAATATTTAAAATTAATTTGCCTTTTTTAAGGTCAATTGCGTAGATGCAATGCAACAATAATCCCAAATTACGACGACGAAGAATCTGGCGTACTACTTCAGGATACTAACACAGCAGTTTAGAACTTTCGAATTATTTAACCAATTGCCGAACGTTGTAGGCCCAACGAGTTGCTTCACGCAATAGTTAGTTGCAATTTTTACAAACCATTGCTAACCGACGATATCAATAAATTTTTCCTGTTTAAAATAACAGAATATTTAATTATTTGATTGGTAAAGTATCGATACATACATATATATTAAATTAATTAGGTAAATGTACAATATATTTAATGTAACTAAAATCTAAAAATTAAAATAAATAACGGAAACATCTATTTGAAGCCCAATATAAATGACTAATAAATGTGCATCGGAATAGTCCGACATATCGCAGTCCTTTGCGTCCATTTATTGGTGCACCGAAGAAGACTAACAAAGGACTGACATTAAGCAACATTGTCTGGCAGTCAATATTGACTTTCATTTGCTAGTCGGATTAGACTACATCTAATTTGGCAACCATTTGTCCATCGATTGCAACGATCAAATGGAAGACGAATCTGTTGTGACGAAAATGTCTTTAAATTTCGTCCATATTCCGGCTAAGATTAGACGAACAAATGACTGAACCATTGACCGACATTTGACTTATTTCGTCTCTAATGGTCGTACAGCCAATTTTCAGACTTTTAATGGTCATAAAATCTAAAATTGTTTTACGGGACTTGAACTGTACTTTAGCCCAATTTCAGCCAAATCCGCCGAAACCTATGGGATGAACGGCTATTGGTTCGTAGGATATCAGGATAACGTAATAAATGCACCAGTGTTTTGGAACAGTTTCGGTAATGGTGGTTTAGGTGATCTGGCTTTTATAGATACAAAAGTAACTACAAACGAGTACGTGAATGGTGTAGAAAGGCTCTTGAAACCGCTAGCTTCTACCTATTTACTAAAACGGAGAGCTTTTTATTTCAACAGTATGTACACATTCAAAGATTCTATCGGCCCTATTGTGAAATTTTTCGATTTTGGAATTTGACATTACCGAAACAATTCGATCCGCCTCGGATTTGTGTGAAGCTTGGTATATCGAATTTGTCATAATATTAATAATAATAATTCTACATATCTACACTTAAAAATTATTTAATTTATTTAAAATTAAAATGAATTGTTTAATAGGCCACTTGAATAAAATCCAGGTCAAAGATATTAAAAAATTTTGTTAATTTTGGAATCCATCACGACCATACATTATATAAAAGCTATTATTTTACCTGAAAAAGCTTTACAAGAAATTTTAAAGGAACTACCTAGGAAAGCTGTTATAAAGCTACATCAATTTTCTAAATCAGTTGCAATTTTGCTACCACCGAGTAAACATTTAAATAATTTACTTATTACTTGTGTGAAAAGTTGAATCAGCAGTTTAAATATATATTTTTTTTTAAAATATTGTGATGTGAAAAATAAGAGAAATCGTGATGTCCTCACCTCCGCCTCAAGTAAAAAAGACTGAGCCAAATCAGCAGACAGCGATCTCAGATATTTTTAATAAAAATACAAAAGTGCAGCATAGTCCAAAGCGACAACAAATTTTAAATGTTCAAAAAATTACCTTACCAGGCAATTTAAATCAAAGTGAAATTATTAATTTAAATAACATTGGTGTGTTGAACCATAACGAAACTAAAAGTGCATCGTCGCCAAATATTGACGATAAAACAAACAATGACAGTGCATCGAAATCAGATGACAATAAAATAAACAGTGATGTAGGTCAGTGTTTAGTGCAAACGGGAATAGACCGGTATATTACTGTCCGATCAAAACGAAGAAGAAGCCCTAGATCAGCGGCCAGTGCAAGCGCGAATAAATTCACTAAGCTAGCTACCGTTGAATTAACGCATGGTAATAGGTATTCTTGCTTGGTTGTTGACGAGCCGACGCCCGAAAAAATTTCAAAAACTGAGAAGCCGCCACCAATCTATTTGAGGGAAGAATCAAATAGAGAACTTGCTGAAACGATCAAGTTTATTACTGAAGGTGCATTTTATATTTCCGGGATCAAAAGAGGAGATATGAAAGAAACAAAAATTCAACCGCTCAATATTGATGTTTACAGAGCGTTAATTAAACATTTTGACCAAGTTGGTAAACGTATCAACTAAAGAGCCAAAAAGGATTGGTCGTTATCCTAAAAGGAATAGAGAGTTACGTGGATGCAAACGAAATTCAAGCTGCTCTCGCTGAAAAAGGTTTCCAGTGCAAAACTATTACCAATATTTTTAATCGGGAGAAGGTTCCTTAGCCATTGTTTCGTCTGGAATTAGAACCAGACAGTAAAAAGGTTAAAGGCAACCATGCAATATTTGACCTAAAATATCTACTGCACAGAAGGGTTACCATCGAGGAACCCAGGAAAAGAAATGGGCCGGTACAGTGCGTTAAGTGCCAAGAATATGGGCACACTAGAGCATATTGCACTTTGAACGATGTGTGTGTTATACGAGTATGTGGTGAACTCCATAATTCAAAGGTTTGCAATAAAGCAAAAAAGGAAGCATCAGTGAGAAAATCCAGCAACTGCGATGGAAATCACACAGCTAATTATAGAGGGTGCCCAATTTATCTAGAATTGAAAAGGAGAATCAATCCAAAGCAGCGAGCAGAGCAGCGAATCCTTAATCTTCATTCTTCGGCTAGAAAAGAAGCACGACCAGAAATTCTAAACACAAACGCCCAAAATGGAAAACAGTACGCAAATGAAAACGGCAGCGTGCACCAAGGGGTTTCATACGCAAGTGTTCTTAAAGGCACCGCCCCTAAAGTTCAAGCAAGTGAAGAGGGAAACATCTCAACAGCTTTAAATAAATTGACTAATATATGATGCAAAGCTTCATGGCGATGATGGAGAGAACCATGGATCTAATGATGCAGAATATGAGCACGCTGATGCAGATAGTCGTAAAAAGCCAGAAATGACCATCATCAAAATATCCATATGGAATGCAAACGGCCTAACACAACATAAAGCGGAGGTACATGCATTCCTCACTGAACACAATATTGACATAATGTTAATATCAGAAACACGCTTCACTAAAAATAGCTATTTCAAAATTAATGGGTACTCTATTTATGACACCAAGCACCCATATGGTAAAGCACATGGAGGCACTGCTGTATTGATTAAGCGAAGATTAAAACACTACGAGCTTACGAAATATGAGAAAGAACATATACAATCAACGAGCATCTGTCTGCAGGAGTGGTCTGGAAACTTCGTCATATCGGCAGTGTACTGCCCTCCAAAACATGCTATAAAAAAATTCCAGTTCTTGGATTATTTCAGCCAGCTGGGTAATAAATTTCTTGCGGGAGGTAATTACAACGCTAAACATACTCATTGGGGTTCCAGATTAACATCGTCGAAAGGCAAACAACTTTATGATGCTATAGCGGAACAGTCCCTGGATTATTTATCTGCCGGTAACCCAACTTACTGGCCCACAGATAAAATGAAAATTCCTGATCTAATTGACTTTTGTGTAACTAAGGGAATTCCACGTACATACGCTAAGGCCACCGATTGCTATGATCTGTCTTCTGATCACTCACCGGTAATAGTAACATTGAGTACTGATGTCCTAAGGAACGAAATACCGAACCGTCTTATAAACAAGAAAACTAATTGGGATCAATATAGGAGGCTAGTCGAACAAACGTGTCTACTTAATATTCCTCTGATCACACCAGCTGATATTGATGCGGCGGCAGAAAATCTAAAAGATGTCATGACATTATCTGCTAAAAGGCCTACACCCGGCATAAGTAGTTCGGAAAAAGTTAATAAACTGTCACATAATATACAGGAACTAATCCAGGAAAAGCGAAAAATTCGCCGACAATGGCAGCAAACAAAATCACCGTTATTGAAATGGAAATTAAATCGAGCTATTAAGGCCTTAAGATTTGCTTTGAGCGAAGAAGAAAACCAGCGCGTAAAGAACTACTTAAGTGATCTCTCGGCAACCGAGAGGACAGATTATTCTTTGTGGAAGGCAACAAAAAATTTAAAAAGGCCAACAAATTCGAATCCACCGATTAGACTACTAACTGGAAATTGGGCGAGAAGTGATGAAGAAAAAGCCAATGCTTTTGCTGCTCATTTAGCACCAGTATTCGTCCCACACGAAGAAGATAATTATTTCGTGCTACCCCAGCCAACGGATGATGGTTTATCCTACAAATCTATAAAGTATAACTGGAAGAATGTTAAGAATACAATTAAAACTTGCATAAGTTCGAAAATGGCACCAGGACATGATCTCATTACTGGAAAAATGATAAGGGAATTGCCAGAGAAATGCATAAAACTAATAACAGTCGTATTCAATGCGATCATGCGAACCAGTTATATTCCTCAGAAATGGAAGATATCTTTGATCACAATGATTCATAAGCCAGGGAACAATGAAACGCAAATCTCATCATATTGTCCAATAAGCATGCTGCCCACAATCTCAAAGCTATTTGAAAAAATGTTATTAACGAAATTGAAACCAATATTAGAAGAACGGCGCGTTATTCCAGACCATCAATTTGGGTTCCGAAACCAACATGGGACTATAGAGCAAGTACACAGAATTGTAAATGCAATCAAAATTACCTTCGAGGAAAAGAAATATTGTGCTGCTGCCTTTTTGGATATCGCTCAAGCTTTTGATAAAGTTTGGCACGATGGACTAATTTACAAAATTAAAGATCTTCTACCGAAGAAATTTCACTCAGTTTTGGGAAACTATCTTCTTCAAAGGCAATACATGGTCAAACAAAACAGCGCAACTACTTGCTTAAATGATATTAATGCAGGTGTCCCGCAAGGTAGCGTTCTAGGACCAATATTATACTTGTTGTACACAGCTGATATACCTGTAACCAACAAAGTATTAATATCAACATTTGCCGATGACACGGCCATCCTGGTGTCTCACACTAATCCTGAAATTGCCTCAAAGGAATTACAGAATCATTTAAACAAAGTCGCGGACTGGCTGAAGGCATGGCGAATAAAAGTGAACGAAAACAAATCAACTCACGTCACATTCACGCTAAACAAACGCACCTGCCCACCAGTGAAATTAAACGATAAAAACATTCCTCAACAAACGAAGGTAAAATTCTTAGGTTTGCATCTGGATAGAAGGTTAACGTGGAAAAATCATATTGAAACAAAGCGCAACCAAATAAAAATTACATTTTCCAAAATGTATTGGCTGATGGGAAGAAAATCTCAGTTGTCATTAGCCAATAAAGTTTTACTGTACAAAGCGATAATCAAACCCATATGGGCATATGGTATTCAGTTATGGGGATCCACCAACGCTTCAAACAGAGAACTCCTGCAACGAACCCAAGCGAAAATACTTAGCAGTATTACCAATGCTCCTTGGTACATCCGAAATAGTAATATACATGACGACCTTGGGATCAAAACTGTTAAAGAAACTATTAAAGAATTCAATATTACTCAAAACTAGAAGCACATCCCAACGAATTGGCCAGGGAGATACTAAAACAGCCGCAATTTAGACGTCTGAGAAGAACAGATCACTCGAACTGATGAACCTGTGAACCTTTAAATATAATTCGATATATACATATAAGTATAGTCTAAATTAATTAAATTGTGAGCACTAACAGTAAGTATTAAAATTGGTTAAGACTTAAAATATGTAATAATTTTTAGCTTAAGATTTGATTACTTCTTGTGAGTTTCTTATGTAGAAAGATTCAAGAATAAAGCCATTGGCAACATTTAAAAAAAAAATAAAAAATTTCCAAATGTAGCCTCTACAATAAGATTTGTACTCAGCTTGTGGAAAATTGCACAGGTAATATCATGATCACTAAACCACCAGGCGAAATTTCGTCTTACAGGCCAAAATCTTGATCCCAAATCAACAGTTCGGTTTCCGTAACTAACACTCAAAAATAGATCTAGTATACAGAATAACCAGTATTCTTGATTATATGTACTCTCTCGATTAGGCACTGGAGGAGAATAAAGTTGCGCAGGCTTTTGACAAAGTTTGGCATGGAGGAATAACCGTACTAAGCCGGTTTTATATCTTCCATACACTAATGATCTCCCTACATTAGGTAATAATATTCTGGTTACTTTTGCAATAGACGCAGCGTTTCTAGCTATTGGAGAAAGTAATGAAGAATAAACATAAAAGTTAAATAAATATAAAGGGCTGAAACCTAATGAGGTAATCAGAACCTCGGTCCTGAAAAATAACACAACTCCCAAATCAATTCCTAACTGAACCTCTTAACTCAATCTACAAATCAATTTACAACTCTTCCTCCAAGTCAATCGCAACGCAATCACCAAATTAACCGCAACCCAACTCTCAACTCAACCACCAAATCAACATTCAATGAACCCTTAGCCTAACCCCAAATCAACTCTTAAATTATTTTTCAACCGAACAACTTACTTAACCCCAACGCAAGCTAACTGAACCCTAACTTAACTTCAACTCAACAGCCGCACTGAATGGCCAATCCAACCCCAAAATCAACTCGATTGGCATCGATAGACGCACATGCGTTTTTAAACTCAACTCAAATCACTGGAGCTCAACGATATTTCCCACTAAACAATTTAACTTCAACTCAAACTACATTCAACCCTAAAGGCATTGCCCCATGCAACTCGGAAAACTGGCATTTAAAACCGTCAAACCAACCGTCAAACCCTCTAACTGGGGTTGGCTCAAACTTATGAATCAGTTGGTCGTCTTTTTTTATTTATTTTTCCTTAAAAATAATTTTTTTTAGTCACTTTGTATTTTTATTAAACTAATACTCCTATTATCTTGGGGACCCGTCGATGATGATACGTGAAGTTCTGATGACTCCTAATAATAAAATAATCTGAAATGTATGCAGCAATTAGAGTAGTGATTACCAGAGTTGAGGGACAATATTGTGATCTTGGCTGCAGATATGGTAACACATACAAAATACGCTATTGCCGTTGACTTCATGTTAGCCTACCCTTTGATGGAAGAGTTGCTGATGAAGAAAGGAAAACTTTCTCTTCGAGGAAGAATCCACGTTCTTAAATTATTTGTTATTCTTTAATTCTTTTGGTACACTCCATTATGAATGAGCTCTTGCTCAAAATGGAGTGTGCTAAAAACAATATAAATTAATTTGTAAATAAATAAATAAATAAATAAATAAAATGTAACATTATTAAACTCAATCATAACTCAACCCCAATTTAACTTTTAACTCAACCCCAAATCAACCCCCAAGTCATGCCAAATTCAAAATTCAACTTAAACCCAAAATCAACACGGTTGGAAAATTACATGCGTATATGAACTGAACTTATTCTAATCTCTACCGCGACCATCGACTCAACCTCCAAATAAATCCCTAACTGAACTTTAACTCAACACTCTACTCGACAACTGAACTCTCAACGGAACCCTCAACTTAACGCCTAGCTCAATCATTAAATTAATACATGCGTACATGAACTCAACTCCCAACTAAATATTAACTTAACCTCAAACTCAACGTCCAACTTAATCCTCAAATCAACGTGACTAGAAAATCTACATTCGTACATGAGCACAACTCAGAACAACTCAAGATAACTACCAACTCAACCCTTAACACAAATAAAGTGCCAACATAAATGCTGACTGCTGCTCAACTCAATCTCAACTCAAATCCACCTCAACTCCAATTCATACCATCTTACCATGATATCATAACATCGTACCAACATAACATCATACTCGTAGATCATACCATTTTAATATGTTCCGAAGATTGTAAAAGAATTCAATCCAATTTCGAATTGATGCGCTTATGATTATGAAAAAATCAATATTCTCAGTATATGGTATTAGTATGATTCGCTAGTACATAACGCACAGTACATTCTGTATATATAGAATGTAAATTAGGGTATAATCAGTCCAGTCGCCGCGGCCTGATGAGAAGATTGATTTTTTCATAATCATTAGCTCATCAGTTCGAAACTGGATTGAATTCTCTTACAATCTTCGGAACATATTACAATCATATAAATTAAAAATTAAATAAATAGAATTCTGTCTATTAGTCGGTTTCGTTGAATAATTGTTCGTAAATACTAATATACTTCTACGAGTTAATCAAAACACATTTAAAATGGTCTAATCACCGGTAGCATATTAGAAATTACATGAATTAATTAACATTCAAAAAAATTAAAAAAGTAAAACATCTTACCATCATACTATCGTACCATCACGTATATCATTCCAACATACAATCATACCGTCATTCCGTCATAACATCGTACTGTCAAACCTTCATACTGTTATATCATTATCACTATCACCACTACCACAAACATCACCATCACCAGCAATATCACATCCTCACCATGACCATCACCATCAACATCACCGTTGAAAGAATTATGAATCACTATCAAGATTCAAAAATCAACTCAATTGGTAAAGTTTTAGAAATCCCTCCATGATAACTTTGAACCTGACTCAATGCACAACTCAATCCTTAAACGATCATAAATAAAAAAAATTGGTCAACTCATCCTAATCACTATATCCTAATCCAACCCCAACTCAACTTCAACTCAACCCGCAAATTGACCCCTAATCTATCCTTCAACTCAACCCCAAACTCAATGCCCAACTCAATCTTCAAACCGGCACATACAAAAAAAAATTGAAAAATATTTATATAAACAGGTAGTTTTGGGTCAATTCGTATGGTATGTACCCGACCCTCTTGACGTACAGGTTCCAAGAGCTTTTCAATTCTTCACCTTGACCATACAAAGACAGATATCCAGACCCTCCAGGCAGAACATTAAACGATATAATCAATATTTTCAAAGCGCATGAAATGTGTTGTCTTTACATTATGTAAGTTGTTAAAACAGAAAAAGGCATTGATTTAAAGTAAAAAAGGAAATGTGAATAATTTTTCCGTAAAAGAAGCAAAACCAAGCACCATGTGAGATGCTGTCTGGCGTATGTTGTGATCTGCTCAAATTGTAACGAGGAAAATCATTTACCGATTACTTGTAGATCTATAGAGATGGTGAAGCTCAAAAAATACTTGCACGTCTCTAACTTCAAACCAACTACTACGTGCGATGATATAAAGAACCACATTTATTCCAAATTACAAATTCCTACTGGAAATGTTGATGCCACGAACTTGTTGCAAGGGGTGTGGATAAAAGCCGTCTGAACTTTATCTCTTTTAAAATTGGCCTGGATTCTGATAGTTTTGATTAAGTTTTGATGGAAGCATTTGGCCTTTAGAATGTGCGATTAAACCATTCATCAACTATCACCGCTCAGGAAAGGGTCGTATTACGGCATCATTACCAGTATAATAATAATAATAATAATAACAATAATAATAATAATCGTAATAACTACCTTCATAATAACCACTTTAGCACCAGTATTACTCCGTCGAATAACCAACAAGAATTCAATTGTGACAACCGCAACAGTATTATCATGGGTCACTTGAACCCTAAACTGATGGCATTTACGTCGATTTACTACCACAATGCATCCAGCATTCGGGGCAAAGCTAAAGACTTTCGGCTTGGGGTTCTTGACAATGATTACGACATTATAACTATTGGTGAGACCTGGCTTACAGCCAGTTTTAATTCCGAGGAATATTTTCCATCCAACTATGTCGTCCATAGGAAAGACCGTTATAACTTCCTAACCAGCATGAAAGGTGGAGGAGTGCTGATTGCTGTGAAGTGTTCGATTTTGAACGAGATGATTGCTTGTCATTCTCAGCTAAATATTATGGCAGTCCGTGTAAAGGTCGCCCATTCCGCCGTGATCGTGGTCGCTGTATATATTCCTAGTGGCTTAAACTTGGATTATTATGTGGAGATTACTAATTTTGTTGATTCAATTGTGTTACCTTTGGTAGGTGCTGGCGAACACCTTATGTTTGTTGGCGACTTGATGGAGTTTTTACTTCGTCTTCTACAGACGAAAGGGTGTTACATACGATAGAATATTTTGCGAGCATTGCTACTACTCAACAGAACAGAGTGTCCAACAGCTGCAGCAAGTTTTTGAACCTAGTTTTCGCTACTGATGTTTTACATTTGGAGATTTCATCTTGTGAGGATTTCACTGGCTGCGCGAGCATTTACCATACTCCTATTATGATAAATATATTTCATGAAAAGTGTGTTACTAAATTTACAATAATGGTTCTCATTTTAATTTTAGATGTGCAGATTATGTCTCTTTAAACGAATTTCTAGCCAATTCGGACTGGAGCTTTCTTCAACAAGGAGTGGACTTGAACAAGATTGTCCGTCTACTGGACGAGCGGATCATGACTGGCATCGAAATGTTTGTTCCGAAGGTAAAAGACAAACCGCAATTTCGTGAGCCATGGTATAATGATAAACTTGTGCTACTCGAGAAGCGTCGTAATAAACATCATTCATTAGAAAGGGCACACGGGGATAAGTTTTACTCTGCGTTCAATGCAGCCCGTATGGAGTTTCGAATTTTAAACCGGTTCCTTTATAATAATTATATTTTGCAGATTGAAGAAGATCTTACTACTAATCCTAAAAATTTCTGTAATTTCATCAACAGCAAAAGAAATGTTGTTGGATTTCCGTCACCTATGATTTATCAGAACTCATCTGCAAGTCGGCCCTCGGATATCTGTAATTCATTTGCCAACTATTTTAAGTCTGTCTATGAGGAATCTCATACTACTATTACTAAATCTAGTGCGACTGTTCGGAATCTAGTCTGTTGAGGTTTTCTGTAGATGAGATCTCCGATAGTTTGGCGCGACTTGACGTGAATAAGGGCTCAGCACACGACGGCATTCCACCCATCATGAAAAACTGTGCAGATGGTTTAGCTGTTCCTCTCGCGTTTATTTTTAACGAAAGCCTCCGTACAGGGGTATTGCCGGAACCTTGGAAGATTTCCTTCATTGGCCCGATTTTCAAATCGGGCAAAAAGTGTGAAATCAGCAATTACCGTGGGATCGCTATACTCTCTGCTATACCGAAACTATTCGAAGCATTGGTACAAAAATTCCTATTTTATCATTTGAAAACGTTAATTTAACGTTAACGTCACAGTGACCAACCTGATTTCTTTTTGTGGTCACTTACATAGCAGTATTGCAATCAGGCAACAACTGAATGTTGTGTACACGGACTTCATTCGATACTTATCAATAAGCTTGGGAAATTGAACTGTCAATTCATTCCAACTAAGTGGCTTCAATCTTATCTTTCGGATCGATGGCAGTATATTAAGATCTATGACTCGTCCTCAGTTTTATTTCGAGTTACCTCATGTGTCCCACAGGGAAGTCATATTGGACCTCTTCTTTTTTCACTATTTATTAATGATGTTGTTCATTGCTTTGACTTCGCGCAATGCCTGCTGTATGCAGACGATTTGAGAATATTTGCACCAATTTGTAGTGTATTTGTAGTGTATTCGCTGTTTAATGGAGTCTTGGAAAGGGTAGAGTATAAGTCCGATCTTGGGGTAGTATTTTCTTCCGATCTGACTTTTGTGAGGCACATTGATTCTGTTATAGCAAAGTCTTATATGATGTTGGGTTTCATAAAGCGTAACTGCAGGGACTTTTGTGACCCGCTTACATTAAAGTTGTTGTATGTTGCCTTTGTCCGTTCTCCGCTAGAGTACGCCTCGCAGGTTTGGTCTCCTTTTTATAAGTGCCATTCTGATAGAATTGAAAGCGTTCAGAAGCAATTTGTTTTATACGCACTTCGCAGTACACCATCAATGAATAATTATGCTATTCCACATTATCATGAGGGCTGCAACCTTTTGGGATTACAGCGTTTAGAACAGCGTCGGGTGGCGGCTTGCGTTTTATTTGTTCGTGACATTTTTTTGTATCGTATTGATTGTGCTGAATTACTCGCACGACTCAATATTTATGCTCCTGAACGTTGTCTGCGTCGTCGTGATGGTTTTTTACTAATCGATTCTGGCTCAACAAACGATCAACTTTCGGAGCCAGCCTTGACCACGTCTCGACTTTTCAATTATTCATACAATGTTTTTGATTTTAATTTGACAAGAGATTCGTTTAGACGTGAGCTTTTTAATACCTTATAGGCATTTTATTGTTTTTATTTTGTTATGTACATACTTTTCATTTTTTGATTTAAATTATTGTTGCCGATTGTATACCACTGTAGGTAATATATTAAATATTAAATAAATAAATAAATATAGCTAACCGTTATAGAAAACAGAAAGCATATAGTAGATCAATTAAGTCACCGAATAATAGTATTAGATGAACTAAGCGTTAGGTGCAAACTACAAAAAAACGCTACAAATTCAATTTAAGGTAATCGACAGAAACGCTACTCCGATATTAGGAAAATGCACTTCCCAATAATTAAAATTAGTTCACAGGCCAATTGGTCAAAAATTCGACTCTATTAATCTGAAAGAGAACATTTTTAATGAATTGATCGAAATATATACTCCGGGTTGTATTGCTCATTCAAGTCTATGCCGATAAAGAATTTAGGTAATTAGAAAATAACGGAGCCTACTTCAGCAGTTTCGCCAATGGTGCTAGTAAAACAAAAGGGTCAAATCAGATTTTGTCTAGATCCATTTATCGTAAATAAAAATAATTTAAGGAGACATCATCTTCTTCAAAAATTAGATGAAATTTCGGCTAAAATTAATAATTCAAAATTCTTTATGTTGTTCTATAAAAAGAGGTTTCGGCAAATTAGAGTCTCAGAAAAAAAAAAGAAAAATACCTGCCATTTGCTACCCCATAGGGCAGATCTACATGCTTACGAATGCCATTCGGATTGGCCTCAGCGCCTGAAATATTTCAACAGACAATGAGTAGTTTCTTGGCTAATATTACAGAACTCAATTATCCACAAATCGAAAAAGAAGAACCATTAACTTCGGTTCCATCAAAACTTCAACGAGTTCTGTTTGATGTTATGGTATATTCGCCGAAGGTAATATACCCAAAGGGTACAGAGATTCCCTTGACTGACGCTCTACGCCGGGACATGAAAAACGAGTACAATGAAACTGAAGAATAGAATTACAAATATACGGAGTAATAACAGGAGAAAACTAGGAATCCCAAAAAGACAAATTTGGAAAATATTAAGTAGAGCTCATTAGGTTAGACAAATTTTGTCGAAAAAATCTAAAAGGAGATGTAGAGGAATTTGTAAATAAATTGTTCGTTGTGCCAACAAATGCAGCGCAACAATACAAAACAGGTCGTCACTCCGAAATTATTACGTCCTGTCTGATAGTTGGGCCATTTCTGGTGGTTTTTAGATTTGTGGCTCTTATACCAGCTGCTTTATGTAGGTCTAGTAGTGAGAGCCCCAATAGCCACGCGACATTCTTCAGCTGTATTTTTTATTCGCTCCCAATAGCTGCTATCGAGAACCGTCATTTTTCTACACCTAAATTTAAATTTGACGCGCTGTTTATTGGTAAACTAAATTTATTTAACATCAAATTACCATTTTGATATAAAAAATATTTGGCTTTACCTATTTATACGGAGTGCTATCGGAAGCCACTTTTTATACGACGGCCCACGTTAGCAGCCACGGACAGCGAATAAAAAAACGTACCTACAATGTGAAATGAAAAATTGAACTTTTACTTTTCAACAGTAGGTACCCTTAGTGACTAAAATGAAGTTTCTATTAACTTCTGCTATTAGACGCTAAATATAGTAGCCAACAAAAACAATAACAATTTTAGCAGAGACTCATAAAAATCAATACGTAATTGCTGCGTTCCATTTAACGTGGTAAAGTACACACAAGTATAGTCTTATTCAGATCTTAAACAAATTTTTTTTTAATAGTTTTGCGCAGCCTTCAGTGATGTAGTTACAAAAATTATAAAAACTTTGATGGGTCGCATTTATTTTACATAGTAATCCTAAATAATGTTTAAAATGTATTTTATTTCAGTTTCAATACACAAAACATTCAAAATGATTATGATTTTATGTTATTGCAATCATATTTCATGTGAAAATTAATAGGTGGAAAAAAATTGCACGCCTATGAAAACAACGTCTTTGGAAAACTTTTGCCACGAACTAAGGAACCTATGTATTTTTTCTGCGCGTGAACTGTCAGAATTCCAGCGAGAATTGAATACTACTACTTCTGACTGCACGCAGCTACTCTTGCTAAATTTTATGAGTAGTTTGCTTTTTGAATTTATGGCGACTTCGTTACCAGAATATTTAGTACAACTAATCGGTAATTTTCCAACTTTCCATGTTGCACGTAAATTTTTTTAAATTAAATTTTATTTTCGCAAGTAATTTTCTGCGTTCCATTTACCATCTACCCCCAAGTACTTATTTGTAGTTTGCCACGTCAAATGGAACGCATCAAATATTAGCAGACTCAAAATTTTATGTAAACAAAGAGATGAAAATCAACATTTTGAACTGGCCGTACGTCTTATGCCTGTAAGCTAAAATTAAAGTGCACAACAAAAACGCAATATTTGTCTCTTGTGCGGTACATTCTTTAATTTTATTAGGCAATTCAGCATGTTATTCTAAGGCGCTTCGGCTTTTTGATTTTATTCAAAATTTATTTGTTTCCTTTTCCTCTTCAATGAGGAGATGGGATCATCTAATGAGAATTGATCATAAACTTAGTCATACTCTAAAACGTATACGCGACGCTCGTTGGTCATCTATAGCAGAAGCTGTTTCAACTGTCCGAAATAAATTTTGTCAATCTGAAACGCCCATCACAAAAATTGAATCTTAAAAATTACATAGTTTTGAAGATTTAGATACCGTGGTCTTGTTGCTATTTTGGAATTCTTTATTGCAAAGAATCAATGCCACCAATAAATCCTTACAAAAAATAAACTGTAATTTACAAAAAGGAGCAGGGATTATTCAAACTATTCGAAATGACGATAATTTGTTGAATCAAATCGAAGAGGAAGTGATTATATTAACTGGCAGTACAGAATACGCAATAGACAAAAAAAAAGAAGAACCTATTACAAAAGCAAAAATTACAGGTTAATTAGGTTAATATTTAAAAAGTCTCTAAAATTTGCCTCTGTGAGCACCGCAAGAACTTATAAGCACTTATGGTTATTGTCCTTGCCAGCTACAAGTAGTTACGTCAACATTCCCCACTAGGTCTAGATAGGTATAGATTGAAAAAATTAAACCACAATCACACTATATAAGTACTTAATTGGAAAGCCACTATTGGTTGCGATTAACCGCTATTTTAAAAATATAAAATCGGTAGTTGTGCGAACGAGACATTCAACCTTATCAGTTAAGATTTTTCTTACAAAAAAGTTGTATCTTTATTAATGAATTGCCATAATTAGTGATAATAAAGTATCAAATCAGCAGCCTAATACACCTACATATAAGTTAAGACAACGATTCCATCATATCATCAAAATATGTAACAACAACATGAAGACAAAACAACTAGAGTTACAACCTCAATTACAATTTGGTATATCAGCAAAATATGGAACGCGCATGTAAAATTAGATACTTTAGTTTTTAACGTTTTTATATTTTCCCACAGTTTGTAATCTACTCTCTTTCATTAGAATTACAGGGTTCAACATTTTATTAGGACTATTTGTGAAACTAGATTATGAGTCTGGACCTTGGACGTACATAAGTATTTGAATGTCGAAGCTATAGTACAAATCGAATATTATAGTTATTGTATTAAAGCTAAACAAGTAAATCATTTCTTTTCGGCAATAACTGTGCTACTTCCGAACCACACTTCCTTCTCAGACCAAGAATCTTTAAATTAAAGGACACTAAAATTGTTTACCTCCCTCTGTGATCAGTTAATATCATTTGATATGTCTCCGTGATCAAAAGGAAATGATGATAGTTGCTCAATATATACTTCTTGATGAATACTTGTATTTGGATCATTTTCTTTAATTTGATTTTAACTTTGTAATGTTACCAAACAAAGGGCAACATATATGTGGTTACATTTGTATTGACAAACTCTAACCACGGTGACTTAAAAAATTTCTGCCGTCTTACTTTACGAATTTATCAGTACGAGAGTTCAAAACTACTCGTCAGCCGTGACGCCTTAAGGAACATCGGGGCTCTACGCAAGCTTTCGTTTCCAGGCCACCTACCTCGAAATAATATAAAAATCTGGGTTTTAAGCAAGCTTTTAGGAAGCAAAATTTCGTTTTCCTACGAAAGCTTTTTTCTCTGTTTTCCGTGCCCAAAACTTCTATATAAATGTTTCCTTTTATTAGAATACTTGTTATTATCAACAGTTAAAATTATCGCAATAGGCGTTTAATTTTTCCGCATTTTGTCTTTAATTTTGTTTTGTTGGTTTTTGTTAGCTCGCGCAACTGTTTTACATTTCTGTATAATTTGTTGAACAAAAATTATTAAAAGTTGATTGGTTACCTGTGCATTGCCAGTAATTGCTAAAAAACTGTGACCATAAAGAGCGCAATAAATAAAACATAATTTTTTAAATTTTACGGTAAGACATTTTTTCAAATTTAAATAACGATTTTAATAGTTCAGTGGTGTAATTTAGTTGGGAAATTTACAAAAATAAGAGCTGATATTATGGAAATATTGCAAACGAAATGTCTCATTGGGAGCATATTTGGGATGCTCAAAGAAAAAGGAGGATCTGGAATGTATTTGTTTTAAAGAGGAAACATTTGAAGAATTCTGAGAACGCAGGCTCTAAGTATAGGTAATTGGCCAACAATAGTATTCATTAGAAATTTCGTTCATCGATATTTTCGTACACTAACGGCAACTCGTGAAAAATGTGGACATCTGCTGTACCAGTCAATAAAATTGGAAATTAGGTTCAAATTTATACAACACAAGAATTTTGTGAATGATCCTATTAAAAAAAAAAAAAATTTAACAGCACTTTGCACTATATAAACATTCGTAGCTTGCTCGAACATTTTGATAAATATTAGGTCATTTGATGCATCTCATATATCCATCTATAATTTTTGTTTCAGAGATATAGATATACAATCACGAGCTAAGTTATTATAATCTGCCCTGCCAACTAAAGAGCGAGCGAACGTTCACCTTCTAATTCACCCTACCAATAATCTTACAAGTTTACTCTATCGCGTTCCAAATACTAATAATCCAATTCGATCTTGTTCGCCTTTTTATATACACAAACCAAACTTCTCGAAAGTTCATGACTTTTCCAGTTAGAATAGCGTAGAAACATTACGTAACAATTTTATCATGGAAAATTCCATTTTAGTACAGTAACCATTGAGCTATTCATCTAACTTATTCTACACTCTATTCTATTACATACATAAATAAAAGGAATATAATAAATGAGATAGTTCAATAATAAAAGGCAAAAAGATCGTGAAAATAAAAATCGGGAGAACTCTTTTCCAACACGAAGTGCTGATTGCAGATATTGTGGATGAAGTCATAATGGGGATGGACTTCATGAGGGCAAATGGCTTCGTGGTGGATGTTGGACGAGGAGTTTTAAGTTACGATAACATCGAGTTGCCACTTCAATCTAGCAGTGCCGGAGCAACTATCAGGCGAATTATCATTGATCATCGGGAGAAGCTGCCACCGAATTCGGAGACGATCCTATGGGGAAAATTGGAGGGAGGTTCTGGGTCACCCAGGTTGTGGGTTGTGGAAGCTAACGAAGAGGAGAACGGAGCCAAGGAAATTATAATCGGGAAAGCCCTAGTTAAACCAGACAATGACTATAGAGTACCAATTAGGACTCTAAATCTCTCGGATAAGACGAAAACCATCAAGAAAAGGACAGTCATCGGCAAATGTAACGAGGTTTCAACTATAGTAAAGTGTGAACAGAGAAGTCCGGTTGAAAAAGCCGACATGCAAGGGCAGAAAGAAATGGTAGAACAACTTATGCAGAAATGGACCGAAGATCTTACCGAGGCACAGAAAAATTCTGCACATCAACTACTCAAACGGTACACGTCCATATTCTGCAGTACATCGAATAATAACGGAAGGACCTCAATGGTAAAGCACCGCATTGATACGGGAGCAGAGATGCCAATTCGTCAACCACCCAGGAGACTACCTTTGGCAAAACAACAAGAAGTCAATCGAATGGTAACAGATATGCAGGCAGCAGGAGTAATTGAACCATCTAATAGCCCATGGAGCTCACCGGTAGTATTGGTCGAGAAGAAGGACGGTAGCTTGAGATTCTGTGTTGATTATCGAAAACTCAATGCTGTGACTAAAAAAGATAGCTACCCATTGCCAAGGATCGACGATACATTAGACACATTATCGGGTGCTCGAATATTTTCGACATTAGATCTACAAAGCGGCTATTGGCAGGTGGAAGTTCACGAGGAAGATCGCGAGAAAACGGCTTTCAGTGTGGGTAACGGACTTTGGCAATTTAATGTTATGCCGTTCGGATTATGTAATGCCCCTGCGACTTTTGAACGATTAATGGAGCGCGTGCTAAAGGGATTACATTGGAAGACTTGCCTAATATATCTGGACGACATCATCGTTATGGGGAAGGATTTCGACGAGCATCTAAGGAACTTGGCGGAAGTTTTAGATCGGATACAGGCCGCCGGATTGAAGTTAAGTCCAAAGAAGTGTAAGCTGTTCAGAACTGAAGTCAAATATTTGGGTCATCTCGTAACGACTAATGGAATTCACACCGACGAAGAAAAGATAGCAGCAGTAAAGAACTGGCCAAGACCTAAAAATTTACACGAATTACGAAGCTTTCTGGGATTATGCACCTATTATAGACGCTTCGTGCCAGGATTCGCCAACATCGCCAAGAGTTTACACGAGTTGACCAGGAGGAACAAGACATTCGAATGGAAGAATGACCAGGAGGAAGCATTCGTGGAATTAAGGAGACGGTTGTGTGCCGCGCCAATCCTCGCGTACCCTATACCCAACGTGAAATTTATTTTGGACACCGATGCAAGTAATGACGGTATAGGAGGTGTGTTATCACAGGAAATTTATGGTCAAGAAAGAGTTATTGCGTACTTCTCCAAAACATTATCAAAACCGGAGCGTAATTACTGCGTGACACGGAAAGAATTGTTGGCTATAGTGGAGTGTGTCAAGCATTTCCATAAGTATCTTTATGGCCAAAAATTCCATTTACGGACAGATCACGGCGCTTTACGGTGGCTGTTACAATTCAAGAATCCAGAGGGACAAGTAGCACGCTGGATCGAACGTCTTCAAAGCTATGATTTCCAAATTGAACATCGGAAGGGAAGTGCACACAGAAATGCCGACGCATTATCAAGACGGCCGTGTCCAGTAGAATGTAAACATTGTGGCCATGTTGAAGCAAAGGAAGGCATCATCGACGTTCGGCTTACGCAAGTGCTGCCTGATGAGGAGTGGACCAACGAAATGGTTAGGAAAGAGCAATTGGATGATACGGATTTATCAGTTATAATGGAATGGAAGGAAAAGGAACACCGGCCAACTTGGAGCGAAATCGCGGACAGAACTCCCATTGTCAAGGCTTATTGGGCTCAATGGGATAGCCTCCGTCTTGAGAATGGCTGTTTAAAACGATTGTGGGAAAGCACGGATGGCAAAGTGAAGCAATTGTTGCTGGTAATACCAAAGTGCCGGATTGCAGAAATTCTGAATGAGTATCATGGAGGAGCAAGTGGGGGCCACCTTGGAATTAATAAAACTCTAGCAAAGATACGTCAACGATTCTACTGGGCAGGATGTAGGCAGTCTGTGATAGAATGGTGCCAAAAATGTGACCAATGTGCGGCGGTGAAGGGACCCGCACGCAAAAGTCGTGGAACCATGAAGCAATATAATGTTGGAGCACCATTCGAAAGAATTGCAATGGATGTAGCGGGCCCATTTCCCACCACTGAGAGCGGCAACAAATATGTGCTAGTAATCATGGATTATTTCAGCAAATGGCCGGAGGTGTACCCCATTCCCAATCAGGAGACGACAACAATAGCTGATGCCGTGGTAAACAATTGGATTAGCAGATTTGGAGTGCCGATGGAGATTCATACCGATCAAGGACGGAATTTTGAATCGGTGGTGTTTCAAGAAATATGCCAGATGCTCGGTATAAATAAAACGAGAACAACGCCTTTGCATCCACAGTCTGACGGTATGGTGGAAAGATTCAATGGTACATTGGAGGAATATCTAGCAAAGGTCGTTGAGAAAAACCAACGTAACTGGGATCGACATATACCGATGTTTCTGATGGCCTACCGATCAGCAATACATGACACAACCGGAATGACACCAGCTAAAACGTTATTTGGAGATAATCTACGGTTACCTGGAGATCTAAAGTTTGGGGCTGTACCATCATCGGCTTTATGTGGACAAGATTACGTAGACCGAATGAAAGAGGAACTTAACGAGATTCATCAATTTGTTCGGGAGAAAATACGGATGTCAAGTGACCGGATGAAGGCTCGATATGACATACGAGCAAATAACCAGGGCTTCCAGGAAGGGCAATTAGTATGGCTTCACAACCCGCAACGGAAAAAGGGATTATCACCGAAGCTGCAACCAGCATGGGAAGGACCTTATACTGTCATCACAAGGATGAACGACGTGGTTTATCGGATACGGAAGGGACATCGAGGTAAACCAAAGGTGGTGCATTTGGAGAGGCTGGCCCTATACAGAGGAGGTGATTTGGGTCCTGTTCGGGACGAACAGGCTTAGGTGGGGGGTAGTGTGACGGTGACACCTAGTGTGTAATAGAATAAGTTAAAATTAATAGCTCAATGTTAAACTGTTCTAAATGGAATTTTCCATGATACAATTGTTATACACTATTCTAACTAGAAAAATCATGAGCTTTCTAGAAGTTTGGTTTGTGTATATAAAAAGGCGAACGAAATCGAATTGGATCAGTAATATTTGGAAAGCGATAGTATAAAGATTAAAAAGGAATTAAAAAGTGATTTAAAAATTGTTTTTGTGCGAAATAAAAAGTAAAAGTGATTAGTAAAATTTGAGAATAATTTATATAAAGTGATTTTGTGAATTTTGATTGATAAACTGTGTTGTAATAAATTTTGTGAAATAAATAAATTCGTTGGTGATAAATTGAATTGAGTTTGTATTATTCACAATCCAGTGATACGAACCTTGATTGACAAGGCAAAAACGTAACAATATCATATTGTGATGGTGACACCTAGATTGTAATAGAACAAGTTAAATTAATAGCTCAATGTTTTACTGTACTAAAATAGAATTTTCCATGATAAAATTGTTCTAAATGTTTCTACAGTATTCTTACTGGAAAACTCATAAACTTGAAGTTCGGTATGTTTATATAAAAAGGCGAACAAGATCGAATTGGATTATTTGAATTTGGAACGCGACAGTGTAAAGTTGTAGGATTATTAGTATTTGGTAAGCGATAGTGTGAAGATTAAAAAGGAATTAAAAGGTGATTTAAAAAGTGTTTTAGTGCGAAATTAAAAATAAAAGTGATCAGTAAAATTGTGTAAAAATTAAATAAAGTGATTTTTTGTGAATTATTATTAAATAATTATGTTGTACTTGTATTTACAATTTTATTTTAACATTTACATATAATGGCGCCACTTGCACTTCCACTAAACTCATTAAAAAGGGATAAAGCTCAAAATATTGAGAGCGCTGATCATATATGGGTTAGGAAAGGTGGTAAATCACTAAACACCCCATTTCTTATAGAACATGGGGTTCCCAAAGTTCCTGGATTTTATTTTGTTTAAAGTTTTTTACATCAGTTCAATTTTTAGCTTAAACTTAAATGTTAAAATTAATGGTTTTGCTAACGACTTTACTTTAAGTTACATTTAACTGCCACTGAACTAAACCAAATAAACTAAGTCATCGCTAAAAATTATACGCCTATGGTTTGAGGACAATCATCCCTCTCTATTAAACCGAGACAACTCCGAACCATTACACATTTTGCAAAAGTACATACTTCGGTTTATATTTTTCAAATATTGATACGAGAATCCCTGTTTTCCATACGTGTAAAATTATACTTTTACAACCTATATATTTTTAAAGTCTTAAGATTATTTTTTTGCGAAGTAGTCATCGCTTACCATGAATAGTTACTACTTATCAAGTTTTAAATAATTATCGTAAAATGATTTATTTCGTAAAACAATACCTCGACAAACCATTGGCGTTTTCGAGAAAATTGCTCTGGAGGGACGAATTGAAGTTTGATTTGTTTGGGTCGGATGGCAAGGTAAAACGTAAGATGTGCGAAAAATAAAAAACTACATTCTAGATACATTATTAGGACCATAAAGCACAGAGGAAGGATCGTTATCGTTTCACATGGACCAACAAACGTACAGAGGTATCATGGAAAATATGATGGAGCCGCATTTCTTTGAAAACATGCCGGTTCTTATGGGTAGAAGTATTAAAAAATAAATATTCCAGGAATTCAGATGAACTGTTGCATCATATAAAAATATTCCATCTGGAAAAACATTCTAAAAGAACAAAGGTTACCCACTAATGGAGCACGAAATTTAAGGAACCCCAAAATTCACGGATCCTAGGCAATGTGCCTAAGGCTTTTCTCTTCTTTAAAAATTAGTAGAGAAAACAAAACAAATTGTGATGATTATTCATTTGCCACTGGCTATTCTACCCGTTATACAAACCAAGGGAAACGTGAGACAAAAGAATAGAAGTGAATCTTTTTCGTTTTGAATTTATTGCTAAAATTATAACTGTCCGATTTCGATTCTCGATATTGGCCCAAAAATATATAAACACACTTGTAAAAATTATTCATCAAACTATTCATTCAACAGTGAACAAAACAGAAGAAAATTGTTCGCTTACTATTCGTTTGTTACAGATTAGTATTCTTGAATTTTTGTTTTACTATTCATAGAAATATAGAAAGGAATAACAACCAACTGAAGAGTAGCCTTCAAGGCTGCAGCACAGTGAGTAAAACAGTAGTATAAACTGTGTTTCTCAAACTAAATATTTGAGTGTAGGAGAAATCGACTAATCAACATGACGAATTTTATTTAAAGGGGATTACAAATTAATAATTACACTCGTATGATTTAAATACTGATGACTTACACTTTTGATTAATTAATTCGGCATATCGCGAATTTTATTTCGCAATACACATATACGCCAATACACAAAAAACAAGCTAAAATTGAATATAAAACGAATAAAGTTCGGCCAAACTCAAAGTGTTTAGATTGGTGTTTTGTGTATTGAAAAATAACAAATGGTTATTTGTGACTGATTGATAGAAATTATGACCTTGCTCAAATTGAAAATAAATCAGCGTTTATTTGTTTGTAATGGTACCAGATTAGAATTTTCAAAAAAAATATTGACCAAGCATATATGTACGTTTAATTTTGTGTTGTTTTAATTTTATTATCTTATCAGTAGTGAGTAGATACTTAATACTTTTTGAATAGTTTCTATTTATCATCGGTTTAATTTGTTTTTTTTTCTCATCAATATAATATGTCGAATATTTTTATATACATATTTATATATATATAAAAAAAAACGATAGCAACAAACTTCCTGGTACAATATTATATACATACTTGTGAATTCACAATTAATTTTTCCATTTTCCGTAATCCACCAATTTAAATATTTATCCGCTGTCCCCAATATACATCCGCTCTCTTTTTTTTCATCTTCATCATTTTCCTTATAGATGTTTTCGTTGTTATCATTCAAATAAAGGGTTAAAAAATTTTCTTCATTTATTGTATCATAATTTTCATTTTTCGTTATGACATGAATATCTTCTGCAATATCATAGCTAATACTATCCATATTTGTATTAGCTATGCGATTTTTTTTATAACTACTAATACCAACACCATCATCACCACTATTTCTATTTTCAATTTTATAAAATAACACAATTGGCAGAAAACTTGAAAAAA
This sequence comes from Tipula vernalis, assembly GCA_958295665.1. Lineage (NCBI taxonomy): Eukaryota > Metazoa > Arthropoda > Insecta > Diptera > Tipulidae > Tipula > Tipula vernalis. Next base: position 290,459,771 of record OY282559.1, on the reverse strand, counting down.
TTAGAATTTTTTTAATATCACACATCAAAATTATCATTGTACCACTCACTATACACTATCATGAATTCAAAAATATTATTTTTCTTTTTAATTCTTCAAATAAAACCATTATTACACGGATAGAGTTCCAAACGTATTTTATTATATATCTAAATCTATCTTCAAATCCTAATCACTAAATATCTCATTTTGTTCTCTTTTTACAAAAAAAATTCACCGCCGCGGTGAGGCTGTACAAATATTCAACCGTGAACTGACTACTGAACTAAAAATATTCGTTTGCTGCTTATACGAATCGGAATTTTTTTTTTTTTTGGACAGTTTTCTAATTAATTAGTATTGCTATTTTTTTTTTGTTTTATTATATGCGCTTATCAATCGGGTGATAATTTTTATTTTTTTTATTTTGTGATAGTGAAAATTAATTGATAAAAATAATTTTAAGACAAAAGATAACTTTTTGTTATTTAAACAAACAAACAGTTATTGCATTTTGTTTATGTATTGTGCGAAAAATTGCACTTGTGTTTGTTGTCAGTAATTTTAACGGTTTTAATAGGGCCAAAATTGGGGCATTTGACAAAAAAATTATTATTTGTTATCAGAAAATAATTTTCAGTCACCAAACTAATTAAATGTTCACACTAAATCATTTCATTTTTTTTTTGAGCACTTAGAAACTCTGCAATGATATAATTGTTATTAATTTGTCTTATTAACTTACATGCGCCATCCAGAATCCGTTTTGCTCCGGAAAAATTGGAGCCATTGTCGGTATGTATATGTTTAGGAATTCCTCTCCTAGTCGTAAATCGTTTTAAAGCTGCCAGAAATGCCTCACTGTTTAAATCTGATATATCCCTTCATGATTTGTTTGTTTCCTCTGCCTTTTCTTGCTGCTATGTATAATGGACCAGCAAAATCTGTTTACTCTTCTACTTAAGTGGACTGTATTAATAAATCTTTCGTTAATTTCTTGTTTTTTTTTTTCTTTTTCTTTATTTTTAACTTAGGAGGACGCTTAATTCAAAATAGTGTTACCAAACGCAACCTTTTATTAGTTTTCAGAATGTCCGCTACAGAACATACACCCCGGGTTGAAAGGATATATCCTTCTCAAACTTAATGTTTGTTTGATTTCAGCTGCACAACATCATTAAAAAAACCTTAATTACAATTTATTTATGTAAAGAGAAATGGATTCGATGTTACCTTACCTGCCCTAATCCTGCTGAAATTAACCTCGAGCAAGGCCCGAGTAATAGGTCTACACCCACCTTAACATAACAACGACAATCCATCGAATCTACAACATGACATGAATTTATTACACTTACCTGATCTAAAATCCAAATCAATATTGCATTCATATCCTTATACATATATTACTTTTATTTCCAGTTGTGTATAATTGGTTATTCCAATTATTTTGTTAGTCCAATGCCTGGTCAACTAACCAGGACTAAAAATTACATCGACTCGCAGGCAAACAATGCGAGCTACGATGAATTACAGGCTAGATTACTGAAAGTCCAAGAGTTATATAAGCAGTTCATCGAGGTTGAGGACTGTAATTTTGATATTGACCCCACTGTCCCATCTGAAATGGATGGAATCGATGACGTTTATTTCACAATGGTACCCAAACTCCAAGGCCTTTGTCGAGAAAAATCACTTGAACGGCCCAACCAATCCTGCAGACGATAGCGTTGATAATTCTCAAAACATCGGCGTTTCGTTTAAATCCGACTTCAAGCTACCAAGACTCAGTCTTCCTATTTTTGATGGATCGCTAAAAGAATGGCATTCCTTTTACGATATTTTCGTATCCACCGTGCATGAGAATACCTCAGGCTCAGAAATTTAAATACCTCCTCGGTCAATTAAGAGGTCCACCTTACAAATTGATTTGCCATTTCCGCATTGACGATGCCAATTATTATGAGGCATGTCAGCGTTTAACCAAACGCTATGATAAACAAAAACTAATTGTCAGTGAATATATTAAAAACTTTTTTCATTTCAACCGAATGTTAATAAGCCCAATGCACCCTCAATCTTGCGTATTCATGATGTTGTAGACGAAACGGTACGAGGATTGAAATCAATTGGACCAAAGGGAGAACACCGAAATCCATGGATCATACACCTAGCATTCGACAAATTAGACGAAGAAACCAAACAACTGTGGAAATACTAATCTAATGCATTGTGTGATAGTGATAATGTCAAACCAAAACCTAAACCAATTACACTACCTAGTAGCAGTAGGACATTTCAAGCCGCCACCTTACCTAACTGTCCGCTCTGCACGGGAGAGCGACATAATTTGTATCAGTGTTCGAAGTTTATAAATAAGTCAGTAAACGATCGTAGAGAGTTCATGGCCAAGGGCAAACGGTGCTTCAATTGTTTGAGCGAATTTCATGTTGTTTCCATTTGCAAAAATAAACGAAGCTGTCGGAAGTGCAATAAAAGGCACAATACCCTTTTACACCTCGATATCGAACCCAATCAACCCGTTGTTGACACCGTTTCAATCACCACTCCCAATACCCAAACGGAGAACTATTTTGTTAACAATGCCTTAGAAGTTCATAATTTAATACTCGAATCAACCCAGAAAACTAATACAAATATTCATATCTTACCAACCGCAAATATACAGATTATGGATAGCAAAGGTAATTGGATAGTAGTTCGAGCGTTATTGGATTCCGGTTCCACACATTCGTTCATTACTGAAGCTTGTGCTAAAGGTCTCAAGGTTCCTCGATTAAAGACACACGTTTCTGTGGGTACCCTAAATAATTGCGAAGCTGGTGTTTCCCGAGGAGTAACAAACTTTAAAATTCGATCCATTTGGGACCATGAGTATCAGTTACAAATTAGTGCATTAATAATACCTACTATTTCTACCAAGTTACCATCAACAAGTATTGAAATCAGTTACCGTCAAATATCCAATTTATCTTTACCGCTCGCTGATCAAGAATATTATAAACCAGCTCCAATCGACGTTCTTCTTGGCTGCGACCATTTCTTCGACTCATTGATGGATGGGAAAATTAGTTTAATCCCCAATGTTCTTATAGCTCAAAATACCAGATTTGGTTGGATAATTGGCGGAAACTATAATCAGGTATCAATTAATCCAAATGTATAACCTTTGACTGTCTTACATGTTCAACCAAACATGGAAATCGATAAACTAGAGCAAACCTTAAGAAAGTTTTGGGAAACAGAAGAGTTGCCCAGCCAACGTCATCTGTCCGACGAAGAACAAAACTGTATTGAATCCGTGAAGGCTAAAGTCTCATTTCTCAACGAAAGAATTGTTCTACCATTACCGTTTAAACAAAAACAACCTTTGTTCGGAGAGAATTATTCCCACGCATTAAAAAGATTCCATGCTTTAGAGAAGAGATTGCCAGCTAACTACGAATTAAAGCATGAGTACACCCAGTTCTTGAGAGACTATGAATCGCTAGTACAGATGGAATTAATCCCTAAAACCGAAATACACAAGCCATATAACGAATTGTTCTATTTACCACATCATCCAATTTTCAAGGAATCAAGCAGCACCACCCGATTACGCGTCGTTTTTAATGCCTCAGCCAAATCTCGAAACGGCCAATCGCTGAATGATAATCTACCAATTGGACCTACCATACAAGAAAACCTATCCAACATCTTGCTACGTTTCCGAAAGCATAAATTCGTAATTTCCGCCGACATAGAGAAAATGTTGCGGCAAATTTTCGTAGACAAACCAGACACCGACTACCAGAGAATATTGTGGAGGGAATCTCCTGATGCTGAATTAAAACACTATCGTTTATGCACCGTAACCTATGGAACCGCGACCGCTCCGTTTCTAGCTACCTATGCTCTTCAACTATTAGCAGAGAAATATGAAGAAGAGCTTCCGATGGCCTCGTCCGTGCTTAGGACGGACTTCTATATGGACGATCTTATTTCCGGCGCAAATACCTTGAACGATGCCTTAAATCTCCAAAAGGACCTAGTTGCTCTACTGAAAAAAGGTAGATTTAGATTACGCAAATGGTCGGGAAATCATCCAGCTCTACTAGATAACATTGCCATAGAAGAAAGGGAGCTTTCGTCATGGAACATAACCGATGGGACCAAAATGATTTCAGTGTTAGGTATAAAGTATCATCCAATTAAAGATTTGTTTTATTTTAAGGTCGAGCTGCCTGAAGTCACCAAGTTCACCAAAAGGATTTTTTTACCGGAGACGTCACGCATTTATGATCCTTTAGGGTTTCTGTCACCCGTAACCATAGGCCTAAAAATCCTATATCAAAAATTATGGATTGCAGGGATTGACCGGGATGATAAGTTACTCCAGAATTACAGCAAGATTGGCTGCAGATAAGAAATCAATTCAACCAACTATATCCGAAATAAAAATTCCTAGATGGCTTTATACATCACAATCAGATGTAGAGTTGCATTGTTTCGCAGACGCATCAAAAGACGCCTACACTGCAGTGATATACTGACGTACGGTTAATGACGGCATTGTCAGCACTAACCTAATCGCAGCCAAAACGAGAGGAGCCCCTGTCAAGGTCGTCTCCGTACCCAAATTGGAATTATGCGGTGCAACCCTACTAACCAGATTATTACGAATAATCATTGAGGCTCTAAAACTTAAAGAAGAGCCCAAGATTTATTTGTACACCGATTCTACAATCACACTAAATTGTTTATCCAAACCACCCAAGGTGTGGGAAACATATATTGCTAACCGCACTTCCGAAATTTTAACATATACTAACAGAAGCCAATGGTATTATGTGAAATCATCCCAAAACCCGGCAGATCTTGCCACTAGAGGTATGTTTCCGCAAGACCTGATTAACAATAACTTTTGGTTCAGGGGTCCTGAATTTATGTCGAAACATCCATATGAAGGGCCACAGCAAATTAAAGCTACCATAGAACCAAGCATGGAGAGTTTAGTGCATCATTCCACAATAGAAAACCCACACTCCGAGCTACTACTTACCTTGATAAATCGAATCTCCAATTTTCATACTATGACAAATGTTTTAGGCTATATTCTAAGATTCATCGAACATTCACGAAACAGATCGTCGGTAAAGAAAGTTGGTATAGTTCTTTCCGTATCAGAGTTTCAAGAGGCTCAACATTTTATTTTTAGAATGGTGCAAGCGGAGTCTTATGGACTCGAAATAAAACATTTAAAAAATAATCTACCATTACCGAAAAAATCTAATTTGTTTTCTTTTCATCCTTTTTTAAATGGAAACGAGCTACTCCGGGTTGGAGGAAGATTGAGCCATGCAGACATAAAATATGATGCCAAACATCCTATTTTATTACCAATATTGTTTTGGGCTGCACTCGGAAACACGCCAAACAAGAATGCGCAGTTTCTTTTTTATCAACTTTATTCCATGTATTAACCAATACCTTTGCCGTAGAATATATAATGTTTGCCTAATTCCGCAATGTAAGTTTACGAGATGTACTCGTTTAATTAGCAATGACGTAATGTGATGGCGAAACAGAATAATTTGATGTTTCTGTTCCATTGATAATGTCTTACTGTTCTCAAGGCGACCACCAACTCGAATTAACCCGTCATCGTCTTCATCTTCTATTTGATTTTTCCAACTGGGTGCCTGCTTTCAGCATGTTAAGCTCAGATGCAAAATTATCGGTTTGAACGATTCTGAATAAACATTTCTTAGCATTGTCCAAATCCTCTGAATTCAGCAAACCAGGTTTGCGCGTTGTTAAATCCCTTGTAGTGTAGTTATAAAAGAATCGTCTACATCAGGCAACTACACGAACTAGTCTCGTCATAGAACTATATCACTACATTCCCGGTTGTATCCTCCGGCGTCTTGGTCAATGGTAAAATCAATTTTGATGGTCATGTGTCTTCAGCACATTTCAAAAAGTGTGGCCCACGAAAACAAATTGCACAGTCACGTAATTTTGCTGGTAACATACCCCGCGATACCACATCCGCAGGGTTGCTCTTGGTGTCGACATGCCGCCATCTCATTAGTGACGTAATTTCCTGGATTTTACTTATACGATGTGATTCATACATTTTTAACTCATGCGGAGGTGTTTTAATCCATGGCAATACTATTGTTGAATCCGACCACAGGGTACATTTTGCTGACGGAAAATCTAACGACTTGATTACCCTTTGTGTTAATTCTGCTAGTAATACTGCTGCGTTTAATTCTAATCGTGGAATAGTTGTTGTGCGCAATGGAGCTACTCGGGATTTACTGCACACCAATTTTACAGATATTTCGTCATTTTCGCCAACTGATTTTAAATAAATACATGCACCGTACGCTACCGTTGACGCGTCTGCAAAACCGTGGATCTCAATTGACCTGGCTTTTGGTATAACAATCTGTCTTGGGAACTTAATCGAATTTAACAATGCCAGTTGATGTATAAATGTATTCCTAGTCGATTGAATATTTGGGGGGAGCAACTCATCCCAATTTATTTTTGCAACCCATACCCCTTGCATCAAAATTTTTGCTGTTACAACTACTGGTGCGATCAAGCCCAAAGGGTCAAACAATTTGGCTATGGTTGACAGTGGTTCTCGTTTCGTTGTAGTAGAGCTGTGAATTTTGGTAGCCACGTTGAAATTTAACTGATCACTTGTTGAGTCCCACATTAACCCTAATGTTTTAATTGTTTCATTGGGACTGTTCAATTGGAATGGAATTGCATTCAGCAAAGCGGTTGTATTAGATGTCCATTTTCGCAACTTCATTCCAGCACTTTTAAACTCTCCACCCGTTCCGCTTGAAGTTGTAGTGCTTCTACCATACTATCACTACCCGCCAACAAATCATCCATACGTAAAAACACTCTCGTGTCACTTTAGCTGCCAACGGATATCGGTCTTGCTCATCCCTTGCTAATTGATGCAACACTTTCGTTGCCAAATAAGGAGCTGATGACGTCCCATACGTAACCGTGCGTAATGAAAATTCTTTGATTGGTTGATCTGGTTGACTTCTCCACATCAGTGGTGAAAACGTATGTAAATTTTCTGAATTTGATAATTATCGACAGCAATTCCTCTTGAACCGTAGGTCCAACCATTAAGATGTCATTTAGCGACAAATTAGTTGACGTCTTTGCTGATATGTCGAAAACGACCCGCACTTTTGTTGGTGTGCTATTCTTATAAATTGCGTGATGTGGGAGGTAATATTCTAAGCCTCGGTTGATGTTATGATGCATTACTGCCATATGTCCTAAACTTTCGTACTCTTCCATAAACTTTACGTAATCTCTTTTTAATTCAGGGTTTTTGTTTAGTTTTGATTTCAAATAACCAAACCGTTTCAGCGTCTGAGTTTTCGATTCACCCAACTGATGAAAATTAGGTTTTTAAGGCAATCTTACCGAAAATCGTCCACTTTTGTCTCGAAAATGTGATTCCTCAAATATTCTCTCACATTCTTTCTCTTCAATGGACAAACCTTTCTTTGTGTCATGAGCCTCGATTATCCAGAATTTTTGTAATTGTTCATCAAATTTAGCATCTAACTCACTCTGTAACTCGCTTGTGGGTAAGAAGAAATTCTGCTCACATTGATTTTCCAATGGTCCAGCCACCACCCAACCGAAAACTGAATCTTGTAATATCGGCAAATTGCGTTCCAATTCAATTCTTCCATTGTTTAATATTTTAAAAAATAACTCTGCGCCAATCAGCAAATTAATTGAACCAGGTACATTGAATCGCGGGTCAGCCAGTGTAACATGTGCTGGTAGTTTCCACTTTTCAAAATTTATAAATTGCTCTGGCAAATGATTTCTAATTTTAGGAACCACACACAACTCTAATATGGTAGCAAATTTGTTGAGTCTAGATTTGATTTTTGCTGTTAATTTTTCTTTAACCTCTATTTTGGAGTGATTCAGACCACCAATCGATATTCTAACGTTGTCATGCACCAATGACAGTTTATTTGCAAGTTCGGCCGAAATGAAATTTGATTGCGATGCTGAGTCTAGCAACGCTCTGCAAGTATGATAAGTTCCCTCTGAATCCTTTATTAAGACTTGTGCTGTTCAAAGTAACACATGATACGAGACATTTGATTTTCGACATACTAGTGTGGTCTTGCTTGAAGTTAATTCATCTTTTGATTGCACCTGCTCGTTGTGTTGTTGATTCAATTTATTGACATTTACTTGTTGCTCGGTTGAAGAAGACACTAACCCGTTCGATTCTAAACGTAACATAGTATTGCGCCTTCGTTGACACTTTATACAGCGAGATGATCTACACATAAATGATTTATGTCCACCTTTAAAGCAATTAAAACATAAACCTAATTTTCTGATTTGATCATATCTATCCTGAGGAGCCAGTTTTATGAATTGCTCGCATACCACCAACAAGTGTGACCGATGACACAAAGGGCACGTTACAGTTTTGGATGACTCATTTTGATATTTTAAAGCACGACTTCTGCGATGTAAACATTTTAACATTTTCTCCAAAGTAGAATTATCATTTGACGTATCTTCATTTTCCCATAATTTACGTGTTTCCGGATCGAAGCGTTGCTTCATTATGTATATTATAACCGCGTCACTTAAATTTTCGCCTAATCTTCCCAATGCTCGCAACTGTTTTTGATGTTCTTGATTCCTTGTTCATATATTTCATCTTAAAAAATGACTTAAAATGGTTATCCAAAATGCTCTTCTTATCGTCATATTTTGCCACGAGTGCTTTCCATGGCAGGCTAAAGCCACGTGATGAAAACTCAATATTTGCAACTGCTCTTTTAGCCTCTCCAGACAAAGCTCCATTACGATAATAATATCTCTGCATATCGGTGATTGTAGGATTTTTTACAATTAACTCCTTAAACGAATCTCGAAACCCCAACGATCCTTCTGGATCGCCATCAAATGTGGGTAACGAAATTTTCAGCAGCATGACTACATTATACGACAATTGTGGTTTCGATTCCACAATTGATACGCTTTTAGTATGTTCATGCCCTACCGTAAGTTGATCCTTGTTCTGCTTGCTTTGCATTTCACGAGTAGGGGAGATACTTCTTTCCTCTTTCATCTCTTGTATACCATTAGCTGATGCCACTTCGATTTTGGTGTTATTATTTTCATTTGATGACGTACTTGTACGACGTCGAACTTTGATTACACTTTTGTTTATTTCGTCCTCATTAGATTCATCCTCAAACACGTTTTCTGGAATGGGGCATAGTACACTCTCAATTTGATTTAATAATGACGCAAATGCATAATTAATCTCAGCAAAAGTATCTTGGAAATTGATACTATCATCTTCTATAGCCTCCATTTGCATTCCATCACCCATCGTACACGCTATTTCTAACATGGCTGTATAGACTTCTTTATAATTTTTCATGCATTCGTCCATACAAAACATTTTCCCTTTTAATAAATATAACGCTTTATTTGGCTCTACATCTGTAGTAAATTCATTTATGTACTTTGTTAGTACCGTTAGTCGTTTTTACGCTACTTCGTTCCACCACATGTTTTTTCAATACATCTTGTGACGCCATTTCTGCTTTTTTTCGATTTTACACTAAATTTTACTTTAACACACTTCACTCTATTTTATTTACATAACCAATATGATCCGGCTCGATTCGACCAAATGTTTACTCTTCTACTTAAGTGGACTGTATTAATAAATCTTTCGTTAATTTCTTGGTTTTTTTCTTTTTCTTTATTTTTAACTTAGGAGGACGCTTATAACAATTTCAACCTCTTTCTTCTCCTTCATTTTACATACTCTCTATTTTAGAACACACCATCAAGATGGCGACTTAATTCAACATAGTGTTACCAAAAGTAACTTTTCAACGTAATTCAAAATAGTGTTACCAAACGCAACCTTTTATTAGTTTTCAGAATGTCCGCTACAGAACAAAATCTACGCCGCAACTTTTAAAGGGTCTAGCTGGCGTGACCCTCGTACTTGGTAGATTCCCCATCATTTGTGTTGTAGTTCTGGCCGTTTGCCTCTTAGAAATAATGCACCCCTTTAAGGGCCGGAATGAAATTTGGCGAAATGGGTGCCCCATATCAATCTAGCAGTGAATATATTCGCAATCGGCGTTCTGGAGTCGACCGCTCACTTGCAATATTCCTTCTTCATCCACAAATGGCGTCAGTGCTAGAAGCCTCGACCTGTTACTCACTGTCTTGTCTTTGTTTATTTGCTGGATGTCCTCTCTGAATGCATCACTCTGTACCCACTTGACACAAAACCTGTTCGCTGACTTTATCTCTGACGCCTTTAGTTGCGTAGTTTAGTTGCTTTATTTACCCTTCTACAAATCATTCTGTGCTTCATTAGTTGCAGGCCAATATTTTTGCTCTTGAACGAGCGATTCTGGACCGTTCCACCATTGTTTTAAATTTACCAGATCTCTTGGATTAACGCCTCTTGAACTATAGTCGCGGGATTCTCCTTTGACCTAACGTGATCCCAGTGTTTACGTGAAAAATGCTCTAAAATTTGACTCGTTCTATTTGCAACGAACGTTTTCCATTGAGGCGGAAATGTTGACAACCGGGACAGTACTATCTTTGAATAGGTCCATGCAAAGTATTCAGCTTCCCTTTTGAGAGATTCTTCCGCAGCGACCATCAGCTTTGATAGTAGATGACTCACGCAAAGTTTGAGTCGTGGTATGGAGATCTTTTTGAGTGGTGCGACTTTCGTTTTCGAAGTTATCAAACCACTGCAAATTAGTTCAGTCTCACTAACGGCTCTATAGTAAATTACCGGACAGTAAGCGGTCTCGCTTCCGTCCGCAAAACCGTGAATCTACACCTCGCCTTTTGGAACTCTGATTTCTTCGAAATGTTTGAACAAACTTCTCAGTTTATGGTATTCGTCTTCGCAATCACGAGGTAACTTGTCATCCCAGCCTAACTTCAAAAGCCATAGTTTCTGAACTACTACTTTGAGAATTATAATAGACGGAGATAAGAAACCGAGAAGATCAAATACTCGGGACGATTCGGATATTATTTTTCTTTTGTTGACCGCATCTTCTTTCTGATCTTCTTCGTTGTCGACATTTTATCACTACAAATGTCACTCGATGATTCTTCGCTCAAGTTCTCAGTAAAATGAGGTGCCATTTTCGTAATACAAATTCACCACTTGCTAAAACGTCGGTCAACTTCTCTTTCATCGCAATCGCAGATCATCTACCTAGAATTCATTTTTTAGGCAATTATTGATCTCTTCATCAAACATATTTTGCATAAATCTTCCGAATTATTCATTTTTGTTTTTCAAAAGAATCCCAGATTGTTTGCCAGATTGACACTTTATTCTTTTCATCTCTTCTTCTTAGCTGTGTTTTTCTCGCCATGGTCTTTCAAAGAATTCTGGGTCTCTTTTTTTATTTTTGGGCCTGATTTTTGACTGCCGTTGTCGAATCTTTTTTATTCCATTCACCCAATCGCTTCTTCTCCCACTGGCGGTACATCCCATTAAAAGTCCGAAATAGTCCGATCCGCCACTAGAAAACGCTAGACACAGTGACCGAATGTGTTTAGGTCCCTTTCAACGGCGTCCATCTATCGGCTAGGTGGCCTCTACGAGGTCCTACTTTCGTTGGTGCTGACTCCAATGCCCGATTTAATCGAGAACATTTCTGATCTCGTGGTTCATTCTCATTCTGTAAGTTGCTCCCTTTTTAATGGAACCGATAATTACTCTGATAATCTTACGCTCAGTTACAGCGATTTTCTAGCGATGATAACTGCTTTCGCCAGAGCTTTGTAGATGTCCAGTTTTATTTTGCGCGATAAAATTTCCATTTATTTCGATGAAATGTTCATTGAAACGGAGTTTTGCTCAGTGATCCTAGATATTTGAACTCATTCACCTTCTCATATTGAGTATCAATAAAGTATCCTCGCGTCTGCCTTCTCACGCGGTGATCATGTATTTAGTCTTCGCTTCGTTGATCCGAAGGTCAATTTGTTGGGCTGTTAATCCAACGGAAGAAGGACTTCTGTCAGAGAGTTGATGTTGCGACTCAGAATGCAAATATCGTCAGAAAATGGTAATAGCTGGGCTGATTTATAATACAGGCAGCTGCGCTGTGCCATATTGAGCTCACGAATGATATACTGCAATGAAAAGTTAAAAAGAGTTTCAGCTATTGTGTCTCCTTGACGCACTCTAGATGTTATCTCGAAAGCATCCCAAATTTTGCCTTCCATTAAATGCTGGCACATAGAAAATAATTTTGACGATATGTCTTAGTAGGACAAGACGTTCCGTAACGTGTCCCTCCAGACTGTCCAAAGAAACGTCCTTGGACAGATAGGGATGTCTTATCTAGACCAAATTATTGATATGAGCTCAAATATGTGGTAGAACAAGTAATCGACGCCATAATTGAGCATTTCGTTGCAAATACCATCCCCACCGAATGTCTTGTTCAATCCACACTTCATCATATGGTGGAGAAGGTGATGGTGTCATCTCGACATTGATATCGCATTGAAGCAAGGGAGGTTGTTGCTCTCTAATTAAGCCACACTTTTCGGGGACGATTTTAGTGTCCGATTTCTAATTCACCTGATTCATGGCGAATGCCTGCTATGTGAATGACAGTTCGTAGCTATTTCCCTTATGCTGCGATTTCCCTTATGCTGCGATATCTATCTCTCAGGCTAGAATTTTGGATGTTGCTTTTCGTTTCTTCCGTCTGCATAGCCGATTGGAGATTTTCCTTACAGTCATGTAGGTGTTATAAGATTGTCCTGTTCTTTGTGATAGATTTCATCGGCGTGCGCGATCTTTCTCCCGAATACCACCAAGGCAATCATCGTCCAACCAGAAATTTTTAGATCTAGATGGATATTGGAGCATTGGTTACCGCCGTTTTAATGATGTTCCACTGTTCTTGAACGGAGCCAGGAAGTGGTTACAGTAGTCTCGAGGGTGGTTTCGACTAACTTGGTTGTTCAATGCAATGCCGCGGTATTCCAAACAGTGATACACTGGAAACGATTACTGTATGTGGTAGATAGATGAAATTTTACTTTTTAGGCTAGAAAAATGTCTTCTGGATAAGAGGAGATGGTCGGTCTGGCTGACCGTTGTTCCGTAATTTGATTTCCATGAGGCCTTGTGAACCCGTTTATGTGGGAAATATGTGCTGGCAATCACCAACTTGTAAAGAGAGCAAAGTACGTTCCATGTTCCAAATTTAAAATCGTTGTCCCTATATGGGGTCCAAGGTCGTTGTTGTGAATCCAAAAATGAGGCTCATGTTGAGGTTTCGTAACAATAAGGTTTTACAGGTTGCAAGCTGTTAACCCAACACTAACCTCCTGAAAGAGGATCACAGCCCTCATTATAGCCCCACACTTTAGCCTACTCCTTTAATAGAATAGTTTCTAGCGGCCGCCACGAGGAGGCAGTGTGAGCACTTGCTGAAGTTGTATGCAGTTAGTAATTAGCTACAAAATTTTTAAAATCATTTCAATAATAAAACTAAATTTAATTTTAACCAAGTCATATTTATTAAATTACTTGAGTTCGAGTATATATTCCGTCAACACAGTTGCTTAACGATTAATTTTTGAATAGATATAGATCAAATCTAATAGCCACGATTTAAAACAATCAAGATAAACATAACGATCAATATAAAAAGTATACGATCAAAAATTTTTGTCAACTCAATCCATGGTAATTGCCGCCCATTAATATCGCCACTAGTTTCAAGTACACCGAGCGCAAGTACTTTTCGTAGCACTGAACTATCCATGACATCAAGAATCCATAATTTTGGCGGATTTTCAGGCGGATGTTTAGTATACCATAGCGAAATTATCATAAAAATGATACTGATCCATGAAAAATATAATCCGAAGTGATAGTATTGTACAATTGTTGGTACATAATCGTGTGGCGTGTATTTACTCATCATTAGAAATACACCAATTTGGATCATGATGGCGAGTAAGCTCATTCCACAGCGATATGGATGGTGCATCCAAAATGAAAATGAAATTAGTACTAGGGAGGCGATTAGAGGTGTAAAAAATAATTTTCCAAAAAAATCTTGATTCCGTTCGAAATCAACGATAACGTTGAATGAGTGTGTCGGATAATTGTTGTCATCTGTCACATTTGTTATTTGTATTGTTGTAAACTCTATCGAATGAATGTGCCATTTTAAACTGTCAGATTTTATGGCGTAATCCTGTATTGTGATGGGCACGAATTTCACAAATTTATTACGTGTTCCAAATTTAACAGTACAATAGTGATCATCGTTTGGCCACGAATTGAAACGCATTTCGGATAAACACCAGGTATTTATTTCGATCGGTTTTGATACAGCTTCAACAGTACCGTTATTGTAAAGAACGTATCGAAAACCGGTGTCGAGCTCAGTCTCTTTAGTTTGACTACTGTAAATTTATATAAGAGATGGTTTAGATTTTATAATTGTGCAATATTCTACTCGTAATATATTTATACTTACTTAACCAGACTTAAATATGGATACCAAATTGGTACTCTGCCACGATAAATCATGATATTATCATATTCCTCGGGATCCCAATAATTTCGAAAGTCATACCACTTAAAATTAAATATTCCACGTAACGTCAACAAATTATCTTGCAACACATAATCAATTTGATCGAAGTTAATCTTAAACGTAACATTTGTTTCAGTTTCAGGCTCATCGAGATGGATTAGAGCCAATTGCCAAAATTTCTCCCTTAATTTTTGCATGGCCGTTAAATTTTTTGGCACCGGAGCTAAACTATTTGTACTCGAGCCTTCTTTTGGTTCACAATCATAAAACCATTTGGCTTCGGCCGAACCCCATGACGAAAAACTTATATATTTTATGTCCAGTATAGATGGATCATCGTATGAGAGTAATGGAAATGGTTCACCATTAGTGGACACGGCTAAACGGCCGTTACTTTCTGTTCGTCTATATACTATATTTATTGGAATTGGGCGTATAATTGATAGAATATTTGGTGTTGATTTCGTTTTCAGTGGTTTTTGTTTCCTAAATCGTCGAATTTCCGAAAATGTGTTTACGCCAGCGCCCAAAACAATTTCATAAACTGGTGTATCATTGCTGGGTGATATTGTCGATGTTAACAGTATATGAGCATCGCGTATAGCTAGAACAGCTATTTCAATGTTAATCATTGTTCCGTTATCGAGTTCGGTAGCTGCTTTTTGTGTAAACTCATCGATTCGAAAATATTGTTGATAATTATAGCCATCACTGACGTCGAATTCTTTACAATTTGCAAAATCTGAAATAAAGCGACCATGATTTAATGTATTATTCCTAATAGATAAGCTTGAAATTACGTATATTGTTTAGTTGTGTTTAATAGCGGAAATGGAATGATAAAAAAATAAAATGTCGTAAAATTATTTGGCTTTCACAGTGTTAAAAATATGATTTACGTATTTTACCTTTCCACGTTGAATTACCGTTGAATAGTAATGGGCTCGTTGATTTGAAGAAAATCAGTACAAATATAAATTTTACTATTTTCATCTTATCAAATATGATTTGAGTTATTATAACAGAAAATTATATATTTTTATAACCGTTCACTATAAAATTTAATAGAAAACTAAAATTATATCTTAAATTTATTTCATATTCTTTGTTTCATTCTTATCAATCACTAATGCATGTAATGTTCAACAAATTTCGATTCAACATTGAATGGCTATTTAAATCAAGAGTTCTTCTATTAATACATAGATGTCATGCTGAACATAAAAATGAATTTTGCTCTCGCATTTGTTATTTATAAACAAACAGCTGATCTGTCAAAATTATTTTGTTTGTGAGTTTTGTGTATGATTGGGATTTTGGTTGGTGATTAATTATTATACTTAATTAAATTGAAATGATTAAACAAAATATTTAAATAATTTGTGTTGAATATGAAAAAGTTTATTTTTGTTAAAGTTTCTTAAGTTTTAAGTGATGTTTTACTGTTTATAATATTCGGTAAGTTAGTACTAAGCAAGATTTGTATAATTTGTTACTATATAAGCAATAAATTTATATAACGTAAATTGTAATTTTGTTAATTATTATTAGTTTGTGAGTGTTTGTGTTTATCATTTATCAATATTTGGAGCCTTCGCCCACTGCGTTGTTTATCATTAATCCGCTTTTTGCTACGCAAAGAGTTTTTAATAATTTTGACTAGTAGTTAATTAAGAGTATTCCCTCTGATTGAGCCACGAAATTCAAACTAAAGTATCGTGGGTAGGGCTACTATAAATTAACAGATTAAATATAGGACATTGAAATTCAAAAAAGAGGATTTTCAAATAAGTAATTTCAAAAACAGAGGACATTTTTCTAGAGTAAAAAATAAAGTAATCTTTCTTAAGAAGTAGAAATTAAAAAACATTAATAATTAATTTTATATTTTATTTCACATAAAAATCAATAGATACTCTTTTAATTACTCAATGTACAAAATTCAAATTTCAATTTTAATGTAACTAAACGTAAATTAAATAAAAAAATGTATATCGCTAAATATTCAGTTCTGCATTTACTATTTTGTTAAACATCACATATGTCTTTGTATTTTAAGGACGAACGAACCGCGCTAAGTGCTTCTTTGTTTTCTTTAATAGAATTATAGAAGTCAGCACACTCTAATTTTAAATTAAATTTTACTAATAATATATTTTTAATAGCGCTGACAGTTAAACGGTTTCTATTATTAGTCCACTGTTGCTCCATCATGCTGAATATCCGCTCCACTGTAGCATTATGTGCAGGAATACAAAAGACAAATTCACATATTTTCAAAAACTCGGAAATTTGTTCCAAATTTTGAATTTTTGTGAAAAACAATTTCCATTTGTCTTGAGCCAATAAAGCATTGAATTCATCATTAGTCGCCACCGTGTCATAAAAATTCAATATATTCGTGAATTGCGAAATCAATAGAGTATCATCAATTTCTATGCCAATTCGGAATAAAAATTAAAGAGAATTGGTTATTTGCTCCCAAGTCGGGTTTTCGCAAAGATTCATCCATTCAAAAATCTTAAACCGTTCAAAATTTTTTGTCCATTGTTGCAGATAACAGAGGCAATCTTCATAAATCTGTAAAGCCCTAGTCTTGAATACAATACATTCGTTGCTCATTTCATCATTAATTCTTAAAATTCTTAACACTGCCATCGATAGAAATTTATTCGAAATCCTTTGTTTAAGTTCGTCTTCAACGTTTTTTAAAATACGCATGATTTCTAATAAAGAGTTTTCTTCTTTCTCCATCTGCTCAATTTTTCGATGAAAGATATGTGTTAAGGAATGGAGGAAGAACAAGTAAGCCTCACTTAACGGGTTCTCAAAGTACATTTTTAATACTACAGGCGCTTTGTCAATTGATAGGAAATACGATTTTAAAGATTCAAACATTTTAATGGTTCGTTCTATAGCTGGGAATAGTGTTAGCCATCGAGTTTTCGATGAACTTAATAAGAGTTTGAAATTGACTTCTGTAAATGCACAAAAGTCTTGGAGGCTTTCCGTTCGTACCGTAAAGGTTGAGAAATAGTTGTGCAATTTCGATATAATGGTTTCTATATCAGTTATTTAATATATGGGCACGACACCCAACACCAACTAAATTTGATAAATTTAAATTTGATTTTAATAACGCAAACACATTTTTTTCGCCAGCTCGTCGTATGCCTCCAAAATTCGTGTTACAGTTGTCTCCAATAAATGCCACACATTTGTTCGTTATCTCGAACTTCTCCAAAGTTTCAATCAAAATGTTAGTTACTGTTTGTGCGGTCTCGCCGGGGATAGATTTAATCTCGATGAGTTTTTTTACCAAACCTGAGCTGCTAGAAAAATAGGTTATAACAATAGGGAATATTTTAATAGCCCCATGATTACTACCATCTGTACTTATTCCTATAAACCGAATTTTATTATGTTTAATGTCTCTTATGAAAGATTTGAGAGACAGTGCAGCTAAAACATTGTTAACAATTGCTTCAGTTTTTGTCCGTGCAGAGGCAAGACGGACAACGATTTTTGAATCTGCGAAAAGATTAGCAAGCAATCTGGTAGTGCAATCAGTTGATAGATAGTGTTATTTTATATGAGGTTGGGATTTAATAAAATGCAAACTTTACTTATTAAATGTTTTATTTCATATACATTTGCAAATTCCCACAATTAGAATTTTCCTTTATCAATATTATTTATCTAGTTTAGTTAAAACCACCATGACACCTTTTTTCTTTCTCCTCTCTCTTTTTGTTGTTGTGCCGAAATATATTTCTTATATATGTGTGTATATGTGATGCGGTAAATATGAGCACGACTGACACGACTCATGTTTACCATTCGGTTGTTATGTTCACTTGTTCATATATAATTCTTACACTCCTCCTCAATTTTAATTTACTTAATTAAAAATGGTCAATATTTAAACTTATTTATGAACTTAACTGAATTACACTGGTTATATAATTATATCATGGTGGCCTTATTTCACAAGTTTTATAATGTCTTTAACTTCTTAATACAATAAACTTTTAGCGAAAAAATTAAATTTAGCTTTACACAAACTTTTGGTCATTAAATCTGCAAAGTTATTTTCTGAATTTACATAGTCTATCTGAATTAAATCTTTATCAATTAAATCTTTAATATAGTGTGCACGAATATCAATGTGCTTTGTCCTCTTTGAGTTCTCGTAACTCTTTGCTATTGAGATTGCTCCTTTATTGTCCACTAATAGAATCGATTCTTCCCCATGTCCTAGATGCTTTCTAATACCTTTTAGATTTATTAACTCTTGAGCTGTTGCGGCTGCAGCTATGTATTCAGATTCAGCTGTTGACAAGGATACACATCTTTGCTTCTTAGAAAACCATGCTACTGGGTTCTCTCCATAAAATATTATACATCCACTTACACTTTTTCTATCACGTTTGTCTCCTGCCCAATCTGAGTCTGAGTAGGCATATAACTTTCTGTCTGATGATCTTTTAAATATGAGTCCTTTGTTTTTTGTCTGTTTTAAGTATCTTAATACTCTCTTCCCGGCTTTCCAAGTTTGTTCCGATGGTTTATCCAAGTATCTACTTAGGTATGATACTGAATATGTCAAATCCGGTCTTGATGTCACCGTTAGATACATTAAGCTTCCAATGAGTTCTCTGTAAGGGAAGTCATATTCCTTTCTTTCTTCATCATCTATTAATTGTAAATTTGCTTCCATAGGTGTCTCTATGCCTTTACATTCTGACATATTGAATTTTTGTAATATTTTATCAATTAATTTCTCCTGTCTGATTATTAACTCGTCTGTATTTCTTTCAATTTCCATTCCCAAAAATGTTTTCATCTGACCTAAATCTTTTGCTCTAAATTCTTTTCTTAGTGAATTTATTGTCTCTTCTATCTCTCCGATTAGTATAATATCATCTACATATATTACCATCCAAGAGTCTTCTTTGTAGTATAAACAGTAATCGTGTTCTGAACGTTTATATCCATTTTCTTTTGCAAATCTGTCTATTCTTTCGTTCCAACATTTTGGTGATTCGACTAAGCCATACAATGCTTTTCTTAATTTCAACACTTTATCTTTATCTTTAATTTCTAATCCTTGTGGAACTTTAATGTAAATATCTGATTTTAACTCGCCATTTAGAAAAGCGGTTGGTATATCAAGCTGTCTTATGGGTAGGTCATCTTGTACTGCTTTTGATATCAGCATTCTTACTGTAGAATGTCTTGCAACTGGTGCATACATTATATTAAATGTATCATTGTTTTTGACTTGAAATCCCTTTGCAACAAGTCTAGCCTTCTTGGTTCCATCTTCTTTTACTTTATATATCCACTTTGTATCTATTATCTTTGTATTTACAGGTTTTTCTACTTCTTGCCAAGTCTTTAATTCTTCTAGTGCTGTTAACTCGTTATTCATTGCATCTTTCCACTCATTATCCATTATTGCTTCTTCAAATAGTGTGGGTTCTTCTGTTTGTGTTAACATACAGTAGGCATAATATGTTTCATATTGTCCTAGGTATTGTGGTTTTTTCACCTGTCTGCCTGATCTAGAATACTCCTGCTTACTTTCAACTTCTTTGGCCTCTGTTTTCTTTTCTTGCTGTTCTAGTAATTGTTCCTCTTCTTCTTCTTCCTCTTCTGAGGATTTATCCATATGTTCAGTTTTATTATTGCCTACTATTTTATCTTTGTTTTTCTCATATATTTCCGTCTGGTTCTGTTCTACATACGGTTTTCTGTATCGCTGACTGTTTCCTTCTTCTAAATATTTATATTTTGTTTCATCAAATATAACATCTCTTGAGTCAATAATTTTATTTTCTTCTGGTGACCATAATCTATATCCTCCTTTATTGTAGCCAACAAATATATACGGCTTTGCTTTTGGTTCTAGTTTACTTTGTCTTTTTAGATCGACTGCCCATGCCTTACAACCAAAATTTTTTAATTTTGATAGGTTATTTTGTCCATACCAAATTTCAGCTGGAGCTTTGCCATTTAAGCTTACAGTAGGTGATCTATTCAATTCATATGTTGACGCTCTTAATGCTTCTCCCCATAAAGTCTTCGGTAGATTGGTATCGATGAACTTAGTTCGTACTTTGTCTAATAATGTCCTGTTCATCCGTTCAGCTTTACCATTTTGCTGCGGTGTATAAGCCATTGTGTATTCCAATTTTATTCCTTTATTTCTGCAAAAGGTCCTCAAACTATCACTTGAAAATTCTCCTCCATTATCTAGTCTTATTCTGGCTGTTTTCGTATTAAACGATGCTTTTAGCTCTTGTATATATGTCATTATATTCCCTTCTGCTTCACTTTTTTTCTTAAGCAAGTATACTATTGTGAAGTGTGAATAGTCATCGATAATTACTTGAAAATATTTATATCCTTCTGACGTAATCTGTTCTTCTTTCACTGGTCCACATACATCTGTATGTATTAACTCACCTATACTCTTCGATCTGTTCTTATTTTCTTTAAATGGTAATCTACTTGCTTTTCCTTCTACACATGTTTCACATATTTCCTTTGAATATGGTAGGCCTAATATTTTCATACCTTTCCTATTAATGTGTCCCAACCTTTGATGCCAAATTTCTGCACTGTGTACTTCGTCTTCATATTTTTCTATTATTTCCACTTTTAATGTATACAATCTGTTTACTTGTGGGGCTTTGAAGATATGTTGGTCCTTTTGTAGCGTCATGGCCAGTCTTCATTCGTCGCGACGAACAAAAAATGGCATGACGTCATGACAAAATTGGTATATTATACTTACAACTACTAACATAGCAAATAATTATATTTTCTCTGTTTTTGTTTATAAAATGGAAATCTATTTACATGTGTCATTTTGGATTAATAAAATATTCATTCAAACCAAATATAGACTTGTCCTCCCGTTTATATTTTTACTTTTTACTTTAGGATTTTTTATTTTATTTGTATAAATAAATTAAATTCAAGCTGCTGACAAATATGTTAAGCTGAAAGAAATGTATTAAGCTTTTAATAATATGAATGTCGCTCGTTTTACCATCGATAGCAATCAAATAAAATTCTCCAACTGAAATTACAATTAAAAATTATGTACAAGTCAAGCCTTGTTACAAAAATCATTATTAAATTAAAATAATTCAAAAGTAACATTTTATTATCAATAAATTATGTTTATTGTTATTGTTACAATTATTATTAATTCTCTAATGATTTTGAAGAAACAAAAAATTTTTTGGCATGGCACAAATAATTGAGAGTAAAATACAAATTGTTCTCACTTCGTCGTGACAAAATTTCAAAAAAGATGGATATTGTGATGTTTTGGTTCTCTTCGTCACGAGTAATGCGCATGAGCACAATCAGCTTTGTTTATGTATTCATACCAACTTTACCCAATAAACAATAATTGGCACAAGCTCGTGCCAATTTTTCTTCGTCGTGACGAGTGGAGACCGGCCATCAATCCGCTCTGATCTATTGTCACTTTAAATTTATTGTCAACTAATTTTGAAATTGACAAAAGGTTACATCTCATTTCTTCGACCAATAATGCTTCAATTCTTATTTTTACTTTATTTAAATATGCTGACAATTCTCCCTTTTTATAAGCTATCATTACCTTATTGTTTGCTGCTATTATTTTTGCTGGTCTAGCTAACGTTGTTACTTTCCTCATATATGGTTCCAATTCAGTTCGCACTAGATGATTTGTTGCTCCACTGTCTAATATAAAACCTTTTAAGTCTATTTCAGTATCTGCGCTGAGAGCTATGAATGTCAGTTGGTTTTCTTCACTATAGTCAGCTGTCGATGGGGATTGGTATCCACCTCGCATTGGAACTCTTGATCGGCCTCTTCCTCTTCTTGAACGAGTCAATGATCTGCCTCGATTATTATTTTGTGCTCTGCATTCATAAGCCATGTGACCCTCCTTTTTACACCTATAGCATGTAAAACTTTTAAATGCCATTTCATTTTTGTTTTCAACATTTTGATTATTTTGATATAATTTTAATTCTTCGTCGAGTAAACGAGTTTTCACAAAATCTAAATTGCAGTCCTCTTGAATTGTTTCAATCGCTGTTATTACTGTGTCATACTTATTATGTAGTCCAATTAGTAGGTAGCAAATTTTATCTGTTTTATCAATTTTTGTATCCATGCATTCTAATTCTCTAATAATTGAATCAAATCTGTGAAAGTAGTCTTCTAGCTTTTCATTTTCTGCCATTGTGATTGTTAAAAGTTTTCTACGTAGATGCAACTTTGATAACACACTTTTTCTTTGGAAAATGTTTTTTAATTTTGTAATCATCTCTTTTGCTGTTTTACACTCTTTTATGATGTTCAAATGTTTATCATTCACGCATTGTACAATTACCGATTTGGCCTTGGCGTCTTTTATAATTAATTTCGATTTTTCTTCTTGTGATATTTCTTTGGCGTTTATGTCTTGCTCAAGCACATCTTTTAGCTGCTTTTCATCTAGTATGCACTCGACACGGAAAATCCAATTATCAAAATTGTCAGTTTTTAGTTGAGGAAACTCAAAATAGCTTGTATTTGACGACGAAGCCATTTTTTTTTTTTTGTTTGTTTGTTCAATCACTGAATTTATTTTACACTCACTGTATTTTAAGAGTTTCCTGGGCCCATAACCTGTTATTTTATATGAGGTTTGGATTTAATAAAATGCAAACTTTACTTATTAAATGTTTTATTTCATATACATTTGCAAATTCCCACAATTAGAATTTTCCTTTATCAATATTATTTATCTAGTTTAGTTAAAACCACCATGACACCTTTTTTCTTTCTCCTCTCTCTTTTTGTTGTTGTGCCGAAATATATTTCTTATATATGTGTGTATATGTGATGCGGTAAATATGAGCACGACTGACACGACTCATGTTTACCATTCGGTTGTTATGTTCACTTGTTCATATATAATTCTTACAGATAGCTCTGTTGATGATGGACTACATGGTAAGCTAGAGTAGCCTCAGCCGCTGAAATTTTATCATCTAATGGGTCCTTTAACAAAAATGTAGACAATGGTTTAGACATTTCAGCTGAACCAATATTTTTTTTATGCTTTTCAGATTGGGTGTGCTGTAATAAATCTAATCGTCCTTTGATGCCCATAAAATTTTTTTTATTATTACAGGTAATGCATTCTACTATACTGTCATTCTCGGTTTTCTTGAACATAGAAAATTCCTTTTGTAGTGTTTGGTTAAAAATATATTTTCTCTTTTTCGACGTAGAGCAAGCCATTTCGCGTTTTATAACAATTATATTGCTTAATTAACCGTACTTATATTAAATATTTTATATATTATAATAACTTTAAAATTAAAACAATTGAAATTAAACTAAGATTTAAATGATGTACAATACGTACGGTGCCACAACACAATAACGTCAATCTTTATATGTACATAATTGTTTTTCTTCTGTCATTTTGTGCAGGGTTATCCAAGTTTCTTTATAATTGAGACTTGCCAGATTTCATTAATATGGGGAATTTTTAATTTTATTTTAAAATATGTATGAAAAAATTACATTTTTGGAAACTTGAAAACTCATCGAAAGAAAAAGAGGAAAGAGGACAAAAAGAGGACGGTGCGAAAAAAGAGGACAAAAGTGCAACCGTAAAATAGAGGACATGTACTCTAAAAAGAGGACGGATGGTAACCCTAATCGTGGGTATTCCGCGGAGTGGAATATTTTGTAACCTATCAAACTTTATCATTTAGACTTTCCACCGTTTGAAAGCTTGGAGAAAGGGACACGATACATTTTTGTTCAACATTTTTTGTTCTTCAAATTAAGCTTGATGTTGGATGTAATATCATACAGTTTGTCCCTTTTACTCTTCTTTAGTTCTTTACTAGTTGAAGGTTTGAAAAAACTCAGAAAATGTACCCACTGTAATCGAACGAACGCTGATGATACCGTGAAGCAACTTTTTGTCTAATTATTGTAGAAACATCATTGTTGAAGACGTAAAGCAAAGTGCTCTTCCTTTATTATTTCAGTTTACACTTCTCTAGTACTATGTTTACAATGTTACTATACAGCACAATTATTATTCAGCGCTTTCAGCGTGACATCCCCCTTATTAATTTAAACAAATACACCCTATGCCTTTTTTTTTTATTTTTTTTAAATTTCAATTAACCCGTTAGTTAAATTAAGGTTTGTTTTTAAAAACTACTTTATAAATCTAATCGTTGTGGTGGTTTTATAATTATTCCATACCTTGTTGTCTTGTAACTGTATGCCGGGTGGCCTCACCATTAGTTGATGTTGGAGAGTTATTCAACTGAGATTGCATCCTCGGCTGGATACTATTATTGCTTGTTATTCGAAATGTGCCCTCGTGATCTGGTATGCTTGAAGTGTTTGGACTGCTATCTACGGCTAACTTGCGTTCCTGTTTAATTTCTGCTTTCGTTTTATGAATGTGAATAGTGTTGCGACGATATGATTTTCCGTTGTTGGCACGAATATTATATGAACGCGGAGAATCCGTAGAGCTTTCAACTGTTGCTCCGATCCATTTACGATGACCAACCTGTACACGAACTTTTTCTCCAGGTCTAAATTCTTTAGAAACTTTTGTTTTCTGGTCAGCATAAACTTTTTGATTTTTTCGAATTCTTGTCAACTCTTCTTTAACGTCATACTCGACAATTTTCGGTGTTAATTTTGTTACGGAAACCGGTAACATCGATCTGGTATTTCTACTCAACAAACGTTGATTAGGCGAACCTAATTCTTTGTTTCTCGGTGCGTTGCGATAATTTAACAACGCCAAATGTATGTCTGAGCTATCCTTAGCACATTTTTGCAACATATTTTTCGCTATCTGTACGTATCGCTCACTTAATCCGTTTGATCTTGGATAATAAGGCAATGATGTGCGACGATTTATCGACCAGTCTCTCACAAAATCTCTGAATTCTTTGCTGGCAAATTGGGGTCCATTATCACTTTCGATAGTGACTGGTATACCGTGCACAGAGAACCAGGACTTTAGCTTCTTGATGACCTCACCAGTTGTGCTATGCTTCAATTTTTCAAAGTCGAAGAATCCTGAATAACTATCGGCCAGTAACAAATATTCTTGTTCCTGGAAATAGAAAATATCTACTCCTACTATTTCAAACGGTAGACTGGGAACTTCCTTTAGCATCAACGGTTCTTTAGGTTTTGATGGTTGCTTAGACAGGCAGATGCTACATTTGCGTATATATTCGACGATATCATTACTCATACCTTTCCAGTAAACGTTTTTACGTGCCAATCTGAGACACTTTTGCTCACCGAAATGGCCAGAATGAATACTGCGTAATATGCGCGGTACTTGATCCTTTGGAATTATTACTTCTGTTCCTTTAAACAAAACTGCGCCATAGTACGAGATTCTGTCCCGAAAATTCCAATAATGCTTTACATTAGCAGGTACTTCTTTTTGGTTGTTTGGCCATCCGTTCAGTACCACTGAAATTAAGGTTTGAAGTTCTACATCTTCTTCCGTCGAAGAAATCATGTCTTTAAACGCTTTATTTGTCATGTTCAATACTATATGGACCTGTAACTCCTCTTCATCTGGATCTATGCTGTTCTTGCAATCCCGACTTAAAGTGTCTGCGATATAAAGACTCGTCCCTTTTTAATAATTTATGTTTGGTGAATAAGGCATGACGTCAAACAAGATTCGTTGCAATCTTTGTGGTGCCGTATGAATTGGCTTTCGGAAGATTATTTCCAAAGGTTTATGGTCAGACTCTATAGTCAGCCTCTTACCGTATAGTTATGAATGGAATTTCTGGCAGGCATATCGTATAGCAGCCGCCTCCTTTTCTATCTGTGGATAGTTTAGCTGAGCAGGAGTCAACGCCTTTGATGCGTATGCGACTGGATGCTCATTTTGCAGAAGTACGGCCCCAAAGCTTTTGCTGCTTGAATCTACTTGCAATGTGACCTCCGCTTTAGCGTCAAAAAACTTCAAAACAGGCGTTGTTGAAAATTTTTGCTTTAGCACTCGAAATGCCGCCTCCTGTTCCTCCGTCCACAAAAATTCTACATTCTTGTGCAATAGCGCTCGCAATGGCTGTGTTATACCGGACAGATTTTCAATGAATTTGCCCAAATATGTGGCCATTCCTAATATCCTTTGCAGTTCCTTTTTGTTAGTAGGTTCCTTCAGATTATTGATTGCCTGAATTTTATCCGGATCCGCAGATAGACCGTTTTCATTTAAACGATGTCTGAGGAATTTGATCTCAGTAGCCTCGAAAATGCATTTTTCTTTATTTAATTTTAGCCCCACATGATTCAACTTTCTCACAACGCGGTTTGTAATGTCCCTTAGCTTTTCCTTTGTCTCGGCGTAAATTAGTATATCGTCCATTGAAATTTCAGTGTTTTCAAACTCTTCCAGAATTTGACTCATTCGGTCTTGGAACACTTCCGGTGCTGAAGCCATACCGAACGGTAGCCGTTTGAATGAATATCGCCCCCAAGGTGTTGCCATAGTTAAATATTTTTCTGTTCTCTCTGAGACACGGATTTGCCAAAACCCCTTTTTAGGGGAAGAGAGATAGAGTGAAATACTTAGCTTTTTGAATTCGAGTGGCAATTTCCTCGATTGTACACAACGGGTGATATCTTCCAAGGATATTTTTGTTTACATGCGTCAAGTTAACGCAAACACGCAGTTTACCATTTCGCCTAACTACCACCGTTGGAGATACTGCTGGTGTAGTTCCTTGAGTCTTGATTAAAACTCCAGCTTTAACTGCTTCCTCGATGTATTTCTTCGTTTCCTCCCGAAGTGTAATGGCCAATGTTCGCGCCGGAGAAATTTGAAATTTTGGATCGTCAATAAGATCTATGTCATACTCATAATTCTTTAGACATCCCAGACCCTCAAAAATGGCTCCTTCAATCTCCGAAACTCTAACGATCAATTTCAATTTCTCGCATTCAGTTTTTCCTAATATTGGGCTGACATTTGCATCTACCACTATAAACTTCAGTTTACGGTTTTTATTTCGCACTATACAATCAATTAAACTTTCCCCCACTACCTCGATTGGATGGTCTCCGAACGTTAGAATCCTTTTTGTATGTGACTCATCGATTTTTACTCCATTTTTATCAACAATAGATTTGGGAAGCACGTTACACTGCGCTCCGGTGTCTAGCTTGAAATTAATGCTAATTGCATCATTTAGCTTGACAGCTTCGTAATAACTATTTTCGTTGTCTTTATTCGTAAAGGAATTTACGCAAAAGTTTGATAATTCATTCTCTACCTCCGAATCGGTTGCGTCATCTCGAATAGATTTGTTTTCATCTCCAATGAGGTTAACTTTTTTCGATTAGCAAAACTTTGCGAAGTGACCTTTATATTTACATTTGTCACATGTTTTTTGATAAGCTGGACAAGACTTTCTGCCGTTAATTGTGCCACAATGTTTACAGTTCCACACTCGGCTTTTATTCACCTTCTCGCTCACTGCACTGTTTTTTGATGTATTTTCGGGTTTTGTGTTATTTTTATATTTCCTACACAATATATTATCTACTGTTTTTATTTGTGTATTATCGAATTTATTCAGTTGTTTGGTCGTTATTTCACTAACTCGACATATTTGTATGGCTTTAGCTAACGTCAGGTCTTCTATTTCTAAAAGTTTTTCGCGCACAGCACTATTAGTAATTCCTACGACTATTTTATCACGAACCAAATCATCGTTGAGGTCTTTAAAATCACAATACTTTGCTTTTAACTGGATTTTAGTTAAAAATTCGTCGAAAGATGTTTCATCTTGAACCATTTTGTTAAACTCATAGCGTTCAAATGTTATGTTTAATTTTGGCTCGAAATATTCGTTAAATTTAGCTTGAATTTTAACTAAACTTTTGCTGTCGTCTTTTGTTAAATTGAACGAATTAAATATATTTACTGCATCAATTCCCAGCGATGACATGAACGTAGCTACCTGAATAGATTCTGTTTTTTTATTCAGTTGCGCAGCCTCAGTAAACCATTTGTACTGCTGGATGAAATTTTTCCACGTGATCGGCATCGGTCCATTTATATTTAAGAATTTCGGTGGTCTCAAAAAACTTGCACCGGCATTTGCGTTTTCTTCATCACCAGCCATCTTTATTTAGTTGTTAATAAAAGAAACGTGTTTCGCTTTTTTTTTTTTCGATTGAATGTTGGTTTTCGTGAGAAACTTTGTATAAAAACTTGACAATGACGATATTATCAGTTTATTTTTATATTTTGCTCTATTAAAATTTAAATAATAACTCCGATGATTCCCGATTAATTTTTTATTTTTTTTAGACTTCTGACACCATGTAGAAACATCATTGTTGAAGACGTAAAGCAAAGTGCTCTTTCTTTATTATTTCAGTTTACACTTCTCTAGTACTATGTTTACAATGTTACTATACAGCACAATTATTATTCAGCGCTTTCAGCGTGACAATTATCTGGTGGAATGTGTTGTGTATTTTATGCCGGATGGTAATTCTTTCTTTAGATTTAAAACGCTTCAATTAATTTTCTTTATTTTTCTTTAATCATCAACGTACACTTCTATATTTTTTTTTTACACTGTACTTTTTCTTAATCCTAAGTTTAGTTTTACAATTCATCCTCATGACATCTATATTTGAATATTTAAATTAACTCCATACATTACATCCGCCACTCCTAAGAATGTACATATACACAAAAAAAAATAAACAAAAAACCAATACCAGCATGTGTGCCAGATTCCAGGAATTGATGCGGGATTGCTCAATTCGGCTCGGGAGGTTCATTATAGCACACCAAACCAAAATAGGTCGTACAAAAAAAACTAGATCCTGGATTTTCGTTCAGCTCATCATCATTATATTTTTGGTCCTAATATATTTTTTTCCCATTCACAACACTAAGATACTTCGACGCCAAATGATTTAATTTTGTCCAACGCGCGATCATTTTTTTGCTAGTTAACATGTTGCACCCCACTTTTCATACCAGATTATTGTTAAATTGATCTCGTGCAATTTTTATGGCAAGATATAACGTTAAGGGTTGCACACAAAAAAAATTTATCGATTGGTTCATCAAAAACTATGGACCATTACAACGGGCAGATTCGATTTGGATATACTTAAAGATAAGTCGAAACTGAGTTTGAATTCTAGTTGTTAACATGAGATTTTATTTTTTTTTTGTATTTGTGGCGTCATATTTTAATGTCTTGGGCGTGGTAATTTCCTAGAAGTTTCCCATTCATATCTACACACTTGTAGATAACGTTACCAATTTTTTCTTGGATCCGGCAGGGTATACATTTTGATAACAATTTAGCGGACACTCGTTTGGACGCGTCACTCAATTGATGTTGGCGAATGTAAACAATTTGTCCAGGAGTATAGGACATTTTCCTTGTTCGCAGGTTATACCTCTTGGAATAATTGTGATAGGCGGTTTCCAAATTTTGTTGAATTTTAGAATGAATGATATGTAGACGGTCATCCAATGGCAGTGGACTAACGTCATTTTCGTTCACGCAATTCAATGATCGCAGAAGAGTATAAGTCTCACCGTTAGTAATCATGTTATACCCAAACAAGCAAAAGTAGGGTGAGTGCCTTGTAGATTGATGAATAGAATTGCGTAAAGCGGAACCAATTTCACCTATCTTATCATCCCAATCACGATGTTCATCTTTGATGTATGCCCGTATTGCGGCTAGGATCGATCTATTGACCCTCTCAGAAGCATTGGCTTGCGGGGACAAAGCGGCGGTGAATGAGTGCTTTATCGAAAATTTATTCAATAAGGTTTCGAACAGTTTGCTTTTAAATTGAGAATCATTATCGCTTACCAATACTTCTGGTGTGCCAAACAAAAGAAAACCATCATTTTTGAGATACGAGACAACTTTAGGAGACGTAGCCGCATATTTAGAAAACTGGTCCACCACTACTAGTAAGTAAGAATTTCCTCTCTTAGACCGGGGATAGGGTCCCATGAAATCCACAAAGATTCGTTGCCATGGACGTTGAACGAGCCGAAGGCTTCCCATGGGTGGTTTGGATATTTTATTGCTACTCTTGGTAAGTTTACAGACCGTACAGACCTGAGTCCTCATCCTTGGCCAAAAGTAGTAACGCCTTAGTCTATCCAGGTTTTTTTTAATTCCACCGTGAGCTCCTGTAGCGATATCAAGTTCCTCGTGGATAACTTTCTGCGTGAGTGGTTGCGGAACCCAAATTTTCCAAACAGGAAAATCAGTTAGAGGAATGTCAGCTCTAGGATCGATTCTTATCTCTAAATGCTGGATACTTATCAGGTTGGGCAATTAACAAGCTTCGAAACTGAACGTATTCAGGATCGTCAAATTCCACGGCACTAAGATCTAGAGCATTTATTATCTTTGGCCAATCTTCCCTAAGCTCCTCTACTGAATCGTAAAACATACGTGAAAGGGCGTCAGGTACCACATTTCTAACCCCTTTTCCATGCCCAATATGAAAATTATACGACTGGAGCTTTAAGCTCCATCGAGCGAGACGACCGCTCAAATCCTTTTGGGCCATGAGCCACTTTAAGCTTGAGTGGTCGGTTATAACCGTGAAGGGAAATCCTTCGATATAAGGGCGAAATTTTTTTATACTGATGATCGCGGCCAAACATTCAAGCTCCGATATCGTATATTTCTTCGGCGCGGGATTCAGTTTTTTCGAAACGAAGGCTATTGGTCGTTCTAGGTCGTCCAGTGTGCGTTGAAAAAGCACTCCGCCAATCCCCGACGTACTAGCATCGCATCTTATATAAAAGGGTTGTGCGTAATCTGGGTTGGTTAAGACAGGAGCCGAAGTGAGGAGATGTTTTAGTTGTTCAAAAGCTATTTGTGCTTCGGGCGTCCAGACAAACTTATTGCCTTTACGAAGGAGGTCGGTAATAGGAGCTGTTATGCTAGCATAATTGGGGATGAAGCGTTGATACCAACCCGACATTCCCAAAAGACGACGTGTTTGTTTGGCCGATGATGGGGCTGGAAATTCTCTAATGGCTTGTATTTTGTCTGGGCCCGTTTTAAGGCCTCCTTCTCCAGCTACGTAGCCCAGATATTTTAACTGTTTCATCACAAACCGACTCTTCTCAACGTTTATGGTAAGTCCGGCATTTTGCAACCATCCCGATACTAATTTTAGGAGAGCAAAATGTTCAGGTAGAGTAGCCGATATAACCAGTAAATCGTCCAGGTAGACAAATATTCGATCATGGAATGAATGTGGAATAACTTTATTCATTAGTCTACAGAGGGTTTGCGGTGAATTACAAAGCCCAAAAGGCATGACACAATATTGGTACAATGGCCTTCCTGGCGCCGGAAAGGCCGTTTTATCCCGGGAGGATTCCTCCAGCGGAATCTGCCAGAAGGCGTCCTTAAGATCGATCCCACTGATATAGTTTGTCTCCGATAATCGGCCCAGCAATCCATCAATCAAAGGGAGAGGATAAGCGTCCTTCTTTGTCAAAGCGTTCAGCTTTCTGGAATCCAGACAAAGCCTAACCTTTCCATTGGGTTTCCGCACTAATACTAACGGCGAAGACCAGGAACTGGAGCTTTCCTCTATTACTCCTATAGAAATCATGCGGTCGAGTTCATCGTAGATTAACTTTTCGATGGCTGGGGACACGGGGTAGTGACGCTGCTTTACCGGCCTGCTGTCGCCGACATCGATAAAGTTCTCGATCAAATTTGTTTTGCCTAGTCCAAGCCTTTTAAAAGAAGGAAACGAAAGTTTGATTTCTTCCAATTCACGAGTCTGGTCTACGGTCAACGTATGTTGATTAATGTCCATTTCAGTTGTCTTCAGCTCACTAATTATAGCAGGGGCGATTGAGAAATCCTTCCAGAAGTTGATCCCTAGGTAAATTCTGCTTTCCAGACCTGGTGCAATATAAAATCTAATTACTTGCGTTTGTTCGTTATAAGTAACCGGCACGTCAATATAGCCATGGATTTTATTTTTTGTACCATCTGCAGTTTTTACGCAGGATATCATCTTAATGTAAGAGGCTTTGGCTCTAGATAAAAGGATTTCTGATCCATGCCCGAGTATACTAATCGAAGCGCCACTGTCAAGTAATCCAGTTAATGTTTGATTAAATATTGTTATAGTGACGTGTGGTCTAGGGTCATTTAACGTGCACAACGTAGTTGAATAACAGATTTTAATGTGTGGTTTACGTTTCTTCCAATAATTGCCAATACGTTGTAACTTATTTTTCGTCTGAAGCAATTTAAATGAACGGTAAGTTGGTATCTGCACTGTTATGTCATTTCCGGTTTGTGTATATACATTGCTATAGTTTTTTATGGAGTAATTGGTTGTTATCGTTGGGGTTGTAGGCATATGAAGGTTAGTTAACGAATGGTTGGCTCGGCCTGTGTACTCACCGCTCCTGAGCGTGTAATCGGGATTGCACTTGTGGTTACCGGGCGCAACGTCCCCGACATCGTCGCGACCGGGTTGACATTTCCCGAGCTTGCCGACTGACAAACAGAACAATGTGGTTTAATTACCTCTGGTTTCCCACAACCGAAAAAGAAGATGCTTTTGATAGCCTACGAACAGTCTTGGTACCTATGGCCCAAGTCCTTACAATTCCAACAGATTAGCAACCTGGAACTGCTTGTCCCCACTGAATTTTTAGAGGCTGGTATTGACTTCGGTGTAGTGTAGGCTTCCAGATAAGGGTAAGTTTCGACTTCGACCGTACTTTTTGTAGCCGTTTCAGAATTCCCGTAACGTTCTTCAAAGCGAGCGGTGTTTTCCAAGGATGAATGTAACTCACTTAGATGTCTACGGTATTTTATTTCGGTCAACTGACGAGGATCACGACCAGAATTGGCCCATTATCTCTCGTATCGTTCACATATCACTCGCAAGTCATCCGTTGATCTAATTAAAGAAGACAAAGTTGCACTTTGCAAAGCGGGATCCATATTTTCTCGTATTATCTCGAGCAGTTCAGAATCTGAAAACCCAGATTCCAAGCGACCATTTAAACATTCCATTTCCAGTAGGAATTTGTCAAAGGATTCATTTGGCTTCTGCTTTTTAGATTCTATAATCCTTCTAGTTTCGCGATCTGACGTTGAATTCCAAAAACGGTTGATCAACGCGTTCTTGATATCGAAATAATTAGCTTGAGGTTTCTTGCGCAGGTAGGTCCAAAACCACATTTCGGCATTATCTTTAAGAAATATGGGTAGCAACCCCTCCAATTCATGGGCAGGTATCCTATCCCTTCTGGCGTATTACTCTAGTCTAAACAAAAAATCACGTACGTCTAATCCCGATGATGATCTGCCAAACTCAAGGTTCCATTTCGGTTCATATCGGTTATAAGAAGAAGCCCTTTCCTCGTCAGGATATGGTAGCCTATACGATTGACTGTTATGCTGGTTAAGCCCCTCTTGAATATTAGAATAGTTTGCTACTGGCACTGTTTTATAATGGTGCTCCCTTGTGTTCGAAATAGGTTGAGTTGTAGCAAAAGTTACTTGTGCTTCAGTAATTAAAGATTGGAGACCATTAATGTCATACGATCTACCTCCTCTCTCAATTGCGGGTGAGGAGCTTCTTCCTGTATTATGCATCGTCTCTCGGTGAGAACTTACGGTGTCGTACGTAGTCGGTGAAATCAAAGACTCTGATTTTGGTGGGCCGCCGTGATTTATAGACCTGTATAAGTGCTGAATCTGTTCCGGTAAACCAAATCGTTAAAATACATTCGACAAACAACGGATTGTGAATTCCGTGGTTGGACTGGAAGTGTAGAAAACCTCAATCCACTTACTAAAAGCATCTAATATAACTATGAAATATCTATTACACATAGGTCCAGCAAAATCAATATGGATCTTCTTCCATGTACCATCTGGACGCGACCATGGAATAACTGGCGCTTTTGGAGGATTGGGCAATACATTTATGCAATTCTCGCATTTTCTTATTAATGCCTCCACCTCCTTATCCATTTTTGGCCACCATACATATGACCGCAATATTGATTTTGTCTTAACCATACCTAAATGAGTTTGATGCACTTGATGCAATAACTGCTGTCTGAGAGTACTTGGAACTATCACCCGATGTACAAACATTAACACTTCCTCTTCCATGACTAACTCATCTTTCTTTACTAAATAAGATCCAAATTTATTCTTATCCAAATCATCAAAACAATTGCTTTTCACCGCCTTTATCAATTCCATTAGCTCACCATCCTTCTCAATTTCCTGTTTTATCATATCCCAACTTAGAGGTAAACTATCATTTGCACATACTTACTTGAAATAGTTAACCTCTTCAGTACTTAGCTTTCTGTCCTTACTTTACATATTCAATTGTGTAATTAAAGGCAGAAAGATGAAATATGCTCCCCAAAAATTGCTATAAGTGGCTTATGGTCTGTTACCAATACAAAATGCCTTCCTATTAAATAAACTGAAAAACTTCTTAATCGCAAACACAATTGCCAGTGCCTCTTTTTCAATGACTCCGTAATTCATCTCACTGTCAGACAATGTTCTCGACGCAAACTCAATTGGTCTTTCAACTTTATTTTCATATCTATGGGACAGAACCGCTCCTATACCAACTTTGGAAGCATCACAAGTAAGTACTAATTCCTGCTCTGGACTATACGTGTCCAACACTCTATCCGACATAATCTCATCCTTAACCTCCCTAAAGGCTTTATCACATTTCTCATTTCATTCAAAACCTTCTCCCTGTTTCAATAAATCATAAATTGGATACATTTTTGTGGGCAAACTTTGTTTAAATTTACCAAAATAGTTCACTAGACCACAAAACGATCTAACTTCCATAATGGTTTGTGGAATTGGAAAGTCTCTAACTGTATATTTACTACTTGCCCTGTGTATACCTTTACTCGAAATTATATATCCTAAATACCCGATTACACTCTTCCCAAATTCACATTTCGACGCATTAGCTCGTAGACTGAATCTAATAACTTCTTTAGAACACTATTTAAACTTCTATTATGACTTTCCATATCCTTCGCATATATTAAAACATCATCTAAAAAGCAGATTACACCCTTTACATCTTTCAAAACCTTTTCGATCTCTCGCTGGAAAATTCCAGACGCCGGTTTAACACCAAAGGGCAAACGATTCATTCTAAAATTTCCAATATGCGTACTCCATGAAACCAAATTTTATGACTCTTCCTCCTGCTCCAGCTGGTAATAAGCCCTATCCAAGTCTAATTTCGAAAAAACTCTTGCATCCCGTAACTTATATAACATATCCACAATATTAGGTAAACTATAGGTTGTCCCCTTCAAATATTTATTCAAAGTCACCTTGTAATCGGCACTTCTACTTCTTTTAATATCGGAACCAAAGGTGTACCCCAATTTGTAGCTTCAATTCTTTATATTATCCCTGCCTTTTCTAGTTTTGTTAATTCCTTTTCCACTTCTGGTAGAAACGCAAATGGAACTTTTCTCGCCGGAACATACTTAGGAGTAACTCCCTCTACCATAACTAAACGAACTTTCACGTTCTTCAATTTCCCTAATTCGCCATCGAATAATCCTTAATACCTATTAACAATTTGATCTATATGGTCAGATCCCTCTACATTATCTAATTGGTTAATTTGAATTTGCTTTATATCGAACGACCGGAAAAAATCACGACCTAAAATGGATTTCTGCACTCCGTCAATAACTAACAGTTTAAATTTCTTTTTTGCTCCATTATACGTTACAGGCACATAAATACACCCACGTAGTTTTAGCATATTTCCACTATAATCTTTCGCCATAGTAGAATCTTTTAACGACTTAACATGCGATAACTCATCACCATAAACCTTTCCAGGAATCGCTGAAATCGAAGCTCCAGTATCCTACCATAAACTAAACAATTTTCAATTGTCAAATACCGTTATAATAAATTTCGTTAAAATTCCTGGTATTACTTGAATTCAAATCATCCTTTGCAACACTGAATGAATTACCATTTACAATTTAAACTACCCAATTAATATCCACTCTTTCACACTAAGATCTACCCTTGGTTCTTCATTACAATTATCACATTTTTTTTTTATATTCACCTTCTCGCCCAATGCAGCTTCGTCACTCCTCAATATGCAATTTGACTCCTCCTTTCCCATTTTGGTGCATACCTTTTGCATGTGACCCCGTACCATTACACCTTCTGCATATTACATTCTTAAACCGACAATAATTACTCAAATGGTTATTGTACCCGCAATGTATATATCTTACACCCTTTTGTCGTTGATCCACTGACTGTTGTGTTCCTATTCTTGGTGTAACTCTTCTATCACCCACATATTTCTTTATCGCCATAATTTCCAACGCCTTTTTTATGCTGTCTATATTTCTCGTATCATCACACAGTTTGTCAAAAATTTTGTTATTGTTTATTCCCGTGAAAAATTTATATAGAATCGTATCCTCCATATGCTGACCAAATTTACATTCCATAGCCATACCACGCAACTTCATTACAAAATCTTGGCACGATTCACCCTCTTCTTGAACACACTCGAAAAAACGTTTCCTCTGGATCCACACATTAACCGCATCAAAAAAAATTTCTTAATCAATTCTTCGTATTTAACCTCACTCAGCTCAGATGGACAACATAGACTATATATAAATTGATATGTGTCATTTCCGCAAAAGTTTAATAATGCCGCTTTTTTCTGGTTGTCATCCTCTATTTTAAATACAGTAATAAACTGCTCAAATCGTCCTTTGTACACTTTCCAGCTGTCTCGCTTATAATTAAACGGTGGCATGTGGCCCCATAGTGATTTGAGGTTATCACTCATTTTTTCTCAAAAATAATCTTATTATTATTTAATTTGTGAGTTTTTCTTTTACCTCGTCGCCAATGTTGTGTATTTTATGCCGGATGGTAATTCTTTCTTTAGATTTAAAACGCTTCAATTAATTTTCTGTATTTTTGTTTAATCACCAACGTACACTTCTATATCTTTTCTTACACTGTACTTTTTCTTAATCCTAAGTTTAGTTTTACAATTCATCCTCATGACATCTATATTTGAATATTTAAATCAACTCCATACATTACAGAATGACATTTCTCTTTAGACACACATCAACTTCTCCAATAAGGGAAACGACAAACGAGGAACTGTCTCCCAGTCGCTTTAACACTATCAGGAATCTTTATAGAAAGAAAGAACCAACAACTTCTTCTCGGTTGCTTGAAGCGATAATGAATGTCCAAGTAATTACGTGTAATCTGAATTAGCTAAACTCGCTGAAAAAAAAAAAACTTTCGACATCAAAAAATAATGATTTTGACGTTGGAGAATCTGACCTAAACTTTCGCTAACAATTCAGTGTTTGTATAAATGAAACCATCACTTACGAAATTGAGCCAACTTCAGCAAAAAACATTGCAGTTTACTAGTGCCTACATTGCTTAGAATGAGTTCATATAAGCCAGTGGCAGCTGCTGATGTTATTGTTTGTTGTATTGACAAATCGATTTGGGTAATTTCGAAGTGGAGGTCCGTGTGTCTTAGCAAATTGAATATGTTTCTTTCATTGTCATAGTTTTTACATTTGTTGATTAAGTGTTCGTTGTCTTCTGTTACTCCACAGGTATCGCAGATTGGGCTGTTTTCTAGTCCTATTAGGTGTCTGTATTTTTTGTTATGTGTGTGTCCTGTTCTTATCCTGGTCATTTTTTTAATTTCTAGGTTCTTTTGAGTTTGTAAACCATGGCTTGTCTGGGGGTGTTGCGTTAATTTTTTTGTATTGTCTGCCTTTATTTCTTAAGCTCTCACTATATTTGATTGTCCATTCGTCTTTTAGTTTATTTTTAATTGTCTTGATTGTATCATTTATAGTTGGATCATTGTCTAGTGTGTGTGTTGGTGAGGTTAGTGCTTTTTGGGCTAGTTGATCAGCTATCTCATTTCCTTCTATTCCTACGTGACCCGGTATCCACTGTATCGTGATGTGTTTATTTTCGTTGTGTCCTATTATGTCGATGATCTGGTTTTCGTAGTGTTTATTTGTATTGTTTTTTTTTTGCCGAATTAATTGAGATACATGAACTTTGTGAGTCAGTTAGAATGATAGAATTTTTTCCTTTGTTGATTTGTGCTAGTAGTACTGCGATTTTAATTGCAATAGTTTCTACAGTTTTAATGTTTGTGTAGCTTTTGAGTTTTATCGCTAGTCTTGTGTGTTGTTTTCTTGTATGAAGATTCCTATTCCTGTTTGGTTATCTTTCAATGTTCCATCCGTGTATATGTGATCATAATTTTTGTATTCTTCTAGTTTTTATTTTATTATTTTGTTTAGTTCTAGGTTATTGTGGAGTGTCTTTGATTCTATAGTTTTTATGAAAGGTGTGATGGTGATGTTGTTGGGTTCTGTCGTTTTCTTGTGTGCTGGTATTATTTTTGATAGGGTTTAAGTTTTTTAAGTGATCTTTGATTTTTTATTTCCTTGCCAATTTTTGAGTTTTCGTATATATGCTTTATTATGTATTTGAGTGTTTTTTTTGTTATCTATTTCACATGGCATTTATACTGCTTCTGCTAGTAATACTGGGATGGGGTTGTTTTTATAAGTCCTAGGCTTTTTCTGATTCCCGAGTTTTTTATTGACTGACTTATTCCCATTTCTGTTTTATTTTTTTCATCTGTTATGTTGTATGCATATTCCAGTTTGGATTTAAGTATGGATTTGTATATATTTAGTTGGGTTTCCGGGTGTGCCCTTCCTAATTTATGTGTTAATATTTTTAGAAGGTTTATGGTTTTTTTCTTCTTTTATTATTTTATAGTGTTTTATTAGTGATAGCCTATTTGTTAGTGTGATTCCTAGCAGTTTTGTTATGTTCTTTTCTTCGATTATTATGTTATTTAGTTTTAATGTTATTTTCTTTTTATTATTTTTATTAGTGTACAGTCTTTGGTAGTGTGATTTTGTTGGATTTAATTTCAGATTCATTCCCTCCAGGCAATTATAAATTTTTGTTAAGGTTTTATTTGCATTTGTTTCTAATTCTTCATGGTTATTTCCACTGATGATTATGCACATATCATCTGCAAATTGGAATATTTTCCTCTTGTCATTATTGAGCTCGTGGATTGAATTTGTGTAGATGTTAAATAATAACGGACTCAGACAACTTCCTTGTGGAGTACCTTTATTTGTGATATGTGTTAATTGTGTATTTGATCCATGAATTATTATTTTCCTGTTAGTTAGAAATTTGCAAATCCAGTTTATAATAGGTAGGTTGAAATTCATTATTGTTAATTTGTTTATTAGTGTTTTTTGTCAATATTGTCGAATGCTTTTGTTATGTCTATATTTAACATTATTAATTTTTTATTTTTCTCTTTTTCTTGATTTATGTGGTGTGTCATGCCGACCATATAGTCGGCTATGCTCCTATTTTTCCTGAATCCATATATTTTGTCGCTGAGTAGGTTGTGTTTTGAGAGGTGTTTGTTTATTCTATGAAGGATTAGGCTGTTGAAGATTTTTGAGAATGTTTTAAGTAGACATATTGGACAATAGTTATTTATATCTCTGTCTTCTTTTCCTTTTTTTTTATTGCTATTGCTTTACATTCTTTCCATTTTTCCGGGTAGATTTGTGATGACCAAATTTTATTGAAGTGGTTAGTTATTATTTCTATGAATTGCGGATTTGTCTTATGTATATTTTTTATGAGTTGATAGCTGATTTTGTCTGATCCTGGTGCCGAGTTTTTTGATTTCTTGATACTTGCTTCTATTTCTGATTGGTTAAATTCCTTGTTGTTTATTTGTAAATTGTCTATTTGCGATGTTGTTGTGTTGTCCCATGATTTTGGGAAATTTATGTTAAGAAATTTTATCGCTTTTGTGTTGTCCTCTAGTGTATTGTATTTAGTTTGTTTCTTGGTTTTAAGCTTATTAATGTTTTTCCATATGTCTATGTTTTTTGATTGTTGGTTTACGTTGTTTAGGAATTTACCCCAGCTTTTCTTTTTTTCTCTTTTTATGTTAAGTTTGAGTAGTTGAGTGGCTTTTTTGAACTCAATAGCTGTGTATAGGGTTCTCGTCCTGTTGTATATGTTTTGTTTTTCTGTTTTTATGTCCCATAGTTTTTGAATGTATGAGTTCCACCATGGCTTAGGTGTGAATTTTCTGTTTCTGGTTATTATTTGTGTGTTTTTTTGGATGATATTTTCAATGTGCTTTTCAATGTCTTCTATTTCTATGGATATGGTTTTGTTTATTTCTTCTAGTGTTTTTTTCCAGTTAGTTATTTGTTTGGACCTCTTTTGTTTTGTATTTTATTAGTATTGCCATGTGATCGCTGCCTAGGTTTTCGTTTGTTATTTTCCATGTTAGGTTGTTTGCTAGGTTTGGTGTACATAGGGTGATGTCTAATGCTGAATTTTTGTGCCAGTGTAGATCTTGTCTTGTTGGTGATCCATCATTAAGTATGATGAAGTTGTTTTCAGTGATTGATTGTGCAATTTCATTACCTAGTTTATCTGCTTTGTGAGTTAAATTCCATAGACCACTGTGAGCATTTATTTTTCCTGCTATTAATGTGTTTTGGTTGTTTTCCTCTAATAAGTTGTTGAATTCTTGTATGATTTCTGTTGAGTATATGTTCGAGTTATTATAGAAAGTCACAATATTAAAATTAGTACCTTTATATTTGATGTTGATTTTTAAATTTTGGATTTTATTATATGTGTTAATTTTGTTGATGATTTTCCAATAAAATCTTTTGTCTATTAAAAAACCGACTCCGCCGTATCCGTCCTCTCTGTTATTTATAATTATGTTTAGATTGTTGAAATTTATGTATTCAGATGAAGATGCATTTATCCATGTTTCGTTCAGAATTACTAGGTGAACATTATTTTTGTTAATGTAGTGGTCTAATAGATCTTTGTTACTGGATAAGCTGTTCGAGGATCACTGATGATGATGTAAAAACCTAATCTAAAAATAGTTAAATTGATTAGTTTTTACATAAATTGTATTATAAATCGCTTTATGTTAAATTTTTACCTTTTGTTTATATCCAAGTTAATGACAGATCACTTTATAAATTTTAACACCAGGGAAACCATAAATGTAGACCAAATATAAATGTAGACCAAATATTAACGTAGACCAAATGAGTGCGTTTCATGTTTGTAACTATAAATATTAATGGCCATCTATCAGTAATAACTAGTATTAACTAAATGTCAATTATGTAATTGTCCATAACCAAAAAAAATTGTAATTTTTCTTCTTTTACGAACTCTTGGAGAGTTAACAACACAAATAAAATAAAATAAAAATAAAAAAAAGAAATAAATTTGCCGATAAAATAAAATACCATTTGGCTCCAATTACTTAAGCAAGACCAAATTTAAGATTATACGTTGAATTAACAACGTTTCGGTAATTATTCCATGGTCCTTCGAGCCGGATCCAACGATATAATCCAGCAATTAAGATAGATACCATCGTTGAATTCCAATCAGCATTAAGAGAATACATTTGCCACCGCTACCAGCCACCGCCGCCACCACCATCAAATTGCTAATCATCCAAGATCAATAACGTGAGTAATTCATATAATTTTAATACTAAAAGGCGTTCAATAACCAAATTATAATTAATACGTGCGTTAATAAAACTAACATATTTGGTACGCGAAAATTATAAACAAGAAATAAGCGCAGCTCGAACCAAATCGAATAATAAAGCGTAGTGAAATAAAAATTCATTGAATCGTGTTAATTTACCAAAGTGAACAACTAAAAATAGAAAATTATTGATCAAAATATTTTGTGGTAAATCAATTCAAAATGGAAGCCTTAAAAAAGCAACGTGGTGTGATCAAGGGGTCTATGACAAAACTGCTCGCCTATACAAGAACCAACCTGGACAAAGCTAACATCGATGAAATATATGTTAAAATAAGTCGGACACAACAATTAATGAACGAATTCACGGAAGTCGAGAAACAAATATTTTGTGAAGATATTGCTATCGAATCGGATCTATCAGACTTCGAAGATAATTATTATGCAGTGTTAGCCGGCCTAAATGCAAACATCCGAAAGCGAAGCCTTACCACACCAATAACGCAACTGAATAATACCAGTTTTAATACGTCACAATCACAAAGAACCGAAATTCGTTTACCAAAGATTGCCATTCCCACGTTTGATGGAAATTATATGGAGTGGCAATCTTTCTACGATATCTACACATCAACGATTCACAGCAAAGATGACTTAACGGCAGCAATAAAATTCCAATATTTGAAAGGCTTAGTCAAGGGTGAACCAGCTGCTCTAATTCGTCACTTTCCAATCACTGACGCAAATTATAATGAAGCATTTCAAAAATTAATTCAACGCTACGATAGAAAACATTATACGATCACCACATTTATTAAGACGTTTATGGAACATCCAGCTATCACACAACCAACGTCAACCAATATTAGAAAAATGGCCGATGCGTTTGACGAAGTCATCCGAGGACTCAAAGCGCTAGGTACAAATGCGGAAAGCCGAGATCACTGGCTAATATACATTGCATTAACAAAAGTGGACAGTGAAAGTAGAGCACTATGGGCACAAGAAACCGCTGGAACAGATTCTGAAACTTTTGATAAGTTGTTGAAATTTTTTAATAAGCGAACAGAGGCGCTAGAGACGGAAAAAGGATTCAGCCAGAAGCTACAATCAACATTTACAACAACCACCTTTCCTGTGTGCTCAATATGTAACCAAGGCGAGCACTTAATTCATCAATGCGAGAAATTTAAGACCATGTCAGCTGAACAACGCTCAACGATGATAAAAACCATGTCCCGCTGTTTCAACTGTTTAAGTAAGAGCCATCGAGTGTATGATTGTAAATCGAAGGCACGGTGCCAAAAGTGCCATCGAAAACATTATTCGTTGTTACACGAAGCAGTTTTGGAGTACAATTCCAATCAAGATGACACTAACCGAGTAACGACAGAAGTAATAACCCCTAAGGATCAATCAGCTAAATCTACGACGTGCGCCAACACATCGGTTAATGTCGCTAGAACTATATTACCAACAGCTATAATAAATATTCGGGATCGCCATGGAGAATTCCATATTATTAGAGCGCTATTAGATTCAGCATCCGAGTCTTCATTTATTTCTGAATCCTGCGTTCAACATCTAAATCTAGATCGCCATCATGGGCGCCTACTGATAAAAGGAATCGGTGAAAGTACCGTTGGCCAAACAAGAGGTACAACTGAGCTATGGATTGCTCCTACCAGAGACACTCAACCAGAATGGAAAGTTGACGCATACATCGTGTCTAAAATTGCCACTAAACGTACTGGCTGTAGTAACACATTCGACGATAACGTAATATTGAGCGACATACCATTAGCCGATCCAACATTTAACGAGCCTGGAACCATAGATGTACTACTTGGGGGTCGATATATTTGCAAAAGCGATGCAAGGAGAAACGCGTGCACTAAGTAGTGGCCTCATCGCAATGAAGACAATATTTGGGTGGGTGATAGCAGGCACCAGCAAAGTTTCGGATCAACCAGAAACTG
The DNA here is from genome assembly GCA_958295665.1 of Tipula vernalis. Taxonomy (NCBI): domain Eukaryota; kingdom Metazoa; phylum Arthropoda; class Insecta; order Diptera; family Tipulidae; genus Tipula; species Tipula vernalis. The sequence goes on along the minus strand of OY282559.1, from coordinate 290,415,362 downwards.
CAAATTTTAACATTTTGATCGATATTGATCGCAGCCTTAGACAATTTTGGGAAGTGGAGGAGATTCCCAGTCCACACAGTCAATCAACCGAAGAAGAAGCATGCGAGAAGCTTTATACAACCACTACGACTAAAAGTGAAGACAATAGGTTCAATGTGCGTCTACCGTTTCGTGAGCGCTCTGGTACAGTGGGCTCATCTTTTCATGTCGCAATGAGTAGATTACATTCTGTAGAACGGAAATTTAGAGTGAATAACGATTTTAAAGATATGTACAAACAATTTATGAGAGAGTACATCGAACTTGGGCATATGAGCAAAATCAAGGGACCAGTATCACAGGGCATTTATTATTTACCGCATCATGGTGTGCTTCGAGAATCAAGCTCTACCACGAAATTAAGGGTCGTTTTCGATGGGTCCGCTAAAGCTACAAATGGCGTATCTTTAAACGACGTATTGATGGTTGGACCAACCATCCAAGACTCGCTTACTCAAATTCTAATTCGCTTCAGACAACATAAGTTTGTCCTCACCGGTGACATTGAAAAAATGTACCGACAAGTCTGGGTGTCAGAAGACGATCGACGTCATCAAAATATATTATGGAGAGATGATCCACGTATGCCGGTACAGAGGTATCAGCTCAATACTTTGACATATGGAACTGCCTCTGCACCATTCCTCGCGATCAGAAGTATACAACAAGTTGGCATCATGAATTTGAAACATCACCTTCAGCGGCAAGAACAATTATGCGCGACTTTTACGTAGACGACTTGATGACCGGGGCAGAAACAAACCAAGAACTTTTGATGCTAATGAAATCTGTTATCAACCTGTTGAGCAACCACGGTTTCAACTTAAGAAAATTACGATCTAACAGCAGTTCATTACAATCGTTCATAGAAGTTAATCAAAGTAACACGGTGAAATCAATAAGTAGTTATCCAACTTCAATTAAGGTTCTTGGACTATCATGGGAACCTAATCATGATACATTCAAATTCAGTTGTCAGCTGAGTGATTGCAAAGTACACTCGAAACGAACACTATTATCAGAAGCCAGCAAAATATTTGACCCTCTAGGGTGGATCTCTCCTTTGACTGTTAAGGTCAAAATCCTATTTCAAAACCTCTGGCTCCAAGATTTATTATGGGATGATGAATTGCCAAATTATATACGTCAGTCATGGTCAGCAATTAGAGAAGATCTAATAAACATTGACAAAATTACAGTTCCGAGATGGCTGGGCACGACGAAACAAGTTGCACTTCATGGTTTCAGTGATGCCAGCGAGAAAGCTTACGCTGCAGTTGTATATGCAGTAACAAAAGATGAATATGACAGTAAATCAGTTCTGATAGCTTCAAAAACAAGAGTAGCGCCATTAAAACAGAAAAGCCTACCAAGATTGGAATTGATGGGAGCACTTCTACTATCGCAATTGATGAAAATGATAGAAACATCTCAAATCGAGTTAACGGTGAACGAGAAAATTCTGTGGACCGATTCCAAAATTGTTTTGGATTGGTTATCAGCGCAACCAAGACGTTGGTCAATCTTCATAGCCAACAGAACCAGCGAAATATTAGACGCCCATCCTAATGGCAAATGGCAACACGTTCCGAGCAAGGAAAATCCATCCGACATGGCAACCAGAGGAGTATCGTTAAGTGAATTAGTTCAAAACAAATTATGGTGGAATGGACCGGTCTGGTTGACCAACAAGAATTCTTGGCCGAAGCAATACCCGAAAAAGGATTACCATGAACTCACAACAGAAGAAATGAGGTCTATAAACACCATGCATACCGTAGTAGAGAAAACTTGGTTTGATGAATTCATTGCAAGATTTTCGAGTTACTACAAAATGGCAAAGATTTTGGCAATGATTATCCGATTCACAAACAATTTAAGATCAAATCTGTGGCGAAAAAGCGGCAATATTACTAGATGTGAAGTATCCGCCGCAGAACAAATCATTGTCAAATATGTACAAAGTAAAGAATTATCGGAAGACATCACGCATATTTCTAAGGGCAATCAACTTCCATGTCGCAGCAAATTAAAAAACCTAAATCCTTTCCTAGACAACGAAGGAATCCTACGCGTTGGAGGGCGCATTCAAAAGTCTTCTGCTCCCTTCTCAGTTAAGCATCCCATAATCCTATCGAATCAGGGACATTTGCCGAAAACAATAGCTTTCGACCTGCATCAGTTGTATCATCATGCCGGAATTGGGTTCTTAATCAACACCATTCGTCGTAGATATTGGATATTGAGAGTGCGACAGTTGGCAAAACAGACAGTGCTTAAATGCATAGCGTGTTTTAGACAAAATCCTAAAAAAGAATCGCAAATTATGGGTAACCTACCGGAAGCTCGAGTTGTCTATTCTCATCCATTCGACAAAGTTGGGGTCGATTACTGTGGGCCGTTTAAAGTTCACACAACACGAAGAAGGGGCCAAGTGCCATCAAAAGCATATGTATGTATTTTTATATGCCTCAGTACTAAAGCAGTACATATCGAGGTAGCTATGAGTCTTTCGACTGAAAGTTTTATAGGCGCGTTAAAACGGTTCATAGCACGACGAGGACTGTGTAGCGCTATATATAGCGATAATGGTAGTAATTTTCTGGGTGCAAACAACGAGTTAAAAGAGTTGTATGAATTTCTTAAACAAAAATTTAATGACATTTCTTCATTTCTTCTTTAAAGCAAAATAGATTGGCATTTTAATCCTCCAGCAGCGTCTCATATGGGCGGTATTTGGGAAGCCGCTGTTAAAGTTGCCAAGGCGTGCTTGAAGAAAACATTGGGAGAAACAATTCCAACGTTAGAAGAATTTTCAACATTGATGATTCAAATTGAAGCCGTAATGAATTCCAGGCCAATCTGCAGCCAGTCCAATGAAGAGATCGATGCGCTCACACCTGCTCATTTTTTGATTGGCCGACCGCTCACCGATATCCCAGATGCTGACTTCACGTATAAGAATCCGACACCTACAGCACGATGGCATTTAATTAAGCAGCTGCAACTACACTTCTGGAAGCGCTGGCAGCGCGAATATTTAACGATGTTGCAAACACGACAAAAATGGTATAACCTACGAAACAATGTCACAGTGGGTGATTTAGTATTATCAGTCGATGACAATTTGCCTCCAACCCGTTGGGCACTTGGAAAAATTATTGACGTACATCCAGGTCATGATGGCAAGGTACGAGTTGTTACGTTGAAGTTGGGTAACACAGGCAACATCATTAGAAGATCAATTCATAAAATTTGCAAATTACCAGATGACAATATCAACTCTATTGAATCAACCGATTCAAGGGGCCCGGAATGTTCGAGGATCACTGATGATGATGTAAAAACCTAATCTAAAAATAGTTAAATTGATTAGTTTTTACATAAATTGTATTATAAATCGCTTTATGTTAAATTTTTACCTTTTGTTTATATCCAAGTTAATGACAGATCACTTTATAAATTTTAACACCAGGGAAACCATAAATGTAGACCAAATATAAATGTAGACCAAATATTAACGTAGACCAAATGAGTGCGTTTCATGTTTGTAACTATAAATATTAATGGCCATCTATCAGTAATAACTAGTATTAACTAAATGTCAATTATGTAATTGTCCATAACCAAAAAAAATTGTAATTTTTCTTCTTTTACGAACTCTTGGAGAGTTAACAACGCAAATAAAATAAAATAAAAATAAAAAAAAGAAATAAATTGCCGATAAAATAAAATACCATTTGGCTCCAATTACTTAAGCAAGAACAAATTTAAGATTATACGTTGAATTAACAACGTTTCGGTAATTATTCCATAAGCTGCTTATATTTATTTGTATGATGTTTATATTCTCCATTTATTCCTCAAGCTCTAGGGGGACTGTTTCCCCTATCTTTATTAGGATTTCGTCAATGTGTCCTGGGTTATCTTTGAATTTCTTTGGTTGACTCAGCTCTTTTATTACGTACGTGAAGTTTGTCCTAAGTTGCCTTAAGTTGTCCTAAGTTGTCCTAAGTATGTCCTAAGTTTTTTAAATGTGTTGGTGTAAAAGTTTCGTTATTACGAAATTATTTAATTCATATTGAAATAATAAAAATTATGCTTAAGATTATTTACTATTAAAAGTAAGGTCTTATCTATTCAAAAAATATTTCACTTTTAAAAAAAGTAGGGTATTATGGTTGTCCTAAACACCCTAATCCCCTACTTTTTTAAAAGTGAAATATTTTTCGAATAGATAAGACCTTACGACAACTTAAAATATGAGGCATTTTGGTGGCCGCTTCCTAGGATTTTCTCAAGAAAATTCGGAAAATCATTTATACATATAATCGATATATCATCAGAGATTATGTCAAACATGGCTGTCCTAAATACGCTAATCCCCTACTTTTTTCAAAAGTGAAATTTTTTTCGAATAGATAAGACCTTACGACAACTTAAAATATAGGGCATTTTGGTGGCCGCTTCCTAGGATTTTTACAAGAAAATTCGCAAACAAACACGATTAAACGAGTTTCTGCCAGTTTCTCCGTTTTTGGAAAATGATCTGATTTTATACATTCACTTTCAGAATGTTTCGTGACATAGAAAAAATGTAAATTTATTTTGTAGAGTAAATAATCTTAAACATAATTTTTATTATTTCAATAATTCGTAATAACGAAACTTTTACACCAACACATTTAAAAAAACTTAGAACATACCTAGGACAACTTAAGGCAACTTAGGACAAACTTCACGTACGTCTTTTATTATATATTTTAGTAGTTTGTTTTTGTCTTTTGCTTCTTTTCTAAGATCATCTATTAAGTTTTTTAGAATGTTCATTTTTTTCTCCGTTTGTTTTATTTCTTCCGTTATCCTTTTCTGATCTTCTTTGTTTTTGTTATTTAATTCCTCGAATTCATAATGTCTGGGGAAAGTTTGTTTGATGCCGAATAATTTTTCTTTGGCCTCTTTATATGATGATTTATTAGTTGTCATGAACTCTGTAATTCTTCTCTGCCTGAATCTTTCTTGGCATTTCATGTGGTTTGTTTTGTGTCCTTCCCCGCAGAATTTACATCTTATTATTTCGTCGCATATGTGTGTTCCTTGTTCTTTGATTTTAGCATATTGAGCATATCATGCACCTTTTTTTATCTTTCGATTTGCATCTAGAGATGGTGTGTCCGTAATTCATGCAAATTCTACAATACATTGCATTGGGAATAAAATAGTCAACCTTCATTAAAATATTTTCGTACATTACAATGTTGTACGGTAAATTATTTGCCAGGAATGTTAGTTTAACTATTTCCATGTCGATTCTTTTGTTTTGTGCTGCATCCCATTTAGTCATCCTTTCTACTTTTTCTATTTTAGCTGTGGATTTTATATTTTTTTGTATTTCATCTTCATAGATAGATCCAATGGTACGTTTTTTATTATCCCAATAATTTTGTTGTAGTTAGAAGGAATGAAAATATTATAACCGTCTAAGCTTGTCATTGCTATGGAATTTACGCATTTATTTGCATCATAATAGAATTTGAATGTAATTCTCGCCATATTTTTACTTAATTGTTCCACTTTGATTATGTTTTCTAATCTATTTAATATTAATGTTTTTCCTAGAGTATCATGTTTATATTTTCTTTGCTCATAATCACCTTGAATGGTCCTATGTCTTGTTTATTGTACTGGTTAATTTTTTTAACCTCACTTTCTGTTGGATTTTCTGGACACGTGTTATCCATTTTTTCTTCTGTATTCACTTTTTTCACCGCCCTAACACCATTTGTTTCGTCCCCGTTCGCGTTAAATTCGGAATCGACCGTTATATCCCTGTTTGTATCATATAATTTATGATTTTTATGTTTTCCTAAACCTAAAAGTCCCGTTCTTTTCTTAATTACGACTGTCTTGTTTATAGGAAGTTCATCTTCCGTGTCTAAGTCTGTATCTGGGATTCTATAATCCCCTGAATCAGACATGTTTTGGTAGGTAACCCTACATATTATATTATTGATACCCTCGTTGGGTTCAATTTCTTAATAATAATCAATTTCTATCCTCTCGGCTACAACTAGATATAAATATATAAAAAAAAACCACCACCACTTACCTCCTATATTTAATAGTACCCGTAACCACAGTAATTATAAATAAAATTTTAAATTTTAATTTTCAATAATTATTTTCAATAAGACGCACTCAAAATGGCTTCCTTTTTTTCACACACTACCCATCCAGATGGATGTCACAATCAGAATCGAACCCAAATGGTTTTTTTTCTTCATTTAAATGGTGATTATAAGTGTTTCCATGTGGCAGGGTAATACATGAAAATGCGCGTGAAAAATGTGTGTTGCCTATAATTTGTTGCCGGCTATGAATGATTGGTTATGTTTCGCTCAATACGTTGATCAGGAAATACAAAAATACATTTTTGCTTTGAGCGTTTATTTTGTAAGTTAAAATCTGAATTTCTTGATGAACTAGCTCCTCTGTTTACTGAATTACAAATATGTTGATCTTGTCGAGTTTTTTGAAACAGTTTGATCAGCTATAAATACCCAAATACAGTCCATGCTCTCTGGATAGAAACTGTGGTGTTACATTGAAAAAAATGTCTAAGTTTCTCCTCCAAAGCTTTCAAATTTTTTACAATTTTGATACAAAGTTGCTCATTTCGTGTAATTTCTTAATTAATTCTCGAAATCAGAAATGATAATAACGTTTTATTTTACCCTTTTTTGTCTTTCAAATTGTCTCAAATATAATTAATTGACCAGAACGAGACAAACAGCGTCCCTAGTCTGTTATGTCGAAAACGGGACGGTTGGCCATCTTTTTGTTTATCCATCACTAATCCGCTGTTTTGCTACGCACAGAGTTTGTAAGAAGGTTGACTATATAGTAGGCAATTAAGACTATTCCATCAAACCAATTTTGACCGAGTTGTCTTTTCTGAAACTAATATCTTTTAAGTTATTGTAACAAGTCCCTCATAAAGAATCAAAAAGAGAGTTTTCAGCAAGCTTCTTCGCTCGAATTAGTATCAAACTCCTCATTAAATCTTCACAAATTTAGTCGAAGATATCCAATCAGTCTCCCCATACAAAGTAACACCTCTTGAACTGAACGTTTTACCTTTACACCATGTCCATAGTCTCTTGTAAATATCACTGCGCTGGTTTTGTGATCACTAAGGAGGTTTTGGTACAGACACGTTCAATAGGGACACCGAATGTTCTTGTTATACGGAGGCTTCTCAACATGTCTATTGGTCCAAAGTCAGATTTGGACAATTTTTTGCCTTCATTAATCTCAAGCAGCTTCCTCAGAATTTATCTCTCGATTCAATGAGTGTGAAGTTTATGCTAAAAAAAATAACAAAAAATTACACTGTTAAATTAGCTATTTTCCAATTGGAAAATTATATCAAAATTTAAATTTTTTGTAATTTTGGATTTTCGTACCACCAAACAGATTCTTTTCATCCTTTTCAGATAGCTGGACCATCTGTTTATATCGTTAACCAAAAGCATCCAATTGTGTTGAACATTACTATATTTCAGATAATTTAAAAGTTGACTGAATTTTGATGGTTTAAATAATTATTTAGCGCCGATCCTGGAAATGTCCCGAAGGCTTCGCACATTTCTTAGAATAGCTAAGCCATATAGCGGTCAATGTCACCAAGCCGATCCAATTATGATGAACTATAATATATTTCACAATTTTTGGGAATTTTTAATAATTTTTCATTATTTTAAAAGTTTTATATCGCCCACCGCAGAGATGTCCACAAGGTCTCGCCCATAGTTTCGGATAACTTGGGCATTTGCCAGTCTACGTGGTCAACCTTATCCAATTGTGATGAACTATACTATACTTCAAAGAATTTAGAATTTTTAATAATTTTATTGGTTTTAAAAATTGTTGTATCTCTGATCGCAGAGATGTCCACAAGGTCTTGCCTATATTTTTGGATAACTTGACCATATGCCAGTCTACGTGGTCAACCTTATCCAATTGTGATGAACTATACTATACTTCACAAAATTTAAAGTTTTTAATATTTTTATTGGTTTTAAAAATTGTTGTATCTCCGATCACAGAGATGTCCACAAGGTCTTGTCTATATTTTTGGATATCTTGACCATATGCCAGTCTTCATCACCAATTTTATTCAATTGTGATGAACTATACTATACTTCACAGAATTTAGAATTTTTAATAATTTTATTGTTTCAAAAATTGTTGTATCTCCGATCATAGAGATGTCCACAATTTTGATTTGCTAGATGCAGAGAAAAAAAAATATTTTGAGACCATATACGAGTACTTTGAACCAATAAAATTATTAAAAATTCTAAATTCTGTGAAGTATAGTATAGTTCATCACAATTGGATAAGGTTGACCACGTAGACTGACAAATGCCCAAGTTATTCGAAACTATGGGCCAGATCTTGTGGACATCTCTTCGGTGGGCGATATAAAACTTTTAAAATAATGGAAAATTATTAAAAATTCCAAAAACTGTGAAATATATTATAGTTCATCATAATTGGATCGGCTTGGTGACATTGACCGCTATATGGCTTAGCTATTCTAAGAAATGTGCGAAGCCTTCGGGACATTTCCAGGATCGGCGCTAAATAATTATTTAAACCATCAAAATTCAGTCAACTTTTAAATTATCTGAAATATAGTAATGTTCAACACAATTGGATGCTTTTGGTTAACGATATAAACAGATGGTCCAGCTATCTGAAAAGGATGAAAAGAACCTGTTTTGTGATGAAAAGAATCTGTTTGGTGGTACGAAAAATCCAAAATTACAAAAAAATTAAATTTTCGTATAATTTTCCAATTGGAAAATAGCTAATTTAACAGTGTAATTTTTTGTTATTTTTTTTTTAGCATAAACTTCACACTCATTCGTTTCAAGCCTGTTTGCTTCAGACCGTCAACAACTCTTTTAATTCGGCCGTTCTGGCATCTTTATGGCTTTGCTTACTACAGCCTGTGTTCAAAATTACTTGTTCACTAGCTAGTCAAGAATTTTTTTCGCTTAGTTCATGTGTTATGCTTCAAAATTCAGGCGAATTTTGCTCATATTCCTCAGCACAAGAAAACACTAATCGGATCGGAACCTCGTCCTTGATACTCATTTCTTTGTCTTTCATCCGATCTTTGAAACCAAAAAAATCTTCTATGGAAACGATTTTGTTTGACTGTTCTGCTGATTCTTTTGGTTATCGTCGTAGCGTTACCTGTCGTTCTTATGTGCTCTGAAAAAAATCCTCTGGTTGAGAATGAGCGCCAGCCAGTCGTCAGCCGATGTTCCATCCTTTATTCATACGACACCACCTCCCTAAAGGCTTTTGCATTTTCTTTTAATTCCTGTTAATCCCTTGATCTTCATTTGAATGTGCTGCAACTGATTCATCGATGTATGGAGCATAACCGCTGAAGTTCTTGTTGGGGATGGTATGTAGTTTGTTAAATGAAACATGGCCAGAAATCATCAAATATTGCGGGACGCTCCCAGTGATATTTTGGTACATAAATCAAAAAGTTAAATTTGCCACAGACAAATTTGGTTTTAAGTAAGAAGACAGATAGATTTTAGTGAAATTTTATATCTGAGTTGTTAAGCAGATTCCTTAAATAGTTCCTACTATAAAATCGTATTATTCGTACGCTTTGAAGAATTTTGTGGGTCGGATTTCTTAATTAAACCATGGCTCAAATTCAAGAAAGATTCCGGAACACTGCTACTGCTGATTGTCTTCTCAGTCTCCAGTGTTAAATGGAACAAGTACATTTGTTGATGGATTTTAATTTTGCATCAAGGTTTGAGTTGAAGTTAGCTTGAGTTATTCTGAGTTTAGTTCATTTTCGAACCAGGTTGGTTTTAGGATTGAGCTGGAGTTCAGTTTGAGGTTAAGTTGAGGGTTGAGTTGGGCTTGGGGTTTATAGGTTAAATTAGGATTGAGTTGAATTTATGTGCGTAGGGAATTTTTGGACCGTATCGATTTGGCGATTGAGTTGAGCTGTGAGTTTAGGATTCAGTTGAGGGTTGGTTGAGTTGGGGTTGAATTGGGGTTGCGTGAGTAGTTCAGTTGGAGAGTTATTTGGAGTGAATTGAGGGTTGAATTGAAAGTTTGCATGTACTTTTTTGGCTATTTTGATTTCGGGATTGAATTGGGCACTGAGTTCGAGGCAGAGTTTGAGGTCGAGTTCGAGTTGAGTTAGGATTGCATCAGCTGCTCAGTTGGGAATTTGTTTGAGGTTGAGTTGAGGGTCGCAAATTAGCTTGAGTTAGTAGGGGGTTGAGTTGGGGTTGAGCGATGTCATTCATTTGAATTGAGTTCTTGAATTCAAGCAGTTTTCGATCTGTGTTGATTTAGGGAATGAGATGAACTTGGGTATAGTTGGAGTTTGAGTTGAAACTTGAGTTGAGAAAACTTGAGGGTCGTTCAGATCGGAGTTCAGGTCGAAGCTTTTATAACCTCATCAGGTTTCAGCCCTTTAAATTTTTTTATATTTATCTGCTAGCTTGAAGATTGAGTTGGGCGGTAAGGTTGGCGTTGAGTTGGGGTCGATTTGTAGCTTCAGTTGGAGTTCAGTTGGAGTTTGGTTAGTGCTACGTGAACGGTTCAGGCGAAGATTAATCTTCAGTTTCGCAACTATATAAATACGAGTATATAGCTGCAATTATTCCTATCCGTCTAGATGTCAATTTCACCTGCTATCTTGAGTTAGCTTTGAAGTTTATTCGAGGTTTAGTGAGTAACAGATAGTATACGAGATTTTTCAAAATTATTCAAGATTTTCGAGTTTATTTGAGTTTGTATTGATTTAAGCATTGAAATGAACGTTGAGTGAAGTTGAATCTGTAGTGTTAAGTGGCTTGGTATCAAAGTTATTTCGAAATTATCGACCTTATTTGAGATTTTCCAGTTAACTTTTGTGATACATTTTTTAGAATTTTCAATTTCAGGATTATTTTATGCTTCTGTATACTAACTCTCAACTCGCTTTTTTCTCGATTTAATCAGCGAATAAACTGTTTTGCAAGTAGTACCGTGATATATGAAACTAAAATGAAAAATTCAACCCGCCTAAATTTTGGTGGTTGGTTGGCTCCAATAATCTGAATTTCTTCAACCCGATTAAGCCACTCAGCCAATGATCTCTCTTAAGAAATATTTTGTCCTCTTCGTTGGCTGGTCAATTAATCGTATTTTTGGCATAGGGTCGAGCTGCACAACTGCAAGTTGGATTTACTCACAAAATTAAGCTTGGCTTTTTACAAGTTTTGCATTATGCGACCCATTGCGATCATTTAGAATTTAAACCAAAGATTATATTTAATAAGTTTTAGCAAAGTGCCATTTATGACAAGGCTAAAATACTTTAAAATACATTAAACCATAAATTTATTTAAGACCTTGAATACTGACGAATATTAGCATCTTTGTGAAGCTAAATAGTACCGCTTTTCGAGGAATAAGTCTAATTCTAACCATAAAATACACGATTACGTAAGAATACTTGGCAATTCTTACTTTAAGTGCAGTCAAAATGATGTTTATTCTATATCAACTACGCCACAAAAACTACTTTTAGAATTTAGTGTAGTTGAGACAAAACTATAAAGCAGGTTTCAAGATTAATCATCATCAATGTGTTTAACCTTACACCTTGAGCTTTTGATAATAATGTATCCGTAAAGTGATACAAACGTTAGTATAAGAAATTAAAATTAGCGAGGGCACCCAAAACACAATAAATGACTGTGCTAATATGATATATAAACACTATGTAGCAATTAGCGATAAATATTCTTGTACATATTTATCACTGTATATGCCAACCCTTGTATCCTAATCATCATTATTGATTTACTAGATTGGTGTAGTACATAATTTTATATTTAGACTAAAAGCGTATAAGTAGGGAAATACGTAAAATTGGTGCTGGAGACATCGAGATTAAAATCTTAAGATATCAACAGCCGTTTTATTTATGGAGCATGCATTTTAACCCAATTTTTGTTGATGTTATGATGTTTGTTGTTATGATAGATGTCATGAACTGGGATTACAGCTATCAGGTTAAAATCCACTGCAAGGGACAATGGTAAGATAATTTCAATTAACACACTTCCATCCAACAAGGAACAAATATTACAATTGAATACATATTCATCTGATTCATCTTTAATCTGAATACAAATTCAACACTGCTTCAATTCAAACTATATTGTTGTATATTTGCTAATTATTATTACATATATTGATAGTGAAATATTATTATTGTTAATTTGAAGTTATGCTCTACTGCTGTAAATATGTGTGATGTACAAAAGCCACGGCTTATACATTGGATAAAGCGTTACTATTATTACGCTATTTTCCCATTAAAAAGTTAACTCTCAGCTTACGATGGGATTTTTGCCTACTACGAACGGCTTCAAAGAAACAAGAGCATTGTTAGGCGTTGTTGGGTGGATATGTTGTATTAATTGTTTGTGTGGTTTGATGTTGTGTGTGTGTGTGTGTGTGTGTGTGTGTGTGTGTGTGTGTGTGTGTGATTGGTTGTGTATTCAGAAACTTACGGACTAAACTACTCGTGCTCAAAATGACTGCCTTCTGAAGTGTCATGTAAGTGTTTTTAGGTAGTTGAAGTGTATTAATGCTATTGTGCAGCGAATGGCGTATGACTTCCGTGGAGGAAACTACAATGAGCACCGTAATGACACTGTCCACACTGTCCCCACTTCTGCCGCAACTCATTCGCCAATGTTGTGTATGTTGTGATTTTTTCTGTGAAACTGTGTTGTAAGTTATGTGTAGTTGGTATTCTGATGTCTACTATGTATGTGGTTTTGTTTCTTTTATCTATTAGGGTAATATCCGGTATATTGTGTCGTATTGTTTGATCAGTGCTGATGCTCCTATCATAATATAATTTATAATTATTATTTTCCAAAACTGTTTCGGGTATATACATATGTGTAATAAGGTAACGGTGGTCTGTTTGTATTTGTGAGGTTGTATTTAATTGCTAATTTTTGGTGTAATATGTTTGATACCTGACTGTGCCGGTGCAAATACTCCACCTGCGCAAGGGACTGGCAAGCACTAGTGATGTGTTGTATGGTTTCTGATGCACTGCCATAAGGCCTACAGCGGTCTAATTGGTCTGATTGTGAATTTGTATTGTGTATAATGAATGTCTGATAATTCCGCATATTGAATATCAGATCCTGGATAGCCAGCATGTAACGACTGGCTTACTATGTACTTATCGGCACGTTCGCACATCTGAATTCGAATATTTCCTCGCAGTTGGGGGGTTCCTGACAAAAGACCGATTCGCCATCGTACAAAAATCAACTGGGTGTGCTTCAAAGGGGACAAAAACTTGGAAGACGTCTGACTTGGAATTCATCTTGCGGAAGAGCACAATCTCAAAATTTTAATTTAAAACATTATAAATTTAATTTAACTAAATCAACAATAAACTTTTATTCACCAAAAAAAATTGGTTTTTATAAGTGTACTTTTGGTACATAAATGTGTTTGTATGCGGTGCGAAATGCATGTTCTAATTATCTTGTATATTGTCTGTAAACATGTGATCGGCCTGTATTTGGATGGATCCGTGACATATGTTGTTTCGGTAACATATACATAATGCCGTCTATCAAACAAATCGGGCATCTCCTACGGATTTGCTATAAATTTGTTTTTATGTTAACACTTAACCGACGGGTCATTCCAACTTCAAAAGACGAACAACGTAAATTTATATACTTTTTTATACATACATTTTAATTTAATTTATTTTGTTAGAATTATTTAAATTATAATTATTATAATTATTATTTTATAATTATTTAAATTATAATTAATTTAATTTAATATGTCCGAAAACTGAGAAAGATAGAGAAAAACAACCCGTCGGTTAAGTGTTAAGTTAAATACGGATGCACATTTGCGAGTTTCTTATACCAATAATTTTGAATTTTGTCTGTACCAGGGGGCTTTCCAATTATGTGTATGCTTTTTGTAAGTGTGTTTTGTGTGATACTCGGGAAAACCATCTGTGGTATATTGTGTGTTCTGATCGTCGCATCGGTGATCCAAGATGCCTCACTATTATGTGAGACACCTATTTCCCAGACTCCAGACCAAAACCTGTGTAAATCTGCAGATGAAGGTAGCTGTGCCAATCAGTGTTCTCTGTATCGTGTTTTGCAAGTTTTCTATAGAACGTTCCCTCATTTTGTGAGAATATTTTATTCTGTATTTTTCTGTCTCGACTTCGCCTGTACCGTGCAATACAACTGGACAAAGCCGAGAGTTTTTGTTTAAGTGTTTCTATGTACTGAAGGACTGTGTTGTTTGATGGTTCGTGTGTTGAGTGTATTTGTATTTTTTGTGTAATATTTGTGACGAGCCTTCCCAGTCTCTTTGATCGATTTCCTAACTTATATTGTTGGAGAAGACCCATTTGATGCACTCCCAACCTGGCATGAAAGGTGACACGTTAGGATAATTGGGATTGATAACTGTACCATCCCTAAATTTAACCGCAGTCACAAGCAGGTAAAATTTTCGTGTTAATTATGTGAACTATTTGTGCAAGTTTCCTTGATGTGTGTAATTTTGGTATTTGTGGTTTTAATGTTGGATTTAATCCAGTGTATTGTGTAAGTCTGTTTTGAAAAATGTGTGTAAGCTTTTGTGTTAATGTATCAGATTGTGTTGTTGTATTCCGAATTATGGTAGGAGCAACGTCATCTAATTCTGTTTGTAAATTTGTATTTGGTGCATGTTGTACTGACACCTCAGAAGCAATATCACTTTGGCCACTATTTATTTCTTCGGCAACCTCATCCCTTATCTGCTGAAGAACAAACTCGGAAAGAAGGCTATTCTCTGCGCCGATCCGCAAGATTCTGAATAGTGACAGTTATGTCTGTAAGATGTTGTGACAGTTTGAAACATAATTGTATCGGGTCATCCCGATCGCGGCCCGCCTGCTATCACTTAGCAGCGACGGTTCCAGAAGTACCCTGATGTTTCTCAGGTAGCGTCCTTATAATATGGTTACGTAGATTTTTCTCTATTCTTGAGTTTGGTATTGTTTATTGTCTGTCTACCAAAGATTACTAACTATTTACTGC
Source organism: Tipula vernalis (assembly GCA_958295665.1). Taxonomy (NCBI): domain Eukaryota; kingdom Metazoa; phylum Arthropoda; class Insecta; order Diptera; family Tipulidae; genus Tipula; species Tipula vernalis. Next base: position 290,400,126 of record OY282559.1, on the reverse strand, counting down.
GGTTAGTTGGGCAAGGGGCTCAGTTATATCTCCGGGCACTGGGTTATCACTAATTTGGGTTAAACTAAACTGTACATACCAATAAATGTTCCAAAACACTTTGACTTTCAGCACCACCAAAAAAATTTTTTTTGTTAAACTACACCAACATAATTTTCGGAACACATTTAGAAAGGCATACCATTTGAAAACGCCATTTTTAAAAAAGCGGAATTAATGTAAACTACCTTTTGGATTGAGTCTTAGCTAAAAAAAATACCTTAGGTAAAGGGTTTCCAATAGGAATGATACAATTTAAAATGGTTATAATGGCAACACTGCGTATTATTTTTTGATATTTCTTATGTTATTTGTGTTCAGTAGGTTATGTCATTTAATCATGGAAAGATACGCCCTTCAACAACGTTTAGAAATTGTTTTATCAAAATCAGTGCTCATTAGTGAATACTGAGAAAAATTTATGAAGAATTCATGGACGACATTATTCAGTTAATCGACTCTCTATTCGTCGTATTGTAGACAAAATTGAAAGTGAATTTTCTTTACACGATACAAGAGTACCAGTACGACAAAGAAATGCACGCACACAAGAGAATATCGATTTGGTAGCAGCAAGTATGTAAGAGAAAATCCAAATTTGTCGGTTCCACATCCTTCTCAACAATTAAATCTTTCTCAAACAACAACATGGAGAATTATAAGAAAACTGGTTCAAGAACTGAAGCCATTAGACCACCATAAACGTCGTTTATTTTCTGATTTTGCACTTGAACAACTTGAAAATGATGAACATTTTTATCGAAAAATTTTATTCAGTGATGAAGCTCATTTTTGGTTAAATGGTTATGTAAACAAACAGAATTGCAGAATTTTGAGTGATGAAAATCCACACGAAACTGTTCAAACACCATTACATACAGATAAAGTCACTTTGTGGTGTGCAATTCATGCTGGTGGAGTGATTGGTCTATATTTCTTTGAAGGAAATGGTCGAAGAGTAACAGTCAATGGAAAACGATACAGAATAATGTTAAATGATTTTTTTTTCCTGCTGTTGTTGAGAATAATCTGGAAGATATGTGGTTTCAACGAGACGGTGCCACCTGTCACACAGCCACCTTAACAATCGATTTATTGAAAAAAAAAAAAAAAAAATTTGGTGATGAAACACCTTGTGATTTCTTTCTTTGGGGATATGTTAAATCACAAGTTTATGCTGATAATCCAACAACAACTGAGCAATTATAAATCAACATTGAACGTGCTATTGATGAAATACAGCCAAATTTATGTGAAAAAGTGATGATAAATTGGGCTGACAGAATGCAGTACGTACGGAGAAGTCGTCACGGTCATTTGAATGATGTTATTTTCCGAACATAATGGCATAATTAAACATCTGATTGAACTATCTGGGAACCTGGAAATTTATAGATTGTTAAGTATTGTGATTTATTTTATTTTATTTTATGTTGATTTCATCGCCACTATCAATTGCTTTGTCTATTTACATTTCCTTAACAGATTTAATTAGTCAAATTTTTTTGTGTTTAATTTCTTTTACGTTGGCACTATTGAATATTAATACTATGAATGTAAAGCACGATGTAAGTTATTTTTGGTCGTTTTACTCGTTTTTTGTTTTTTCTAATATTTTAAATTTTTACGTAAACATATCTTTTCTTATCATTAAGCGAATTTTAAATTCAACGCGATATTTTATGATTATTGCTCTATATTATATTTTTGCTCAATTTATTTTTATCATTGTTTGTAAGTTATTTTTGATTTGCATTTTTTATGAGTAGTAAATATAGCATACTGCACCAAAATATTAGAAGTTTAAGAGCAAATTTTGATATGTTTAGTACGTTTGTAGCCAGTCTGAATACTCTACCTGATTTGATTTTTGTTTCTGAAATTTGGATTTATTCGAACGAAACAACAGAATTCAATTTGCCTAATTACAGCTTTAAAGCTTGCTGTAACGATAATTACCGCGCCGGTGGAGTTGGTGTCTTTATACATAAAAATCTAACAGTTATATCATGCTGTACTTGTAATTGGATTTCAACTGATGTTCTTAGATTAGACATTCAACTAGGTAAAAATCTTTGGATTTTTCTGTGTTTTTACCGTTTTTGTAATAGTGATCTTAATGATTTTTGCAATGATTTAGATAATTTGCTGGGTACTATTAACAATAATAACATAGTGATCTTAGGTGATATTAATATAAATCTATTGAATAACGTAAGCTGTTTTAACTACCAAGCAATGCTTGCATCATATGGATTCCTCAGTGTATCTAACAATCCAACTAGGAATCTATCATGTTTAGACCATGTTTTTGTTAAATCCAGTAGTACATATACTTTTAGTATTGATAATTTACCAATACATTTTTCCGATCATAATTTAATTACTCTCAATATTTGGGTAGAATCGAATAGACCTGTGATATGTTATAGTGGAAAGAGTTCAAAAGTTAATTATGACAAACTTAGAGATCGTCTTCTAGTTGAAAACTGGGATCTTGTTTACCATGAAAAAAATTGTAATACAGCATTCGATATTTTCTTAAATAAATTAATTTCCCATATTGAACTTTCCAAAGAAATAATTACTTATCGCATTAGCAAGAAGTTAAAGCCCTGGATGAATTATTATCTTTTGTGTAAAATTAATAAACTTAAAAAAATTTCTAAAAAATTAAGAAGGTATCCAAATAACACTCGGTTAGAAAATTATGTAAGAAAACTCTCTAAGCATGTAAATATGACTGTTAAACGGGTCAAAAGAGTATATTACAAAGATAAATTTGGTTTAATAGGGAATAATCCTAAGCTTATGTGGAAGGAAATTGATGATATTTTGGGTAGAAATACGTCCCAAAACAAAAACCAAATAACACAAATTTATGAATATCAATCAAACGTTCTTCTTACTGATGATCAGAATATATGTAATGAATTTAATAAATTTTTTATAACTGTTTCATCCGACATGACTTCCAATATTTTTCCTAATAGTACTAACAGTGGAGAGCAAAAACAATTTATTTTTGGAAACCGTGATAGTTACTGTACTTCTTGTTATTTCGATGAAATTAATTCTTTGGAGATTATTTCTGAAATTCAGAAGTTAAAAAACAAACATTCTAAAGGATTTGATGGAGTAGATAATATCATTGTTAAAAATTGTGCTTGGTATTTGGTTGATGTATTAAAATTTTTATTTAATTTAAGTCTAAAGAGCGGAATTTTTCCAGACGCCTTAAAAATAGCTGTTGTTATTCCAGTTTTTAAAAAGGGTGATGCTCTGCAATTAAACAATTACCGACCGATCTCACTATTGAGTACTTTTTCAAAATTATTTGAGAAATTAATTAAACGACGATTAGTCTCTTACCTTGGTAAAATAAAATTTTTTAGTGATCACCAATTTGGATTCATAGAAGGAAAATCTACGGAAGAAGCTCTTTTAAATTTTCTGAGCAATATTTATTTAGCAATCAACAACTCTCAGAAATGCTCAGCAGTATTTTTGGACATTTCAAAAGCATTTGATACTGTTAACCATGACATACTCATAATGAAATTGTCAAGTATTGGTGTTAGAGGCAAATTATTAGATTGGTTTATAAGTTACCTTCGTAAGCGTAGTCAAATTGTAAAAATTAATAACGTGAATAGTCCTCCAGGTCTTCTAAAATGTGGTGTTCCTCAGGGCTCAGTTTTGGGACCCTTATTGTTTTTAATTTATTTCAATTCTATCTTTGAAATTAATCTTAGAGGGTGTGCTACAGCGTTTGCAGATGATTTGGCTTTGACATATGCGTCTAATGATTACGTTGATATTCAACGGTTAATCAATTTTGATTTATGCACTCTAAGTAAATGGTTTTTTTATCACCGACTTGTTGCTAGTGAAAAATCTAGAATTATGCATTTTAGACGGCCCGACATAACAGTTGATCAAAACTTTTTCAAGTATCACGTATACCCGTGTGATAAGAATCCATGTTTTGGGCAATGTTTTGATTTGCCCTGCATAAATGAGTTTAAATACTTAGGTGTAACAATTGACTCGCAGCTAAATTGGACCTCCCACCTAACTAATATCAGGAAAATTGTTATTACTGCAGTGCATAAATTTTATAATCTTCAACCTTTGTGCCCTTCTTTTATTTTAAGAAGGTTATATCATGCTCTTGTTGAATCTATCTTAATGTATGGTATAACTAGTTGGGGTGGAACTTACTTTGCTAATATTGCAGATCTTTTTGTAGCGCAAAAAAGAATTATCAAATTAATTTATGCTTGTCCAAGGAATACACCCACTATTCCGCTTTTTCGCGAGTTAAACTTGTTGCCTCTAAGGTATTTGTATGTTTTTAAAGTATTGAAAATGTTTTTTGTTCGTAGCAATAGTTATCATAGTCGAATATACCACGTGTATAATATGAGAAATCCAAACAATTTTGTCGGTCTTCGTTGTAATAGTGAAAGGTTTAGAAGATTTTATTTATATATGGCACCTTTTTGGTTCCATCTTTTACCTAAAAATGTGAAAATGCTTCCATCTGCGCAGAAGCATAAATTTAACAGGGAAATTCGGACTTGGTTACTTAACATCGATGATATCGAGCAATATTTTTAGTATAAATGTTAAATTACATTATGTTCTAATGTGCCGTCGTGTAGTTAAATATATCTATTTTAATAACTGAGCTTGTATTTTGTTGAAGATTATTGTTAATTATGTAAACAAAGAATATTATATAAATTTTAATTAAAATTTGTTTTAAATTGCTCCACTACAGACATAATGTCTATAGGAGCTGTACTTTATTTCATATTTTATAATGTTGTTTCAATTAGATTTTAATTTTGTATTTATTTTATTGAAATAAAGATAGTAATAATAAAATAATAATAATAAAAAATAATGTAACCACTCAAATAAAAAACAAATTTTGGTCTCACTGAATAATTTATGTGCTTTTTTAAATTTTTTAATTGTATCATTCCTATTGGAAAACCCTTTACCTTATTATGGTTCAAGTCTTGGGTTTAAAACACTTATTTTGGTTTGTGTATTTATTAAAATAAATTTTGAAATCTTAGTAAGCGTATTATTTGTAAGATAGATAAGAACCATCTGGTTTTATAAAAATAAACTATATTTTGACATTTACATGTAAATTTTGATTTATAATCAAATGCCTAATACAGTTACAATCGAGTTTTTAAGAGGACTACATGTTTTTTGTGAATAAGCAATTAAAGTAAAAATAAAATTCAAATAGTGTTTCTTTTTATCGGTTTAAGTGATTTCTTTAACATATTTTAGTGAATATTAACAAAAAATAAACAATAAATTTAATAAATAGTGATAATATTTATCATATTTAAATAGGAGTGTTACACCTTTAATGGCGGACGCTCAGGCGTCGGTCAAACACGTATTAAACAATAAATTAGAACTAACCAAATGTAATCGGCAAAAAAAAATTAGAAGTGATGTCATAAAACAATTTAAACATAAAAACAAAGTTAAAAAAATGAATTTTAATCCAAAAAATAGTAAAATCAAGCCAAACATTACATCTGAAACAAAATCCAAAATGGAGGAAGAAAAAATGCATATTGATGTTCTAGAAAATGTCGGTAAAGAAGTTTTTAAAGGTTTCGAATCCGAAAATATTAAGCAAAAAAATACAAATGGAGAGGAATTGAAGTCAAATGAAAATAAAACTAATAACTACAAACTCAACAAATATATACCGGGAGACAAAGGGCCTTCTTTGTTATAATTGAAAAAAAAGGAATTGAGGATATAGTTATTGCGGAAAAACTAAACGCTTTGAATTATGGAAAAATTCTTCAAGTGAAACAATTTGGAAAAAATAGAGTCAAAGTCCAAACAAGAGAGATGGACACGGCAAACAAAATACTTAAAAGTACAGATTTGGAAAAGCTGCATTTTTGCTTTTCATATGTCCCGACTTTCATGTTGGAATCTATTGGATACATCAATAAAATACCCATCAATTTAGACGAAGAAACAATAAAAAATAACATAACGGCTAACGCTAAAATATCGAAAGTCGAGAGAATCACCAGATGGAACAACATAGATATGAAAGCTGAAACAACTTCTGCATTAAAAGTCACTTTCAGAACTACTACATTACCAAAAAATATTTTAATTTTCGAGGTAAGAAGAAAAGTAACCTACTTTATCCCCTACTTTATCGTTAATTTGCAAAAAGTGTTTACTATATGGACACACGAAAAAATATTGCAGAGGAAAAGAAAAATGTAAAAATTGCTCATCTACAAATTCTGATCATCTTAAAAATAAATGTGAAAACGACACTTGCTACTATTGTGGTGAAAATCACATAACAAATAGCTTCAAATGCGATGAATACAAATACCAAAAACAAATCAAATATATTATGGTCACTAAAAAACTGAGCTTTGGTGAAGCTAAACAATTAGTTAAACCTCGTGCTAAAAAAAATTTGGGTTCCACTCTAAATCCTGGTTTACAGAAGCCTGGTTGCCTCAAAAGCCTGGTTTTTCAAAAGCCTGGTTTTTTAAAATCCTGGTTTTCAATAGCCTGGTTTTCAAAAGCCTGGTTTTCAAAATCCTAGTTTCAAAATCCTGGTTTTGCAACAAAAAAAGCCTGGTTTTTGGAAAGCCTGGTTTTCTAAATTTAGTATTTTTTATGTTAATAAAATTTTTATTTTCTTTAATATTTGTTTGGTTATTCTGAAAGAACATCTAATAATTCAATGATAAATATAAAATAACGATATTCCACATTATTCCAAAAGAAAAAAATTATAAATAAAAAATCTATATACAGGTGAACATTATAAGCAATATTTTGGAGATATTCAAGCTTGCTTAAATTATCTCGCTGGTTTATAGTGTGCAAAATTTTATTATTTCTTATTGCTAGTTTTCGCTTTTAAGGGTATGATGCTCCCGCTCTCACTTGCGCAATTCGGGTTTACTCATTATCAATTCTTTTCCCAACTCCGAAATTAGTTGGTAGACCCTGATGTGTGCTTTACCGACTACCACCTTTAGTCTTCGATGCCATCCTTCTACCGAGTTTTGTGTCCTTGGTAAATCATTCGTAGTATTATTCCATACAGACCAGAAATTTGGAGAGTACTGTGGTTTTGGATTTCTCTTTGTTTTAATGGGGTTTCCCGTTAAATAAATTTTCTCGAACCATCTGCTGATCCGCCGAGCATCAGGATTGAATTTTTTTTTTAGCTCCTGGTAATACACAATTACATCTTCCGCTGGTAAAAAGGCTAAACTTTTAAGCATCCTGATTTGCAAGCTAAAACCCTCGTTGTTTCCGTATTTCACAGCACACCTTCTGCTTGCTCCTTTTTCCAGATTATTTGCCCGAAATGGAACAACCAACCTCTATACGCTGTTTCTGGGAAAAATTGTTTCATCGCCTTTACACTGGCTTTCTCGAAGTCGGATATGACCATTTTTGGATTTAAATGGATTCCCCAATTGCAGGCCCATTTGCAAACTTCATAACATAAGTAATGGTCGTAGTAATAAGGATCGTCCAAACAATTCATCGAAACAAAAAATTTTCATTATTTTTCTATATTAGCTCTCGAAATCATGGTTTTTGGAAACCTCTTTATTTTTATTAATTCGGGCGGCCCGAATTAATAAAAATAAAGAGGTTTCCAAAAACCATGATTTTGAAACCAGGATTTTGAAAACCAGGCTTTTGAAAACCAGGCTTTTGAAACCAGGCTTATGAAACCAGGCTTTTGTAAACCGGGATTTTGGAAACCGGGATTTCCTACTATATCCAAAAAATTTCAACATTAACGAAGAACTTTTTCCTAATCTAATTTCCAATCCAAACAACAATGACATTGAAAATGTAAGAACAGAAATGAAAGAAATTAAGAATAAATTAGTAGAAGAAAACCAAAAACTAAAAACAGACATGAATGACATTAAAAATATAATAAGGGAAATTACACTAATTAATCGGAAAATACAGTCGACCACTCAAGGATATTTAAATACTTCAAATAAAAATCCACAATCGGACGTAATTCTCACGGATGTATTACAACAATTATTGGACTGGACATGGATAAAATTATAAACAATTCAAATAAACAATCCTACAAACTTTATATCTTCAATGATGACAACACCACAAATCAATAAACTCAACATTTTACAAATTAATATAAGAAGCCTCAACACAAATAAAGACGAATTAGAACATTACATTAATAAAGAAAAAATAGATATCACTTTTCTAAGTGAAACTTGGACTAATGAAAACAGCAAAATCAAATTTCGTAACAACAATACCTACTTCAAACATAGACAAGATGGATATGGAGGAGTGGGATTTATTATAAATAATAATCTTTTTTTCTAAAGAAATCAAAAATACTGATAAATATAATCCAATAGAGGCAATTAAAATTAATATAATTGATGTGAATAATAATATTTTAAACTTAATAGGAATTTATATTCCCCCTTCAATAAATAATGCAATAGTAAAGAATAAATTTGAAACATTAATCAATGATCACTTTTCTAATAATAATACCATAATAATAGGAGACATAAATGCTCATCACTCATGCTGGGAAAATCATAGTAAAGAAGATAAAAGAGGAAACATTTTAGCGAATATAATCACAAACTCTAATTATATAATATTAAATAATGGTGAGCACAGCTGGATAGGCCCACAGGGTAAAAGCTCTACAATCGACATATCCATTGCATCTCAAGATTTAGTAAACAAATTAATTTGGAACATAGATAATACAAAATTCGGATACTCGGACCACCTTCCAATTAAAATAATAATGAATAATTCTAATGCATATAATTCACTTTCATCTAGAAGAACGAATATCAAATTAGCAATGGAAAACATTATTAATTTAAAGCCAGATCACACATTTAGTCTGGTTGATTATGAAACTGAGCTACAAACAATCATAGAAGATAATACTAAGAGAAAATATCAAGAAGTTCTTATCCACTAATATAACAGAATCTAAATTAGACAAAAAAGATCAAATTATTTTACCAACTGTTAATACTTCAAGATATGAATTTTCAAACATTGAAATTAAAAATATAATTAATAATAGTAAAAATACCGCCCCGGGTATTAATAAAATCTCTTACAAAATACTAAAAGGTTTACCAGATAACCACTTAAAAAAACTAACAGAACACATTAATAGGACATGGGAAAATCAAACCTACCCGGAAATTTGGAAGAATATTAAAATTATACCAGTTAAAAAACCGAATAAAAATATAGATAACATAGAAAATTACAGAGGAATACATCTCTACTCCACCATAGCCAAAGTGACAAGCAAATTAATAAAATCTAGACTAAATACCATAACGGAACAGCGGAAGATATTATCGGATAATTCTTACGGATTTAGAAAAGGGAAATCCACATCAGATTATATAAATCACCTATTAAACATCTTAGAAAAAAATAAAAATAATAAGAAATATACAATAATAATTTCTACAGACATCGAAAAGGCATTTGATAGAGTAAACATAAACAAACTTACAAATATAATGCAAAACTACAATATTCCAAATGAGTACTCCAATTGGATTTATAAATCTTTAATTAATAGAAAGATTATTTTTCAAAATACAGATAACAATCTAGAAATAATTACTAGTAATGGGTTACCTCAAGGTGATCCATTAAGTCCTGATCTATTTAATATCTACACCAATAATATCCACGAATTAATTAATAACAACACTAATATATTACAATATGCAGATGACTTCATGATAATTATAACAACTAACGAGAGGAATGAAGCAGAGAAACTGGCTAATGAGACATTAACAAAATTTAATCAAAAGCTAATAGATTTAAATTTAAACATTAATATAAACAAATCATCATTTCTTAATGTTGTGGATGTCTTATCCACATATTAAAGAAATACAATTATATTAAGATTTAACATATATACTCGTACTTTATTAGTATACTGTAATACTTGATACACGAGGTTTTATTCCATCCCCCAGTTCCCTCCACTATCATTGATATACCACCATCTAATGGATAGATCATAGACACACTACATAAACATGGAAGTGCTAAGTCCAATAGACATATAACATCTTCCCTTTTTTTTTTTTTTTTTTTTTTTTTTTTTTTTTTTTTTTTAAACTAACAACAAAAATTAAAATTAAAATTTACTTTCAATACAAAACGTATTCATTTAAATGACTTGGTAACTTTATGTTACGTTTAGGACGAACATAACTGCTGCTGCTTACTGATGGTTCAACCTGTTCTATGTCTGCTGCTGAGTTGCAATCAATTGACGTGTCTTTTATGTTGTTGGATTGTGTATCACCATTTACCTTTGATTGTTCTTCTTTAATGAAAGGCTTTATGTTTACTATATTCCGTTTATAAGTGGAGCCACCAACATTCACTAGATAAGAACGATCTTTCAATTGTTTTTCGACAACGCCTAACGACCAATTATTATTTATCTGTAGATAAATTTGAACTGCTGCAGATTGTCCTATGTTTAAATCCGTCAAGAACTTCGCTTTACGATCATAATAGTACTTGCTTTCACGATGACAGCTTTCAATTTTTGTAGGAACACCTTCAACGACTTTAGGCATGTACTGATCATCACACAGTGGAATTCCGGATCTGGTTTTACGTGAAAAAAATCTCTGCACAGGGCTGCTAGCTATTTTATTAGGAGAATTGCGCCAATATAGTCAACAATACCATAGATCTTCCTTAGAATCTTCTGCTTTCTTTAATAATTTTTTTGCTATTTTTACTGATGATTCTGCCTTCCCGTTTCCTCTTTGATGATGTGGTGATGATGTTACATGTGTAAATCCCCAAACTTCAGAAAAATTTTTGAATTGAGCATTTATAAAATTGGTTCCATTGTCCGTACATACTCGTTGTGGAATACCATACCGGCTAAAATTTCGCTTGCAGATTTCAATTACCGAGCTTGGTGTTGAATCCTTTAACAAATCAAGCTCGAAAAAATCTGAATAATGATCAACTGTAACTAAATACGATTTACCATTATTTACTAACGCATCCATTGATACAAACTGGAATGGATACATTGGCACTTCGTGAGACTGCATAGGTGGATGTGATTGTGAATTTGAATATTTAATGCATATATCGCACATTTGCACCTTCTCTTTGATATCTGATGACATATTCGGCCAGAAAATATTGTCTTTCGCTAAATTGACTGTGGTTTCTATACCATTGTGTGCTACATGAACTTTTTCCACCATCAATTTTCTAAGAATGTATGGAATTAAAATCTTTCCATTTTGAAAAATGAGTCCGTTTTGATATGATAGCTCATGTTTATATTTAAAATATAGCTGAATGTCTTCTGGTACGTCTCTGATTCGGTTCGGCCACCCATTAGAAATCAATGAGATCAATTTTTGAAGTGAATGGTTTTTTAAGGTTTCTGTTTTTATATTCTGAATTCGTTCATCAGAAATTTTCAACGAATGAATTAGATTAATTTTTTTTAAATTGTGGAATATTTCCTTTTCTGCGGAATGAACATTGAATACATTGTAATGATTTATGAAACTGTCATGCTCCGATACGTCCAACGATGCCCTCGATAATGTGTCGGCTATAATGTTTGACTTACTGTCAATAAAACGTAATTCGATGTTGTAACGTTGTAATACCATCAGCATTAACTGCAAACGTTTAGGCGCTTTCAAGAGTGGTTTCTGAAATATATTGATTAGTGGTTTATGGTCCGTCTTTATAATGGTTGTAACATTGCCCACAATAAGTTAATCAAAACGCACACACGCAAACACAATTTCTAACAACTCTTTTTCTATCATCGCGTAATTCTTTTCTGCTGCAGACAAAGTACGAGACGCATACGCCACTATTTGATTATCCTGGAAAACTGCTACAGCCAGTTCAGTACTGCTCGAATCACATTCAATTGTAAGTTGCTTACCAATCTCGAAATATTTTAATAATTTGTTATCGCTAACAAGCAATTTCAGCTTTTTAAATTCGCTCTCTTCATCATTTGACCATAACCACGTTGACTTGTCCAATGTTAACTTGCGAAGAAGAGCACTTTCTGTACTAAGATTAGGAATGAATCGGCCCAAATAATTCAGCATACCTAAAAATCGGAGTAAATCACCTTTATCTTTTGGTGATGGCATATTCTTAATAGCCGTGACTTTTGACTCGTCTGCTTTTAGACCTTTATTTGACAGAATGTGTCCAAAAAATTTTACTTCCGATCGACAAAGATTCAATTTACTCTTATTTAGTTTACAATTATTTTCGCGTAAACGTACTAATAATTTTTCCAAATTTGCATTGTGGTCCACGAATGCTTCTTCCACAGTTTCTCCTTTTCCATATATTAGTATGTCGTCTGCCAAAACTTCAACAGCTGGCAAATCATGAACTATTGCGTACATTTTCATTTGAAAAAGCTCTGGTGCTGACGAAATTCCAAAAGGCCAACGTAACCAACGGTAGCGGCCAAATGGAGTCCAAAATGTAGTTAGTTTGCTACTTTCTTCTGTCAACTTCATTTGCCAGAATCCCTTTCTGGTATCTATGGTACTAAAAACTTTCGCTTCACCAAGTTCCGGTAAAATTTCGTCTATTGTTGTTGTTTGACAATGTGGTCTCTTGATGGCGACATTCAAAGGAATTGGGTCAAGACAAATTCGGAAAGAATTATTCTTTTTCACTAGTAAAATATTACTCACCCATTTTGTATTGAATGGTTCTTGTGTAATAATGTTATCTTTTACCAATGAGTTCAACTCTTCCTTCAGTTTTGATCGCATTGCCATTGGAATTCTACAAGGAAATTGAATTACAGGTTTAATATTTTCATCAATTTCGATTTCCACTTCTCCCGGCCGGAGTCCATAACTATCAAATACATCATTATATTTCTGAATGATTCGATTTGCCTCATTGACGGCATTGACATTTGAATGAATATGTTTCGAGTCATTATTGTTAACGCTTTTTACGAAATGTTCGGAATGCACTACATTTTTGCTGAATTTTATAAGTCCAAGAGCGGTACAAGCACTTTCGGATAATACTGCACAATGCTCATTATCAACTACTTGAAATATGATATTATATTTTTTGTTTTCATAATGACACGGAATTTTTACTTGGCCCAAAACTTTAATATTATGTCCACCATAGTCTGTTAACGTCACCTTAGAGTCATTCAAACAAATATTACCACTAGTTAACTTTGAATATTGTTTAAATCCGATCAGACAAGCTTGAGCCCCTGAATCTAGATCACACACAACGCTTTGCCAATCTTCAATAAATTTTAGCCTAAACTGTACACGACTAGTGCCTTTACTCGAAACAATTACTTTTTCAATTGTCAATGATGCATCACTTTCACTGTCTGTTTTAATTTTCACTTCTTTTACTGATGCATTGTTAAAATTCTTCTTTTTACATACTACTTCGAAGTGATTAAAACCATCGCAAAATTTACATTTTTTACCAAACGCAGGACAATGGGTTTTCTTAAAAACTTACATTTCATTGAACTGTTTTCTGTCTTTTTATTATTTTTCGACTTCTTATTTTTGTTCTCGAATACTGACTTTTTAGAAATTACTACAACAAAAGGAATTCAACACAGAAAAAACATAAAAGAGAAAATTTCAATGAAAACTTGGTTTCACAAAAAAAATTTTGATGCGAGCTCAGTCAAAAGATTAACTAGATTAAGAACCAACCATACTTTCGATAAAAAATACTTCCATTTAATAGAAAAAATTGATAATAACATCTGTGAGGATTGTAACACACTAGAAGATGATAAACACATCATAGAGACATGCAAAAAATTTGAAACAATAAGATCCAATTACAAAATTATAAGAAGTAAAAAATTAGAAGAAATCTAAAGTGAAAACAAAATGGAGGAATATACTGAATTGAATGACTTTTAAAGAGAGATAAAAGCAGAAATTTAAGTATTAAAAATAAAAAAAAAAAAAACATTAAATTTTATAAAATAGAATCATACATAAAATAATAATATAAAACAAACAAATTAAACAAAAATCCTTTAATAAATCAAATTACTAGCATTAAACATTTTCAATAAAATGATAAAATAATAATAATAAAAAAAAAGTGACAGATTTATTAAAAAAAAAAACAAAAAAAAATAAATAAAATTACCATTTTAACTTAATTTTTTGGTGATGTGAACAGTGATGTTTAAACCAAACAAATAATCTAAACTCAAAAAAAAAAAATGCCTAATAATTTATAAAATAAAATAAATAATAAAAGTGCTTTTTTATGAGGCAAACGAATTGATTACTTCGTTTAATACGACCGACATCAAAATGTTTATGTTTATCACACATACTTATCATACTTACGTTACAACCAAAAACATCTATAATTCCAAGACGAACTATACGAAATTTAAAGGGACAAAGTGACTACTGCCCCTAGTGTTAGTTGTGTACATATAAGCCTTCAATAAAAAATCTAACCAACACTAATCTAATTTGTATTGGTTTTGTGCTATGAAATATGAAAAAAAATACATAGGAAACAACAACAATTCACATCACGGCAACGCCGTATAATAATATCAAATAAAACGAAAGTTATTTATGCTTGTATTTATGTGTAGGTTTTGTGTTGGAAATAAAACCAATTACAATAACAACAATGGTTCTGTCATTCGAGATAATTGACTGAACGAAGACTGACCTTTTTATTTAAATGAAATTCATTATTTATTTTATTTGTATTTATTAATTATTGAATTATTTATTTATTATTTTGTTAATTACATGTTCATTGGGAAAGGTTTTATGCCTAATGGAAGCAACTGAATAGTTTACTAAGAAATGTGCTTCCATACGGCTTTTATCTCTTTAATATATTAAAAAAAATTATACCTTGTTGTTTATTTTATTTACCTACACGAAATTCGAATCTTATGCAATGTACTTCGTAGTGTATTCGTGCTGGCATTATCCAAATTTAACATAATTTCACACGATCGAAGTCATCCGAATGCCGCGAATGTATCAGACTCTGTTGATGAATATTGCTCAGCGGAGTGTGCACCATACTTGATGGTAAATATCCAGGTGAACTGAATATGAATAGACACATTGTTGATCCAACGTTGTTCTTTCGCAAAATCAATTGAATTATCGAAGAATGTTCACCCCCAATTTGTTTGCTTTGGCCCGTCGCCGTATAATTATTAGTATTGAAACCTCTAGCACCGCGCGTTATATTCAAGTCTTGTAGAGCATGATTTCGTAATCCTTGCACAAAATGGTGGGCCCCACTTGGCATTTTCCATTGTAGGTTTTTCATGTCAGTCTTACCATTTTCAACCTGCGTATATTGATTCGTTTGGCAAACTGGTTGTGATGTAATTTGTTCCTCCTCATTACTGTTAGTGAGCTGCCAATTTGGATTCCAATATTTTCGCACATCCATTTCGCAAACGAACTTACATCAAACGAAAAAAATCAACAATCTCCAAAGCCCGTGACCGGAAACAGAAGTATATGACAAATGGCGTAACTAGCGGACTATAATTCGTTAACAAGATGAATCTGGAATAAACATGAATTTAATACAAAATTAATGTAACTCAAAGATACTAGTAGTTACCACTTTCAGTTGCAACAATTGTCCGAATTGATCAGGTACTCTTGATGTACATATGTGATAATTCACGACACGATACTGGGAGATAATGAACATGCGCCGAATGGCTGTCATCAATTGTTCAGGACACCAAATTAAATTCTCATCAGGAATAAAGTTTTGAGATATAACAAGAACCGCCGTTAATAGTGTCATTTTAGTGGGGACATTTTCGACCTGGACAACATCCTCATCATAAACGGTTAATATGACAAAAACGCTTAAAATACCACAATAAAAACTAATTCACTCGTTAAATGTCGTAGATATAGTCGGCCATATCGTGATCAGCATCTCATTCAAGTTCCAGGTTCTCGTTTAATCAACTCACCATAATTAAAAAAAAATACATGAACTGCCACAAAAGTATTAACAGACAGATTATTAAATCTTCTACAACAAAACACATTACTGTCGTGAAATTACCGAGCTCCGACTGCAATAAAATGGTTATTAGACGTGAAATTGAGATTATAAACAAATTACTTACGTCTTTAATCTTGAGCGCTCTGTTAAAATATATTTTTATATAACAAGGGCCACGAAAACAAGATGTCATATGTTTGTCGTACATATTTTTTGACATAAGGAAAAAGATGTATAACCTATCTTTATTACACTCTAGACCAAAAAATGGCAAATTTTATTGTGTTAAAAAATACGAATAAGCCTACATATTTTAATGCTTTACTACATGTTAAATATTAAAATATTAAGACACAATTCGATTTTTAATATTAAGACACCTTTTAAATTTAAATTATCTTAATAATTTTTTTATTAAATTCAAAAATGAATTCAAAAAGGTACAATATTTTTGTCAAGAGTGTACAAATAAAAAGTAAATATGTGTTTGTATGAAAATAAATGTAAAGTAATATGCGACGTTGCCGTCATCATTTAGTCACCAATACTACCTTCAGTAGTAATTACCAGACAATGACAAAAAATAGTTTGTCTTGGAATTATAGATGTTTTTGGTTACAACACAAAGCGAAATAATTTATTTTGGAAAATGCAGAATTCCATTCTAATTTTATATTAAATCTCCATTTTGCGGATAATTTAAATTTAAATTATCGTTTACCACGATAACCAAAGTAACGCAATAAAACAAAGTGATTTAAAAGGCACAAGTACCTGTAAAATTAAAGTAAAAAATGGCAGAACCCTTTCAATGTGTGATCTCTAGCCAAGAGTTTATAAAATATTGTGATTTTTTTTGCACATATATGTGTATGTTATTTTAAAATTATAATTATGATTTATTGGAAGTGAAATTGATATCAGGGGTAGACCAATACTCGCATCAACTCTGCTTACGGATCCAGCAAAAAGAGTTACATCAACTAAAATAGATTTAGTCGACTATAAATGGTGCCCCGAAGCATTCCCGATAAATTTCCAAAGCGGTCGAACCTAAATTCGAGACGAATTATTTCTGTAAAACATGCGGTAAGTTATTCCCGCTAAAAATCGGATTACGTCAACATGAAAAGATTGAACACGACAAAATTGATGATTCGGATGATATACCGTCCCCACTTTTATCGAGACAGAAACGGAAAAATCTGAGGTATTTGTGTGCCAAAACTGTGATACAACGTGTGAAAATCTCCAGGACATAAATTTTGGTCGCCTCATGAGTCGGTGAGGTGAGAATTACCGGATCGTAATGGTATTAGTTATTGTGTGTGTGTGTTCGGATGCTCTTTTATTATTCATGCTCTTCATGCTGTTTTTAGTTTTTCGTACAGTTATTTTGTGTTCTTTGTTGAGATTAGGGTTTCTTATACGAAATGAAATTTTTAAAGAGATACGAAGATGACGAATTAAAACTTATTTATATTTATACACAAAAATTTTCTTTTGAATTGATAATAAAGACGATGTAAAATAATGTATTTGAAAATCCCATATGATTTTGTTTACGTTCCATATGGCATTGGGAAAATGTATAAAATGCCTGTAGTAGCTGGCAAGATAAACATAAAATAAAGGAATAAGAAAATAGATTTTTAATAATAGGTACCTTCAAAATATTAATTTTGTTGGTAAACAAGGGCAATTAACAAAAACTTTAAAAATTGAAATGTTTTACGTTATGTACGTATAATTTTATCTACCTTTTTTTATCATGGATATTATATTAAAAAAATGCAAAGGGCAAAAAGATTTCGTAAAACATCATTATCAATTTCAAATACAGTTTGTTAAAAAAATTTGCGATCATTCTCGATTTGTTTAAATTTATCAAATTTTCAACAGAATTTTTTAATGGCTTAAATATTAAAATGAATTAAATCAATCAAATATTGTGAAAGTACAGTTTACATTATGTATTTTGAATGTATTTGAGTGTAAGTATTTTTAGTAACCTTTACATAATGTAAACTGTACCTACACAATATTTGAATGATTTAATTAAGTTTTTAATAAAAAATTAATCTGCTTTTGCAACACGAAACCTAAAAAATTAATAAACAAACATGTTAAGTTAAAACTAAAGAAATACATTTTTTTATGGTACAATAATAGAACTTTACTAAAAGTAGAATATTCAAAAAATACTTACAACGAACAACACAGTATTGTTAATTCTCCTGCTTCATAACAAGTGAAATATTCTCATACGCGAGCATAAGCATCGACAATTTTTGCCGATTTCAACCGATTGGCTTATTTTTGATACTATCGAGCGAGACGATATCACATACAAAACAAATAACACTTAATCAATGTTCCATGAATTTATTCACTTTTACAATTCAAGAAATGTTTTTTTTGTTTTGACAATTTTGTTAACACGAATAATAACAACATGGATCAACACTATCTAAATTTATTATTTTATTATCCACGTGAATGTACTTGTTAACTTTATTATTTAGTTGCGTTGTTCCAAAAAATTGAAGAAGATATGCGTCTATATAGCGGAAGCTAAAAAACGAGAGTGTGTATTTTTTCTGCGCGCGAGATTTTTGACAGTCGTTTTACATCCAGTGATGCCAACATAATATTTTGTAAGTGCGTTCATGTAAATGAATGTAGGTGTGTTCATGAAATCGATTTGAATATGAATGCGCGTGTTATGTTGGTGGTATGTGAATGTTTGCTTGAATAAATGAACGGGTGTTTGAATGAATGTTTTTAATTTATTCTGTTTTATTAAATTGTGTGGTGTGCGCGCCAATATACATGATTGTTATATTGTGGCGATGAACGAGTGAGTCGCTACAGGACTCCCCCGCGAGTGATTTTCTCCTCCCTAGGGAATGATTGTAGGAGTGGAAGCAATACGGAAAATAGACTCAATCTCAAATATCTATGGTGTAAAAACAATATTATTTACCTACGGGAAAAAGCTGATTCAAGGATTTATCAAATTGATTCATTTAATCAAATTGATCAATTTGATAAATTTCATCATCCATACGATTCATCCACTATTAGGACACCAAAATCACCACCGGCTGCTGCTTCCGCTACACAGGAAACGGTTTAATACACATCTACAATTAATAAAGCATCATCACAATTACATCACACAACTACATTTGCATTATATGTTGGTATCAAGATTCTGTATTTTAAAGGTAATATTACACTATCGTGATTCATTGTTTCTGTCCTTCAGTCTTTTATCGATATTTTTAGTTTTAGTGCATGGATTTTTATTTTTTTTTATTTTTTTTTATTTTTTTTTTCAACACTTTATATTATATCCACGTTCAGCTTTTCATATTTTTGTATTCAAATTTGTTTTTACATACTCTTAAAGTTTTCTTTCTTATATATCGCTTTAGATTTTCTAATCAGTTTTTATTGAATGACTTTTAAATCTTTAAAAGCAAAATGTTTTAACAATTATTTTTCAAATATTGATGATTTCTCATTGGATCATGCTGATATGAATCTTTCTTCCAAAAGCCTGTGTGTACTTCAATTTAATATTTGGGGTATGAATGAACTAAGTAAGTTTGACGATTTACTAAATTTCATTGATAGTTTACATTTACATACTGAGATTCATTTGATAGTTATAACCGAAACATTTATTAAAAGCTCAAATATATTCTCCTTTAATATTAAAAATTTCTCAAACGTCTTCTCTTGTAGAGATGACAGGTCTGGGGGGGGGGGGGAATTGCGATGTTCATCAGGGAAGATATTCGCTATAAAATCCTAAACACTGACGATGGGACCTTGCCGTTCCAATTTATTTATATTCAACTCTCGGGGCTTAATCCAATTAATGTTTGTGGGATCTATAGGCCACCTGGCTCTGATACTACTTATTTTTTAGAAATCTTGGAACTTCTATGTAGCAACAATTTCAATTCTGACTTTATTATTGTAGGAGATTTGAATATACCGATAAATAAAAAATTAAAACTAATTTCTGAGTACAATTCCACCTTATTAAGTCATGGTATGATTGTTACTAACACATTTGCTACCAGACCAGTAAGTGGTAATATCTTGGATCATGCTATTTGCAGTTTTCTTAATATAGAACGAGTTTTTAACTCAACAATTGAATCTGATATCAGTGATCATAGTTTTATTTTTTCAAAATTCGTGTTTAAACCGCAATACATAAATAAGGTATTAGAAAAGAAAACGATAAATTATGACAAAGTGAATCAATACTTCGATGAATTTTTATTTTCAACCTCATTTGACATTCACAACCCTGATTCAACCCTAAAATTAATTTTTGGAAAATATAATGAGTTGGTTGGTAAATTTTCGAAGTCTAAACAAGTACAGGTGAAAATGGAAAATGCTAGTATTTGTCCCTGGATGAATCTAGATCTATGGAATCTAATAAAAGAAAAAAATCGCACACTCAAAAGGTTTAAACAAAGCACAAACAACTCTGCGTTAAAGGACAGACTAGATTTGCTCAATAGAAGGATCAAATCTAAAAAATACTATGCAAACAAATTATGTTACAAAAAATTGTTTAATAATTTAAATCAAAAGGAAGTATGGAATCAAATAAATCAATTCATAAAGCATACTACTAAAGCGGATATCCACTCCATTGTACAAAATGATGTCGAATACAAAGACCTTCCCAGTATTGTGAATATATTCAATAACCATTTTGTAAATGTTGGCAACAGCCTCTCTTCTACAAGTAATGGTAACACTGAATTATACAATCTGCACAATAACAGCCCGAATTCATTTTTTTTGCGCCCAATCTCCGTTACGGAAACATATAATATAATTAATAATTTAGACAATAATAAGGGTGGTGGGTATGATAATATTCATAATACTGTTATAAAACGTAACTCAGCATTCTTTTCTCAAATATTGACGGATTTATTCAATGTAGTGTTTGAAACCGGTATTTATCCTGATTGTCTGAAGATTGCAAAAGTGACACCAATATTTAAATCAGGAGACTGCAAAGCTGCTAGTAACTACCGACCAATTTCTGTATTGTCTGTGTTTGACAAAATACTTGAAAAATTAATTGCAACTCGCCTGACTGAATATCTAAACGCTTCAAATTTTTTTTACTGTCATCAATATGGTTTTAGACAGGGGTCTGGCACAGATACCGCTTTAATTGAGATTACTGATCTGATTTACCGAGCTTTCGATAATCAGGAGTATATATGTGGTCTATTTTTAGATCTGCATAAAGCGTTTGACTGCATTGATCATCGTCTACTTCTAAATAAGTTGTATTGCTATGGCTTTCGGGGCTTGGCTTATAATCTTTTGATGAGTTATCTACAAAACCGTAAACAATTTGTGGCTTTAGATGGTGTAATAAGTAGCACTTTAACTATTAATTGCGGCGTCCCTCAGGGTAGTGTACTTGGCCCTATTCTATTTCTGATTTTCATAAATGATATATCACACCTACCTCTGGCTGGGAAAATTAGAATGTTTGCTGATGATACCGCAATATTCTATAATTCCAAAGATTGCTCCCAAGCCATGACACACATGGAAAACGACGTTGCTGTACTTATAGAATATTTCAATGTAAATAAAATATCTGTAAACCTCAACAAAACCAAATTTATTATCTTTCAATCCCCATTCCTCCCTCATTGTGATTTCCAACCCTTGCAAGTTTCAAATGGTATTATCGAGGGAGTTGATAAACTCAAATATCTTGGAGTTTTACTTGATAAGCATATGTCTTGGAATGAACACATTCATACGTTGAGTTTAAAAGTCAGTCCGTTTATTTATTTGATTAAGAAGCTTGCTTCCTTTGTTCCACAACATATTCTAAAAATGATTTATTTTTCATTTATTCACACAAGATTCTATTTTGCGATTGCTTGTTTTGGCCATACTGGAAAATCAAAGATAAAAAGGTTGCAAATTTTACAAAACAAAAGCTGCAAAGCTATCTATAGGCTTCCACACTTGTTTCCCTCTATCGAGCTGTATAAGAATGTAACTGAAGGAATCCTGCCAATAAACGCATTATTCCAACTTCATGTTTCACTATATATGTATAAATGTTTGCGGTTATCGTCAACGCTATCAAACATTGAGTTTCAGTATGTAAATCATAGCCATACAACCCGTCGTTCTAATCTTTTAAAATTCTATAAAATCAAAACTGAATTTGGTAGAAAATCCATATCGTACTTTGGTCCATATGTATATAACCATTTACCGACTGTTATTACTAGATCTGTGAATGTTCACAATTTCAAGAAAACTTTAAAGGCGTATTTGGCTGAACGGGTCGAAGATTATCTTTAATACGACATATTATCTGTATATTTTAATTTGTTTATTCATCTTATTTTATTTTATTATTTTCTTTTCATTGTTTTATATTTTTTTTTTTTTTTATATTTTTTTTATTATTATACATTTAACTTTCAGTTTATTGCTGAATTATTGTTTATATATATCTTGTTCATTATTTCTGTCTAATTTTTGGTTTAGAGGAGAGCTGATTAGCTTTTAAAGGACCATAAATCCATTAGCTATCCGCTCTCCTCAAAACTTTTAGTTTTAGTTTAGTCTTAAAATAATAATTTTAATTTTAATTTTAGTTTTCTTAATTTTTAAATATTATATAATTTTTATAATAATTTATAATTTATTTTATAAATTCACGTGTAAAATAGACCTAAAAATAAATAAAATTAAAAAAAAAAAAAAAAAAAAACCCGATGGCTTGATGTTTGCTCAGCCGAACTAAGTATTCCGTAAGCTGGTTTAAGTCGATCGATTGAAACAATTGGAATTTTTTCCATTAATCGATACGACGAAATGTTTCCTAAGTCTGCGTATAACTTTATACGGACCTTCATAGGGAGGAGTTAATCCCGTGCGAACCTTGTCTGTTCTTATGAAAACAAAATCGCAGTTGCTGAGCGATTTCGGAACAAATACGTCATCTTGTTTGGATTGACGTGGTGTTTTGGGTATGAGGTTGCGCATGGTTTTTCGCAGTTGGTCGATGATTGTGTCGGTAGTTAGGAGTGGTGAAGGAGGAGTTTCGATAAAGAATTCACCGGGTAGTTTGATGGTTTGACCGTAAACTAATTCAGCCGGTGAACACTTAAGATCTTCCTTCACTGTTGCTCGGATACCAAGTAGTATGATTGGTATTTCCGAACTCCAATTGATTGTATTGCCTCTGGCCATTAATGCGGCTTTGAGTTGCCGATGGAAGCGTTCGACCATGCCGTTGGCTTGTGGATGGTAAGCCGTTGTCCGTATCCGATGTGAGCCAAGGAGTTTTGTTAACTCGGTGAAAAGTTTGGACTCAAATTGCGTTCCTTGATCTGTTGTGATGTTAAGGGGAATGCCGAATCGTGATACGTAGTTGTTGACAAAGGTGGTGGCTATGGTTGCAGCAGACATATTGGTCATGCAGTATGCTTCGGGCCAGCGAGTGAAACGATCGACACAAGTGAGTAAGATTGAGTATCCATTAGATGGCGGAAGTGGTCCTACAATGTCTATATGGATATGCTCAAATCGACCAGGCGGAATTTCAAATTGTCCATGGGGTGATTTTGTGTGCCGTTGAACTTTAGCACGTTGGCAGGATGAACAAGACTGAGCCCAATTGCCTACGTCTTTGTTTATACTGGGCCAAAAGTAGCGAGCTGTAATCAATTTACGAGTTGCACGGACTCCAGGATGTGAAATGTTGTGTAGTGTGTTGAATACGGTGCGACGTAGTGAGTCTGCGATGTATGGGCGATTGTTCCCACCTGCGATTTCGCAGACTATTTCCAGGCCAGGTAGTTTGAAAAGCTCTAGTTTCATTGAGGAACTAGTGTGACATTCGGAACCAGAAAGTAAATTCTGAAGTTCTAGGTCTGCTTTTTGTGCGTTTGCGATTGTTTGTAAGTCGATGTGTGTCTCGACTGTGGCCATTTTATTGTCTGTTGTGCGCGATAGTGTATCTGCGACAACGTTGTCGTGTCCGTGAACATGCTGAATGTCCGTGGTAAATTGACTAATGTAATCCAGGTGACGAGATTGCCTCGGATTACGTTCAGTTTTAGACTGAATTGCTCGTGTCAGAGGTTTATGATCGGTGTATATTGTGAAATCCCGACCTTCGACAAAATATCTAAAGTGTTTAACTGCTAGATAAATTGCGAGTAATTCCCGATCGAATGCGGAATATTTGTTTTCGGCATCCGAGAGTTTCTTGGAAAAGAATCCCAGAGGTTCCCAACACTCGTTATTGTACTGTTGTAGTACCGCACCGACAGCAGTATTTGATGCGTCAGTGGTTATGCTGAGCTTTGAGTCGCTCAGTGGGTGTGCCAGAAGTGTTATCTGGGCCAATTCAGCTTTTAATGACGTAAATGCTTGTTGACATTCATCTGGCCAAGAGAAATTCTTGGCTGTCTTGGGCTTTTTGAGTAAAGCTGCCAAGTGGCTGTGAATTGGTGCGAGTGTTTGAGCGAGTTTTGGTATGAATGGGTGGTAGTAATTTACCATGCCGACAAATCGCTGTATACTTTTGATTGAAGTAGGAGCTAGGAAATCCCTAATGGCATTAATTCGTTCTTCAGACGGCAGAATACCATTAGGTGTTATCTGGTGACTAAGGAAGTCAAGAGTGGATGCGCCAAAGACGCATTTTGAGCTCTTGATATGAACGTCAAACTGTGTTAGCTTGTGGAAGAGTTGTTCCAAGTGCAGTTTGTGTTGTTCCTCAGTTTTTGATGCTACAAGAATGTCGTCAATGTAGACGAAAACGAAGTCCAAGTCACGTAAGACTTCGTTCATGAAACGCTGAAATGTTTGAGCGGCATTGCGTAAGCCGAATGACATCCGGGTGAATTAGAATAGGCCAAACGGTGTTGTGATTGCCGTTTTATGAACGTCTTCAGGTGCGACGGGAATTAAAAGGTACGCTCTGACAAGATCAATCTTGGAGAAAATTTTGCATCCATGCAAGTGCATGGAGAAATTTTGAATATGAGGTATCGGGTAGCGATCCGGTGTTGTCACCGTGTTTAAACGCCGATAATCCCCACATGGTCTCCAATCTTGATTTTTTTTCTTCACCATGTGAAGTGGACAACACACGGGAGATGCAGATGGCCTGCAAATCCCTAATTCCACCATGTGCTGGAATTCTGTTTGAGCGGCTTTATGTCTCACTTGATCTAGCCAACGTGGTCTTGACACGGGCAGATGGCCTGCTGTGACAATATGATGAACCACGTTGTGTTGAACTGGTAAGTTGTAGTTCGGCTCTGCTGTAAGTGATGGGAAATTCTTCAGCAGAGTGGCATAACCGTTGTTGACTGAATAATGGATCGGAGTTGGAGTGTTATCCCGAACCATGGTGGCATTGATTGACAGCTTAGTCGCTGTATCAACCAGCCGTTTGTTTTTTAGGTCAACAAGGAGGCCAAATTTACACAAGAAATCGGCGCCAATGATCGGACGATTCACATCAGCTAATATGAAAGCATGAGTGAAGGTTCTCTTAAGTCCGATATCCACCTGAAGAAATTTGCCGCCGTAGGTGTGGATTGTGGTATTGTTGGCGGCCGATAAAACTAGATCAGGATTTCGTTTTGTAAATGAAAACGAATTTTTGAAAAATTGAGCTGGAATAACCGAAAGGTCAGCGCCAGTGTCTATAAGAAATACTAATTTATTTTGGCGATCGTGGAGGAACAAACGACCTAATTGATGGGTGTAGGATGTTGTCATCTCTACCCGGTGAGAGACTCGTTTTTTGATTGACTGTCAACGCCCATGCTGGATGCGGATGTTGATTTAAAATTGCATGGTTCTACACATCTGCGCGCGGCTGCGCCGAATTTCCAGTGGTACCAGCATTTTTCGTATCGAGGTTTGTTGTTGCTGGGACTACGCGAACTGGAATTCCGTCTGTATCCGGATTGCGATAACTGTAAATCGCTTTTTTTTTTAATTATTTACACTTTGTATTGTTTTTTTAATTGTATGCGCAAATTTTGTGACTCCAATTTTTTGTATTAATATGTAAACTGCTTTCTTCTTGTATTATGCGTTTTTTACTCGGAAAATTTTAGTTGAAAAGAAACAAGAAAAAAAAAATTTGGTAGGAAATTTTTGTAATTTCAAAATGGCGATGTACATAAAAAAAATGGTATAATTACCTTTTCGCTTGGCACTTTTAAGCACCAAGCGTCAAATTATTTTGCGTGTTGGTTGAATTTTATTTTGAGGCCGTAAAAACGGACGTCGTGGTCACCACTTATCGAGCGAGACGATATCACATACAAAAACAAATAACACTTAATCAATGTTCCATGAATTTATTCACTTTTACAATTCAAGAAATGTTTTTTTTGTTTTGACAATTTTGTTAACACGAATAATAACAACATGGATCAACACTATCTAAATTTATTATTTTATTATCCACGTGAATGTACTTGTTAACTTTATTATTTAGTTGCGTTGTTCCAAAAAATTGAAGAAGATATGCGTCTATATAGCGGAAGCTAAAAAACGAGAGTGTGTATTTTTTCTGCGCGCGAGATTTTTGACAGTCGTTTTACATCCAGTGATGCCAACATAATATTTTGTAAGTGCGTTCATGTAAATGAATGTAGGTGTGTTCATGAAATCGATTTGAATATGAATGCGCGTGTTATGTTGGTGGTATGTGAATGTTTGCTTGAATAAATGAACGGGTGTTTGAATGAATGTTTTTAATTTATTCTGTTTTATTAAATTGTGTGGTGTGCGCGCCAATATACATGATTGTTATATTGTGGCGATGAACGAGTGAGTCGCTACAATACTTACCGTCACAAAACGATACACTAAAACAAACAACGTATATACACGCACACAATAACAAAATGTATCTTATACTCCTTGTACGTATACAAAATTCTCATGAGGCAGTGAGAAATTTTGGGACCAAAATTTATGTACAGGCCTTAAAGTTTCATGATAAATGTATTAATTGAATAGAGAAACAATTACTTACGCCTACATTATGCCCACCGCCGTCAAAAAAAAAATCAAAATGAACCACTTGTGCGGGACCAAGTTTGTTCTTAAATTTAACCTACGGAAGCATTTAGAACTTTATTACACGGACGAAGAACGCAATGGAATACCTGAGGAAGGTATCATCATTTGTAAAGCGTATGAATCGATATTCTACAGTAAAATGGCTTGCGAAATTCATAACATCAATCATCGACCAGATGATCTCTATGTCACTTACGAGGAGCAACAACAAAAGATTGTGGGCCGGAAAATGAAGAATCCAAAATATTTTGTTGAAATATTCTGAGCAGCACTTTGTTTTGAAAACATTGAATCATTTGTACATTTGTCTTCTTGGTACAACCCCAAAGTTGAATACCGTAGGTCCATACTGGTTTAAGTATTTGCTGATATAATAGCAATTTGTTATGTATTGTAAGCTCAGAGTTTCTACATATTAGCCAATACATTTTCCTATATTTGATGTTCAATTCTTCTTTTTTCTTTTTAACATGCTCTTTCCATCTAAGCTTGCAATCGAGAGTCATGCCGAGGTATTTGGCTGTATTTGCATTTCGATCCAGTTAACTTTCTGGTTTGTGAAGTTTACGTGAACCGACTTTGCTTCGTTTAGGCTAATGCGCCATTTCTTTGTCCAACTACTCACTGTGTCAGTTGCTTTTTGAAGTTTGGTCGTTGCTTCTGATATACACTTTCCAGTCACCAGAATAGCTGAATCGCCTGCAAATGTTGCTATGGTGGCACCTTCTGTATTTGGCATATCTTTGGTGTACAGGATGTACAATATAGGACCCAGTACGCTACCCTGTGGTATGCCTGCTGAGTTCAGAGTACTCTCGGTTATATTTTACACGGAAATGTCGGTCTGCGATATAAGATTTAAGAATTTGATAGAATTGCTTAGGTAGATCTCGATGCAAATTAAATTCAAGTCCTTGGTGCCAAACTTTGGCGAAAGCTTGTGCTACATCTAAGAAGATGCTGGAACATATCTTCTTATTCTCAAGTGCGTCTTCGATTATATCCGTTATTCTGTGAACTTGTTCTATCGTAGAGTGATTTTCTCTAAATCCAAATTGGTGTGGTGGAATCAAATTTCTCTCCTCTATTATTGGCTTGAGTCTCTTGAGCAGTAATTTTTCAAATAATTTTGAAGTTACAGGAAGTAGTGAAATCGGTCTGTACGACTTTTTATCGTTCGCTGGTTTGCCTGGTTTGGGGATCATAATTACTTCAGCAACCTTCCATTGTCGTGGGAAATATTTTAGTCTGAAGACAGCATTGATAATTTGAACCAATTTTCATAGTCCCTTCTCGGGAATGACTTTTACGACTTGTCCAGTAATTAAATCATATCCTGGGGCTTTTTTTGCGTTCAAATTACACTTGATCTCATTTTTTAATTCCTGTAATGTTACACATCGAATATTACATTCATAAATCTTGCTAACTGTTATTATGTTATCATCTGCTGTTTGGCTAGGCAACGGTTGAAAGGTGGCTTCCAAGTGAGCCACAAATAAAAAGCGTTTTGCTTGTCGCTTTTGGCCCAGGTTCCTTCCCCATTTTTAATAGGCGGCACATGCATTTTGGTTCTTTTTAATCCCTTTGTTACGTTCCAAAGAGAGTAATCAGTATCTTTATGTTCGGTGAGACCATTTAAGTACTTGTTAATAGTTTCGTTCTTAATTTCTTTTATAAGTTGTTTTAGTTTATTGCATAGAAAATTGAGGATTTTTTTGTTTTCCGGGGCGCGTGTCCTTTGCCAGGTCTTTCTTGCCTTCTGTTTCTCTCTAACTAACTCCCTGACCTCATTAGAATAATTTTGATTCCTACGGGATTCGGTGTGACTAGCAGGAGAACTTTCCCATGCTGCTTGTTGAATAGTACTGTTAAATACCTCTAGTCCGTCTTCCAACTGTACCGGTGTTTTAATCGGCACTCGTAGATTTATTTGCAATTCAATTAATTCTTGGAATAGGTTCCAGTTAGTTCTATTGTTTGTTAATTTAGGCAGGTTATCCTTATTAATTATCATTGTGCTGAGTGTCATGATAATAGGTGTATGATCGGAATGTATCCCTTCACTGTTTTCGATGCACATGTAATCCTACAGTATGTTGGTTTACCTCCAGAGTGGAACTCGCAGTTATTTATTCGTCCGGCTTCGAATAGCTCTTTTCTTTATGGGTTGTAAGTCTTGATCCCCAATAGGTGTTTTTTGCATTAAAGTCGCCACCAATAATAAAATTAGATCCTAGTGATCTAAAGAGTCTATTATAATCTTCTTTGTTTAGATTATAGCGTGGAGGGCAGTAGATAGAGGAAATACTGTATTCATTATTATTGTTAGTTTCAACTTTTATGGTTTTAACTTGCATATTTTCCTCTTCTATACTAGGTTCTTCATAGTGTTTGAGATTCTTTTTCACTATTACTGTTGATCCCCTCCTCTGGGTGAAAACCTCTTGGGTGAATAGCATGGTAACATTCATAATCACGTATTTTAATAAATGATGTTTTTGTGAAATGGCTCTCCGATATAAGGCATATATCTATTTTTTCTAAATTTAGAAAAATTTCTAGCTCTGGAATATGTTGCGCTAGTCCGTTCGCGTTCCAGGTGCAAATTCTTAATGTTCTGCTCATTTTAGTATATGAGGGCGGTTGCCTCGTTCAAGGTTTGATGCATATCTAGACGCTTATATAAAGCTTATAGACCACGTTCTTGCTTTGCTAGCCATATATTTATGGCTTCTATGCTTCGACAAATCCTTTCAAGGGGGTTATCATTCAAAGCGTTAGATGATTGCTGTACAATTTGTTAATAACTTTTTCGTGATTGAAACCTTGGCATTTTTTGTATTGAGGTATTAGCATCGTGTTTTTCTTTAGCGGTTCTATTTTAACCCTCATATTGAGAATTGCTTTGATGTTGAAGATGTTTTCAACTTTCTCCTTTTTGTTAAACGTAAGCATGAAGAGTGGAAGCTCCTTTTTTTGACTTGATTGTTCTCACCTCTCTCTCGTTTTAGGATGTTTACTGCATCTTCTATTTGCAGATCTTTTGCCTTTAGGTCCTCAATTATGTCCTCCTTTTTACACGTTGGATGAAGGCCTCTGGCCATAACCTTAATTGCGCGTTCGTTTTTATCTTCGTATGTGAACCATTCTTTACTTTCCGCATTGAGCTTTGTTGCTAGAGCTCTATATGTATCGGAATCTGGTGTATTGATTTTCCACACGTTATTGTTTAGTGACACTACTCTATATTCCTTAGCTGTCACTGATTTCATTATAGATTGTATACTAGCAAATTCTATTATGCCGATTACATTTTCGATACAACCTATTGTTGCCGATTTTGTTGCTGTTGCTGGTGAGCTCGTTTGGTATTAGTATCACCAGTTACTAATACATTAGCTTGCGAATGATCTCCAACTTCAGGCGAGAATTCTGCTTTTCGTTTTTTGGTAGGTCTTTTCTTCCTTTTCAGTACCCAATCTGTTTCTCTCATGAGATCCTCTTCATCAGTATGGAACTCATTGTTATAACTGGTGTGAGTACTTGCTTCGTTATAACAAGTTAGCGGGTTTTCAGATATCTCCATTGGTTTGATCTTTTTTAATTCTTCATTTTCTTTTTTTAGTTTTTCAATTTCGCTTCTTAGTTGGGTTAAAAGTACATCTACTTCACTGAGTTTTCGACAGAGTTCAGCGTTTTCGTCTTTCTGCTGATTTGCAGAGTTAGTATGATGGTTTGGTGATCTTAACAACATTGAACTTCTTTCGAATGGGTTT
The DNA here is from genome assembly GCA_958295665.1 of Tipula vernalis. Classification (NCBI taxonomy): domain Eukaryota; kingdom Metazoa; phylum Arthropoda; class Insecta; order Diptera; family Tipulidae; genus Tipula; species Tipula vernalis. The sequence goes on along the minus strand of OY282559.1, from coordinate 290,368,996 downwards.
AGCAATGATTGGCTCACCCCAGAATCCATTGAGCCAGCCTCGTAAGAGGGTGGATTAGCCAACTGTGTAGTTGGTTTACCACCTGGGGTATTGTTTCCTTTTTGCGTTGTATTCATTGCTTTAAAACTGGTTATGTATCAACTACCAACCTAACCAGTACAAGTTGGTAGTGGGTCATTGAAGAGAACATCATTTGCTATGTTCTCGGTAGTCGGTTATTCCGCCGTATCTCTGTCGCCAGAGCCTCGTTAGTTAATTAGCAGGAAGTACCACGTGCAGGTGAGGTTGGCATTTGGGGTAGTATATTAAGACCATCTAAACCGGCGCGGCTTACCCCCCAAACAGAAACGAAAAATTAAACATACCTACAGATAAAATCTGAGGCATTTATGTGATACATCATGTGAAAATGTCCTTAAAGCTTCATAATAAATGTATTAATTGAATCGAGAAGCAATTACTTACGCCTGCAAAATGCCACTTGTGTCATATTCTGGAAAAAACTGAAGAAAATTCTATAAAACTATTTTGGAAAAGAGACAATTTACTGCCATTTTAAGGTTATTTTATTTTCCGAGAAAAGAAATAACCAAATAACCTCCCGATTTTCTATATTCTAGAAGTTTACCTAAAAATCATTTTAGTAACTGTCAAATTTCACCATTATCGGTTAACAAATAGCGAAGACAACCATGACCATCATCATCATCCTGAAAACCACTACCATCATTACTATCTCCATGATAATCACTACTACAACAATCATCATCATGTCAATCCCCATCTTTATCACCATTACCATGATCATCATCAATATAATCACCATAAAAATCATTATCATCATCACCAAGACCATCATCATCTCAATCTCCATCTACATCAACATGACCATAACCATCATTAATCACAATTAATTCCATCTTAATTATTCATATTCTAGAACTCCTTCTTAAAATCATTTGAGAATCAAATTTCCATAATACACGGCAAATTTCATCACAATCGGTTGAAAAATAGCCAAGTTACATGCAAATTTTCCATATTCATAAACTTCATCCAAAAATCGTTTAACAATCGCATTTCCATAATACCTGTCAAATTTCATCATAATCGTTTAAGAAATAGCAAAGTTACAGGATAATTGCCATATTTCAAAAATCTACCCAGAAATCATGTAAGAATTCCATTTCCACCGTACCAGTCAAATTTCATCATAATCGGTTACAGGCTAATTGATCATATTCCAAAAATGTATCCAAAAATCATCCAATGCCACACTGTTCTACATTCAACAATCGTCAAATGTACCTCTTTATATGAAATTAAATTTGACTGTTTATAAAAAATATTTATAGAAAATGGTGCGAAATTATAAATGCAAAACACAACGACCCTGCAAATATTTGTTGTATGCTGCTTGTCCACAGCGATTTTCCCTTCGTCGTCACTCGTTATGAGCGGTTTTTAATATGGCAAAAATTTATATGTATTTGTGTACCAAAGAAAACTTGTTAATACTGCTGAAGTTCAGATTAAAGGCGCGCGGTAGTGAACAGAATTAATTGATTACTGAATGAGACCACAATTAAAAAACTAACCTAATAAATCAGTTCGGAGTATACCAAAAGAAATCGGTTACCTTGTGTAATTGTTGATTGGAGATATGACATGTACCGTGCTGCTTTTGTTGGCCCCAGTTCTGCCGTTCACCGCTTATACGTTAATTGTATTGTATTGTTGCTCGACAGATATCCAGCAACCTGCTGTCGTTTAACACTGCATTCCGATTGTTGAAAATTTTGTATTGGTACCGGGTGGTAATTCCACCAGGTTGTACAGCTGGTACCGCTTTACTGCGTTTTGCAATTATTGCCCGTTGTTGTAATTTTCGAGAAATTTGCTGTAATGATTTTCGCTGTATGTTTTCCGCGTCGAAGGTCACCAGATTGCGGTGATGGTGGTCGATGATCGTAATCTCGTCCGTATATGAGTGGCGTGCTCGTTGTAATGGCGGCCGACGCACCTTCCACAATATAATTCAATAAAAAACCGAAGCGTTTATTTTACACTTACAAAAGTTTTATTTCGTTTAATTAATATTTAATAGAAAACGTTACAAAATTATTACGCTTAATCGGTTAGCGATTTCGTTTTAACTCGAAAACTGATTTTACTCGGATCATAAATGATTTTATTTTTATCCTTAAGACGCTACTTTTCGCGGTCGTTTTTGGATATGTAATGGCTGTTTTTTTCTTTTTGTCAAAAAACAGAAAAGCGACAAGATTTAACCCTGACGGCCGATATCTGGATTGCAAACAGATTGTGATATTAGCGGACCCTTTGAACCGCGAAAACCGAAAGCGATTTTGTTTTACCAGCGGATACTCTGTACCGCCACATATTTTACTAAATAACACTAAATGAATTATTTAACAATAAATGAATTATGAATGATTTTCTTACGAATTGAGATTTTTTTTCTTGAAAAATACCAACTGTCAAATGTGACCCTACTACTGCCAAATGTACCACCACTATAGTCCAAATTTGACGTTTGGAAGACATATTCCTAGTGTTCGGTCTGGCCAAAATGAAAAAAAAAAATCACGATTTATATGTCAAAATATGTAGCATAAAACGCACTCATTTATCATGAAAAAATCCAACTTTTTTTTTGGATTTAAATGTCAAAATTTCGTGGATTTGGCTGTCAAATGAAAATAATATATTTTGATCAGCTGTTTTTTTAAAAATAATATTAAATCTAAAATTTTTTTTAAATATAAGTGAAATGTGGACTTATCCAATGTATCCAATTTGTGGTATAAAGTAATTAGTGTATTTTTTGTATTGATGTGTGATGTATTGATTTTTTGCCTTTACTCAACGCGACAACATTGTTATGCGTGAAGAACCTGATGATTTTGAGAAATCAATGGGCAAAACGTGTGCGATTTGTTTATTATAGGCGCCCGTGAGGTTGAATTCAACAACAAAAAGGTATGAGTAAGATTTCTTAAGTTAAAAATGTTAACTAATTGGGATTCATTTTTTTTAGGGAATCATTATTTATGTTATGTTCCAATGCCAAAATAAAAGGCATTCCACGTGAATTAGAAAAGAAATTGTCCGGTAAACATGTTGTATTCATTAAAATTTACCAAAGTCAACACGTAAAACAAGAACACAATTGAAGCAAAAGCGCCCACGATCAAGATCATTGATGGCTGTTAATGATGCTATCTTATAGAAGATTTAGTATTCCCAGCTGAAATTTTAGGTAATCGCATTCGTGTCAAACTAGATGAAACGCAGGTGATCAAAGTTCTTAAAGTGAGTGCAGTTTACAAATTTATAAATCAGGATTACCCGCCCTTCTGTTTTTTTGGTAGATCAAACCAAGTTTACTAAAAGCCGAATAAGTCGCAAAGTAAATTTTGTAGACAAACATTACTGAGACGTATAGCTTATATTGTCTTGGATATAAACTTACAGAAATATTTATTTATTTATTTATTTTATTCCGTTTTACTTTCTTTTACTCTAGTAAAATAAAGTATAGTAATCATGAAAATTTTGGACCTTCATATTTTTACTGATTTATCTGTTTTGAGGTCCCCTGAGTCCGAAAAAGTGGGTTTCGAAATGGTGTCTGTCTGTCAGTCTGTCAGTCTGTCAGTCTGTCTGTGTCCTCTCTACAGCCTAGATGGTTTAACCAATCGAACTGAAACTTCAGATTTAAGCTTTTTTGATAAATTGGGAGGTCCCAGTGAATTTTACTCCAAATCGGCTAACCGGAAGTGGCCACTCCCTTGGTCCAGAAAATTTATTTTGCAAATATCTTAAAAAGTATAAGGTTTACAAAAAACTACCAAAGACAAAATGTTTCCAAAAATTAAAAACAAATGAAATTAAAAAAAAAAATAATTAAAAAAAAAAATTTAAAAATTTAAAAATTAAAAAAAAAAAATTTAAAAAATTATAAAAAAAAAATTAAAATTTCTCAAAATTCTCTGTTCGTAAAAGAAAGTCGTGTGTTGGCCACACCTCCATTTTTTACTACAACATGACAACTAGGTCATTTTACGTAATTACACTGTAATTACGCTGTATAAACAGCAACAAATCCACTTAATCTACATTAGTTTGTACCACAGATCAGTAAAGGAAGAAAAATTATAAAAAATATGAAGAGATAAAAATAAAACTAAAACTAAAACTAAGTCTTCAGATTTATAACTAATTATAAATAACTGTAAACCAATAATTACATACAGCTATAGATTATTAAGATAATTCACGCATTCCACCCTAAACGTGTCCAAACGTGTCAAACATTTAATATGTGTTGGAATAGTATTCCATAGCCTAGCACCTCTCCTTATAAATGACCCTTTCATATAATTGGTGCGAGTGTTTGGCGATATTATGTTTTGTGTCCGTAATGACTGAGCAAATACAAGCTTATGATATAGATATTGAGGTTGACGAGTTGTAATAATTTTGTACGTTAAAACTAGAATTCTAAGATCAAAATAATTCTCCAAAGAGCATCCAAAAATCTTATTATAGTAAAGTGTCAATCGATCCCTGCGTTTCAATCCAAAAATGTATCTTAGGCATGAATTATACACTCTTTTAATTTTGGTAAATAAGCAAAAACTTAATTCGGAAAACACCACATCACAATAAAACAGATTACTAAGAATTAAAGATCTAGCTAACAGCATCCTGACCTTGATTGGAGTAAATGCAGAGTTACGCCAAAGCATTCGCAGCCCAATGAACATTTTCTGCACAATAGAATTCACATGCACATTCCAATCCAAGTGTTTAATCCAAGGTCACACCCAAATTCCTTACTGATTCACTAAAAGGTATATTGTCATTACCAACTCTAACAGAAGTTAAGTCCACGTCATAAGTAAAAGGATTACGCTTCTGGGAAAACATAATCACCTGGGACTTTTTCGAATTTAATAACAATTTATTCTCCGCCGACCACTCAATAATATTATTAATATCCCTGTTCATATATGCAATCACTTCGTTAGTAGCTACCATTCTATCACAATTATCAATCTCAATTTCCCTAAAAATTTGGAGATCATCCGCAAACAAATGATAATGAGAGTGTCGAATAGAACTTCCAATATCGTTTATATACATTGCAAATATTAAGGGCCCCATAATAGATCCCTGGGGGACACCAGTAGGCAGAGGCAAATAACTAGACTTAACTCCATTAACTTCAACAAATTGAAAGCGATCAGTTAAATACGATAACATTAATTCCGACGCATTAGATGAAAAACTGAAGCAGTTTCTCAATTTATAACAAAATTTAACAAATGATATACAGTTAAAAGCTTTACTGAAATCAAGTAAACATAGCAGGACATAATTGCCCCTGTCCAAGCAGCTCCTAACAAATTCCATCAAATCCACTAACACCGTTGCAGTACTATGTCTTTCCCTAAACCCTGACTGCTGAGAAGATAATAAGTTACTTGTATTAAGGTATTGTTTAATCTGGTCGGAAATAATTCTTTCGAACACTTTTGAAAGAACTGAGAGTTGAGCAATAGGTCTCACATCAGACACTAATGCAGGCTCCTTAACTTTAGGTAGCCCAATAACTCTACTAACTTTCCACACTTTAGGATAATATTTATGTTCCACAATAGTATTAAACAAATCACAGGAGCTATAATTTTTAAAAATCTTAGTGGCAAATTGTCAGCACCCATTGCATTAGACGTTAGAGAGCCTATTGCTTTAAGAACATCGTCATCAGATATAATATTAAAATTGAAGCAATTAGAGTTATTAAAAGAGGTCCCAGTCTCCGAATGCTGCACCAGATTCATTATTGGCACTTTAACAAACTCCTCATTAAGCTCAGAAGGAGACAATTTAGAAACAACCTCAGCTGCATCCTTGGTTTTAAACCCATATTTGTCCAAATTCCTCCACAATAATTTAGTGCCAAGTTTGGGATCCAACTTATCACGCAAAAACTTTCTCTTAGCCGATCTCACTATCTTATTAAGTTCTTTTTCATAACATTTGTAGGTTCGTTTGTCTTCCTCACAACGAGATCGTTTACATACATTTTTTGCCATATCAACAAGTTGTTTTTTATTTTTAATAGCATAGCTGAACCATGGGATAGGCTTGATTTTTTTCCTAATCATTTTAAAGGGAGTATACTGATGCAGCCATGCCGAGATTTTATCATATAAAAACTCAAACTTCCCATCAATTGTATCAATTCTACTCAATTCAGTCCAATCAACATTAAGTATATCACAATGAAGGCTGGGAACATCCATATTATCATAGTTGCGCACCAACTTAATCTCATCATTGAGTTGAACCGGTATGTTAAAGTCAATTGATATAAGATCATGATCAGTGAAGGATGACTGATGAAAATTAGATGTTTCAAATTGGGTGTTAGAAACAATGTAATCCAAAAGTCTTTCAGTAGTATCACAAACTCTTGTTGGTTGAGTTTGCGTTGTATGCAAATTAATTGAATCAAAGATATTTCTTAATTCACGGATTTCAACCCTGTCTAAAAAATCAATATTAAGGTCACCCACCAAAATAACCATATCAAAATCCACAACTAAATTAGACAACAGCTTACTCAATTCATTAAGAGGAAGGTCCCGAACATGCATATAAGCAACACAAACAACTATATTTAAAGAATTAATACTAAATTCAATTGTTAGATACTCTAAAGTCTCAGAAGAACCCTTAGAATGTATCTTCACATGATAATATTTAAAAAAGTCACTACGTACATAGAACGCAACTCCACCACCTCTTCTTCCCACTCTATCATTCCTGAGCAACTTATACCCATCTATTTCAACACTTTTAAAAGTATGCGATGATTTAAGATTTGATTCAGACACTCCAATAATGTGATGGGAAATGTGCTTAAATTCCATTCTCAACTTATCAATATTCGCCGAAACACTACGCGCACTAATATGAGATACTTTCAAGCAATTTATCGCTAACGGAGAAATGCTAGGTAAACTATTAAAAAAGCTCATAATCACAACCACAATGACAAGCCAGGACACAATGCATGAAAAAACAATAGGCAAAGAAAATAAGAAAAAATATATAAGATAAACTATAAAATCTGAAGACTGTAAAACTATCAACTACTACATTTAAGATTTACTTAATATCTAAATTCAAAAGTTTACAATACATATTTAATAACTAAACTGAATAAGGCTAAGAACAAAATTTATGCCAATCATGCAACTAATCATGCACTAAATGTTAAGGCTATAAGAACAAAATATATAAACTAATCATGCACATACTATACAAGATATGTATTAACCAATAACTAAATGTCTAAATGTTAAATGTTCAACTGAATCAACTGAATCAACCATCTAAACCATTATTTTTTAAATTGAGCCAATTCTTCTACAGATCGCACAATTTTCGGTCTATCATTAGCTACCGCAATAATAGCTACCATACCTCTTCTTATAACCACACTTGATACCATTCCCGCTGTTTTCATCAACTTCGCTTTAACTAGAATGTCCTTGGCTTCCTTAGACAGATATTCATTGATGTATATCCTCGATTTTCGAAATTTGTCATCAATACATGTTATCCATAATGGTTTATCCTTTAAATACTTAAGATAAGCAGCCATAAAATGATTCCTCTTCAACTGCTTGAAGAAGCTAACCTTTATAACTGACGGACCTCCGCCATTCTTTCTGTGTATCCTAAAAACATCCTTAATATCGTCAGCATTAAAGTTATGTACACCCATCTCAACAGCAATATTCGTCAAAAATAGGTGATCATAAATGTTGACCGTATCTGGAATACCGTAAAGCATCAACACCCTTTGATTTTTCCACTCATCCCGCCTTTTATAAAGCTCAAATTGCTTCTCAAGAAAACCAATCCTTTCCACCAATTTCGATGTTTCAGATGATATTTCATCCAAAATTCTTTAACTTTCTTGTTCTGGTTAATATAATTTGGGCTAATGATTTTTTTTCTACTTTTTCAGGTTAAGACATTTACATCAGTAAAAGGCTAAAAAAAAAAATTATGTAAAAAGCTAACAGGGCGAGATGTCACATTCGAATTCTCTGAGCCATACTTATTCAAAAATTTTGTTTAACATGACTAAGATTATAAGTGTTAATCGCTAAAGAAAATACAAACAAATTAAAAACTAGCATTTTGTCTTTAATTTAATAGCAATTTTGTTGTTTAAATTGCTATGAAATGGAACAATTTTTTCCGAAAATTTAGTATAGGTACTTTGGAAAAAATAACACATACAAAGGACACTAAAAAATCACAAAAATAAATCAATTCGCAATTCCCTAGTAAAACCAAAATAGGGCCATCCATGATCGGAATACATAGTAGTACTACAGATTTTGTTTACAATTTACAAACGAATTTTCATTGTTTACTAAATTAGGTAAGAAAATTACTAAAATAGTGAAAACCGAATGTTTCTAATTAACGATAGCTAAAATATCGTGCATTTATTAAATATCAAATTTTAATAGTTTTAATAGAAAATTTCAATTTATTATTGATAATTTTGAATTTACGATGATAAATTGAAATTTTGTATTAAACCTTTTAAAATTTTATGTATATTATATAGTAAAATGCACGATATTTTAGCTATTGTAAGTTAAAAACATACGTTTTCCACTATTTTAGCAATTTTCTTTCATAATTTGATGAAAAATGATAATTTGTTCTCCATGTGTACCGGCGGTTTAAGTAGAGTTTGACGTATAAATCCAAATTTTTCATTTTTGGCTGTTCGGTCAGGTTTGACGTATATTTAACGAGGTGAAGTTAGCAGGAAATGAGTTTGACGTATAATTTCGTGATTTTTTTTTTCATTTTGGCCAGACCGAACACGTCCATTTTCAATTAAACTTTTATCATAAAACAAGTATTAATAGAAGATTTATTCTTCAATAATGTTAAGCAGAAAACATCTTTGTATGATCTGAAAATGATTTTGGACATTTAGTAACAAAAATAAAGTTTTTAGGCGACATTTTACAAATTCGTATGGAATGTACTCCACTTCCCCCTAATACAACATGTATAAGATTAGTATTTGATTTAAATAATAAACGAACTAATCTCATTCAATTCAAATAAGAATCTAATATAGCCCCCCGCTTCGGTTCAGTGGAGCCTTTTTTGCTTATCAAGGTGGATTAGATCATTGCTCCCTGCATAACGCTGCACACAGTGTTAATAAAATAATTGTTATAATTATGTTGTAGTGAAAAATTCTCAACAAATCATTATTACATATGTGTAATTGTGTTGTAGTCGTCTTCAATACAAAAGTTAAAATATTTATTTCTCCAACTACTACTACATCCAAAGAGAGATAAATGTGTAAGCGCTCCAAAAACAGTAAAACTATATACGTTACACAGTAAACAAAAAAAAAGTATTACTGTAAAAATCCAAACTCCAAATAGAGTTGAACAAAAACTAAAAACCGATTTTTTTTTTTTTTTCGTTTCAGTTTTAGTTTTAAGACAACCATAATCGTGTTTGGACTTTTAAAAATATAAATTAAACGAATTTATTTGTTGTTAGAGAAATCGTGATATTGTGTGCGGTTGGTGGTTTATGTAAAACGACGATTTGATAAGAAGTAGAAAACAGTTTTTTTGTTTTATAAATAGTTGTAAAACCCTAACTTAATGATAGATATTTATTACCTAACAATGCTTAGATAAACCAAAAACGCCAACCTAAATTCGAACAAAGTCTGCGCGGTCTTAGAATTACCGAATTGTGAGCACAAAGAAATCAGTTGATTTTTGGTTTAAAGAAAGTTTTTCATAAATTTAATTGTGATACATAAACAAAAAAAAATTGTGTTTTTTTTTTTCAAGTGGCTGTATAGTGTTACAAAATGATTTTATTATTGTTACCGGTGTCATGTGTAATAGTTGCGTTTGCGATATTCTACTGTTTAAAATCAACACACGAGTTACCAACAAATATGCGGGATTTCATTTTTGAGTTGAAATTTCAGGTGGCGGGTACCTTAGAAATTGCCCTCGATAGTTATTATCGCAAGCGAAATAGAGTTGGTTAGTAGCGCAATCACGTTTTTGTAACAGCCGCATTTTGTGACACCAAGTCCCGTCCGATTCTGATCAATTTACAATGGGCGCGCATCTAGCATATGTATGTAGTCTGCATTTGAGATATTCGTAGAATATTTTACTTAAATGAACAAAAATACGTAGAGTAGAATTATTATAGTGTCACTGAAACACGTCATCTATAATTTTTTTATTTTTTTTATTAAGTTATAGAACCGAAGAATTTAACCGATTCCGAAATAAATTCAAATTTCTACAAATCAAATTCCTTCTTTTGAAAATCAAATTAAATTCAGATTATGATTTGCAAATTGATTCAGAAATTGATTTGTAAAAGGTTGAGTTTGTTTCGGAAACGGTTGAATTCATTTGAGAACAGGCTGAATTTGAATTGGAAAATCTATTTTTTCCGTTCAGCGCAGGATTGATAACCATATAGGATAAGATCAAATGTCAAGAAATGCGGCTAATGTAATGTTGAGTTTACAAGATTAAAATATTTTTATTTTATTCTCTTCTTTATATATTTAGAACTTAAATCAAAACCTAACCGTCTTGCGATAATTACCGGCGGAAATCGTGGCCTTGGATTGAGTGTTGTGGAAAAATTACTACGGTGTGATATTAGTGTTGTGATTGGTAAGTTCTATCATTTTTTGTTTTTTGTATTTAATGAAACTGTGAACAATTTGGCAAACTAAAGCTAATTAAATGAAAGTAGGTCGAAGAAATTATCGAATAATGTAATTAATGGGATTTTCCATTTAGAGTAATACTAAAACGTTCGATTTGAACCAGTTTATTGTATGCTAATAGGATGATAAGATAGTAAAACTTTGAAAAACATTTTTATAGGTGCTCATATTTTGTACGACTATATTCGACCAAAGGTTTATCAAATTCAACTTATAAAAGTACGTCAATTATCATAAAAGGGCGTATTTTGTTTGTTAGTCTTGGCATTTTGTTTTGGATTTTTTCTAAAAAACAAAAAAAAAAAACATTATCCGATAGACTAAGAAGAAACTACCCCCATCCCCCCTCTCCCCCTATGCCTTATAGGAGTGAATTCTATCAGATATCAAGTAACGTAAATGTAGATGTGATCCGTTTTGCTGAATCTTCATTTCCGAATTTACAAATAATGTTATTAAATTTAAAAACCTTTTAATCGAGGGATTATGTATTATATTTCACAACGTTTTGCAGTTTACGAAATAATATTAAAAAAAAAAAAAAAACTCTTTCAAGGTCGATGCAATTATTTGACTTTGCAATAGTGTCGCTACCAACAAACGAATAAATACGTTGAAAGGCAGTTTTAAGGTGAAAATTGAAATGCAGATAACTTATTTAGTTTTTCTTCGTTTTTATCACTTACACTCATATTTCCGCACGCGCAGATTGTAACCTTGGTCCCAAAAAATCATAGTAAGTCGATTTTTTGGCGGTCAAATTTAAGAGCGAATCAGAAATTGCTTGACCATTATCAAGCAGTGGTTGTCTAAGATAGGATTGCTGTTAGCTGAAGGTCTTGAGCAGGGAAAGGGGAGAAACCATTGCCATCCAGATGGGTAAATTTAAGATCAGGTATAGGAGAAATGTGGATGTAGTATACCGACGATGTACGCTAAGAGTGATCCGTGTATTTCCCTTGGTATCAGATAATGCGGCATATGTAGTAGCGGGAATGCCACCAATTTATCGGGTGGCAAAAGAGCTACACAAGCTACTCCTTAACGGATCCCAAACAACGGCTACAGCGAATCGCAATCCGAATGACAACAACTTTGGAACAATGATAGATATTTGGTTGAACCGCTAACATGGTAAAGTTGACTTCTCTCTGACTCAGCTGTTGATCGGACATGGATGTTTCCTGTCATGCCTATAAAGGTTTCGAAAGGATGATATGCCCGAGTTCCGGACTGTAAGGAAGAGAATTCAGAACATTTGATTTTCTTCTGTCCTTGATTCGAAAAAGCTAGACAAAAATTCTCAAGTAAGCTTAGGCAGCGCCAGACTCCGGAGAACATTATCTTACGTATGGTGGGCTCAAATAATTACTGGTTTGCTCTTTGCAGCTGTGCGGCAGACACTTTGATTAAGTTACCAACAGTGGTTCATAATATTATAAATGGATGAAGAATTGAATAGATAAATAAAATAAATTAAATAAGGTCCAATCTCGCCAACCACATACGGGTAATGAAAGGAAAGTGTTTTTTAGCCGGTTGCACGGGCAAATAACACATACATACACATCACGAGACCTAAGATTTTATAATTCTTCAAAAAATTAATTCTGCATTGAATTTTTTGCAGAATTATGTGAAACAAAATTTTGTAAAACAGAGTTTTGTACCTAACCCATATGAAACGAAAGTTGTTTTGTCAGAATCTGGTATTTTCTTACTAACTGATATATTTTGTATTCAATTTTTCGAATTTCATGAAATGATTTCTGAAAGCTGAGCTTCGGTAGTCAAACGATATTTGTTATTTCTACCGTGAATTTAAAATTTGTTTTTTGATTTTCGTAAAATAATTTCTGAAACTTGAAATTTCTTTCCGAAAATGAATGTTAACTGATATTTTTTGGAACTTTTTGTACTAATGCTGTGTGCCTCAGAAGACTTTTCAAATTAAACTTTTCAAATTTTGAAGCTTTCGCTATTTCCTCATAGATGCTTGGTGAAAAGGCAGTTTACGAGGATTACTTTTCGATGACTTTTCAATTTGTATGACATACAGTTTAAAATATGTAGTCAGTAAAGCCCGGTACACGTTGAGAACGAGTAACGAGAACGATATTCCCTTTTTACCTTTTTTAATTATTAAAACAGTTAAAACTATGATTTTAATGAACGATAGTTAAAATATCGTGCATTTATTAAAAATAAAATTTAAAATTTTAACAGTTTTAAAATTTCAACTTATGATCGTAAATTAAAACGATAAAATGAAATTTTGTATTAAAACTGTTAAAATTTTATTTTTAGTAAATGCACGATATTTTAACTATTGTTAATTAAAATCATACAGTTTTAAGAATTTTAATAATTTTTTTACATAATTCAGTTTATAAGCAATCGGTTTCTCATCGGTGAGCTCAATATGCATTTTTATGTTTAGACAAGGCGTTCTCTTCTCTGGATTTTAGTTTACTACTAATAATCGAATTCTATCCGCCACTTCTCGATCATTAATATGGTTTATGTTCAGCGGAAGTTCTCCATGCTCAATCAATTGAAACGTTTCCCGGATGTGAATTTTCTCATATTAATTGTAGTGTCGGCGTTTGATTTATCAAATCTCTATCCAAATCTGTACCCAATAAAAAGTCAACTGGCAATATTCCATCAGGAACTATGTGAATTGTGGTCTCACATACTTTATCCTCTATTTTTAGCTTTCCATTAAACCTATCCACGGTTGATACATCTCTGGACGCCACACCATGGAATATTGTGCACTCCTCGCTAAATACGCAAATGCTCGTTCCAATGAATTTTTTATGCGACATTAACTAATGTCGCTTCCGGTAACAACTAGTGCACAAAGTTCCTTTCCATTGAACATTACATTTTTGACAGCTTTAGATGAACAATAATCCTGATTCTCTATGGCTGCACAAGATTTAGAACGTTTAACTATCAGATTTTTTCGCGCAATCTTTTCCTAGATGCCCGGTTCCACCATAGTTGTAACATCTTGGCATTCTTCGGAATCTATTTGACTTTTTGTTCTCAATTGGCTTTGTTGTTACGCTTTCGATTGGTGCTTTTATCTTAACTCTTTAACTGTTCTAACTGGATATTATCTTCCTGTTGTTTGCCGTTAAGTTCGCTAGCATTAGCCTTCCAACTTCTATTTGTCATATTTTCGCTGTCCCCACCCTCCATCATAATGCTGCTTTTTGGTTGGTTCAATAGCACTGTATTATTTGAATTCACCGACTCATCATTCGCAACTCTTCTAAACATTTCCATCACCTTACGCATAACAGCGTCCACAATTTCAGGTGAATTATGAAGATTATTTTTTTTTTCGGCCCATCTAAGTTAAAATTTCTTAATAATTTGTTATATAATAGCAAACCTCATTTTCAGCCCCAAAATCAAAACAATTTTACTTCATATGAGGAATGTCTGATCAAAAGTCGCTATTTACATCTTACTTTTTGCTACTTACTTTTGATCACATTTTTGTAGTAAATAGCTTGTTTTGACCAAAATCAAGGATTTTAAAAATATTTTTCATAGAGAAATTGGCAATTTTTGGTCCATGCTGGAAATAACCACTTTTGGTCTATTTCACTTAAACAATTCTGCCCTGATAGAAAAAAAAATATCATTTTGGAAAATGTAAATAGCGACTTTTGATCAGACACTCCTCATATAAACACAATAAATTATAAGAACCGTTCTAGTTTTATCTTTTATCTTCACTAAATTAAAACTCTATCCAACAACACTTATTTTTAAATTTCACGCAAACGTCCTTGGTACACAATACGGTACTTTATATTTCTCGACTCACAAATTCGGTGATCTTAGAACCGTTCTGATTTTATCTTTGATCTTCGCCAAATTAAAACTGCGTACAACAGCACTTATTTTTAAATATCACGCGTATTACTTTAGCCATTTGATACTGCCTTGGTACAAAATACGGTACTTTATATTTCTCGACTCACGAATTCGGTGTTATTCAACTGCACTTTATATCACCACAAATCTTGGTACATGGAAAATCCCTCACGAATATAAAAATTCGCCAACTATATTAACTTCACGATAAAGTTTTATACACGTTAATCACCACAAACCTAAATGTTTAATCGGTCGGTTGTCCCTGTTTGGAACACAACGTCTTAAACGCACCAAAACTAAACCTAAACGTACAAAACTACACATTTGCTTCAAAAAAACTCAATAGGTTAAGGAATTTCCTTAATACATGTTGCTCAAAACTACCCGCTGATCGATTCCGGTTGAGCCCCAAAGTGTAGAGCTTAATTAGTTTTTGAGAAAAAAGCACGAGTTGATTGTGTGGTTAATAATCGTTTTACATAACAGGAATAATATATAAAGCAATTATACAATTTAAATATAACATAAAATACGATACAGGCTGCATCCTAATTGAGTAGAACAAATTCGGATACCTTAAATTCTTCATATATATGTATACATAAATCTTATTTTGAATTACATACTCTTAATAAACGACTCGGTTTATTTTTTATTAGACGTCATTTATTTAAACGAGACATTGAAAAGTTTAGTTGGCTGTAAGGCACAATTGAATACTTTTAACCTAGTGACATCTATTTAAATATTGCATGAATTACGGGGTCTTACAAAAGTTTAGTCTGAAAAGTCTTCTGAGGCACACAGCATAAGCATTCTGAACGTTCGTATGAGAAATAGACAAAATTTGAAAAACATTGTTAGAAAGTTATTTGAGTATAGAAATAGCTTCTCAAATTAAATTTAAGCCATATTTAGGTTTAACCCTTTGCGGTCGTATTATTAAGTTTTTACATATGTAGGTGTCATGCTGGTCGGAATTAATTGGAAGATTATTAAGGAATTAAGAAGCAAAAATGCCTAATTATACTCAAAACACAATTTGTGAAATATTATTTTGAATTCTGGGTATCTCCGAAGCTTGTCCGACTTCGTCGACAAATCATTGACTTTTCTAAATTGTTAACTAGTTTATGCCAGTTATTCATAGATGGCATAAGGGTCATTATTCTAATTATCGACTTTTGGAACGTCAACCGTAAATTATTATTCTTAGACGGAAAGAACTAGGGGCGGAATCATGAAATGTGGACGGTAAATTTTAGCGGTAGTAAACAATTCTATGAAAAATAAAAATTTGTCAAAGTTACACAAATTATATGAAATTGCAAATAAGTGAAAGTTTATCGACACAGTTTTATGCGACAAATATTTCATTGTCGACAAATAATTTTGACCATTTTTTGAATTTATTCTAAATTTTTCGTAGAATGGTTTACTACCGCTAAAACTTACCGTCCGGATTTCATGATTCCGCCCCAGGCTTACGGTTTGAAATTTCGTGTAAATTCGTTTTGTTTTGAATTTCTCAATATTTTATACATAAAATTGTCTACAAAATATTAAATTAATTTATTATCGATTTAAGAAGATACGTCGTAGATGAGTTCGCCCAAAAACGGAAACATATTATTTCAGCATTGCTAAAGCAAACTAAAGGCGGTCCTTCTGTTCGGCCCAAAAGTTTCGGCCCACAAAATGGGGATCGCGGTTGCAGCAACATTGATGCGCTTTAACCTAAGAAAGAGGAAGGAATAAATCGATAATACATATATCTTAAATGCAATAAGTGCAAAATGAATAATTTATTTATATGCGAAATGACAGTAAAAAAAAAAAAAAAACAGAAAAGCGTAAACCAATATTATCTTTACTGTCGAAGCGGCAACGACTTATCGTTATCGGCGACGACTTATCGTTATCGGCGACAACATTATCGGTGTTGTATGGAAAAACGTTCTTACGTTATAAATTTACTGGGTGTTTGGTTTGATGTACAGCTTTTCCTGTAAGTGACGCTATTTCCAAACTGAACAAAAATTATTCTGCATTAAAACCATTTTCGAGTGGAATGAAATTTTTCACAAATTAAGTTAATCCTTTTTAAAAACATGTGAAACCAACATTAATTAATTTTAAAACCAATAAATGCATTCTGAAATAAAACACATACTGGTTCTCCTGTAATAACAGCGGGGAGGACATCGTGCAAGATGAAATTTGACCAATCTATAGTTGTGACTGTTTCAATCCAATATTGGATCGTGCCTTCTAAATTCGATTTTCTTAAAAAATTGTTTGCATGCCCTTCGCTGTAATTGAGGAAGACCATGTTATAGCTTTTGCAGGAATTAAAATAACCCCTTGCCAATTTAAATTAAACTATTGACATCGTAAATTAAACTTTGTTCAATCAGCGTTAAAATAAAACTAACCGGTTTTTTTGGAAAATAGTTAAAATCAATTGGACAAAGTTTAGTTTGTGATCGTTTATTTCAAAGAGTAAAAAAATTTAATTAAATCTGCAAAAGCAGACAATAAAGAAGAACAACCCTTTTATGATTTTGTATTGCTGAGATAAAATCATCCACATGGGTCCTTTAACACCTTTTCGTCATCTATTCGGTAGCAGAAAAAATACCGCCAGTAAAATAAAATGCGGACATTTGTTCGATTGTTTGTTTTTTCTTGTGGTGCCTAAAGCCAAAAATAAAGCATAATTTACACTCGAACCAAAACTAAGCTCAATGTAATGTTATTTACATCGGAAAATATCAAGTCAGATTATTTTATATGAATCTGTTTAGAATCTATTCGGTAGAAGAATTGATAATAAGAATGTTGAAGCTGGTCGAAAATAGCATATCGGAATATTTTAAGATTCGCGGGTGTGATGTGTGTAGTGCGGGTGTGTGAAATGTTTCTTTTAATTCGGAAAGACGTCTAGTTTTGGAAATAGTTTCGCTTAATTCGATAACGGATTCGTTAATTGCGTAAAAGGTTTCATTTAATCCGAAAACCCTATAAGTAAGGTTCGATTGGGTAAGATCATGCTCACAAACATGAATCATTTTTGACAAAAACTGTTGAGGGGACGGATTTCCAAATTTATCTAAACTTAAAACGGTCGAGAAGTTAATTTATCTGCAGATGCATAATATATCAACATTAAGTTGAATTATAGATTAACGATTGTAAGGTTGTATTCCTGTTTCAGAGCACAATCACAGAGGGCACGCCAAGATCAAATCAATATTTAACAAAAACAGAAAGTCTGCATAAAACAATGTATTTCAATTCAAAAACAAAAAATACTCGTATAATCATAAAAGCATCAGCATTTCACAAAACAAACTTGTGGCAGAAATTAAATTTTTTCGTAATAAACAGTGTGATCCAAGCAATCTGAATAAAAATGACAACTAAAATTTGTTTACTACATTGTTAATAGCACAACGTAGCATAATCTAGTTTAGTCAGTAATTTAGTCGAAAAAATCGACATAAGGCACACAGCATTAGATACATAAAACTAAAAAAAATTCTCATGATCCTCAATAAAAGCAAAAAGAACAAATAAATGGTTCTTGATTTATACATTTTTGTCTGGCCAAAACGAAAAAAAAAGTCGGGATATTTATGTCAAATTTCTAACATAAAACTCACTCATTTGTCACAGAAAAATCCAAGTTTTGTTTTGGATTTAGATGTCAATATTTTTTTGGATTTAGTAGTCAAATTAAAATATATTTTGAATGACACGGCCTCAATCATTCGCCTTGTGACCGTATAAGTGGAAACACGTATATTGTGAAAAGGAGTTTTTTTAAGTGGAAATCGTAAAAAAGTGAAAAGTGGAGAAAAATCAGAAAATTCTTGGAAAATTTATTATTAATAATAAAATTCCAAAAATAAAAAGAGACAATAAAATAAAAAAAGTGTGTGAAGAAAATTAAAAAATCAAAAATAGAAAATAAAATAGAAAATCAAAATGGCGGCCCAAGCCGACCAAACAATTTAGTCAAAGAAAGAAGAACATCATCAGAGGCCGATTTCATGGGATATGAAGACATGGAAATAAAACACAAAAGAAAATTAATTAACAATAACAGTGAAGGTGGAACAGAAAGTAAAATGATTAAACAGAACAATCAAAAAACAGAGAATATCGAAAAAAACGCGATTGAGAAAATGGACGACGGTAAAAATATCAACAATGAAACAAAGGATCAGGCAACTAAAATCGAAAATAAGTACCTAAATAAAGACAATGGACCATTCTACGTGCTAATAAAGACTAACACACCAAAAAATATGTTGTGTGTGATTCTATCAAGAGTGTTTATAGAAAACAACGTAAAAATAATAAATATAATTGAAGTTAACAAAAAACTAGCGTGAGGAAAGACAATCCAATACACAAGATATTAATCGAAAAGGGGTACAATTGCTTCATACCGAAAACGTATACACACGTGAAAGGAGTCGTCAGAGGATTGGCGAGGTAGTTCACGATGGAAGAAATAAAAGCAAACCTGACCTGTGATTACCCAACAACCCATATAGAGACCCTGCAAACATGGGATAGAGAAAAAAGAGAACTAAAAGACACAAGCATTACAAAAATCGAAATAAGAGCAAGCGAGATACCGAGACAGGTATCGTTCTACGGAGTAAAAATAAACACAGGGATGTACATACCAAAAATTAAATTTTGCTCAGGGTGTCTTGGCTACGGACACTTTAAAAAATATTGCAGATCGCAAATAAAAAGATGTGGTAAATGCGCAAAGCCAGTGACAAAAGAAAATCCACACACATGTCAGGAAAAACCAGAATGTAGATTCTGCGAAGGAGTTGAGCACTTCACAAATTCCAAAAACTGCCCAGAAAAGAAAAAACAAAACCAAATTAAAATACATAACGAATGAAAATTGACCAACTTCAAGAAGCATTAAGTAAAATTATAAAGATGAGCAATAAGACATATACTTATCCAGATCTACTTACAATTGAACTGAAGGAGGCAGTTCAAAATCTACAAATAAAATAAAATGGAAAATAACTTCAAAATCATGCAACTAACAGTAAGAAGCCTTAGAAGCAATATAAATCTTCTTGAAATATTTATGAACCAACACAACATAGACATATATATGTAGCCATATTAAATGAAATATGGACACACCTACATAACAAACCACAAACGCAAAACTACAAGTTAATATCAAAAAGCAGAGAGGATGGACACGAAGGTATAGGTTTCCTAGTCCACAAAAAAGTAGGAGTAAAACAAATAGATACAAATTTAAACCTAACACACATTGAAATAATACAAATAAAAATAAAAGGTCTAAACAACAATTTAAATATAATAACATTCTATAACCCACCAAACGGTAATAGAAACACGGAAATAGAAGAATTCCAAAAAATCATAGAAAATATGGAAAACAGTGAGAACACAATAATATCAGGAGATATAAACGCGCACAGCAATATGTGGGGATACGCAATAAGAGAAAACAATAAAGGAAATAAAACAGCCGAAATAATATCAAATAGCAGTCTACAATTGCTAAATAATGGAAAACCAACAAGGCTAAACCTAAGGAACCACACAATGTCAACACTGGATATAACCCTATGTACTCAGGATATTTTCAACAAAGTATCATGGGACTGCATAGAGGAAAACGTCGGATCGGATCACTTACCTATAATAATAAACATCAATATAAATAGATTTACAAGGAAAGAAATCATAGACTGGAAAAAGGTAATTCAGGAAACAACAAACATAGAGGAAATAGATAACAACGAGCAAAATAACATCGAAACGATATTAGAAGAAATAATAATGGAAAACACAAAGGCTATGGAACATAAAAACACAAAAGCAAAAATTATACAATAAACACAAGGACTTAGCCACTGAATTCTTGAGATGAATTGCAATCCTAAAAAGGGAAATAAAAGGAGCCAAAAAGAAATCATGGGAGACTTTTGTAACAAGTATAAATCCAAACATAAATACAAAACAATTATGGAACAAAATAAATAAATTAAAAAATAAAAGAGGAAGAGGCTTCAACCTGTTGGAGGATTATGATATGGCGAAAAAGTTTCTAAACGAAAACTTTCCAGAATCTATCGAAGAAATAAGAATCCCGATGGAAATAACAAGAGTTAAGCAGTATAAATTTAATGATAAAATAATAATAGAAACATTAAAACAAAAACAAAATACAGCACCAGGAGAAAACAAAATTTCTTATAAAACACTAAAAAATATAATAGAAATTAAGCCAAAAATAATAAAGAATATAGTGAAATACCTAAACGAAATATATATAAGCCAAATATATCCAGAAAAATGGAGAAAAACAAAAGTGGTTCCAATCAAAAATCCCAACAAAGATGAATACGAAACAGGAAGCTACAGACCAATTTGCCTGCATAACACAATATCAAAAATATTTAATAAAACCATACTGGAGGAGTTGAATAAACACATACTAGATAAACAAGTACTACCAACAAATTCTTATGGATTTAGAAAAGGATATAATATAATGGATTATTTCGTGAATCTATTCAGCGAAATAGAAGCAGAAAAAGACAAGAAAAAAGTACAAATATTAATAACCACCGATATATCAAAAGCTTTCGATAATGTACAAAAAGATATACTAATATTAGATAATGGAACAACTACAATAAAACAAATTACTAATAAGGGAATCCCGCAAGGAAGTTGTCTAAGGCCATGTCTTTTCAATATATACACCAAAGAGATACATAATTTACAAAAAGCAGAAATATCATTATATCAATTTGCAGACGATGTAGTAGAAAAAATCATTATATCAATTTGCAGAAAGAAATATCATTATATCAATTTGCAGACGATGTAGTAACATAATCTTAAGAAAACTAAACGAAGAACTAAGAAAGATAGAACTAAAAATAAATCCGGAGAAAAGTACATTCATGAGGCTATACAAAAATAAACCCACAGAAGAAGAGGTGAAAATAATCCATATCAAATTATCGGAAGTTAAAGATATACAACTGTTGGGAGTAACATTCACAAACAAAATATCACTACTACCACATTACAAGTGCTTAGAAAAAGATATAGCAACAAACCTGCTAAAAGCCATAACTCACAAAAATGGAGGAGCGCATCCACACATGATAACGAACGTATGCAAAGCAATCATACAAATAAGGACCAAATTTGCAGACACAATCACTTCAACAAAAATAAAAAACAGCATAAAAATAAAACAGCAAATAATCAATAAGAACTTAAGGATTTGCACAGGAATTTTAAAAACAACGCCAATACCAGCGGAGCTAGATAATAAACTAACATCATTAAAGTACATAGCAAATAATATAAATAAATACAGCGTTACTGCCGCAAAAATTAAAAATAATCAAATAATGGGAAAACTGAGGAAGCTATACGTCGAAAATAACTTTCTAGGAAAAATAGCGCAGCCAGAAAACAAAATAGTAAAAAAGACAAAAAATATAGAAATACAGGAAGAAATTAAAAAAAAATAGTGGGAAAGTAAACATGAACCAAATAGAAATAATGTCACTCTACATAGAGCTACTAAACAAATATAAAGGACATCAACCAATTTACACGGATGGATCACTAAAAGACGGAAAGGGAGGAATTGGAATATACTTCAAAAATCTGGACGAGCAACTTAAAATAAATGTGAAGAATAAAGCAACTATAAAAACCATAGAAACATTGGCAATAAAAATAGCAATAGAAAAATCAATACAGCGTAGAATCATAAAAATAGTCATATTTACAGACTCTAAATAAAGTAATAAAAGAAGGAAAGTTCAAATATTATGAAAAGGAAATATTAGATGAAGCAGCAGAAAACGAGAACACACGTATCATAATACAATGGATACCAAACCACATGGGAATAGTGGGGAACGAGAAAGCAGATAAACTAGCCAAAGAAGCAATAGAAGACCCAAATGAAACAATAGAAAACTTAATAACTATAGAAGATGCTCATCAAATAATAGAGAAAGAAATAAGGCAGGAATGGAGACAACGGAAGCAGGAAAATACAATAAGTAAATAAATAAAGTACCACCAACAAAACCATGGTACCACAAAGCCCAGATGAGCTCATACAACATCAGACAAATAAACGAATTAAGAACAGGACACGCAAAAAACAAAAAAAATGTAAAAACAGTGGGAATTGAGGAAAACAACATATGCGACATATGTGTCTGTTAAAAGCAAAACATACTCTTCCACCAAAAAATTATTTTTTGAGATATAGATGGCGTTGGAACTGTAATGTTAAAACCTATCATATGCAATCTAATATAGGTTACAAAATCAGTCTTATCCCTTTCAAAAATTAAATAGAAAACTGCTACTAGAATCAAAACCTTATCTTATCCAACACTGAATTTACAGCAAAACGTTACCTTATCCACAAAAAAAACTATCCGTACAACAAGCATAATCTTATCCCTTATACGCTTTTTTCTAAATGTATTTTGTACAGCAAAATAAACCTTATCCATCAAAATTAACCCGTTACTAAAAATTTGTTTACTGCACGTGTGAGACATTATGCAGTTATAGTTAGTATTATTATTGTTGTGAAAAGTCGCAGTTTTAGTAACTATTTTTTATTTTTATTTTTTTTAATAAACCGTTGAAAAATGAGTGATAATAATTTTGCACGAAACGTTGTAAATGGTGAAAAGGCACGAAAAGCTACGGTCAACAAATCGAACTGGAAAAGGGAACAGCAAAAGTCAAAAAGGTACAAACAATTTAATTAAAAATATGGTTCATCCCCTAAATAATTAAATTTATTTTAGGTATATTCGTAAAGCGTTACTTAAATGCCAAAATGCTCTCATAAGGCGGCCATTTTTCACTGTAAAATGATAAAAGGATTCGATGCGCTAAGCTTTTCCGATTCATTTTATGCATGTAATGATAAAATTTCACAGGATGCTTTAATTTTAATGTACACGAAAATAAGTTTACCGAAACGAAACCGAGGTAAAGGTGGACCCCCAAAAAAATTCAGTGTGCAATATTTAATGCGAAAACAAAACTCGTTAGAATATGTCAAACCAGCTTTGCGAATATTTTGGGAATAACTAAAGTACGAATTAAAGGAATAACGAAAAGACATTTTGTGCAGAAATCAGCACCTGTTGAAAATAGAGGAGGCAATCGCATATCAAAGAAATTTGTTGAAAAACGCGAGGCTATAATTAATTTTATCAAACGATTTCAGGTATTTAAATTTTCTATAGATTGATTAGCTTATAGATATGCTTATTTTAAATTTATTTTAAAGGTTTTAGAAAATCATTATTGCCGATCTCGGGTACAAAGGCAATACATGTCTGGGGAGCTTTCGATTAATAGACTCTACAGAATGTTTTCAACTGATTATTCAGCACTGGGAGTCAAAAGGAGCTATTTTCGTTATGTGTTTAATCGCAATTTTAATATTGGTTTTAAAGCACCATCATGTGATATTTGCAGTACTTGCCAATTTTTCAAGGAGCAACTAAAATCGGAAATGGACACGCAGAAAAGAAATTTGTTGATGACGATATTACGAGTGCATAAATTGCGCTCAAAAGCATTTTACACATTGGCAAAAGAGGAAAAGGAAACCATGGAAACATTTTCTTTTGACTGTCAAAAAAACATGCTGTTGCCGAAAGTGGCTGATCAGGCAGCCTACTACAGCAGACAACTATACCTTTACAACCTTGGTATTGTTCAAGGGACTTCAAAAGCACACCTTAGAAACGATAATGTGTTCCTCTATCTTTAGACAGAGAACGAGCGGCCCAAGGGTTCTAACGAGATCGCATCAGCAGTCTACCATAGACTTCAAAATACTACGTTTAATAGTCAAATTACGACAGTTAGATTTATTTGTGATGGCTGTGGGGCGCAAAACAAAAATACCATAATGATGGCAATGAGTTCTTATTGGTTAAGCTTGGAAGCTCCTAGTCACATCAACGAAATAGAAATTATATTTCCTGTCCCTGGGCACTCCTTTATTCCCCCGGATAGAGTTTTTGCCCAATTGGAAAAGAAAGTTAAACGAATCCAGACAATAATTCAACCAGAGGAGTATTTCGAACTATACAAGGAAAATGGGCAAATTATTAGACTAGGAACTCCTGATTGTAGAGTAAGAGATTGGAAAAATGCGGCAGCTACTATATTTAAGCCACCTGGGCAGTGGCATTTTAAATTTAATGCATCGAAAAGATTTATACTAAATCGACTTCCAAACAAAACAATCGTGATTCGCGGCGAGGCAACTTATCTCTCAGATCTAGGTGTGGCAAAATCGGTTCTAAAGAAGGGGAAATCATTACAAAATATGGTAGTATCTATATTACCTCAAAATGTGCCAGTAAAACCAGAAAAACTCAAAGACGTCGAAGAATTGCTCAAAAAACACTTTGGTGAAAATTGGCAGTCAAACGAAGACCTTGCCTTTTATAAAAATATTTTGGAAGGAACACATTTATGGCTCCTAGATGAAGAAACATGTGAGGCACCTGAGGAAGAAGTAGAATTAAGAATATAATAAATAATACGTTGTAAGGAAGTGTAATGGTGACTTAAACACTATTTTCAGTTGGTTTTAAGTTAAATGTGAAATGAATTCTAATATTCTATGTTAAGTTGAATTAAGTTTTAATCTGAGTAACAAAATGTGATAATACTATACTCGTAGTAAAAATTATTACAGAACTGAAATTTTTATTATATTTACGGATATACTGATGAATAGTTTTTTATAATTTAGAAAAATAAAATTTATTTTCAAAAGCTTAAAAATTTTCATTTTTTTAATATACAATAAAATCAAATCAAATTAGACCTTATCCCGGTCAGTTTATTGCAAATCACACCTTATCCATAGGTGAGTAGCAAAATCATTCTTATCCATTTTATTTTTAATTTTTCCGCAGATTTAATTAATTTAAAATATCTAATACATAATTTTTAAATTGCAATTTACCGTCATCCGTTAATAAAATATATAAAAGTCGTGTATCTATTAATATTTTAGAAACAGGAAGTCTTTCTCATTTATCTCATAATTATATAAAATGGACAAGAACACGTTTTGCTTTTACCCAACACATATGCAACACTATAGAGGACAATCAACACATAGTGGAGAAGTGTATAAAATCTAACCAAATACGCTGAAAATACACACTAATACAAAATAATAAACTAATAGATATCCTAAAATCAGAAAATATTAAAAACTATAAAATACTTTGTGATTACCTAAAATAAATAAAAAACAATTTATAAAAATACTATATTTATGTTAGAATAAGAAACCCTATTAACCATAATAATCTTAAGAAAATAATAGCTGTATTTTGTTGAAAAAAAAAATTAATTCGAATTATTTTTTTCTAAACAGAACAAGCCGCGAAATATTTTTTCGATTTAATTTTTATATTCTATTAGCGTATTTCCTTGACAAATTTACAACAACAATTGCATAGGATAAATCCCCGCAAGAATAACATTAACCCAAAAAAAAATTGGGTTTAATTAAACATAATTCTAATTCTTGGTTATGATACCTGCCACCAGAGCCAGATTACATATTAAATTTATATTTTATTTCGAAAGGCTGGCTTTTGTCAATTAAATCAAATTGGCTATTTGCTTGGAAAAAACATAAACCCAAAACAATTCGAATTAAATTTTGGTCAACAAAATACGCTTTATGTTGGTATTTCTTCTGTTTTTCATTCAAGCAGTTACGTATTTTATTTGTTCGAGCAAGAATTAAATAACTCAAATTTTTTGTTCGAATTATTTAATTCCTGCCACGTGCAATTGTTGTTGTAAATTTCTCAACAAAATATAGCTAATACTGTTCAACCACTCATAAAGATAAAACTGTTATAATTTGTATAACAAAAAAAAAAATTTTTTTTTTTGACACGTGTATGTATAAACTAATTTTAATATGTACACCAATAGGTCGTGTGGATAATAAATATTCAGGCCTAAGCAAATGAAATTAAAAAAAAAAAAAAAAGAATGACACAGCCTATTCTTTGCATAATTAAATATTAAATTTGGATAAGTTTATTTAAATAAAAATACTTGAGACGTTGTTTACAAAAGCTTTAACTAGAGTTTGACGTCTAAAACCAATTTTCCCCTTTTGGCTGTTCGGTAAGGTTTGACGTAATATTTAACGTGGTGATATTTTTTTTCCATTTTGGCCAAACTGAACACGTCGGTTGTTTCTAGTTTTTTATTTTGGAATTGTTGTTTCTTACTGAGTTATGTGTTTGAGTTGAGTATATATACGTAATATAGCGTACATAACATAGGCAACAGATACCATTGTACGACATGAGAAAGAGCTACTGTATAAGTACTACAGCTCTCTCGGAAACCAGATTAAAATTGGTTAATTAAATTATTTTTAGACAAATGAAGAGCAATTTGTGATTTCATAAATTTCTCAAAGATTTTAGATAAATATGGTGTTTGTACTATTTGTTAACAGGATGATGCCAGCTTTTTTCCAAACGTCCGGAAAGCTACACTGGGTCAAACAAGAATTTAATATAGATGTTAATTATTTGGAGTGGAATCCCGTCAGATCCAACAGCTGTGCTCTTGATCAATATTTTGAAAATAAAAAGCATTATTATTAACACTATTAATAGGCATAACACGACTAGCGGTTGGTTTATTAAAGACAGAAGCAAAAAATCACTCAAACTAGATGGCTCTAATTGACAAAAAGGAGCTGGGGTTTTAGTTACTTCGAATGTCTGCAAGTTTTTCCACAAAATTTTAGGTGAAAGATTGGCTTGCGTTGGCGAATAAAGTTATTAATCCAATTACGGTGTTGCTTAAAAGTTTTCCTAAGGTCATTAAGTAATGCATAAAATAATGCTACAGCCACCAATCCCAAAAACCAACAAGGCACCAAATCAGCATCAGCGTAATAATATTAAGATACTTTAAATTTTGATACTTCATAATAAATGGATTCCATTTGCACCGGTAACTTCAACTCTTGATGATGTAGATTACTTATTTTCAATAATTGATGTCAGTTTTTTAATATTGTACGATTCAGCGTTCAAATTGTGTTGTATGCCCAATCGTTCTTTAACATCATAGCCAGGTAAACATGATACTTTTAGAAATTAATTACCAACCCTTTAATATTGGCTCATAAATCTTATTTGATGCTTTAATACGAAAAATGTCAGCTTTAATGGTATTATTGAGATTCAAGTAGCAGCAAATTGACGCAAAAATGTGTACTTGGTTTTCATTTTCAATTCGTCATAAGCCTCTTCATAGCATCCATTTGTTCTTAACTTTACTGTCGAAAGAGTGCACTTTTTGCTCAACTGTATCGATTTTTTTAATAAGTTCGCGGTTTACAGTTTTGCTGCTGCAATATTGAAAACCATTTGTCCATTTTGGCCTCAATATCTTCCAAGGACAAATTTTTTGGCATATCAGTCCGTGTCATAAACAAATTAATCTTCTCTGTATTTTTTATTAAATAAAATTGTCACAGCATTAGTGCAACACCAGCAATAACATGAAAATATTGGCACATAGTTACTAAAATTATCAATAGCAATACCGTATATAGGACAGCAGGATGATAATACATGTTCACATTAAATAATTAAACTGTAAAGACAACTCTATAAACGTCAAATCTTTTTAGATATTATAAACTTATACGATCAGTATTTTTCTGATCCAGATCCAGATCTTATCTCATGAAATAACACCAAAATGCATAAAACAAACAAACATCAAATTTCAATTCTCTGTCTCGTTTCGTTTTGAATCTGCCTCTTCATACGCGTATTGTATTCATCATATTCTTTAACGCATATTTCCTCTGCCAATGAAAAAAGAATACAATACTCGTGTGAACATGCAGAATGAGTACGACACTTATATATATTTTAACTATATTTTAATAGCTGAACTAATTTTTAGATATCACATATAAATTTTGATCCGCTGCGTCAAGAAATGCAGCTAATAAACATCAAAGACTAAATGCAAAACACATTAGTAGATGAAAGCTATTTAGTTGAGGAACACTCCTACAAAGAGTAACTTTTGAGCGTAAAATCCTTAGTAAACATAAAGTTCTTGAAGAACCGACAAAGCAAACAACAGCACGCTTCTTACCAAAATAGAAGATTCGTATATTTTTTTTAATGCTAGAAATCTTTTTGACCTTAAACCCATCAAAAACGTGTTAAAATCAAATAGGAATAACCTCTGTGAATAACTCGCATATAAGGCTCCCAATTTTTCTAAGAAGTAAGGTGCTTCCTTAAAGTCTATGTTGAGAGTTCTCAGAGAGTTATTTCAAGAGTTTCTGCCCCTATCACTTATCAGATTGATTTATTTTTGTGTGAAATAAAACAATCTTACTACGTTAAAATAAAACTAAAGTTCTAGAGTTGATAAGGGGAATTTTATTATAATTAATTATTTCTAAATATTTGCACGTACTCACACATTCTTGTCTTCATAATACCTATTGTATAAAATGATGAGTAATTTCTTAATAATTTAATTTATGTTTTAAAGTTATTCCTAAGACCATCATTGATATTCCACTCGCGTAAAACAAACAAACAAAATAAAATATCGAAGTTGCCTTAGTTTACCTGAATTTTAATATCAAACAACTCATTATAATTCGGATTGCTGTACTACTGCGATCAAAAGGTAGTAAAACTTTGAGTAGTTGTTTGCTTAGGTTGGTAGCACCCTATAACAGATATCAGTGTAAAATTTCGTGATCAATATCTTTAGGAGTCAATGAGATATGCTTGTTTACTTCCATTCAAAAAGGTGCATTTTTCGATTTTTATAATGAGTTCAGCAAAGAAGTTGCATCAAAGTGTGCGAGTAGTTTTGATTGGTATAAGTTATTCAAAGAAGGCACAGAACGCATTGAAACGATGAACGTTTTTGTCATTCTCCGATGTCTACCGATGAACACCACGTCAAGGATTTGGTGCTAAAAAATCGTCGGTTTATAATTAGAGATCTTGTTTGACATCACGAAAATATCGTTTGAGTCAGAATTTTGGGGCAGACAATTGTTGGTATTTGCACCACGACGATAATGCGCCATCTCATACTGGTTGTACGTGACTATTTGACCATAAATTCAATCCATGTCGTTCTGCAACGGCCCCTTTTTGCCTGATTTACCTCCGTATGACTACTGGATATTCCCGAAACACAAAAAAACAGCTCCGAGAACATCATTTTGACTCGATTGAAGAGATGCAATCCGAATCGAAGAAAGTTTTGAAGGTCATTCTGGAAATCGTATTTAATAATTGTTTGACAGCCAGAAAGCCAGTATTTAGCAGGATAGAAAGTTACATTGTTCGATTGAAGTTGTATACTTGATTTAATTTGTAGCATTTTCAAAATCGATTTTTTCTAAAATTTTTTTGTTTATCGAAAGTTTTTATGATATCTACATTGATTTGGTGGTTTGTATCTTTCAACTTTATGTCACTTTTGTGTTGGTAAAATATTTTTTCGTCTGTCCGGTATAGATATTGTTCCAACTACATTGTACGTGGTAAACAACATTTGTTTCATTAAAGGTAATTCACCTTTAATTTTAGAAAACAAGTCGTTGGTTAAGATGTTTTATTATTTCATAAAGATTTTTAACGTAAGGAACGGCCAATTAGTAGTTTCATTTGTTGGTCGGGAAATACAATTTGTAAGAACATTTTTTTGTTTCCAAATTATGTTGTTTACCAAATCTTTTCAAAAAAATTTAACTATAAAATTTTAGGACGTGCAGCCAGTCGCAAGCTTAAACCACAACTTGTTTTCTAAAACTAAAGATAACAGCTGTGTGGTAACAGTATACTGGTTTTTGTTGATTCTTTCACAAATGGCGGTTCAAAGCATTTTAAGAAATTTCAAGTTACAAAAATTATAAACAATTCAAAAATTTGGAGAATATAACTCCGCCGATATATTTATTCCCGTCATGGACCTTTGCACAGTAAAATGTCATCGCTGCTGGAATTTCGTTGATGTTTATTTGTAGTTAGAGTCAAGTTGAAAGTTCATCAATCGGTGGCAAACGACGCTTGAATACTTGTGTAAAAGGGGTAATATATCAATCAAACCGGTTACGAATGATTTATGTTCTTCTTTATTGTAATATTTTCGATTTGTTTTTGTGCAGATACCTCAAAGTAATTTATTAAATATTCTAACACAATTTGAAAAAGTAATGAATGTACCAGAGGCGTGTTGCTTAAGAATGGAAAAAAACGTAATGGACATAAAGCAAATTGTGTAAATGTACATCTGTAATGACGTTTACAAATTTTACCTCGAACTTTTTAGAGGTTACGTATTTATAGTTGAGAGATACAAGGTTACTCGTACAATTACAGACTAGTACTAGCGAATAACTGCCTGTGTCAAATCAATTTTTTGCCATTCCCACTCTGAAAATAAATGATCACATGAAACGCTTGGATTTTCCAAATTCAAAACAGCAACTTTCAGTGATTGTTCTTGGACTTTGTTGATTGCCATTGTGAAAGCAAGGTGCACTAGAAACTGACAAATCGGTGGAAATCATTGGATTGTGTGGAATCAGCATATCTTCTTTTTCTTTACTTCTACCAGTAATAATCGTTGCTTCAATCATATTCGGCTCGGTGTCAGGCATTTCACACAAAGCCGTGAATTAAGAAACCCTATTGGATAATGAACAGCATAACTTCAGTAGATTCGTATTTCATGCATAAATTATTGAGCTAAGATTGCACGTTCGCAAAGCTAAGATGCTTGAACTGTTTGAAAAACCTTCATTACAAAATCGTGAATTGATGGCGACATTTGACAAAAATTATATCGGGGGGATCTCATACGTTTCGGGATTAATAGTATTTGTCATCAGCCGTATCCAAAAATTGCTTCCCAAATGTTTGGGTCGGAATATTTTGATTTAAGCAAACATTGAGTTCAACTACGGATGTTGATCGTAGAGTGACTGCTGATCCTACTGGTGGGTCATTTCCTCTCAAATGGCGCAGATTATGATCAAGTGCTTTAATTGCTGTTTTGTATGTCATGATGTGACTCGGTTAGTTTGCATCACGTGTAGACTTACATTTCGTCTGTGGATAATAATATCACGTCGATCGAAATTTATTCCAACCTTGACAATTGCAACTCATTGATCATTAGAGTATTGATGTGACTTTTATGTTAACCAAATTGTGTTTTATCTGTTCGGATGGCGACTCGATGCTCATCCGATGGCATATGCTTCAATGGGATTTCGAATAATTTTTTGGTTCGTGGAATAAATTCATTAAATCCTGGGACTAATAGCACGACCTTAACTGTTGTCCGCATCTTCATTGTTAATACGTGTTGTGGTGGTCTAAAAGATATTATGATTACTATTTTAGAATGTTTTGTAAAATGTGTTGTCTCAGTAGTTCCAGAGATGTTGTGAATGTTATCTATTTGTACATAGTCTACCGGTGTGAAGTATTTCACAAAAAGTGTAGCTACACAAATGAAGGCCTACATACAAATGCGTAGATAATCAAAAGAAGCAGGTATGGGGCGATATTTTCATAAAATGGGCAGATCAAGCTTTTCGAAACAATTTTTGTCATTAAGATAAAATTAGTTGATCATGTCCGACTAATTTTTGAAAATTGTGAAAATCACTTAAAATGAATTCTTTTAGAGGTGGTTTTAGTGAAGCGGCTATTTCATCTGGCTTACCATTTTCACAATTTTCTGAATGCCAAGCCTTTTCATCTTTAAAACAAGAACTTTCAGAAAGATTGACCTGTCCACTTAATGGAAATATAGGCCCACACCTGGTAATATGTCTATGAGATTTTGGAAAGGGTAGATAGCATCAGTTTCAAGTGATTTTCACAATTTTCAAAAATTTGTCAAAAAGTATGCATACTAAATCGTTTTCCAAAAATTCCCTCGTTGATTTGATTTCAGGCCTCTTTGTTTTGGTCACGGCAATGGAGTTCGACGGAAAAGATTCGAGGCAAAGGTTATGTGTTGGCTCATCAAAAACCTTGCAATATGTAGTTTAATATCTGAACTATCCGGAAGTTCTTCAGATAAATTTTGTTGGTTTGGACCATTCTTTCGGCCTGTCCATTTGAAGAAGGATGAAAAGGTGCACAGCGAATTTGTCCTATTTGGTTATCTTCACAAAACACTCGGAAAACTTCTGAGGTGAAAGCGGTTCCATTGTCAGAAACAATGGTATCCGGAAGCCCATGTGTTGCGAAGAGCACTCGTAATGATTCTATTGCAAAATTTGTAGACGTTGATTTGACGTGGCCAACCATTTGGAATAATAACGACGATCAAAAATATTTTATTCTGGAGTGGACCAGCGAAATCAATATGAATCCGTGACCAAGGAATTTTGGTTGATTCCCAAAAATGCACCTCGGCTTGACTAGGATCTGGTCTCGTTTCTTGGCATGGCGTACAAGTTTTGACGACGTGTTCACAGTCAGCATCGATGTTGGGCCACCACACGTAACTTCGTGCAAGAGCCTTCATGCGGACAATTCCTGGATGCCCAGAGTGTAAAGCTGCAAGGATTTTTGTTGCCCTGCCGGTGGAATTATTGTTCGATTACTCCAAAGTAAACATCCTTTAAGTGTGGTGATCTCCGTACGCCGTACATAAAATGATTTTAGTGCTTGGTCACTTGCAGATAGTTTGTCTGGCCATCCTCTTGACGCCCAGCTAAAAACTTTAGCGAAAACTGGGTTATTCGATGTCATTTTAGCTATATCATCAGCTGATAAAACTGGTCTTGCTAAGTTTTCTATCATAAGAATTTCTTCATGGGTATGCGTTGTTGATGAGTCAGATAACGGAAAACGGCTTAAAAAATCTGCATTACTCATTTTATTTCCAGCGCGATGAATTATCTCATAATCGTATGCCATCAGGGAAATTCTTCTTCTAAGCATTTGAGATGACATGACAGTTGGAACTTGCTTATGTGGATTGAACAATCCCAATAACGGTCGATGGTCAGTGATTAAATGTCTTCCGTAGATAAATTCATGAAATTTTTTTACCCCTGCAATTACAGCTACCGCTTCCCTGTCAATTTGCGAATAATTCAGTTCACTTCTCGACAGTGTTCTTGAATAAAATGAAATAGATTTTTCACTGCCATCTTCCATTAGATGGCATAACACAGCGCCAAGACCATATGGCAAAGCGTCACAAATAAGAAAAAGTGGCAACATTTTGATTATAGTGAATTAATATTTGATCCGATGATAATAGTTGTTTTAGGTTGTTGAACGATGTTTTGTGATTTTCCGTCCAAAACCATTTTTGATTTTTATCCAATAAACGATGAAGAGGTTCTGCAATTGTCGCTTTCTGTGGCAAGAAAGAATGATAAAAATTGAGCAATCCTAAAAATGATTGGGAGTTGCCTTTTATCGGTTGGTTGCGGTGCATTTTGAGTAGGTTGGATTTTATCGGATGTAGGCCTGATCCCCAAAGCATCAATTTTAAATCCAAGAAAATTGATTGATGGAACTCCAAATTTGCACTTATCTTGACGTAGACGTAGCCCAGATTTGTCAAAACGCGAAAAAATTTCACTTAAACGATCAGGAAGTTCCATTTGAGTATATCCTGTAACCACAATGTCATCGAAGTATGGTAATACCCCTGGGATATTTCTCAGAAGATTTTCGATAAAAGACTGAAATATTCCAGGTGCTGACGAAATACCAAATTGAAGACGGGTTACTCTAAACGCACCTTTGTGAGTAACAATTGCCTGAAGTAATGATGACTTCTCGTCGACTGACAATTGCTGATATGCCTGTGTTAAACCTAGGTTAGCAAAGGTTTGGCCTCCGACAATCGAAGCCAATAGTGTTGTGATGGTGGTGTTCAAGGTGGATAATCCCCGCAAATCCTTATGCTGCCATTTTTTTTTTTGAACCGGGACAATTGGAGTGGCCCAGTCAGAATATTCCACAGGGACCAAAACGCCCTGCTCGATTAAACGATTCAATTCAGCTTCGACTAAACCCTTTGTCGCCAATGGTATACGGCGTGGCGGATAACGAATTGGTTGAATTTTTTCATCAATTTGTAGTGAAACGGGCTGACCTGTGTAACAACCCAATTCCTTAGAAAACAAATAAGAAAATTTGGTTGTTACGGTTTGGATAGGCGATGCTCCGTTTTCATTTAGGTTGACGCCTTGTAAACTTATTCCCAGTGGCGAAAACCAATTGCACCCCAAAACATTTGTGCGGATTCCATCTACGATTACGATGGGTAGATTACACATTTCGATGTCGTTGTATGATACGTCGACGTCAATTACGCCTACGATTGGTATATGATTTCGTTGGAAATCGACCAGCTGTAATTCACACTTGGCAATATCTGGTTTTGAGGCTGGCCAAATATTGTTATAAGTCTGAGATGACATAATAGTATAGTTGGACTCTGAATCGATTTCAAAATCACAAGGCTGATTGTTTATTATGACTGTGGTTGTCTTCTTCAAATCATCCTGCGGCAATATTTGATTTACACCAAATTTCGACTTCATTTTGCTTTGTTGTTGCTTGTATGAATTGTTCGATGAGGTTGGTTTAACGGCAGATCGACAAACTTGTTGTAAGTTACCTTTAATATCACATAAAGAACACGTTGCATCTTTGAATTGACATGATGACCTTGCATGTGGTCCTCCACATCCGTTACAACCATGCCGATTGTTTTGTCGATTTTTAAAATTTTGTTGTTAAGGTGTTCTGCTAGACTAATGATGTTTTGTGATGAATTGAACTTGGTCCGGATGACGTATTTCCAACAAATTTTTGCTAGCTGATTCTGCAGTAGAAGCTCTATCGATGACCTTCTGCAATGTAAGATTATCTTCCGCTAGAAAACTGCGTTGCAATGCCTCGTCCCGTAATCCGCATACAATCCGATCTTGAAGCATTCGGTCTAGGAAATTCTCAAATTTACAATGAATTGAAAGTCTTCTAAGTTCAGCTACGTATGATGGAAAACACTCATCCGGTTGTTGATCTCGTTTGAAAAATTCGTAGAAAGCAGAGATTTCCGATGGGCGAGGTGAGAAATGATCGGTTAATATTTGCTTTATTTCTTTTAAGGTGATATCGCTTACCTTTTTGGTGATGCCAATGAGCACAAGAGGTCATACAATTGTGGACCACATAGTGTTAAAAATATAGCACGTT
Organism: Tipula vernalis; assembly: GCA_958295665.1. NCBI lineage: Eukaryota > Metazoa > Arthropoda > Insecta > Diptera > Tipulidae > Tipula > Tipula vernalis. Next base: position 290,332,822 of record OY282559.1, on the reverse strand, counting down.
GACGCTGCTCCCCTTGTACATCGATACAGCGCAAAGATGTATAAGAGTGTATTGTACATACATAACGCGTTATATGGTATCATTATTGATTATTAGTACTTTCGTACGCAACAACTTCCTTATAGAAGTCCCAGTCTACAGCGGCTCTTGTTTTCCTTGCTGTTTTGAAGAGTCTTTTGCAGCTTTGACGTGTTTGTTGAATTTTGTTGGACCACCAGGGTGACCGAGTTTTACCCCTTCTAATCAAGTTCTTCCGTAGTTTCTGGAGCCAAGTCCATTTCGAATTGAAGATAACAGTGATCAGAAAAGGAGTGGTCTTCTGACACTTTCCAGTTTAATACACTAATCGTCAAAAAGTTTGAGACAAGTGTAATATTTAATACCTCCTGTCTATTTCTAGTTATAAAAGTCGGCTTATTGCCTATGTTACATATATGAAGGTTAGTATATAAATGTAATCAAGGAGTAACTCACCCCGTTTATTTGTGTCCGTACTTCCCCAGATTGTGGGATGAGAATTTGCAACCCTCCTCAGGATGATTCTTACAGGGCGGAAAACGTTTGCCAACCGGATTTTTGTATTTCACGTGTATTAATCCGGTAACCTCTCTAACTTGGCATATTTAACGTTCATCTAGTACATTTTTACGAATAATAAAATTGGTGGAGCATCGATAACACAATCGAATTTGTTTTGTTACAAACTTGAGTTAGCCGATTGCCCTTCTGTACTAGCCTTCTGTATTAGCATGAATCACTTTTATGGTAAATTAAAAATATTCAAGGTATACAAAGTTTATTATTAAATGTAATTAGTTAAAATAATCACTTGTGGTTTACCACAACTATTTTATTTGAGATTTATTATGTACACAATATTTGTTAAGAAATTATTTTTCACCACGTATTAAAATTATTATGCGCACGAACATGGTTGTCTTGCTAACAAGCTATTTGAACGCGTGACCTAAAATATTGTTCTTTGTTTTTGTTGATTACATTGTTTACACTGTGATGTTTACGCTTAGCGGCCTACTTTGGTAATTTTACAACAATAGTTCCATACAATTTCATTCCAGCTTGTTTTTCTTTCCACCTTAAAGTAGGGTAATAAATGCATGTGAAGTTTATCCTAAATTTTTCCTAAATAAAAAAAAATGGCGTTTAGTATTATTTTAGGAAAAGCTTCACACGTCTATATAGAGAAGTGAAGTTTATACTAAATCTTTCAAAATACAAAAAAATGCGAATGGATTGGTGAATTGCAAACATTTAGGCGATTTTAATTTATAATTAGGCCGCTTCATAAAGTTCTAATGAATTATACACCCTTAAATATGCCTGGATTGCACCAACCCACTATGATATATAACTAAGGGGTAATTTAAAGCAACCGTGTTTCCACAAATTCTAAACCACATAAACTTGGTATTTCACTTAGTATTAGGTAATGCTTATCAAACGATTCATGTAAAACCTTAAGGTTAGAATTAACCACAGAAATAACATACGTGGGACATTTATCAATATAAGCTAAGGCTAAATAATCAGCAAACCCAGTACTGTTACCATTTAATTTAAGTTTAAAAATAGGATTAGTATACACTAGAAATAGCACAGGACCTAACACTGATCCTTGGGGTACTCCAACATCGACAACTCTAAAATCACTAAAAGTATCATTAATTCTGACTCTCACTTTTTTATTATCTAGGTAGGAAGCAAACCACTTGTTTGACATAACCCTAAAACCAATGTCAAACAGAATAGATAACAAAAGTGTATGATTAACCCAATCGAAGGCCTTAGAAGCGTCAATAAATAAACCTGCACAAATATTAACATTCTTTAAACCGGTATGGATAACATCCAAAAATTCAAACCTAGGTGATTCATTCTGATGAACTCTTAGTGTTTTACTTAGTGGTAACTTTATTTTTACTTGCCTTTTCGAGAACTTTGAGAACAACTGGTTAGATTGCAAGTGGCTTTTAGTTTCCCTTATCACTACGATCATCTAACCACTCCATGCTCCAAGGAAAAATTGAAAATATGAGCAAGAGCAGGACCGACAAAATCAGCAACAGCTTTCAAAATTTAATTACTAATTACTTCGTTAATATGTTTGTTCCTCTTTACATCAACATTAATCTGGATGGCACATTTATTTAGCACTAGAACTACCAACCTGTCAAAATGAAGAATTGTACATTTATTGAATTAAATTTTTTTAATTATTATGTTAATATTTTTGTGGGAATCTGTGGTGAATTTTAATATGACAACAAAGTAATTATGTTAAAATTTATCATAAACTTCCAAAAAAAAAATTAACATAATAATTTGAAAAAATTGAATTCATTAAATGTACAATTCGTCATTTTGACGGGTTGGTAGTTCTAGTGTTAGACGAGATACTTTTTTTTTTTGGTATAAAGATCATTTTTTAATGAGGAATCATTCATACTAGGAAACTCGTAATATTGTTTAAGTCGTTTGATTGTTCTTGAATATCCCTGATGCCTACCACGAGGAGTAACATGGAATTCCTTTATACCTTGATTTATGTCTTCTTCGGTTTGGTGCATTGTTCGGGATATAATTTGTAGAATGAGCTTTACCAGCTCATTCTACAAACGGTAACGAACTACCAAAAATGGAACTATTGGGAGTTTGTTTTATAGTATCCTCAGATATAACACCAGTGTCATCTTAAGCATTTCGTTTCGATTGTGCTCTGGTTACAGCTGCAATTATTTTAGCGAATTCAGATATGTTGAGCCTTTCACAATTTTTTAAACGGCTAAGTGCATGATTAAAATTCTTTGGTTTATATTCTAAGTCGCCATCGGATTAAACCGAGAAGAAGCTTTCGGGTTTGTTTTCAGCCAGATTAAAGGACGATGATTAGTCGTTGAGTAGCCCAAACTAGATCCTTTTCCACGGTATGGTGGTTTTGTTCCGCATCGGTTAACAATCTACTCGCAAATGAGATTGGTAGATCTTTTCCTTCGACATCTTGTGATAGAATCGCACCGATTGCGTAATCATTCCCATCTTTAGTTAGAATGAAGATGTCAGTGAAATTATGACGTTGAAGTATTGGAGATGAAGTAACGACTCAATGAGCATTTCAGTCAAATTCTACATTTTTCGGTAACAATCTACTTGAAGGTTCGGAGATCTTGGAATAATCATCAAGACATACAAAACATATTAAACCAAATTGGAGCCTTCCTTCAGGCCAAATGGCATTCACAAAAAATGGGAACGACCGGCTTGGGTACTAAACGCTGAATTTTCTTTATCATCAGCGTGCAGTTTAATTTAATGATACCCATTTGAAAAATCGAGTGTTGTGAAATACATTGCTTTGCCCAGTTGGTCTAATATCTCTGTTATGTTCGGCAGAGGGAAAAATTGATCACTAGTAATGTTGTTTAATCTGTGAAATCCTACAACTAAACACCATTTTCGTTCATCAGTTGAAGATTTCTTGGGAACGATCAATAAAGGAAAGTTCCAAGGACTATTAATTGGTTCGATAATTTTTTCGTTTAGCATCTTATCAACTTGTTTATTAACCTCGTCTTTAAGTGATTCGGAGAAACGATATTATTTGACGTGAACAGGTTGCTAATTTTGAAATCTTGGATTCTAATGACAACAAGCGTTTGTTGTAGTCAGTCAGAGTATCGCTTTCTAAGGTAGAAAACATCGTTGAAATCACGGCTAATTTTGAATATGGAAGATTTTTCTTTTTCGTTCAAGTGACTGAGATTTAGATTTTCAGTAAGCTTGGTCAATCTTGCTTCTATGTTTGGATTCCATTTCCGATATTTAGTATTATAAAGGAACTTGCTAAAAGCTCAGTTTTATTTTACCGATATTAACTGGATAATTGTTGGTATTCACTAGTCAGTAGATCAAGTAGGTTCACATCTTGTCATCCAATAAAGGAATCCGATGAGCAATACCTATAAATGCGTGTTTGTTTATTTAATTTTAATTTGTCATGATCTCCTCTACAATCCCCCAATACATTACTTGTACCCACGTGCCATAGTTTTCTTCGTATTCCGTTTATTATCAATCTAATTAAGAGATGTTAAAGTGTTAATATTTTATCAATTTTATTTTGATCTGTAAAACAGTAGGCGATGATTATCAACTCATTTGTTTAAATGTTGAAAAAACAAAATCTAAATATTTTCAGATTCAGTCATTAGTTTCGAGATATTATCTAGTGTTGTATCAGTGTTGTGAATTAAAATTTTAATTAATTTAATAAAATTAATATTATAATGGCACAGTTCTCAGGTGAGGAGTACATTGATATCCATTTTGTTTACGGATTTTGCGATGGTAATGCAGCACGAGTTCGCAATGAATATCAACTCAGATTTCCAACACGTCGCATTCCTGACGCAAGAGTATTTATAAATATTCATAGGAGACTGCCAAACATCGTAACAAGATCGAATACCCGGGCGGAGCCCCATTCAGTCTCACCAAACCATTTGGATGTCGACGAAGGTAAAATCCGTAATGTAACAGCAAATCCTTCTATTAGCATAAGGAGGCTCGCTTTACAATTAAACGTCTCTCGCATTCGAATTCATCAAGTATTGCACAAGGAGAATCTTCATCCATACCATACAACACCCGTTCAACAACTATTATCGATAGACTGCACTACAAGATTGGAGTTTTGTAATTTGTTGATGGAAAGGAATTTGGACAATGCAAGTTTTGTGAAACGTATCCTATGGACGGATGAATCTCAATTCACAAGAGATGGCATAACAAACTTTCACAATCTACACACGTGGGCTGCTGAAAATCCTCATTCGAAAAAACAAATATCATTTCAGCACCGATTCAGTGTAAACGTATGGGCTGGTGTAATTGGCGATAAATTAATTGGACCATTCATATTACCACCTAGATTAAATGGGGAACGTTATTTACAATTTTTACAAAACGATTTGCCACTCCTTTTTGATGATGTTCCCATTTTAAGTAGATTCTCGCATACATACCAACATGATGGTGCACCTTGTCACTACCATAATAATGTTAGGAATTTTTTTAACGAAAATTATTCAAATAATTGGATTGGAAGAAATGGTCAAATTCATTGGCCTGCAAGATCCCCCGATCTTACGGTATTGGATTTTTATGTATGGGGAAGGATGAAGGCGCTTGTATACTCCAAAGAAATTGAAACAAAAGAAGAACTTATACAACGAATACACAAAGCAGCACAGCAGATAAGGGAAGAATTACCAAGAATTGAAATAACCAAAGGCATACTTAAACGAATATTAGCATGTATTCAATCACAAGGAGGACATTTTGAGCACCTTTTATAACTCCTCGACCCAAACTTTGTATTGAGGGATTGTAGAGGAGATCATGACAAATTAAAATTAAATAAACAAAAGAAAAAATTATAACGGTTTTTTTTTTAGAAAAACTCGATTTTATAAAAAACAAATATTTTTTTTTTACTTTAAATCACCATAGCTCTCAAACGGATGAAGATACAAGATAACCACTTAAACCTTAATAATAGCCTATACGATTACCAACCAAATAAGACTAAATTGGTTGCTCTCCGATAAATATTTTGGAAGTTACAGTTTAATATTTGGGTGTAATTTTTTTCTGAACCAAATTTTTTAAACACCCTGTATCTCAAAGGATATCAAAAATGGATCCCCCCTCCACATACGATTTGTTTCTCAGAATGAACCAAGGAATCACCCCATGACGGATCAGCATCCCAAACCCGGACACCCTGTATAACATTATTAAAAATATTTATAAATTCAATTCCTTATGCAATCGCCTAAATGTATGCATTTTACTAATACAATCATGTTTTTTAGTTGGTGTTGTTGTTTTAGGAAAAGTTTAGGATAAAATTCACAGCGGTGGTAATAATTATATTCTTCGCATAATTGTAGTGTTTAATACCACTTATGCAATACATTTGCGTGCTCCAGAATTTTAACGTATCTTGCTGCAGTTTCTGTGGCCACTGACGAAATCAACTTCACTTTTGTATTCGGGTCCATCTACATTCATGTACGCCATTTGTCGGCGTAGACTCCGACCTACCCCTTGTCCTCTCGGTTGACTTCAACATCGATATCATGGCTATACCCGAATTTGTGCGCTAAGTACTTGGTGCAAGAATTTGCATTGTGTTTTGAGTACAAATTTGACGCAAATATTTGATCTCAACGTAGACGTTGTGTGTTGTACCTATATGTTATCGAAATGTTTTCATAAGTAGTATTTTTTCGCCAAGGAACAGGATTTTTATTTACCAAATTACAACAACAATTGCACTATCCAATTCCTCAGTAAGAATTCTTCAAATGCCTGCTAAGTTAATGAAATTGAAAACCACTTCTTCAAATTAAATGTTGACGTGATTGTGTTCAACTCCGGAGGATGGAAAAGCTTTTGGAACCTGTATGGGACCTTGTATGCGAATAATGTTTTATGCTATATACGCCAGTTTGAGGTTTGAGTTAGGCATTAATTTCGGTGATGATTTGAGGGTTGCGTTGGGAGCCGGGCTGGCGTTGAGCGAGCAGTTCCGTTGGGGATTTATATTGGGGGTTGAGTTGGTTTGGGTTCCGGTTAAAGTTAAGGTAGCGATTCAGTTGAACATTTATTTGGGGTTTTGTTGAGAGTTGAGTTGGAAGTTAGCTTGACTTGTTTTGAGTTGAGTTGATTTGAGGATTGAGTTGGGCATTGAGTTTGGATTTAATTTGAGCTTGTGTTGGATGTGTTAAGTTAGGATTAAGTTGAGCGTTGAATTTGGAGTCGAGTTGAGGGTTGAGTTACGAGTCGAGTTGAGGCTGAGTTAAGGTTCAGTGAGTTAGAGTGAGTTGACGGTTAAGTCGGAAGTTAGCTTAAGTCGAGTTTATGTACGTGTATATTTATTTTATTTTGCTTAGTTTGGGGTTGATTAAGCCCGTATCCGGTTGAGTTGGGGTTCAGTAATGGTTCGTTTCCTGATTACTTTGGTGGTCGAGTTGAGTCTTTGATGGATGTTGCATGGAGTTGATTTAAGTTGAGAAGCATGTAGTTTTTGGAATCGAGTTGATTTCGAAATTGAGTTGAGGTTAAGTGAGTGGTTTAGTTGGGGAATTATTTGGGGCGTTGAGTTGATTGTTACAGGACTGACTTGGGCGCTGAGTTCAGGGTTTAGCTAAGAGTTTAGATTTGGGTCGAGGCAAGTTGGAGTTTTTGTTGAGTGCGGACCGTGTTGATTTCGAGATTGAAAAGTTCAGTTAGGGGTTTATTTTAGACCCTAATTGGAGGTTAGATTGAGATGAGCTCAAGTATACATAATTTTTTGATGTGAATATTCTTGTAGGTCTCGCATATATAAATGCCATTTATTTACAATGTTTAGCTCGATTATACCGAAAATAAACTTTAAAATGTTAACCACTGGCCTCGTTAAAACTTTAAGCGACTTTTTTATTAAACGACAAATTTTTATATTTCTATACAAAATCATAATGTTTTTATTGTTTTGAGTTATAAAATTTATATGCAATACAGTTAAAGTTTAATGTTTATTTTCATTGGATTGAGTTGGAGGTTAAATTGAGTTGAGTTCCTCTACGCATTGCAACATGATTGAGGTAGATATTGAGTTGGAGGTTGTGATATGTTTGAGGTTTTGAGGTCAGGCTTAAGAGGTAGAGTTGAGTTGGAGGTTAGATTGAGTTGATTTGAAATGAGTTCCACATATGCGCATAATTTTCCGGACCAAAGTTCTGTAAGAAAATTCCGGTTTTGCGAAATGAATTGGATTGAAACGAACATTTTGTTTCGTTTTATCGCTGAATAATTTCATTCCACAAATTTGTATTCTAGTTAGTTCTCTTTGCGGCATTTACTTTTAGTACTAGTTCTAAAATTTTTGTAAATATGTCAAAATGGAAATAATCTGTCATTTTATTTAAATTTTTCCATGATTTGTCTATGCTTTGAAATCTGTTCAAAAATTAATCATTACTTATCTTCCCCATGCCAAATCCACACTTTGCTCTAAATACTTTGTATTTCACCGTAAAATTCGACGATAAAAAATTTTGACAGTTCGTTTTACAAAAGTGGGATTTATATTCTCATTCCACTGAACCAGAATGCGAAATTCTCGTTTAGAACACAACCGGAATCCACCTACTGAACCCAACGACTTCAAAATGGAATTGAACAGTGCAATCGTTGTTGTAAATTATCAAATAAAATACAGCTATAGATTTATTGACCACTAAATAAAATTTTTGGGTTGAGGTCTAGGCTTTCTGTATATTACATTGTAATAAGCTTGACCACAAATTTATGGCGTGTAATATAAATTGGTAGATATTTTATTACCAAGGTTATTCAAATAGGTTTAAATGACAATTTTTGCCATTACGTAATGATGACAATGTAAATCATTGATTTGTTGTTTAATAGGAAACATAAAAACCACAAACAAACGTTTTTGGAATTTTGTTTAGTAAATCTGAAAGCACTAATAGGGTCTTCTTAAGAAATCGATTCATTTTATATTAAGAAAGCGTGAAATAAATCCAATTAACATTGCTAATATTTATTTATAATAATTAACACATAATACAATTCATAATCAAACGAACAAATACCGTTGTACACTCTTTATATTTGTGAAAATCTTCAAACGTTAATCAAGAGGCACTTAGTATAAGAATTTGGTGTCGTCATCTTACACCACCTTTAACGACGAAGGTCGTATGATAAAGAATAATTTTATTGTGATCGCGCTTACATTTTATTATCCTAACAAAATAAACCGGCTTAAGATTAAATTTAAAATACTCAAATTTATTAATATGCATCACGTGTTTAATGTATCGTGCAAGATGTTATATTGATATTCATTCTATTGTAGATATATGTTTCATTGATTATTGTATGGTCCATCGACACAAAAAATTTTCAAAAGCCATTAAACTCTATATAGAATAGTATGACGAACGAATGAATGAATGAATGGATTAAATGAGGAGAAAGTTATTTTTAAACAATTCAACAACGATGATGAATAATCAACGGAATATTTACCGCCTGTAGCAATTACCTATACATGTAATTATTATGCGCTTGTGCTCGATTATTTATTGAAAATGATGTTTCTTTATGATCATCATCGGAAACGGGAGTTTAATAATTTACAAAATGGAATTATTATTTGTAATTAGGTTTATAGATTTGGAAATTAAAAGCAATGAAATTTTATTTTCATTGTGATGGTATATAGACAGTGAGGTGTTTTTATTTATACTTTTGTATCTCATTATAACCTTAATTTATAAATACTCAAAGTGGAAAAAGTTTATGAAATTTCATTTTCATCATGTAAAATAACTAAAAGGCATGTTTTAGTATTCGTCTCTGTTCTAGTTCGCGATAGAAATTTTTCGAATTTAATTACTTTAAAATCAAATATTTTCTTATTCTTGACTTAAAGAATGTAGATTTAAACGTTTTTGTACATTAACAAAAAAAAGTGTACCCGAAAAATTTCTTAATTTCTATGCAATATGATATTTCTGTAAAATCTCTCCAATTTTTTTTTTTTGTGAGGATTAGGATTTTTAGGATTATTTTTGTCTATGTCCATTTTGTCTATATAGAAGAAAACGGCATTTGAAGTTCAACCAAAGAATTAAAGGCGTTTCTGAGTGATTTCTCTATTTATTTTGAGTTTCCATGTAGATAATGTTACTCCAGAGCTTAATGGCAAAGTTGCGCACTTCAAACTCAAGTAGTATTTTAATTATTTATGATTAAAATTTATTACTTTTGTCTATGTCCAATCTTGGTACCCCTTTTTTTGAACAAGTGTTTATGTCAACAATAATTTATCTATATTCACGTAATTTGAAAAAAAAAAAAAAAAAATTTAGTATTTTGACCATCAACCAATGTTAAAGTAGAAACAATATAATATAAAACCAAATTATAAACTTAGTTAATTAAAACATAAAAACATAATAAAATTCATTAGATTGAAATAATATATCGAAATTGGAATGCTATTACTATTGTTTCTTCAATAATAATAATAGTATATTATTCAACAAGCATATAATGATAGCTGTTGTTCAGGAAAATGAAGTTTACCGACACGAGCCATGATATAACAGCCATGATATGCGAGTAGAATACGATACTTTATCCATTCCCCAATAAACCTAAAATAATTTCCGTCGACATTTTGACGTCTCAGTTTAATAATAATGAAAATGGCAAGAGACTACTAGATAAAATTTTAAAAATGAAATTTTTATTTGGTAGTAGTGAATAATGGAAGAAGGGACTACTAGATAAACTAGCAGTGAATAATGGATATCATTATGATTGAAGATTCAAACGTATAGTGAGTATATTATACGTTACACTGGAAAAAATCAATCAAATTGCGTAGTATTTCAAAAAAATTGTTTTCACAAAGGCGCCAACAATCGAAAATGTTGATTTAATGGTACACTTACATTTAAATAAATAATTAAAAGAGTCACATTCAATTTAAAAAAAACTTTTCTTTCAATAATATCAGGTTTTTGTTTAGATAACTAGAGACTTTAAATTTAAATTACTCACAATTTTAATTTGAAAGCAACTACTTTCGTTTTAAAAATAAGAATATTTACTAAATAATTTATTTATTAAATTTTGAAAGTGAAATTTGTTACATTTGAATTGAAAGCTAAGATTTTCAAATAATAGTAGTTCCAAAAATGTTATACTTTTGGCACAAATAAATACTTAACCAGATGAACAAGTTTCACGGAAACAAAATGTAGCTGAAATAAAACACACAAATTTTAAAGGGGAAATGTTTGTGACTCGAACGAAAGGCTATATAATATCGTCCAAAAATTAATTATCTCTTTTCTTCCTACAGCATTTAGATTACGAAAAAAAAAATCGAATGAATCTATTGACGATTGGAGCATCACAGATTCCACCTAGAGGAAAATTTTTAAACTGAGGTAGCTGCTAATTTGACGTTCGAAATTGTTGTAAAGAATTCCAATTTTGAACTGTAAACACAATTTTTACTTACCAGATTGCTAATAATTGTAAATAATTCATATTTTGGATTATAAAAACAATTTTTAACTACCGGATTGCAAAATATCCTCTCGTCGTATTTATGAGAAATGTCATTTTAGCAGTTGCCTCATTTGAACTTTTTTCCTCGAGAGGCGCTTTCTCTACTTTTACAATCGTCAATAGAAACGAAAAGCAAAAAATAATTAAAAACATAAACAATTTACAAGAGGCGAAAATAAAATAAAATCTATTTATGCATTTTGCGTTAGTATTTGTAGTCTTTACGAATGAAAAAGGCGTACTTTGTTGGCGAATTGTTGTTGTTTATTTATAGATTGATGCGAATGTATGTATCACCGAAAATCAAAAACATCTATAATTCCAAGACGAAATATTGTTTTTCTCCCAACGTCTTAAAAGCCTCTTGTTTTAATACTGTTTTTTGGTATTAAAGTTGGCCTTTTTCTTACTATTTTATAAAATGTGTGTGTTGCTAAGCTACACTTTTAATCCTTGGTGTAAAAGTAGGTATTTTTAATACTATAGGAGAAAAATATTATAGTGAAGACACAATAATATGTATAATGTATATATGAAAGTATTTTTTATTTTTTTTATTTCGGAAACACTTTTTTTATTCATTAACACAAAAAACTCAATTTACATACTCATTTAAAAAAATTATTTGTTCTGGATATTAATGTTAAAAGTACAATTTGAACAACTTTGATAAAAATTAAGCAAACCGGATTTGTCAACATTATTATCATTTGTAACCATATTGCCAACAATATTGGTAATTGGACTGGTACTGGGATCTTCGGGGGGTAATATTTCTGCAGCAAAGGTATCCTCATTTTCTACAGTATCATGAGCGGTTATATTTTCATGAGTAGTACTGTAGCTGGTACTAGTACTGTAGCTGGTACTAAGTTCATCGGGCCGTAATATTTTTATAGCAGTGTTTGTTTTATTTGTTGTGGAATCTTCTAAGTATCCCTCAGCTACAGTATTAGATTTCCAACCACCATGCCTTTTAAGGCAAGTGAGGTCACCGCCAGAATCTACAAGGAGTGTAGCTGAAGTTCGACGCAAGCAATGACCGGTATATTCACTTGCATTTTTTAAATTTAAATGCAATGCCACCTCTTTTGCAACGCTACTAATTTTGTGAATACCAACTACTACCCGATGACATACTCCACCCTGGTATTTTATAAAAAGACGTCGTTCCTCGAAATTTTCTGGGCGAAGAGCAAAGTACTTTCTGCAAATCCCCAAATAATTTTCTCCCAAAACAGTAAAGAGGCGCGATTTGTTTGTTTTGGAGTTGGGAATTTTTACCAACAAAGCTGATTGAACGTCTTCAATGTCATCTATCTTTAAATTTACTAGTTCGTCGCAACGACATGCACCCGCTACTCCCAGTATTAAAACAACCTGCTAGAAAAATACCAAAATATAAGTATAAATATTATCTTTAAGTTTTAAAGCTTACCTTCATCATTAAATATGTTTTATCGGGAGCAAAATTTAAAAACAAGTCGATTTGTGCTTTATCGAGAACCCTCGATTTTTTTGCTGTGTAACCAACATTCTGTTTTTTTAAAAATGCTCGCAATTTGGAATATTTTTCGATGTTTACGCCATTTTTATAATTTAATGTGGCCTTAACCATAGAATATTGCGCCCAAAGAGTCGAACTTTTCATCTTCGTAGACAAATTGGCAAAGTATGCCAATAGAACGCTTTCTGAATATAATCCAGATTGCACATTTTTTTCAGTACACCACTTCAAAAATCGGTTATATGCGCACTCGTAAATCTTACGTGATTTTGATGGCAATAGGTTTAATACAATTTCCTTTGCTGTTTGAACCACATCCGGAGGTAAATTTGATAAATCTTCTGATTCAAACATTTTGTTCGCAAGAAAAATATTATAATTATAGCTTGGCAGTTTGACACTTACAATAGTCAAACCAAACAAAAGTCATGATCTCCTTAGTTTCACAAAATATTTCAACAAAATTACTTTCAATTTTGAAATTTTAATTACATAATTTGTACTTACTTGTATAATTAGTTTATAATAAGCATTTCTTCGTTGAAGAAAAAATAGTATGTGTTATTCGGATTAAAAGTGACTTTGCTTGACTCGCAAATATTTGCTTTTGCTCGGCTACGCTGCGCTTCGCCTCGCATGCAAATATAATTGCTCGTCAAACAAAGTATCACTTTTAATCCTAATGACACAATGTACTATTGTTATTGGCTGGTAATTGCTACTGAAGGTAGTATTGGTGACTAAATGATGACGGCAACGTCGCATATTACTTTACATTTATTTTCATACAAACACATATTTACTTTTTATTTGTACACTCTTGACAAAAATATTGTACATATTTGAATTCATTTTTGAATTTAATAAAAAAATTATTAAGATAATTTAAATTTAAAAGGTGTCTTAATATTAAAAATCGAATTGTATCTTAATATTTTAATATTTAACATGTTGTAAAGCATTAAAATATGTACGCTTATTCGTATTTTTTAACACAATGAAATGTGCCATTTTTTGGTCTAGAGTGTAATAAAGATAGGTTATACATCTTTTTCGTTATGTCAAAAAATATGTACGACAAACATATGACATCTTGTTTTCGTGGCCCTTGTTATATAAAAATATATTTTAACAGAGCGCTCAAGATTAAAGACGTAAGTAATTTGTTTATGATCTCAATATTTCACGTCTAATAACCATTTTATTGCAGTCGGAGCTCGATAATTTAACGTGTCATGCATGAGTACAAAAACGAATCGGAGAAGTACAATCTGAACAGCAAATGTGTATACATAAGAAGCTACTGACCGAGTTCGATATTTATCATCGTATTGTGCGGTTCAAAAATTATATTGTAGCTAGCATGAATAAGAAATTAGTTCCGGCCAAAGTTATGGTCCCGTTTTTGGGCGTACGTACAACAAATCTAATCGACGAACAAAATTGTCATAAAGTTGTCACGACAATAATGTGTTTATTCGCTTGGTTTCGAGTGGCAATCCGTTGGTCCAAATTTTCAGTAGAACGGCCGGGCAAGTAAATCCGGTTGTTTTGCTTGTTCACATATTGCTCAATAACGAACGGTGACTCATCGGAGAAAATCAAATTCGGCAAATCGCCACTTTCGTGCAAGCGTAACAATTCCTTTGCTCTTTCCACTCTAACTTTTTTTTTGAGCATCGGTGAGACCATGCGTTTTATGGAATTTCAAGGCTTTTAGTCCAAGATGATCTTTCAATACTTCGATCTTTGACTCAGAGACCGTGCGTGATAGGAAACTGTCTTGGCTACTGCTCACATGATCAATCGCACATAACCAGCACCAAAACTCCAGTGGAATGGTAATCAAAATGAAAATACAAAACATTTCCGTGAGCATACTCACGGTTGCACAATATGAGAAAATAGATATGTACATAAGAACCGCATGCTAATATTATCCTCAATTACTACTGAGAAACTTATTTAAATGAATTCTTTAAACATCAAAATCGGAAACCTAAACAAATTGAAATAGAGTTAGAACGAAATTACGTAATATTACGGCAAGTGTGATTTGGAAATCCAAAGAATTATTTTCCTTATTTGCAAATTTATTTATTATAGGTAGGTCAATAATCCCCATAAGTAAATGAAACAACAAAAATAAGAAAATCGTTTGATTCATGATTTTCCCATGGGTCAAAAAATTAAAGTCACTAAGGCAAGGATGATAACAAACGCAAGCAAGAATAATTATTATCAAAAATAAAATGGGCATTTGAATAATCAGAACAAACTTTTGTAAAGGCATTTTATGAAAAACAAAACAAAAGTTTACGTGACATTTTATTAATTAAAAATTTTTGTTAATTCCTTAAAATTCAAAATCGAAAAATTTAACAAAATAAAAAACTTTATGTCGAATTTGTATACACACTGGGAAAGTGGCAAGAAATACATACAACTTGCTAATTATTTTCCATAAACCAAACATTAGCGTGGATAAATTCTGTGTAATTAAACAAAAACTGAATATTTACAAATAATCATTTTTTTATTTGTTGATGCAATTCATTTCAGAATTTCAAACTATAATCAATAACCTAATCCATTTAACATAATTTTCAATATTTACCGAGAAAATTTTCATCAAAACCAGTTATCTCAAATCTAGAAAATAATTAAATAACAAAAACACTTTATCTTCAGATATTCTGTACCCATTTATATGTCAGAATTATATAAATTTGGAAAAAATTAGTTTTTTTTTTACTTATTCAGTTTTCTGCAATAGTTAGCTAATTTTAATTAAACATACCAAATTATCGAGAAATTTTTGTTTAACGAAAACACGATATGTTCAGATATCGAAACTTAAGTTGTTTAAATATAAATGTGAATAAATTTATATCAGGACTTATCAAGTTTAGGAAACACAATATTTCGACTAACAAATCAGATCTCTTAGTATTTGTTGAAATAAAGCTTTAGTTTAAGTTGTTGTTCGGTTTTGATTAGTAAAGATTACGTAAAATTGGTATTAAAATTCAATGTAATTAACAGCTTTATTACATGCAATACGTTACATAATACAAAATATCTCAAAAAATATTTAGACAAGCCTTAAATGCGATATTTTTTGCAGATATCCTGTTTTTTTTAATTCCAACAAATTTTGCGACGACCACAATACAAAAAATATTGTTTCAATTATTGTACGATTCATACAACAAGAAGCAAATTTTAAGTTTTTTTTTTCTTGAAACTACAATAATTATTTATTTTCAAGAAGGATAGAATTATGTGTAATTCTGTTCCTGTGTGTAATATCTGAAAAACCCTAATGAAAACATTCTCAACACAATGATATTTTGTAAACAAAATCAGCTGATCTACTTTTTTGTTTTTTTTTTTATAAATCGTTTTATTTAGTGTTTGTAAGTTTTAACGCGTTTTTCGTGAAAAGGATCTTAGTAGGCCTAGACCTATTCTTATATCTGTTCCATTTTAAAATGGAAATGTGGTAACCAATAGAAAGAGATAGGTCCCATTATTTCAGAAATACCTAGTAAAATAAATTAACATCCATATGTTCGAATGAGATATCCGAACTATGATATAGCTTTATCCTATTTACACTCTTTACTTCAAAAGTTATTTAGAAAATTTTACTATTTTTGATTTATGTACAAAAGAGATGTAAATCTCTAAATTAAACCTGTTCATTCAAATTCGTTCAATTTCGTTATCATTTCCTTATGTTCAATAAAATAACCATCGTTTTTATTATTTGGTTTATCTAGCATATGAGTTGTATTAAATGGGTTGGCTACAAAATCTCGGTTTTCAATCTCTCTCATTCTCAAATCTCAATAAATGTTTATTAATTCGAGCCGCTCGAATTAATAAAATTTTATTTTTCAAAATCAAGCTTTTGTTATCAGGATTTATATCGTTTGTGATTATGTGTCTCTCTTGTTACGGGTTGCGAAATTGTGTTTTTATGTGTATGTTTATGTGTGGTTGGGTACTAAATCTTGGTTTTCAAAATCAAATCATGCTTTTTCTAAATTCTGAAAAATGGGGATTTTACGTTTTAAAACGAAAATAACTGAAAATTATAAATTCTGGAAAATGGGGAATTTAATTTTAAAGTTTTCAAAAAATACCAGCAGATTTTATAAACTAAACATATTAAAAACCATCCAATAACCGTTAATAGCAAAATATTTAGACATACGATAGAAAAAATACGATAAAAAAACAGGATAATTTTTTTGTCAGCAAAACCAAGATTTTTAAAATCAAATTTTTTAAAACGAGATTTTGAAAACCGAGATTTTGAAAACCGAAATTTTGAAAACCGAGATTTTGAAAACCGAGATTTCGATACGCCTCCCTATTTAATAAATTCGCTAATGTATTTTCACACCACACACAAAGTTTTACTTATATTGCATTTGTGTATGTTTTCCTTTCATCTATGGCTACGCAGGCCGTTCTAAATATTTCAATAATTATTTTTTGTTTATAAAAATTCTTGTGAAAGAAGAAAAGGAATAGCGTATTATGTACTTTCGGTGATACATACATTCGCATCAATCTATAAATAAACAACAACAATTCGCCAACAAAGTACGCCTTTTTCATTCTAAAGACTACAAATACTAACGCAAAATGCACAAATAGATTTTATTTTATTTTCGCCTCTTGTAAATTGTTTATGTTTTTAATTATTTTTTGCTTTTCGTTTCTATAGATTCCTTCGATTTTTTTTTCCTAATCTAAGGCTGAGTCATAACCTGCTAAAATTCTCTCTTTAGAAAGCCCAATCAAATGTATACTAATGCTGTAGAAGTATCTATACTGATGAATATATTTGTGAAATGACAGCGTATATATATATGGTTGTGAATACAGTGTAGAAAACATAAACATTCGCATACTACGAAACTAAAAGAGAGTAAAATCTAAACCAATAAAAACGAATCATGTGCAACAGTCATTTTATTTAAATATTTTAATTTCCGCTTATTTTAAATAAAACCCAATATTTAATTAAAAAAAACTTAACAGTTATTATTTAATTATTTAATTTTTAAACTATAAACAATGTATACAGAAAGAATTTTTCTTTTTAATTTTTTTGTAACGATTTTTTTTTGTCATTCTCATATTATTTTATTGCCGTCTTACTTTGGTAACTGGAATATTAATTGGTATATAAATCAAAATGCAAATTATGCTCAAAATAAAAACCGAAAATAATTTGCCATTTTTTCGGCACGAAATTTTTCCAACTCGTGCGGTTTTAATTTCCTTCTCCGTTTATATTTTCGTGGCTCCGTCTATAAATATAAAATAGAATACACATTGATATGACAAATATTATAATTAATTCTCCACCGTTCTACATTTACTTGCAATCGATTGTCTCTTCACGGCCGTATTCATGTCACTGTGTTGAATTAAATCTAGTGACATTACAAATAACTCGTGACAAACTTGGCAGTAATAAGGTGTATTGGAATTTCCCCTTTTGGTGTCAGGGCTCGAATGATGTGATCGTAATGTTCTAAACAAACGTAAGGTTTCTCACGTGTATGAATCCTTTCATGTTTTCGTAATGTCCCACAATCAGCAAAAGCTTTCCAACAATAACGGCACCAGTAAGGTTTCTCACCCGTATGAACACGTATATGAATTTGTTGTGAACTACGCGAACCAAATATTTTGCCACACTCGCGACAAGGGAATTGTCGCCCTGTAACATTCGTATGCGAATGACGATGATTCATGAGGGAGCGTCCATCGGGAAATTCTTCTCCGCACATATCACACGTAACAGTTTTATTTCGATGCGAAACCATATGCCGAACAGGAATGATTTTTTTCGCTGAAATGTTCCCATAAATGTTTCGATAGGGTTCGACCATCGCGACACAATTTACCATAAAGGCGGCACGAATGTTGAGTTAATTCGTTTGCGTGCACGATACGTATATGAGATTTAATAATTGATTCCTCGAGAAATGATTCACCGCATAACATACATTTCAATGGTTGGCATATTGTATGCACTTCTTTGTATTTTCTTCAAAATTAAAAAAGGAAACTATAACAGCACATATACAATTTTAAATCACGTAAACTAATATAAATTACTTTAAAAATCATTTAAACTTACTTTAATTTCTTGTAATTAATAAATTAATGGGGTTTAACTTCACGATTTCTGAGTTTTGATCATAATCTCCAGAATTTTAGCAGGTTATGGTTTTGATTTTGACATTTCGTAAAATTGAGTTTTGTTGTAGAAGAAGAGCAAAAAACAGAGAGTAAAATGCTCAATTGTTAGTTGATATTAAGTAGTGTGTGATATCAACTGGAATTAGTAGTGGTAAGAAACAAAAAAATTTGAATTTTTTTTATATGGTTTTTTGTAGTGACCAATACACTCTTCAGTATATATTATTAAATGTGTGTAAGTTAGCTATCAACGCAATCAGGCTTTCTAAAGAGAGAATTTTAGCAGGTTATGGCTGAGTTCATACTTCAATTTGTTCGTTCATTCATTCATTCAAACATTTTTCTCGACCAATCATATTTCTTAAATGAGTGTATTTGTTTCTAATGCAATTTTTCACAAGAGATAGTTTAACTTTAACTTTTTGTTTGAACGAACAACGTGTGAAAGAGATAACAATATATACAAATGAAAGAAACGGAAATAAAAACAAAATAAAAATTGTTATTCGGGAAAAAAATATTGCACGTGAATTGTAATGACGTACGGAACATTTAAAAATTGCAATAATCACATAGCCACTTGCAATAATCACATCCAATGACAATAATTCTAAATCATTGTCATCCATATCTATATAACACTAGGTAGCCTTATCACAATTTCACAAATGTCATAAACTTATATTTTTAAACAGTTGATGGCGACAAAATCGTTCTGAGAATCGTTCTGGAATTTGAATGAATGAATGAACGAACAAATTGAAGTATGAATCGTCGAAACAAAATTACCGAATGAATGAATGAACGAACAAATTGAAGTATGAACTCAGCCTAAATGCTGTAGGAAGAAAAGAGATAATTAATTTTTGGACGATCTTATATAGCCTTTCGTTCGAGTCACAAACATTTCCCCTTTAAAATTTGTGTATTTTATTTCAGCTACA
The DNA here is from genome assembly GCA_958295665.1 of Tipula vernalis. Lineage (NCBI taxonomy): Eukaryota > Metazoa > Arthropoda > Insecta > Diptera > Tipulidae > Tipula > Tipula vernalis. Next base: position 290,312,956 of record OY282559.1, on the reverse strand, counting down.
TTTTGTTTCCATGAAACTTGATCATCTGGTTAAGTATTTATTTGTGCTATGGCTTTGTATAATCAAGGTTGCTTTGCTAACGTACATATAATATCAAAGCAACATAGATTATACAAAGCCATAATCTAAAAAACGAAGCGTTTATAAGGGAATTAGAAACGAGGAAAAAAACTAACTTTTCATAGTAAAACACACATATGGGAAATCAATTTTTTTCCTTAGACAAATTTTTAAATGAAAACTTTACAAATTCTTAATTATAATTTCTGAAACACTTTCATAAATGTTTGAACTTCAACATACACATATATGAATGTCTTTTAAGTAAATCGTTTTCATTTTCTTATAATTATTGATTTATTCAAACCAAAATATAAAAAAAAATTCATAATAACAGCATTCTGATCAAATTGAAATAAAAGCTTACTACAATTCGTTTGGTCATTACAACATCAATATACATTACATAGATGGCAGTGATGGCAGTAAAAATTTGGTAAAATCGTACCAAAAATTACCACCTGGGGGAAATTTCAAATTCAAAAATTGTAGGAAAAACAAAACAAATTCACAAAATATTCAGAACGTGTGACAATTTTGTGATTAAATAATTTTTTTTCGTATTTTTCTGTAAACATTGTTTAATGTATTTTTCAAACTGAAAGTTCGAAAAATACCTTTTAGAAATAATTTCTGCAATTAATATTTATATAATACCAATATAGCCTTCTTGTACATATATTGTTGTTAAAGATATGTAGAAAACTTTTGTATAAACATTTTATAATATTTTTGCTTTTTTCATTGAAAAACTTGAAGCTAAAAAACACCATTTTTACTATGGATTCCTATGGAAATCAGTGCAAAGTTATACCACTAAAAAAGCTTCTAAAAAATACGTCACTATGATTATTGCTCTATACTCTAGAAGGCTCTGATAATATACTCATTATACATTTGTTTCTTCAATAGTAATAATAGTATATTATTCAACGAGCATGTAATAACAGCCATTATATGCGAGTAGAATACGATACTTTATCCATTCCCCAATAAACCTAAAATAATTTCCGTCGACATTTTGACGTCTCAGTTTAATAATTATGAAAATGACAAGAGACTACTATATAAAATTTCAAAAATTAAATTTTTATTTGGTAGTAGTGAATAATGGAAGAAGGGACTACTAGATAAACTAGCAGTGAATAATGGATATCATTATAATTGAAGAAACAAACGTATAATGAGTATATTATACGTTAGTCGTGGACAAACATTTCATTTCGGACGACGGAAATTATTTTAGGATTATTTAAAGGATTTGATTATAAAATACAATATTTTTTATTGGTCGTGGACAAAGTACCGTATTCTCCTCGCATATAATGGCTGTTATTCACTCAGTGGTTTACGACCCTCGCCTATCGGTTCGTGTCGGTAAACTTCATCTTCGTGAATAATAGCTATCATTATATGCTTGTTGAATAATATACTATTTTCTATATATTGTACTTTTGAATTCACCCAGTTTATATTTGCTTTTGTATGAAAATATATGATTTGTTATTTTTAATCATAAAAAATATTGATTTTTTATAATAAAAACCACTTATAAAATAGCACGCCGTGAGACAACACGCAATTTAAATTCAAATAATTTTTAAAATCATATTTCTAGACACAAACACAAATTAAACATGGACATATTGTTGACACAGACAGTATTCATTTTTATTTTCGATCGAGTCTAAAAATACCGATTTGTATTCGAATCGAATTCATCGTTTCGAATTACGATTACATCCCCGATCACTTGGCCGAGACGAACAAAAAAATCACAAATAAAGAATACTTCATCAAATTCTACATAAAATCGCCCAAACAAGACATATAACAAACCAAGTTACACAAGAATGAAGAAGAAATCATTGAACCTTTCTTCCTAAAAAACAACATTAATTAAAATCACATAATGTTAATTAAACATGATATTGAAAATTTTAAATTATCAAAAAAAAAAAAAAATTCAAGGTTAATCAAAAATTTGCTTCATTTGCAAAACTTGTTTTCTGCCAGGTAATTAGTGACTCGTCCAATTTATCAATTTGCCAGTTATATATGTACATAACAAGTGCGTTAATAATTGTTATGTAAGCATTTGTTAATTTATGTATAGTTGACCAACACCAAATATACTGCGGGGTAATCCAAATTACAAATTTACACAACTCATTGGAAATTGTAATTTAGCAATATTTTATATAATTTTGTTTTTAGTCACGGGTTTTAAATTTTAATAATACAAACAGGCACCAAATCGTTAAGGTTTCTTCGTGTAAAACTGGTAATCAAAACAAAAAAATTGACGATTTAATTTGAAAAATAAAATGAGAATTAGCTATTGTGATTTTGATATGTAATATTAGCCAAATTTGATTTATGATTGTCAAATGGCCTACTTTTTATCAAGATCTAGAATATTTGGTCTTTTTGTGAATTTAATTAATTGAGGTTATAAAAAATGATGTTTTTGTTTTATATGAGTGCAACAACATTTGTTTTATTATTCCCGCTATGTCTAGTTGAATCGAGCATTTACTAAATATTTGACCTCGAAAACCACGTGTTCAATTTTATATTTTGTGGTTTGGCGCGATCATTAAACTTAAAAAAAAACAACTTTTGATTTAATTATTTAATTAAATTAAAGTCGTTTGATTATTGCACAAATTATACTAAGTTTACAATAAATTTGGAATAGTGATAATTAGGCTTAGGATTTGTAGGATCTAAACAATCAAAAATATGTTCCTAAAACATGTAACTAAAATTGCAAAATATGTGGTAAAATATGCGATTAAAATGAAAAATGTGTGGTTATATTTTGGAAAGAAAACCAAAACTAAACCTTATCTTAAGTGGATTTCAATTCACTCATTTACAAAAAAAAATATCAAGTTTTTGGCTACAAAGGTGGACAACCTCTTCTGGAGTACAAAGTGTTGGAAAAGTAGTCCAAAAATGGTTCCACATCCATACATTTAAAAATTTGGACTGGTAAATGATACTTACTTCAAAAGAATACCGTGACGAAAAACTAAATTACGCTCATATTTTTGCTCAAATCAAATTGTAATTCAAACACATTTTTAAATTTAAGTTACCATCAAGATTATATTCAATTACAGTTTAGAAATATCTTGCTGATACTCAATAATTTTATTGTTTTATTGCAATCATGTTTCGTATTGCAATTAAAATTTAGTTTTGAATATCAAACTTACACTTCTCGAATCATTTTAAAATGAAAGCTGAAATTGTAAATTTTGTATTTTAAATTTCACTCAAAATTATAAATCAATTCGTCTTTCAAGTTTTTTCAAATCAAGTTTGGAACTTAGCCTAATTGTATTCAAAATATCACAAAATTTCTATCTAATTGCAACCAAAATTTTGGAATTCAAAAACAACATTTGCTCAGAATTTTGGCCTCACTAGTTAATCTTTAATTTTTCTTTTGCCAGTTTAATTCGAAATACAAACTCAACTTTAAACTAAAATCAAAATTAAAGTTATGTTTTTGCTCAAAGTCCAAATTACTATTCAAATTCAATTTCTACTCAACAATTTTTTAAATTACGGCTTAAAATTCAAATATTTCGATACTTACACAGATTTCTGTTCAAAATTCTGATACAAATTTAATAAATCGTTTGATTAAAACTAGAGTTTTAAATTCGACTTTATGTAACTCAGCATTTCTAATAACACTCAAATAAATTTAAAACTTTCTTCAAATTTTATTTTACCCCGTTCTAAATAAAAATTTTGCTCGAATAATTAACTAAATTTTTAAAATTCACTCATACTGTTATTAAAAGCAGTCAGTTAAACACTATTTCTAATGTAAGTTCCTACTTAAAATTTTATTCAAAAACCGTTTAAAATTGATAAGCTTCTATTATAAAACAAAATTCTTTTAGATTTTCTAGTTGAACTAAAAAATTTGTTGAAATCGTGTTTAGAATTTAAGCTCAGTCACATAAAGGGCATTAAAAAATTTTCTAAAATTATTTTTGAAAATGTGTTTCCAAAATGCAAAATAAAGAAGACTATTTCTACTTAGAATTTCACTCAAATTCATTATATCCAGTTTAGAATTCAAGCTAATTTTGTCTCTTCGTTCTCCTAATAAATTTCGTCTCTATCGAATGCAGTTAACCAATTTAGACTAGATTTATGTTCAAAATTCGATTTATCATTTTGGTTAACTTCGAGAACTGCTTGGAACTAAATTTCTGACAAAAAATCTAAATTTTTTTCGAATCCATTTTGATTTTAAACTAAGTTACTAGAGTGAATAACATTCAATTACCAGAATACCTAAATATATGTTAAAACTTTGTTAAAACTATAAATTTCACTCAAATTTTCATTTCAAACATTCAAGTACAGTTTGGAAGTTTAACTCAATTTCGGATTAAAATGTCCCTCACAGTTGATTCAAATCCAGATGGAATTGTAATCTAATTTTATTCGGGATGCATCCAAGGTTTTATTCGAATTTATAAAAACTATTTTCTTTTCCAGTCTAATTTTTTGATTCAATTCAAATTGGTTTCGAAATATGTATTTTGATTTTCCTTTGATATCTCTATACTTTGCTTCACCTATTATACCAAAACCATTTTTTTAAATTTAAATTCCTAATTCAAATTGCCGATACAAATTTCTAAATTAAATTCTAAGGAAATTTTATTGGTTGTTTGAGAACAAATCTCGTATTGCTGCTCAATTCTTACCTATTTGGAATTAAAATTATGTTTGAATCTAGTTTAGGACACCAAATTTACACTCAAATTTGTGCTCAAAATCAAGTAGAATGTCGTAATCAATCTCTAATCTAAATTTCCAAATAAATTTTTAACCCAAGTAACACTGTACAACAATTTGTTTAAATTCCATGCAAAATGTAGCTAGGTTTAATCAAGAAACATTTTCTTAATTTCTATTTTAAATTTAACTCAAAATATCGAAAGGTGTCGTGGTTCGAATTGTAACTCAATTAAAATTGTATCTTTTTAATTTCAAACTGAAAATTTATGGATTTAAAACCGTAAGTTTTTTTTTAATCAACTCACAAAACTCTACTCTCCATAAAAATTCACAAAATCACTTTATATAAATTATTCTCAAATTTTACTGTTCACTTATAATTTTTATTTCGTAATACAACACTTTTTAATTACTTTTTAATCTTCACACTGTCGCTTTCCAAATGCTACTAATAATCTTACAAGTTTACTCTATCGCGTTCCAAATACTAATAATCTAATTCGATCTTGTCCGCCTCTTTATATACACAAACCAAACTTCTCGAAAGCTCCTGATTTTTCTAGTTAGAATAGCGTAGAAACATTACGTAACAATTTTTATCATGGAAAATTCCATTTAGTACAGTAAAACATTCAGCTATTAGTTTTACTTATTCTATTACGCACTAGGTGTCACCGTCACAATATATTATTGTGACTGTGACACCTAGTGTGTAATAGAATAAGTTAAATGAATAGCTGAATGTTTTACTGAACTAAATGAAATTTTCTATGATAAAACAGTTCTAAATGTTTCTACACTATTAGTACTGGAAAAGTCATGAACTTTCGAGAAGTTTGGTTTGTATATATAAAAAGGCGAACAAGATCGAATTAGATTATTAGTATTTGGAACGCGATAGAGTAAACTTGTAAGATTAAAAAGTAAATAAAAAGTGTTGTAGTACGAAATAAAAATTATAAGTGAACAGTAAAATTTGAGAATAATTTATATAAAGTGATTTTGTGAATTTTTATTGATAAACTGTGTTGTAATAAATTTTGTGAAATAAATAAATTCGTTGTTGATAAATTAAATTGATTTTGTATTATTCACAATCCAGTGATACGAACCTTGATTGACAAGGCAAAAACGTTACATTATCTATTAAAAGTTCCGCTGAAAACAACGATTAGTTTTGATTCATATTAAACCAGAGTTTAAAATGGGATTTCATTTTGCTCTTCGCTCTTAATTTTTGTTCAAGAGCGATAATAAAAACTATTACAAAGCTCTTTATAAAGAGAACTGAAGTATTATTTTTATTATAAGGCTCTTGCTCTTCCACTATTGCGTTTGTGTTATCATATTTTCGCTCTTTGTTATTGCGCTATTTTGATAAAATAAATACGCTCTGCTCTGATGAATAAAAACGTCATTATTATATTGCTCTTACTCTTGTTATTACGGCAAACGGTTACTTTCAAAACCTTCTAAATTTCTTTAGAAAGCCAGATTGCTTTATTAACGAACAGATTCACGGGCATTGGAAATGGGATTCTACAATGATTTTTGGATAAAGTTTTGGAATATGGCCAACCAGGATGGAACTTGGCTATTCCTTAACTGATTTTAGTGAAATTTGGCACGCGCAATGTAAATGGGATTCTAAATTGATTTTTAGGTGAATTTCTGAAATATGAAAAATTTAGATGGAACTTAGCTGTACCTAAACCGATTGTGATGCAATTCAATATATGCATTGGAAGTGGGATTCTAAAATAGGTTTTAGATAAAGTTATGGAATATGGCCAACAGGAGATAAACCTTGACAGATGCATGGATTACGGAAACTGCCTAAGACAATAGCTTTTTAGGTTACTCATATTGATATATTTATTATATATCTGCCGGGAAATTTAGTCGCAATCAAAGGAAAATAAGAAAAATAGGTGACAGCACGCTAATGTTAGGCCATATTACAGAACTTCATCTAAAAATCATTATAGAATCCCGATTTCATTACGCATGTCAAATTTCACTAAAACCTGTTAAGGAAGAGTCAAGTTCCATTACAATTGGCCATATTCCAGAACTTGATCCAAAAATCATTTTAGAATCCCATTTTCAACGCACATGTCAAATTTCACTAAAATCGGTTAAGGAATAGCGAAGTTCCATCCTAGTTAACCATATTGCAGAACTTCATCTAAAAATCATTGTAGTATCCCACCTCCAACGCGCAAGTTGAATTCATCTAAAATCGGTTAAGGAATAGCCAAGCTCCATTGCAATTGGCCATATTCCAGATATTTATCTAAATATCGTTTATCGAACTTTCTTGCAACTTGCAACCTAACTCCGGTGAAAGCAGGACAACTGCACACGAAGTGAATGCAGTCACCATCATCTTCAAGGCAATCCTCGCATATAGCATCATGAGTTAGTTCCATGCGCTGAAGATGTTCTTTAAAATGGACGTGACCAGTAAGAGTGGCGATCAAGACTCTCAACTGGTTCTTGTTGAGAGATAAAGCAAACAAGTTCGGTCCACTAAATACTTACAAGTTTCGCAATGCGGCGGCTATCAGTACCAAGCTATTGCTGTTTTAATTTACCTATAGAGTAGATTAATTCTTATAATTTCTAAACATTCAACAAAAATTAAAAAAAGTAAAATTAGCGTTCACAGCTTATGTGATTGTCATGAAGAAGAAAAAATTGTAATTGAATTTATCTATATTAGTACGATTCGCTAGTATATAAAGCACAGGACATTCTGTATATATAGAATGTAAATTGTGGTATAGTCAGTCCAGTCGCCGCGGCCTGATGAGAGGATTGATTTTTTCATAATCATAAGCTCATCAGTTCGAAACTGGATTGAATTCTCTTACAATCTTTGGAACATATTAAATTACTATAGAGTAGGTTTTGATCGCCTTCTTAGCAAAGTTAAATGGTAAGGAAGCAACTGGTTCGGGACCGATAAATTTAAACCCAGCCTCAGCTTTTGCTGGAGAATCAGCAATAACATTGGCCTCAATGCCACTATGGGCAGGAATCCACATGATCGTCACTCTGTTACTTGAACAGAGGCGATTTATAAAGTATTTACAGTCCTTAACAAATTTTGACACAATCAAGGGATTATTCAGCGAATTCAGCACAGATAAGCTGTCTGTACAGAAAACAAAATTTTTTTTGGACCAGCGAGATTCAATGCCTCAATTACACAGAGCATAAGAGCAATTGCTTCCGCTTGAAAAACTGTGCAGTACCAACCCAGGCAGCCTGAAAAAGATCATACGTAGGGCAGTACATTCCATAACCAGAACTATTATTGGATCGAGAACCATCAGAAAAGATGATCAGTCTATCATTAACCAAATCAATTTCTGGTACTAATGATGAGTAATCATTTAAAATTGTTCTATGGCCCACGACTGAACCAAGAATGTTCCACACCCCTGTGCTCCTTAGCCTAAACACAGCAGAACAAGATGTGCATAGAATGAAAGAATGTAGCTGTGGAAAGAAAAAAATTGATTCCATGGCAAGAAGGGGAGTTGAGGCCACAGCTCCTGTAATGACCGTACCAGCAATAATTTGTAGATGATTAAGTTTAATAATTGAAGCCTTAAATTTAACCACCAATATTTCGATGCAAATATAACCAAATCAGTTTTAGAAGGATTGTGCGCTAAGCCGAATAACACATTCAGGTGCTTTCCAGCGATACTAATAACAAGATCGTCAGTGTAGCTTTGAGCAACAAAGCCTGACTGCTGAAGTTTTACAAGTAGATCGCCAATCACCAAAAGGCATAACAGGGGTTAGAGCACACTTCCGTGAGGACAACCTTGGCAACTTTGACCGAGATTGAAGCATTATCCAAGTCAACCTCACCTGTGCGAGATTTGAGCATAGAATCAATCAATCTTACAATGGTGGGAGATTAATTCTCCATTCTCCAGAATATTTCAACACAAAATATTCCTCTTTATAATTACCATTGCCTGCATACACTACTATTATTACTATCAACAATCAAACATGGTCGGATATTAAATTGTACCGTCTGGTGATAAGCATTCACGATCGAATATTACCAGGTGTGTATATATGAAACGGAAATTTACCAATAAATTGCGCCACCTGTCAATGTACCTTTCGAAAAACCGCATCATCGGCGCCATTGGTTTCTTTTGATATCTGTCAACATACAAGCTTCATACAATAACACATCTCTTTTACGTGTTATGTCGAGCTTCGTGCCTACAACGCAAAAAACAACTCGCGGATTAATTGGAAATTCGAAAAACCACTTGCAAAATGTTGCTCGCCAGATACAAAAGAAAGTCATTTCTCCATTGAATTGTGACTAGCGATGGAAAATGGATCTATTTTGAGAATCCAAAGAGCAAAAAGTCTTAGGTTGATCCAGAACAACCATCGACATCGACTGCAAGGCCAAATCGCTTCGGACAGAAAACAATGCTCTATATTTGGTGGGATCAAAAGAGTGTGATTTATTGAGCTGCTAAAACCTGGTGAAACCATAAATACTAAACACTAGCAGCAACAAATGATCAATTTAAATCGAGCTTTGCCTGAAAAACTACCAGCATATGATAAAAGGCAACACAAAGTGATTTTGCTTCATGATAATGCACCATCACACAAAGCAAAGCCGGTCAAGGAAACGTTGGAAGCTCTTAATTGGAAAATACTTGCACATGTGGCTTACTCGCCAGACTTGGCTCCGTTCGATTATCAATTATTTTCATCGATGTGGCACGGGCTTGCTGAGGAGCACTTCACTTCCTACGAAAATGTCTCGATAAATGGTTTGCCTCAAAAGAAGAACAGTTTTTTGGCGGGGCATCCACGCATTGTCATAAAGATGGGCAAAATATATAACTAATAATGGGCAATACTTTGAATAAAATACTCTTAACCATTATCATACGATGACCGTGTACTTACACACCTGGTAAATTGTAAGCCTATTATTTCCAATAACTTCAGTCATTCTTACGCACTGTGTTGTGATGATATACCACATCCGCTGCCTTTACGATAAACTAAACATTTTGGTGGTGGTCGTGTTAAACGAAGACACCAATTCGTTGGGCTCATAAACATGCACTTTTATAATTTATAAATTATTTTATTTACAAAGTGTACTTTATACACATATAAATTAATAAAGTAGGCGTTTGATTATAAATCAATATTTACACGTAAATGCCAAAAAATAGTTTATTTTTATCAAAATAGATGGCTAAGAAACAATACGCCTACTAAGATTTAAAATTTATTTAAGCAAGGGTACGAACCAACGTAAGTTATTTGGTATATTGACCCAAGATTCAAACCATAATGTAGTTTACCTTAAATTCCGCTTTTTCAAAACAATGGCGTTTTGAAATGGTAGTAACTACTAAACGTGTTCCCCACTGTATATGGGCCACTTCCAAAAATTATTGTCCAGTAGGGTGTTACTTTGCCGAAAAATTCACTAAAAATTTTGGAATTTAATAAAATGTTCGGAAAATATCATTGTGTTTTTCAATTTTTACCTTCTTTCGTAAAACTGAGTTTTTTTTTTCTAATGCTTTTTGTCGTTGTAGGAATTTTCGGTTTTTAAATTAAATGAAATCTTTTGCAAATTAAGTGCAACATTTTGCAATTAAAATGAAACTTTCTACAATTACATTAAGTTTTTGTATTTTTTGGTTCGTTATCCTCGGGCAGTTCTGGTTTAATTTCATTATTGCATATCAACAAATCATTTATTTGAACTTTTTGCCAAAATAAATGAAACTATGTACAACGGAATCTCGTTTTACGATACGGTAAAGGGGCCGAAAAATATGTTCCCTATTTGCCGCCATCGGTTTGGTTCAACCGGAAAAAGTTACAACAAAACCTCTAAGGCACCTCAATGCCCGCTTACAAACATACAGGTCGTTCCTTGCACCTTCTATATCTTATTTTATAAGTCACATTGTCCAGAGCTGGCCATACATGAGTATAGGCCTCGCTATGGCGGTGTAGAGCCAAACCGGCTCGCGCTTCAGACCCAAGCTATCATCGATAGCTTTCCTACAAGAGTACATAGCTATAGTAACTTTGTTTACTTTCTTCAAAATAGTGGGCCCCCAACTAAGCTAATTATCCAAGGTAACGCCCAGATATCTTGCTCTGTCACTAAAAGTAAGTATCGTGCCATTTAAGGTAGGAGAGACTTCTACCGAGATTTCGTATTTCTCAGTAAAGGGTACCAGCTCTGCCTTTGACGGGTTAATTCCCGGTCCGCATTTACCAGCCCATTTTGTAACGATTGTAGGCGCATTCTGCATTGCCACCAGACAGAATTCCTTCGAGTTACTCGATTTCTCAATCATACGCACCAATTCGTGCGGAGCTGTGTCCACAGATTTACCTTAATCTGTACGCATACTGAGACAGTGCCCTTTTACTGCGTCTTATTTTCCTCTAATGTGTACGTCCAACAGCCAAAGATGATAGAGTTATTCGTCGTAGGTTCTTAGAAAAGACGCTGTCCCCCGCTTTCGGGTTAGAGACCACATTAACCTCCGTCCAGTACCTAAGAATATTAGGCGGCTTTAAATACTCTTTGAATAGAGCTTCCAGATAAGAAAGAATCTGAGTTGTTTTGAAATTTCGCTGGTATAATCTGATCCGGACCAGCCGATTTATATGGTTTAAAACTTTTTAGTGTCCCTAAGATCCGTGTCCTATTTACGGTATCCTCTGTATGCACACTGAAAGTGTTTCCTGATGATTACTATATATCATCTCGTAGTCAACCTCCATGGGAAGTGGGTTTCGAAGAGAAATTCCAAAAGCCTGCACTAGAAGTTGTCCACGGCCCGTCCGGTTTAATCAAAAATGACTTGTTGTAAGAGTCTCCAGGACCTCCTTTGTGCCTTCCTTAACTCTCTCTTATAAATTCTAAGTTTCTCCTTATAGGAGTCTCAATCCTGAGCCTACCTTATAAAAGCTGTCCATAATAGTTTTTGATGTCGCTTAGGCGTAGCCAGTTGGCAAGCATCACCATAGGACACATTGCAGTAACGCTATGCACCATGTCCTCCAGCTCCCTAACTGTCTCCGCGGTCTCCGGGGACTCGACGGCAAAAATCTCCATTAATTCCCCATGTTTGCTCCAGTTGGTCCTTCTAGGGTTCCTGAAGCCTTTCCGGGTAGCAAGGTGAACACAAAGGCTGTAGATTAAATACTGATGGCCAGAAAAGGAGTGTTCCTTATTCACCCTTCATTTTTTAACCATATGAAAAATATTATTTGGGGCAAGGGTCTGATAATAAATTTAGGTTGCCGCCCCATATTACACACTGAAAGGTTATATTATGTATTGAATTCAATTTTCGACTAGTTTTATGTTTCGATCAGTTGACGATTGCCCATCAACTGATGAGATAGCGATAGTAGATCTTATGACAGGATTGTTATGCCACAGGTATAATAAGTTGGACATGTACGAAATCAGTCTGTAATAATAATAAAGAAATCTAATAATATCGAACCGTATTTATGATCATCCATCAATAATAATATCTACACATCATAAAAGAGACACAACAGATTGGTGGCGACGTGGTGAAATAAATAATAAATTATTGATTTTTCGAAGCTGTGCAAGAAAAATTAAATGTTCAAAGGTTATGTGCACGTGCAAAAATAAATCCGGAACAATTGCAACAATTGATAGACGCGATGAATAAAAATCAGAAATTATTGATCGAATCAATGTTATCTGGAGAAGGACTTAACGGTAGTCAATCATCGAATGTTACCATTTCACATACCATAGTCCGGCGTTCGAAAATTTTGATGCTAAGAAGGAAAGCTTAAAATATTACCGTCAACGTTTCGAACATAATATTAAAATGAAACAACTGGATGAAGATAAAATCAAAAGGGCACAGATGCTATTAAGTTCAATAGGCGCATCAAATTATAATACATTAGCAGCCTTAGTAGCACCAAAAATGCCGGGAGAATTAGAATATGATCAATTAATCTCTGAATTAGAGAATCATCTAGAGCCGAAAAAAAGATCGTTAGTGAGTCAACACTATTTTTTATCAACATATCAACAAGAGCAAGAAAAAATAGCAGATTACGTAGCAGCTTTGCGCCGTAACATTGCTGAATGTGATTTTAAAGTAAAGTGTCAACGTGGAAACAGTCCATCAGCAGCAGACTTGTTTCTTCGAGCTCAATTTGTTCGAGGTATAAAGGATAACGGTATAAAGGAGAAAATCCTTCAATTAGAGCAAACTGACTTTAGCGAAATTGTCACGAAAGCAATAGCAATGGAAGCATCAAAAGTGAATTGTGAAGAACTGTCAAAAAGACCAGAAATTACAACAGCTGCTAGTGACATTAACAAAATAATCACTCATCAATCACGGAAGGACAGTTATTCCTCAAGAAATCAAAGTAAAAGTCAGTCAACACCAAGGGGAAATCATGATCGAACGTGATCAAAATCAAAAGGATGTATCGACTACAAGAAACTTGGGATCGACAATGTATGTTTACGATGCGGTCGGAATAATCATAAATCAAAGGACTGTCGAATCGAACGAGCAATAATGGAGTGTTCAATATGCCGTAAGACAGGACATCTTGCAAAAGTATGCATAAAAGCTCTCTTAAATAAAAGGAATCGATCAAATTCAACAAAGGCTGTCACAACAAATAGGATAAAAAATTATGATGATATGGGAGTAAACAAAATTATCGATATTTACGACCAGTCCGCACCGGAAATGGGCCAGGACACAAAGAAGTTTTACACTAGTGTTAAAATCGAAGGGGTTCAGCAAAAATTTGAAGTCGACACCGGTGCTGGATTCACACTTATTCCTAAGAGTCAATATAGAAGTCTAGGAATCAAAAAGCAGCTATAACCAACCAATATCGCATTCAGATTATCAAATGTGTTCTTACCACTGGGGATAGTCAATATAAAAGTAGAATATAAAGGGAATGGATCTAATGAAGACATGTACGTCATTCCAGACCGCTATTAGGGAGAACATGGAACAGGTATTTAAAAATGAAGTTGGAAGACATTGACCAAGAAATTTCAAAAATAAATCGGGAAATGCATATCCGATTAATAAATGATGAGAAAGACATTGAAGCATGTTTTCCAAATATTTTTACCCAGAAGGTTGGCTGTATACCAAATTTTAGTATCAAGTTACAACTTCGTGAAGGTGCTAAACCCAGCTTTACACCCGGAAGGGATGTTCCATACGCGCTACGAGAACAAGTAGAGAAGGAGAGACTTTGTGTAGTTGTTAAAGTTGGAGTAAATGATCAATTAATAAACGTCAATTATCTAATCAAAAAGATCGAGGACATATTGAATAACTTACAAGGTTCAAAATATTTTTGTCGATTGGATCTGTTTAAAGCATATCTTTATTTTAAAAACTGACGAGGAGAGCAGTATTATTCAAACAATAGCGACACACAGAGGAACTTACCGAATGAACAGGTTAAGTTTCGGTATAAAAACAGCACCAGCAGAATTTAATCGGATAATCGATCAAGTGCTACAAGGGCTAAACAAGACGATTGCATACTATATTTCTTTGGCATACTCGTGCACGGGACAACAAAATAAGAGTGTCAGGAAAATCTAAGGGCATGTTTAATCAGACTAAGTAAATATGATTTGCATTTAAATAAAAACAAGTGCTCCTATTATCAACGAAAAATCGAATATCTGGGACACGTCGTGGAAGACGGAAAAATTTCAAAGTCCCCTTCAAAAGTAAAAGCAATCATCGAAATGCCACATGCAAGGAATGTAAAAGAAGTTAGACAATTTTTAAGGATGATTCTTGCCTGACATCTCTAAAAAAATGAACAATTTGTATGGTCAAAGGAGTGTCAAGCAGCATTCATAAAATTAAACAAGGAAATTGCGAGTGATCGAATACTTGTACCGTTCAACATATAATTACCGGTAACATTAGCAACGGACGCAAGTCCTACTGGAATTGCGGCGGTGTTGTCACACACAACCGACGGGGGAGAACGCCCGATTGCTTTTGCCTCACGTTCCCTCTCGAGCGCGGAGCAGAACTATTCACAGCTGGATCGTGAGGCTCTGGCAATAATTTTTGGAGTAGACCATTTCTTCGATTACCTATATGAGAGGCGATTTACATTAATCACGGATAATCAACCGTTAACAAGGATTTTCCACCAAAAGTCAAAATTACCAAAAATGACTTCCGCTAGATTACTACGCTACGCATCATTCTTGGCGGGTTTCGATTATAATGTCTCATTTAAGAAGAGCATCGACAATCAAAACGTCGATTGCTTATCAAGAGCACCAGTACACCAAGAACATATTTCCTCCGACATGAAAATCAATGAAGAGGTTCATCAAGTCTTATCAACTGAAAATCTAACTCCGGATACAATTATTAATGAAACAGAAACGGATGAATACTTATCAAAAATAAAGAGAGAATTACAATCAACCGATAAAGATAGTAAATATGTAATAAAAAAAAAAAAAAAGTTCTCCAACCGGAAGTCTTAAAGGAGCTACATTCCACGCATCTAGGCATTGTATATGAAAAGAAATAGATAAAGATATCGAAAGGGTAGTTAGATCATGTGAAGAATGTGCAATCAAGAAGAATCCCACAAAAGTTCCGATGCACCATTGGGATACTCCATCAAACAATTGGGAACGTATCCATATTGACTATGCAGGGCCGTTCCAAGGATTCTATTTTTTGGTTGTAATAGACGCAAAATCTCGATGGGCAGAAATCAAGGGGTTACGTGAAGCGCCGAATTCAGATAACACTATTCAACTTTTAAGTGAAATTTTTGCAAATCACGGATATCCAGTCGTATTGGTTTCGGACAATGCCACAACATTTACCAGTGAAGTGTTCCAAAAATATTGACGTAGGAACAGTATTCGACAAAAATTTATTGCACCAGGACATCCAGCAACCAATGGATTGGCGGAAAGGAACGTTCAAACTTTAAAGCATCGACTGAAGACCATGACGAACGAAAATATTCCAATGAATCAAAAATTACTAAAAATTCTGTTGCGATACAGAGCCACACCTCTAGCAAATGGGAAATCACCGGCAGAAATGTATTTAAATCGACAGATTCGCATAAAACTCGATGCCATATTTCCAGTGCAAGAAAATGTTTCTCATCAAGAAAAGAAAATTCATCTACGATCTCTTAAAGGGGGGCAGATGATTACCCAGAAATTGGGCCAACTTCATTACATCGCGAAATTAGATGAAGGCAGATCTCTAAAACGCCACATAAACAAACTTATATTGCATCGGACGTAAGAAAAAAAAAACGTTACGTTTGATGAATCAACCATTAATCTAGAAGTTACAACAAGCAGGCAACAAGAAGAAGAATTCGATCCGTTGCAAGTGAGAATGCGAGAACCTGATCAATCACAAACTCAGGGGATTGAGCCAGTACCAGACCATGAACTAGAGGAGAACATCGAAGAATTGTTAACAAGTTCAGGGACCGAGACGGTAGAAAATAGGCCAGAACGGGTAAGGCGACCACCAACGTATCTGCGAGACTATATAGTATCTACAGTACGACAATAAAGTTTTTACATAATTTTAAGTGAATTTTTTTTACGCAGGGGAGAATTATTATAAAATGAATTAATATTAAAATTAAATTTAAATTCAAATTCACAATTAAAGTAAAATTAAAAATTTCAAATTCAATTCAAATTTAAATTCAGATAAAACAATTAATAGTTTTTCCAGTAGTAAGTAAGTTGAATTTATTAACATATTGTGTTTAAATACGTAGGGGAGAATTATTATGTATTGAATTCAATTTTCGACTAGTTTTATGTTTGGATCAGTTGACGGTTGCCCATCAACTGATGGCAGGATTGTTATGTCACAGGTATAATAAGATGGACGTGTACGAAATCAGTATGTAATAATAATAAAAAAATCTAATAATATTGAACCGTATTTATGATCATCCATCAATATCTACACATCATATAAGAGACACTCAGAAAAAAATCAAAAACTGACTAACCTCTTTCGTTGATATCCGTGCTTCCCTAGATAGTGTGATACGTATTAGCATCAAATCCCAGTACTAAACCGATCTTTATTTGTTCCGCATGTTGCAAAGGTTGTTTTAACAAAATTTTTGTTGCGAATAATGCAGAGAATTAATGGCTTAGTTGCTTGAGTATTTGGTATTGATCAACATTCTGCAAAAATGCTTATTTTGATGGTTAAAACTAGACAAATATGTACAAACTAGAATAATTCTCACGCCACAGATCACGCCAAAGATTGATGATAGATATTCATTATTTTCATTTATCCTTGATCGTTTGGTACTTTTTTACGTCTATTTAAGATTTTCTCAATGTCAGACGTTAAGTTGTGAAACAATTTTTTTTTATATAAATCTTGAGTAATATTAAAGTTATTAATAAAGATTTCCGTAGAATGGTATAGTTGCTTTCGTATAATCCATAGAGTACGATATTTGTTTAATGGATTTTGATATGATTTTAACAGTAATCCGTACATATTTTGATTACATAAATACCAAATGACCTCGGCTAAAAATGAAACTTATAAAACAAAAATTAAATACAAAAGGTTCTAAGCAAGTCTTAAAGCACATAGACAAATCTAAACTTATAATCCAGACGTAAATCTAATAATTTTCTTTTGTTTTTATTTATTTACAGCATGCAGGGACCCCATAAAAGGACAACTCAACGTTGAAGCTTACATGAAGAACAAGGGCGTTACAGGGAACGTAACATTTGAAAAATTGGACACAGGCGATATGACATCGGTGCGTGAATTTGCCAAATTGGCAGCCGACAAATATCCAAAAATTAATTATCTAATAAATAATGCTGGAATTATGAGCGTACCATTTAAATTGACCAAAGATGGATTTGAAAGTCATATGGCCGTCAATTATTTAGGCCATTTCCTATTAACTCATTTGCTGTTGCCACAATTAAAAGCGGGCGGTACAGAAAATGAAAATTCACGCATTGTCAACGTATCATCATGCGTCAATAAGCTTGGCGACATTGATTACGATGACTTTCATGGCAAAAATGCATATTATCCAGCTCGTGCCTATTGTAATAGTAAATTAGCTCAAATATTATTTACCGTCCACTTGAATTCGATGCTAAGCGAACAAAATTGTCATGTGCAGGTGCATGCAGCACATCCGGGGGTGGTGAATACCGAATTGTTTGAGAATACGACAACACATACCTTACCATTCTTTCAGGATCTACTATTTAGGACGCCTGAACAAGGAGCACGATCGATTGTTTATGCCATAATCGCAGACAAGCTGGAGGGTGTAGGTGGAAATTATATTGCAACGTGTGATATAGCGAACCCAAATCCATTGGTCAAGGATACGGAGGCTTGTAAAAAATACTTTGAATTTACATGCAAAATGTTGAACATTAAAGAGTTTGGTAAACAATAGAAATTTATAATTTGTATTTAGCGTTTTGCAATGTTAATAAAAATGGTTGAAAATTTAAGTTTTATTTAATATTATCTAAATACAAGGGTAACAAGTCTTAATTGTGAGATTAAATGAAATCTAATCGTTCGAGTCGGAGATTCGGTCTATCTAATAACATTTGTGCACGAAGCTCGTGTTTTTTCTTTTCAAATAGGTTTAAACTGATTTCTTATTGATTAGTTTCCGTTAAAGGCTGTTAAAGTCGTTCGAGAATCCGAAAAGGCAGAAATACATAATATTTTGCATGGTCTTATCTTAGGCGATAGTAAGCCATCTCAGTTGTTGGCTCGATTCAGACTTAACGCCGTTATCAATTTTAATGACGAGCTTGGCAAATGGTGAAGGCGATGTCTCCTTGCAACAGTGATGCAGTTACAGATCAATACCACTGGAACGTCTTTTTCTCTTTCCTCCTCTAGATTCACTTATTTCAAAAATTGAAATTCATTTAATGACGGTATTATCTGCAGAGGATGACTGTTGACGAGAAGAGAAACACAACACAACAATATATTGGAATTAAGACTATTTGTACGGATCTAGTAATTAAGCTAGTTTATGTTAGATGTCGCCAATCGCATTATTTTAATGATAATAGCAAGCCACCAAATTTGCCAGTAAAATAAAACAAAATAAAAAATATGTTTGAGGTCTAAGCGAGTTATCGAACAAAATTACGTATATATACATTAATAAAGGGAAAAATAAAATAAATTATAACGTATTACGATAAAGAGTTTACACAGCTTGAAAAGGCAAAGATCCACTGCGAAGGGATCAATGACCAAATTACTCAAGTATGTAAGAAGCAACATGGAGAGCACTAGCTTGGATGAGATGTATGTAAAACAAGAACGAGCACAGAAGCTTTTAAGTGAATTCCAAAATATTGAAAGGGAGATGTTCGATTTAGACCACGAAGTGGAATCGGACTTATCGAGTTTCGAGGACAACTATGATGCAGTTTTAGCAGCTCTAAACTCTGAAATTCGCAACCGCAGCATTGCTACACAAAACCTGGAGAATAATAAGAATACCACGCATCAACAAAACGTTGATGTCCGTCTGCCGAAGATTACCATTCCTAAATTTAATGGCGACTATATGGAATGGCAATCATTCTTCGATATTTATAGTTTTACGATTCACGAGCGAGATAATTTGACGGCTGCACAGAAGTTTCAGTACCTCAACGGTGCATTAGGGGGAGAAGCAGCATCGCTCATTCGACATTTTGCAATCACGGATGCTAACTATAATGAAGCATTCCAAAGGTTAATACAGCGATATGACCGAAAGCGTTACACAGTCAACGCTTTCATTAAAAACCATATGGACCAACCCAGCATAATCCAACCAAATGCCGATAACATCAGGAAATTAACTGATGCTCTAGATAAATCGATTAGGGGCCTTAAAACGCTAGGTCCAAACGCCGAAAAACGAGATCATTGGCTGATTCATATAGCTTTAAATAAATTAGACAACGAAACCAAATCTCTCTGGGCCCAGGAGACAGCGGAGAAGACTTTTGTACAATCGATGAATTGTTTACATTCCTGGGAAAACGCATAGACATGGTCGAATCCATAAAGGGCTATACGAAGAAGATCACGCCGAGTCGACCAGTTGAACGAGCATATCCAGTTGAAACATCGTTGGAATACCAATGCCCAATATGTAAGAAAGATTGGCACAGAATATACGAATGTGAGAGCTACAAGGGCATGTCACCGACAGACAAGTCAGATGCAATACGAAAAAACAGCAGGTGTTTCAATTGTCTAAATGGAGGGAACAGAGTGCAAGAGTGCAGATCCAAAGATAGATGCCGATACTGCCACAGAAGACATCATACATCATTGCATGGATCATCAGATGTGTCTGCACATCAATAGCAACAGCCTAAAAGAAATTGTTTTGTAAAATTAGTTAAGTTTATAACTTTATTGATGTCATCTAAATTCCATATTATTGATAAAATGTTTACTCACATTAATTTCATTCGAATATAGTTGACCATGTCGAGCAGCTGATCGGGTCATTGACATCAGTAAAGTTGTTTTACATGTAATCTCTCTTGTAACGTTTCTGAAATGAAATCAAATTAGAATACTATAATCGATCCTTAGATAGTAATTTTAATCTACTTATCGGATAGGTTCTCTAAATCTATTTTCTATAATTTATTTGTACTGACATTTTCGTTGAACATCTCGTTTAACGTATGATTTACCTAAAACTAAAATGAATACAAATAAATTAAATATTCAAGATACAGAATTTATATTTGGAACACTTATCTGTTCACTTGTTATTCATATGAATCATTTGTCTAAACCACTTTAAATTACTCACTTTACAATTAAATTTAAATTTGCCCAGTAACATCACAAGGAATACTTCCGACTGCATTGATCAAAATCAAAGACGGCAACGGCTGTTGGCAAACATACCGGGTACTTTTGGATTCGGCATCACAGGCATCCTTTATATCTGAGGTCTGCATGCGAGATTTAAATTTCAAACGAAAAAGTGCACGGGTTCTTGCATGGCATGGGTGAAACCAGAGGGTCCGTAGAGCTGACGATTGCGTCTGTGGATCATAAACCTGCATTAAAAACACAAGCATTCATCATTCCAAAGGTGTCTTGTGTATCGAATGAATTCAATTTATCTGTAGCGGATTTTCAAATCCTGAATCAGTTGCAGCTCGCTGATCCAACTTTAAACAAACGAGGCCAAATCAACGTGCTTTTAGGAGTGGACGTATTTTTTGAAGCATTGGAATCAGAGAGTATTAAGTTAGCAAATGGATTGACTGCGGTTCGAACAATTTTTGGATGGATAGTGGCCGGGAGAATTGTCGACAAGGAGCAAGGTACGGATGTAACTAAAAATTTCAATGTGCTTCTAGATATCGACAGATCTCTACGCAAATTCTGGGAAGTAGAAGAGCTTCCAAAACATATAAGAGAAACAGCCGAAGAACAGCAGTGCGAAGAATTATTTCGAACAACTACAAAAATCGGTAGAGATAAGAAATTTATAGTAAAGCTACCATTTAAGCAATCCGGCAATGTGATCGGAACGTCATACAACGCTGCTCTAAACCGGTTAAAGTCAATGGAGAGGAGATTCGAACGTGACCAGGAGTTCGGAAAACTGCATAGAGCATTCATGGCGGAGTATGAGACGCTTGGACACATGGAACAAGTGCAAGGCCATAATAAATTATCTATATACTACTTGCCGCATCATGTAGTTTTAAAGGCCAGCAGTACGACAGCAAAATGGCGAGTAGTCTTTGACGCATCCACAAAATCGTCTACAGAGCTTTCGCTAAATGATGATTTAATGGTAGGTCCCACGGTACAACCATCGCTCCTCAATATACTGCTAAGGTTTCGACAACACGAGTTCGTCTTTTGTGGAGATATTGAAAAAATGTATAGGCAGGTATGGGTAGACAGCAATGATCGAGAACACCAAAATATCTTATGGCGTCCGAGTCCACATCAGTAGCCAATCACATATCAATTGAAGATGCTTACGTATGGCACTGCCTCAGCAGCATTTCTGGCTACCCGCTGTTTGAAAGATGTTGGTATCCGAGTGCAATCCCGTCAGCCAGAGGCAGCACGATCTATATTAGAGGACATATACGTAGACGATATAATGACCGGGGCCGAGTCCTTACCACAGACCAGAAATTTATTGGAGCAGGTAACACACGCACTAGGCAGTCATGGTTTTAAGCTAAGAAAATTTCTTACCAACAATCAGAAGCTGCAGTCGTTCATACAAAGCACCACGGAGAGCGCTATTAAAGAAATCGGAGAGCATGCAGAAACGCCAAAGGTGCTGGGTCTTCAATGGGATCCTTATGATGACGCATTTAAATTCGCGGTCCAATTACCTGAACGATGCAAACATACCAAGCGAACACTGTTGTCGGATGCCAGCCGAACTTTCGACCCGCTTGGTTGGTTGTCTCCGATAATAATTCAAATTAAGATTTTATTCCAAAATATGTGGATGCAGAATATAAGCTGGGATGACGAGCTTCCTTCAAGCACACTGCAATCATTGTTGGAACTTAGAACTTAAATATGCGAAACAACCAGCATAAGAATTCCAAGATGGTTGCACTCCAAAAACAGAGTGAGTTTATTTGGATTTAGTGACGCAAGCGAGAAAGCGTATTCCGCAGTGGTATATGCCTTAGTGGATACAAATTAGGGTCTACAGGTCCACATAATCACCTCCAAATCCCGTGTAGCTCCAGTGAAACAATTAAGTCTGCCGAGGCTTGAATTAATGGGTGCCTTGCTGTTGGCTAATGTGATGAAACTGGTAGAGGAGTCGTTAACCGTAACCATAACTGAAACCGTATTATTCACTGACTGACAAATTGTATTGGATTGGTTGTCAGGTCATCCGCGGAATTAGACCGCATTCGTGGCAAATAGAGTCAGCGATATTATTCATTTGTACAAACGAGAATACTGGTGGCATGTCGCGTCCAAGGACAATCCTGCTGACATTGCATCACGAGGCATGAGCACGTTAGAGTTAGTGAACAACAAGATATGGTGGAGTGGAGCTTATTGGTTGATTGATGTGGAACAAATAAAGGCAATTCAATCAAAGAACGTGCGGTCCCAGAAGATGACAAATGAAGAATTACGACCCTCAATGACCGATACATTCGTAGTCTCGACTAACATTTTAATTCAAAATTTATTTAATAGGTACTCCAGCTTTGCAAAGATGTCGAAAGTATTAGCTCTTGTCAGGCGATTTATCAATAAGCTGAGGTACAGAGAAGAAAAAGGAGATACGCTGACTACTAGAGAAGAAATAGATGCTGCAGAAATGATCTTAATCGCAGAGATTCAGAAATCGGAGTTTTCGGCGGAAATAGGAGCACTGCAAAATGATCAGGCATTACCGCGAAGCAGCAAATTAATCAGCTTGAATCCCTTCATAGACGAGAGAGGCATTATTCGAGTTGGAGGTCGGATTCAAAAATCGTTTGCACCTTACAGCGTCAAACATCCGATCATACTTCCATCGAATCAGCATGCAGTTAAATGCATAGTCAGGGACGCACATACGCTATATAATCATCCGGGAGTAAGTTTACTCACTAGTACCATACGGCGAAAATTTTGGATAATTAGAGGTAAAATACTGTCTAGAGCCGAAGAAACAGTGTCAGATGATGGGGAACCTCCCAGTAGAAAGGGTTCAATATGTACATCCTTTCCATCAGGTGGGTGTAGACTATTGCGGACCGTTTAAGGTACAACCAGTACGAAAAAGAGGTCAAATTCCAATGACAGCATATGTGTTTGCATATTTGTTTGCTTGAGCACCAAGGCGGTGCATATAGAAATAGTAGGTAGCCTCACGACAGAAAGTTTTATCGCAGCGCTAACAAGATTCATCGCAAGAAGAGGCAACTGCCATACGATATTCAGCGATAATGGCACAAATTTCGTAGGAGCAAATAATTACCTTAAACATCTGTTTCAGTTCCTGCAGGCCAAGGCATCCGATATATCTGCAGCGCTGTTGAGTCACAAAATAAATTGGAAGTTCATTCCACCGGGAGCACCACACATGGGCGGAATATGGGAAGCAGCTGTAAAACAAGCCAAAATACATCTGGGAAGAGTGGTTGGCGAATACATATTGACGCTTGAAGAGTTTGGAACGTTGCTGACCAAGATAGAAGCCGTTACGAATTCAAGGCCCATAGCTGTAACACAAGCCGAGGATATTGATTGTATCACACCAGCACATTTCCTAATTGGGCGTACATTCACTGATGTAGCAGACGAAAATGTTCTAAATCAAAAAATATCGCGATGACCAAATTTTGGAGGTAAAGCGTTAAAATGTGTATCATCGTGTAAACGTTACTTTGAGTATCTTAAAAACGCTAATAGTGCTAAATCGAAAAACTAAATTCGTCTTCTCATATAGCCATGTTTTAAGCGTTTAACCAGAGTACAACATTTTAAGTGTTTCACCAGAGTTCAACTTCATTATTGCTCATGTTTCCGCGCCTATTATAGGAGCATACTTCTTAAAACGATGCCCGCGTGGTCGATATTCAACGACAGCGCATTATCGACTCGTTGATTACATTGTTTACCTTAGGACCTTTATCATCAAATCAGGAACCTTTGGCCATCCGCAGGCACAAGTTGATGCACAATCTAGAGATTCATAAACCGCCGCTGTCTTGTGAAACATATTGATTGGCACCAGATAAATTACAGATAGGTAAAATACCTCGAGAGCTTACATAACTGTTAACGACACATCAAATGCTGTACCACACTGTGTCGCTTTGGACAACACAAACATCATTATAATAAGCAACAAAACAGTTATCTTTGAACTGTATTATAAAAATCTATACTTGTTCTGTAAAAATAAAAATTTTCACTTGTTATATCAAATTCAATTCGAAAAGTCGAGTTTTATCAGAGCACCCTGTATTTTATAGCGCCATAATCAAAAAATCTGAGCTTTTATAAGGGAATTAGAAACGAGGAAAAAACGAAACTTTTCATAGTAAAACACACAAAACATATGGGAAATCACTTTTTATCCTAAGACAAATTTTTAAATGAAAACGTTTCAAATTCTTAATTATGATTTTTGAGATACTTTCATAAATGTTTGAATTTCAACATATATGAATGTCGTTTAAGTAAATCGTTTTCATTTTCTTGTAATAATTGATTTATTTAAACCAAAATATTAAAAAAAATTCATAGCAACAGCATTCTGGTCGAATTGAAATAAAAGCTTACTACGATTCGTTTGGTCATTAAGTCAATATACATTACATAGATGGCAGTGATGGCCGTACAATTTTGGAAAAATCGTACCAAAAATTACCACCTGGGGAAATTTGAAGTTCAAAAATTGTAAGAAAAGCAAAACAAATTCACAAAATATAGGAACGTGTGATAATTTTGCGATTAAATAATTTTTTTTCGTATTTTTCTGTAACCATTTTAGACATCTTAGATACACTAGTAAAACTAAAGATAAATTTAGCAAGTTTATTTTAATTTGTCAGAGCCAACTTTAATGAATTTTTCAAAAAGAAAGTTCGAAAAAATATATTTTAGAAATAATTTAATTTTAATATTTCTGCAATTAATATTTACTTAATACCAATATGGCCTTCTTGTATATTGTTCTTAAAGACATGTAGAAAACTTTTATATAAACATTTTATAATATTTTTGCTTTTTTCATTGAAAAACTTGAAGGTAAAAAACTCCATTTTTACTATGAATTCCTATGGAAATCAGTGAAAAGTTATACCACTAAAAAAGCTTCTAAAAAATACGTCATTAAGATTATGGCTCTATACTCTAGAAGGCTCTGGTTTTATTCATAGTGTACATATATTTATTTTGCCTTCAATATTTGCTGCGTTCCATTTAACGTGGCAAAGTACACACAAGTACTTCTGACTGCATGCAGCTACTCTTGCTAAATTTTATGAGTAGTTTGCTTTTCGAATTTATGGCGACTTCGTTTCCAGAATATTTAGTACAACTAATCCATATTATTTTAATGCAATAATTGCTGCGTTCCATTTGACGTGCCAAAGTACAAATAAGTACTTGGGAGTAGATGGTAAATGGAACGCAGATAATTAATTGCGAAAATAAAAATTAATTAAACAAAATGTACATGGAACCTGGAAAGTTGGAAAATTAATTATTAATTTGAAAACTGATCAGCCATTTCTTACCGATTAGTTGTACTAAATATTCTGGTATCGAAGTCGCCATAAATTCGAAAAGCAAACTACTTATAAAATTTAGTAAGAGTAGCAGCTGCGTGCAGTCAGAAGTACTTGTGTGTACTTTGCCACGTTAAATGGAACCCAATAATTTGTTTCAGGCGAGCAGAATCAAAAACGTTATAAATGATTTTAACAAAGGGGGTTCGTTTCTGGGATAATACAGATAAATATAACACAAACCCAAAGTGTTCTAGTTTTTGTTTTATCACAGAAACGAACCCCCCTTTATTCAAATTATTTATAACTGCTGCGATTCTTGCTTGCCTGGTAGAATTGAATTTTTTTTTTGAGAATTTTGCCAACTTGTTCTTTCTTGTTCGATCGAGGATTTTCATTAGAAACCGATTTTTCTGATACCAGGAAAGCAGAATTATAAACATAATAATTTTTTTGAAAAACTGAAAAATCTTCGGGAAAAATCATCAAAAAGAATTCAATTTGCCTACCAGGCAAGCAGAATCTCAAACACAAATGATTCTGCTTACAACTTCGGCTACCACATCATATACAAGTTAATTTTTGTATTTTTATAATTTACAATGGTTACAGGATGAGAATTTAATGCGGTATCGAAAAGAACATGTTAGGTACATTTGAGGTAAGAAAACCAACGACAAATTTATCTGCATTCTGTTTATAACAAGAAAACTGTATAAGGAACACTTTGTACTAAAATGTAGTACGTATGTAATTTATATTAATTTGTATATGAGTAGTAAGTTGATGAATTGGAGTGATGAAGGTCTGGAGTTCGAGTCCAAGCAAAGCCAACGAAAAAATATATTTTTAGATGAAAAAAATTGGAGATAATTCGAGAAGATTATCGGGATCGAGATCGCAAAAAAAAATTGGTATAAAATTCGAGGAAATAAAAAAAAATCAAATCAAGTTTGAAGAATCGAACTCCAAACCTTTCGCACATCACTCCTTCATCTTACCACCCAACCACTCATCTATATAAAATTTGCACTCAGTTTTTCTTTTAAATGATAAATTCGAACTTGGTGAAAAATCGCATACAAATTTTTGTTATTTTAACAGGCGAACAGAATTTAAAAAACAACATAATTGTCAGCAACGTGACATTATTTTGTATCAAAGCGTGCCACTTCAAGTTATGTGACACTTGAACATACAAAATAAAGTCATATTGCTGACAATTCTACCTTCTGGTAATTTCTGTTCGCCTGATGAAAAAAAGTTTTTTTTTTTTAAATTTCTGCTTTCCTGGTAAATAAAAATAAACTTTTTTTAATTAAAAAGGCAATCATAACTCTCTCTACCAACCACCCAAATAGAAAATTTGGAGATTTTTATTACAAAAAAAAAATTCCTACAGCCGGGATCGAACTCGAGACCTCTATGGTTTTTTAATCTCCTCTCTTATGGTAAGAGTTCGATCCTCGCGGCTGAAGGATTTCTTTTTTGTAATAAAAAGCTCCAAATTTTCTATTTGGGTGGTTGGTAGAGAGAGTTATGATTGCCTTTTTAATTAAAAAAAGTTTATTTTTATTTACCAGGAAAGCAGAAATTTAAAAAAAAAAAAATTTTTTTTCATCAGGCGAACAGAAATTACCAGAAGGTAGAATTGTCAGAAATATGACTTTATTTTGTATGTTCAAGTGTCACGACAAAATAATGTCACGTTGCTGACAATTATGTTGTTTTTTAAATTCTGTTCGCCTGGTAAAAATAACAAAAATTTGATTGCGATTTTTCGCCAAATCCGAATTTATCAGTATTTAAACGAAAAAATGAGTAGAAATTATATAGAGATGAGTGGTTGGGTGGTGTAAGATGAAGGAGTGATGTGTGGTTTGGAGTTCGATTCTTGAAACTTCCGACTTTATTTTTTTTTTATTTACACGAATATTTAGTACAACTAATCGGTAAGAAATGGCTGATCAGTTTTCAAATTAATAATTAATTTTCCAACTTTCCATGTTGCACGTACATTTTTTTAAATTAAATTTTATTTTCGCAACTAATTTTCTGCATTCCATTTACCATCTACTCCCAAGTACTTATTTGTACTTTGCACGTCAAATGGAACGCAGCAATTGTGAAACTAGAAAATAAAATAAAGTGCTTCAACATACGTGGTGATTTAAATTCTGCATTTTGAATCACTAATAATTATCCTTACGATAAAATAATCGTAAGCGTCAACATTTATGGTGTCAGAAGTGGGATACAAATATCCACCATTTTAAAAATCTTTGAGAAAGATTTGCTCCGTGTTGTGGTTGTTGTTCAAATTAACACGCTTTTAATTCACACTCACAACATAACTTTATTAATATATATAATTTCTAATTACATTTACTTTATTTTAACCTCACTGTATGACAGCCAACAACACAGTAGGTTAGGTTAGGTTGGAGTGGCTGCTTACGCACACTTAGACCGATGACGGTCCATTGTAATACCACGGGATGTATCCCCTTTTACCCCTATTGGAACCATTTCGAGCTACTTATGTAGCGTAAGACGTCCCGCACTTTAATGTTTTCGAGATCCGAGAGGCAGTCCATCCTGAACTTACCTAAGTGTTTGTGCCTTCTGAGAGCCAATGCTGGACACGAGCAAAGGAAGTGGACCAACGTCTCTTCCTCCTCTGCGTCCAAGCAGCTTCTGCAGAAGTCATTTGCCTCCAGACCCAGCCTTCTTGCATGTTCTCCAAAAAGGCAGTGTCCCGTGAGAATTCCTACGACCGTTCTTAATTCACGTCTGCGTAAGGATATTAATGCCCTAGTGCGCCCCAAGTCCAGCTTTGGCCAAACTTGTCTTGCAACTCTACAGGTGAGGGCGTTAGACCACCTTTCCCCCGCTGAGGATAGCGCCTGCTTCCCAAGTGCTTGTCTCAGCGCTGTGATAGGCCTCCTCAGACTTGCCCTTTCCGGTTGCAGCTGGAGAGTCGTACCATGCCTAGCAAGTTCATCTGCCCTGCAGTTCCCCATGACGCCCGAGTGACCTGGGATCCAGACTACCTGGATGTTGAAATGCTCACCCATCTCATTTAGAGATGAGTGACAACTCAACGCCACCCGTGACGCCAAAGACACCGATTCTAACGACCGGATCGCCGCTTGACTGTCCACATAGATTGTGGTATCGTCTGAGGATAACACATTATGCTTCAACCACGTCATGACCTCCTCAATCGCTACGACTTCAGCTTGGTACACGCTGCAGTAATCAGGGAGACGAATAGAAATATTTACATTTAATTTGTCACAGAATACTCCAGCTCCTACTTTGCCGTCTAGCTTGGAGTCATCTGTGAAGAATTGCAACGCTTCGGTTTCCGATAACGGTCTATCCCGCCAGGATTCCCTTGAAGGGAAGGAGGTCCGAAATCGCTTCTCGAAGCGTAGAGTAGGTTTAATGTAGTCAAGATTCGCCAGCTCATCCTTCAACGATCTGACGATAGTAGAGTGTCCTATACTAAGACACCTCCACTGAGAGACGGCTGCAAGTCGTACAGCCGTATTTGCCGCCATCTGTTTGCCAAAAATGTCGACCGAAAGAAGGTGCAACATAACCTCTAAGGCACTTGTCGGTGTCGACCTCAATGCCCCGCTAACAAGCATACAGGCCGTTCTTTGCACTCTCTCAATCTTACTTTTGTAAGTTACCTTGTCCAGAGCTGGCCACCAAACACCCACCCCGTACATGAGTAAAGGTCTCACTACGGCGGTGTAGAGCCAGTGTACCAGCTCCGGCTTCAGACCCCATCTATGACCAATGGCGTTCCTACAGGAGTACAAAGCAATAGTAGCTTTGTTTATTCTCTCCAACATGTTGGGCTTCCAACTAAGCTTACTGTCCAAGATAATGCCCAGATATCTAGCTCTATCAGTAAAAGCAAGTCTCGTGCCATTTAAGGTAGGAGGGACAACTACCGGGATTTTGTATTTCTTAGTAAAGAGTACCAGCTCTGTCTTGGACGGGTTAATACCAAGTCCACATTTGCCAGCCCATTTCGTAACGATGGTAAGCGCATTCTGCATTACGTCTACAATCGTGCCCAGGAATTTCCCGGTAACAGCTAAAGCTACGTCATCTGCGTAAGCGATAACTTCAATACCCTCTCTCTCCAATTCAAGTAGTAACCCGTTTACCACTATGTTCCAGAGAAGAGGGGACAGACCCCCCCCCCTGCGGGGTTCCCCTAGTTACTCGCCTCTTGATGGTGGAGTCCCCCAACTTCGAGCTAACAATCCTGCTTCCCAGCATATAAATGATTAACCCTATCAGAGGAACGTCCACCTCCAAAAATGACAATCCCTCCTTGATTGCCTCCGCTTTCACATTATTAAAGGCGCCTTCTATATCCAGGAAGGCCACCAAACAAAATTCCTTCGAATTAATCGATTTCTCAATCGCAGACACCAAGGCGTGCAGAGCAGTGTCCACAGATCTACCCTTTGTGTACGCATGCTGAGACGATGCCCACTTCCTGGCACCTATTTTATCTCTGATGTATACATCCAGCAGCCTTTCCAAGGTTTTCAAAAGAAAGGATGATAGAGTTATTGGTCTTAGGTCCTTAGGATAGACATGTGAGCTTTTCCCCGCTTTCAGTATGAACACCACATTCACCTCCGTCCAGTACCTAGGAATATAGCCCAGCTTCAAACACCCTTTGAATATAGCTTCCAGGTAAGGAAGAATAATTACTGAGTTGTTTTGAAGTTCCGCTGGTATAATTTGATCCGGACCAGCCGATTTAAATGGTTTAAAACCCCTCAGTGCCCATAGGATCCGTTTCCTGGTTACGATATCCTCTGGGATTACTGACAGTGATTCCTGATGAT
Source organism: Tipula vernalis (assembly GCA_958295665.1). Taxonomy (NCBI): domain Eukaryota; kingdom Metazoa; phylum Arthropoda; class Insecta; order Diptera; family Tipulidae; genus Tipula; species Tipula vernalis. Next base: position 290,281,840 of record OY282559.1, on the reverse strand, counting down.
TGCTACGCACCAACAGGTCTTCAAAGCTCCCTGGGAAGTGTGACTCGAAAAGAAGCTCCAGAGATTCTCCACTAGAAGCTGTCCAAGATCCGTCCGGTTTTAAAAAAACTGGGACTAGATGTACTTTTGGAAAGAATCTTTCTAAGGCGGGAGGTTTCGGATACCTCTTCCATTTTATCACAGAAGATTCTCCAAGACCTCCTTTGTGCCTTTCTTAATTCTTTCTTATAAATTCCGAGTTTCTCCTTATAGGAGTCCCAATCCTGAGCCTCCGTTGTATTTTTGGCTCTATTAAAGGCTGTCCTACAAGCCTTACGATAGGATCCCAGTTCCCTGGACCACCATACCGGTTTTTGCCTACCCCTAGGCTTAGCCAGTGGGCAGGCAGCACGAAAGGATCGGTTGCATGCGCTAGTAACGCTAGCCACCATGTCCTCCAGCTCCCCAACGGTCGTCGGGGGCTCCATAGCCCTCGTCGGTAACATTTCCTCCAATAATTCCCCATATTTGCTCCAGTTGGTCCTTCTAGGGTTCCTGAAGGCTTCCCGGGTAGCAAGGTGAATATCGAGGCTATAGATTAAATATCGATGATCAGAAAAGGAGTGTTCCTTATCCACCCTCCAATTTTTAACCATATGAAGAATATTATTTGAGGCAAGGGTCACGTCTAGAATCTCCTGCCTGTTACTAGTAATAAATGTGGGTTTCCGCCCAATATTACACACTGAAAGGTTAGTACTCATCAAATATTCAAAAAGCGACTCACCCCTTACATTAATGTCCGTGCTTCCCCAGATAGTGTGATGCGCTTTAGCATCAACTCCCAGTACCACACCTACCTTTGATTGTTCCGCTTTACGGATCAGCTGCTCCAGGTTATCCGGAGGAACCTCCTTCTCCCGGTCCATGTAGGCTGAAACTAGCCAGAATCTACAAGTGCCTACTTCCAGGTTAACTGCAGTAGTGTCACCATTGCTGTATTGAGAGAGAAGGAAAAGATTAATATTATTTTTTCAAGAATACAAGATCTGATCTTCCCAGACTTACTAGAGGATATAATTTTGTACCCTTTGGTTCTGAGGCCACAGATCCTGTTATTGTTAATCCAAGGTTCTTGGATTAGTATCACATCCTCACCCGAACTAGTCAGCCTGAGGAGTAGAGCCGCCGAAGCAGCCTTAGAATGGTGAAGGTTAATTTGAGTTATCTTAATCATAACCATTTCACCTCTACCCACCTCTATGATAAATTCCTGCTACCGCAGGAATATTATTTGTCGGTATTTTGGGATGCGCCGGATACGGCCGTCTCGCCACTCCTCATACCCTCTGTAGAGGACTTGTCAGTGCCCCCCCGTCTGGCGGGTTGCCGACATCCTCCTCCATCGGTACACCAGCTCCTTCGCTTATGTGCCCCTCCTCATCCTTCGAGGGAGTCCTTGCCCTATCGAGGTCGCCGGATTCACTCTCCCCCCTACCCTCAGCTTCTCCCCCCATGCTGCTGATACCCCCTTCAGGCCTGGGCGGGTTGCCACCATCCTCCGGTTGGCCTCCCGTACGCGCTTCCGTCCCATCCTTCTTATAAACGTTGAGAGTAATTGACCCGAAACCGAAGTCAATTACTCCCTTCGTTTTGTGAAGGAGGGCAAGGGACTCCTTATTTATTACCATGATTGATAATTTCGAGCCCCCCTTTGCCTCCTCCTGCTTGACGATCTTCCAATTTCCGGTCGGAAGACTCGGGTTACTGGCCTGAATTATTTTCAAAGCCCCGTCAGGGCTAGCCGGTTCTGATGGCAGCCAGACACGTGCCCTCGGCCTGCTGGGAATTTCCTCCCGGCTAACTGCCGCAAGCTTTGCGCCTGGCCACACCTCCCTACTTTGGCTATAGCCTTTTTATAAAGATCCACAGATCTAGAGTCCGAGCATGCAGTCATCTTCACACGCCCTTGATACAATGCCGCATCTCTGCAGGATGGGGGTGGTCCCGGATTTTCACCCAGGACCTTTAAAAAGACGAGGTTGAGTGCATTATACACCAACCTCCATTTTTCCGCCGTGATGCTCCCATCTTCTTGACTTTCGTCATCTTTCGGCATCAACACATGCTCCCTCAGGACATCGCTGAACAGCTTTGTCCCTGAGTTGGAGCTCGGCTTCTTTTCAGTCACCAACTTGGCCCGCTTGCTGTTGACTACTTCCACCTCGTCCTGGGACCACTGTCTTTTCGACACATGGTCCCTTTCCGAGCTTCCGCAGCCCACAGTGCTCATTGCCCAAGCTAATGATGTTCTTTGCTCTTCCGTAAGCTGCCTCTCGGGGGTCGCAGCCCACTTCTCGAGAATTCGGAATGCCGAGCGGCGATTCCTGTATCGCCTTTTCGCCGGAGGAATATCTCTCGTCCCACTCCCCTGTGCTGGGTTGGTACCGCTAACTCCCGGGACTTGTGCCCTAGAGTCAACCATCTTTGCAACCTTAGAGGCCCCACCCGTCTGGTTCGAGGTACCTTCCTTCGCTGATACCGGCTTTTGAGGAGAGCCGGTGCCCTTTGTTTTAATGTTTGATCTTTCCGTTGCATTCTCACGAGTACCGGAGAAATAAAGGTCCGCCTGCGCAGAGATCCGTATACGCAGGTAAGGCTAATTACAACTGGAGGTCGCCAGGTATCCAGGGGGCTCCGTTAGCGACTGGGCTTTGTTAAATGGGCCCCAGCCTAGTTGACCATCAGCACGGGTCGCTTAACACCTTAATCCAGCATATTCGGCTCGCTAGCACCGCGGCCTCCCTGCACTCCCTTCCCACCGCCCACATTCTCTCCCCCATTCACCTATTCACATGGAGAGCCCAATCCAATGGGATCCATTCCATTCCCCGGGTCACCCGTTTATAGGGTACCCCCACTCATCACCCGCGGAGACTCCGGAGGTGCAGAGAGGACGTGACGCCCAGTCCGCCGTGGTTATTGGTCGATGGTTTTCTGGCGCAATCTGTTCGCCTTTCCATGCTGGAAATCATAGGCACTCAGAATTTAATGAACTGAGGTTAACCACTCCCCAGTTCGCTGAGACTCTCCCACCAGCTGGACTGCGGTTGGGGGCGGCTTATTTAATTCACCGCTAACCTACCTATCGATAGGTCGTCCACTATCCACCACCCTCCCCCCCCCCGTAGGCTACAGTACGCCACGGGATCCTAAAACTTAACTTAATGAGCATTTATATACAACACATTAAGGTCTGATAAGGTTCAGTTGCCTTACTTTAACTCACACTGTTTTCGTTATAAATTTTGCCTCCCGAAACCAAAATCTAAGCAAGAAAAATTTCTCACACCATCATACAGCTAAAATCTCAAAGCCGGTTCTGGTATAAAATTAATAAAAATAAAATTGAATTAAGATTAAAATTCGATAATCAACAGTCTTTAATCTTTAAAGTAAATAATCTTTAAGCTAATCTTGCATACACAGACATTCGTGAGAACATGTGTATTTCAATAGTAAACAGCATATTTTGGGTACGTATGTAAGTGTTTACTTACACACATATTTTTTTTATCTTATCTCTATTAAACATATAGCTACATATGTATATACAGTATGACAGCAAAAACAATGATCCGATCCCCTTTTACACCGTCCATATACTTGTATTCTTTCGGTTGTATATCATCACTCTATACGATACAAAGTCTCATCGATAATTGAACAAAATTAATTTTGGTCACACGATGAAATCAAACAGTTTTGTTGAAGCCGACACACTATACAAACATGTCGCAATTGAGTAAGTCTATAAATAAAATTTAAGCAATCCTCGCAGTGATTATTAAATAATTTGTGCAACATTTATAGCTCAAAATAGGGAGGTGATTGTAGCGGTCGGTGTAGGTGCCGTAATACTAGCCGCATATTGTGTATACAAACGCAGAAGATTTCCCAAAAAATGGAAACGAATTGGTGAAGTAACCGAACTAATTTGCTATCCAATAAAATCATGTGGCCCCATTTATTTATCGGAGATCAATTGTTCATCGATTGGATTTGAAAACAATAAATTACGTGATCGTATCTTTATGATTACGAAAGATGGAAGTTTTATTACGGGACGTGGTTATCCGCGAACTGTTCAAATACATCCCAGATATGAGGGTGACATAATGATATTATCAGCGCCCGAAATGACAGACATTGCGATTGATATTAGTGAAATTGAAAAACAACCCGTTATCAAATCAGAAGTGTGGGGACAAGTAGTGAATGGTATTGATTGTGGTGATCAGGTGTCACAATGGTTATCAATATTTTTGCAAAGCGAGGATAAAGGATTACGATTAATTTACTATCCATTAACGGTGCCAACACGTGAAGTGCGTGAAAAAAATCGCCGTTTTAAAAATTTGACCAGTGCTGATTCGGGTGCCCTACATGATGCCACCGGTTATATGGTGATAAGTGAGTCATCGATTGATGATTTAAATGAGAAGTTGACTGATATTCATACGAAACCGGTACAATTCCGTCCAAATATTGTGGTTAAAGGGCCGCCAGCATTCCAAGAGGATAAATGGCGCTACATTAAATTTGGTGACGAGGTCGTTCTTGACCACGTAAAACCGTGTACAAGGTAATAGTTTATCTTATCTCAATTAAGTTTTTTGTTTTCATGTATATGTATGTCTATAAAAAAACAAACACGATTTGCTTTTTTAGGTGTACATTCACAAACGTTGATCCAGACACGGGCAAACGTAATTTGGACGAAGAACCGGTGCGGACGTTAAATACATATAGGAAATTTAAAGAATTGGGCGAAGCAACGGGTCCTGTCATGGGTGTAAATTGTGCGATTAAACGAAATGGAGTCGTTCGTGTAGGAGATGCAGTGTACATTCCAGCCTAGGAAGTACATATGCGGGTTTTTGTAACAAATTTTGTCCATGAGTTTTAAATACTATCGTTTATAAAGATTTTACCTGTAGGCGATTTTTATTTTATTATTCCGGCCAAAGGTTAACTTCTTTACCGAAGTTGGAATATTTATTATCACAAAGCAACTCGATAATCAATATTAACCAAGCTAATAATTTTATTGGTTAATAATCATTTATTACCTGTAGTTTTAATGATATAGGGCAATATTTTTATGTTATCAAACGGGGGCCTAAACCATAATAGAAGATAAAACACCTTCGTTTTGACTTTGATTAAGCTTCCCAATTTAAAATGTTTATCAATTGAAGTTCAACAAAACTAAATCTTAGCAACAATAATCATTTGATGTTCAAAGTGGAACGAATTAAACGAAGAATCAACAACATTTAACAACATCAACCCCTATTCCTTTAGTCGTACCGCTTGTCAGGTCAAATAACAATCAATTTTTAATATTCCTTCTATAAACCCTATACTTCTGCTATGAAGAACATCATATGGCACTGATTTTTTACGACAATAATCATTTCAAATGATTCTTCTTGTCATGACATATTTTCAAGCGACGAGCACCTGGGCTTTTTTTTTTGTTTAAAAGGGTGGATGTATGTAGCCCAGAGCACAACGACCGTGAACTGTAGATCTATATCTTTGATAAACGCCGCTACCTGATGCATATCTAGTGGGTCGGCGTTAGGTCACTGGATTATATGCGCATTTAGGAACTTTAATCTTTTTAAGATGATAGCATCGCATGTGAATAGTAGGTGTTCCGATGTCTCCTTACCGCAGTCGCAGAATCGGCACTGGTCCGTAAGGGACCTTCCCATTTTAAGTAGATGGCCGTTAAAAGGGCCGTGCCCTGTTAAAAACCAGGTAAGGGATCTTAGGGATTGGCGGTCCATCCTCTGTGCCTCTCCCAGACATATAATATTATAACTGAATAATGTCAGTCAATATGCCTGTCTCATCCCACTATAGTTCTGCTCCCAGTCCCTTATATCATCTGCCAAGAGGGTTTTGGAAAAAGCAATACTAGGACTGGGACCCAGGAAATTTCGGCTTGCTCCCATTTTTGCACATCGGTCTGCTGCCTCGTTTCCTCTAATGGTGGAGTGGCTAGGAGACCACAAAAGGGTGACTTTATTTACTTTACCCAGTTATAATAAATTACAGTAGCAGCTCCAGATCAATTTCGAATTTAACACTGATGCTCCTAAGGCTAGCAGAGCTGCCTGGCTATCCGAGATTATATAGATCTCGATCTTCTTATGTTTCTTTTTGAGATATTGAAGCACACATACCTCAATAGCAAAGGTCTCTGCCTGAAAAACTGTGGGGGTGCTACCCAGTGGTATACATAGCTCTAGGTCGGGCCCGACTATCCCTGCACCGATACCACCGTCTGTTTTCGACCCATCCGTATACTATACAGAAGCATAGCGGGGGAGGGAGGAGATAATATTCTCTACCAGTGCCCTATCCGGCAATCTAATAGTAAAGTTCCTCCGACAGTCTATTGCCCTTACCATCAAATCCTCCTTAAAGTTTAATTTATGTAGGATACTGTTGTGTCCTGGCCTTACAGTTTTAATTTTGGCTATTAATTTTAGGCTCAGACCTCTTGAACCGGCTACTTTTTTAATGGGTAGGTGCAGTGGTGAGAGCCCCAGTATTCTCTCAAGGGCAGCTGTTGGACAAGTCCTCATTGCTCCAGTTGCACCCACACAGATTAACCTCTGGATTTTATCCAGTATTCTTCGTGCACCAGTCTGCTCCGTCTTTGGTCACCACACAAACGCCGCGTAAGAGACCATAGGTATAATGACGGCCCGGTAGAGGCAAACCAACATTTGTGGGCTCAGTCCCCACGTTTTGCCAAACATTCTATGGCAGGTGGAGTAGGCCTTATTCGCCTTGTTTGTAATATGATTTAAGTGGGGATTCCATGTCAATTTCTGATCAAGTACACCCCCCCCCTCAGGGCTATCGGCGGGAGGCCAATTTTCCTCCTGTTAGTAAAGAGAGTGCAGTTGAGCTTATTGGGATTTACCGTAAGGCCCACCTCCGTGCACCAATCATTTACTACCTCTAGGGCTTGTTCCATCCTTTCCCCTACTGTATTTGCGAATCTACCCCTAACCATCAAGACTAGGTCATCCGCATAGGTAATGCTCGAGAAGTCTAAATTTCTCAGCCTGGTAAGTAATTGATCCATCACGATCAGCCACAATAAGGGAGACAGAACACCGCCCTGGGGGCAACGATTGGTGGCCACTATGGTGATGGTTTTGTCTCCAAAAGAGGCCGTAATCCTCCTATTTTCCAACATGTTTATAATTCACTTTACGGTGGAGGGGTCTATACCCCTTGCTAGTGATTGCTCCTGGATTACCTCGAAACAAGTGTTATTAAAAGCTCCCTGGATATCAATGAAGGAGCATAGTAATAACTCTTTATTCCGAAGCGTATCTTCGATTTCCGATGTCAGCTCGCGTAGGGCCGTTTCAGTGGATTTCCCTGCTTGGTAGGCGTGCTGCCTAGAGTCCAGAGGGTATCTTTGGAATATGTTGGATCTGATACAAAGTCCCAGAATTTTCTCAATGGTTTTCAGTAAAAATGGTGTGAGGCTAATAGGTCTAAAAGACCTAATCTCCTCTGGGGATCTTTTTCCCGCTTTTGGGATAAAAATCACCCGAACCTCCCTCCAGCATTTTGGAACATATTCCAAGCTGTAGCTGGCTCTGAAGAGTGTAGTAAGATAAGGCAGCAAAGTCTGCAGTCCTTGCTGTAGAAAGGCGGGGTATACGCAGTCTCCTCCCGGTGATTAGCCTATCCGTTCCGGCGTAAAAAAACTGCCTCGAGAACTCGTGAGCCCCCTTTGGGACCAGATACGGATGTACGCTACTTGCGTTGGATTCTTCCTGATCCCTCAGTACTAGACAATTTGGGAAGTGACCTCTCACTAGACATTCCAGAGTCTCTTCCCTCCTTGTGGTTGTCTCTCCACTTGGTTTCTTAATAGATCCCAAGGGATTCCTGTGCTCCAAGGAGAGTGCCTTCTGAAGTCGACACGCCATAGGTAGTTTGTCTATTTTCTTACAGAAGTCTCTCCTGCTGAGTATTTTGCTCTGCCTAAGAGCTATGTTGTATTGGGTAAGCGAATTCCGATAGGTAGTCCAATCGTTCGTCCTCATAGCCCTATTAAAAAGTTTACGGACATTCCGTCTCATGTTTTCCAAGTTTTTGTTCCACCAAGGAACATCCCTTGTGCCTTTAATATGCACCAGGGGTGAGCTTGAGTGGTAGGCATTAATTATTGCCTCTGTAACGTCATTTGCAACTCTGTCGAGGTCATCGAAAGAGTTTAGCGTGGTCTGTAGACCAGCTAAGTTATCCGAAAGTCCGTCGTTATAGACTGGCCAGTTGGTACGTTTTGGTATCCTTACCATCAACTCTTGTCTCAAAGGGATATTGATATCAAACCTAATGTACATATGATCTGAGAGGGACGCTTCCTTGGACACATGGCAGTCGAGAATTGCACTGGAGGTACCCATGTCAGACAGGGTAAGATCCAGTACCTCTCTCCTAACCGCATTCGCAAAGGTCGCATCACTTCCTTTATTGTTAACTGCTAAGTTGTTACTAAGACAGAATTCAAAAAGTTGCTCACCTCTTAAATTGGTATTGTTGCTTCCCCAGACTATGTGGTGTACATTAGCGTCGCAACCAATGACGAATTTTTGGTGATGTATCGTGCAAAAATGCACGAAGCTCTGTATCAATTCTGGAGGGGGTCGTTTTCATCCCCGATAAAGTATGCAGAAGCGATGTCAATCACCCTCCTGCCTCCTTTTGGTAAGGGCATTTCTATTGAAACAGCCGTGATATCCCTAGAAATAAATTGGTTAATAGAGAAGATATTGTGCCTTGAGCGACAGAGAATTGCTGCCCTCGGCCTGTCTTCAGCCGTGTCGTAGACTAGCTTACCTGTGTTGACTGCAAAACCTTTAATCTTCCCCTTGTAGGTCCAAGGTTCCTGTATGAGCGCTATTTCCCAGTCCTTAATTATAAAAAGACAACTCTCAGTTTCCCTACGGTTGCAGGTTTGGTGTGTATCACCATGATGTGTATATATATATATTTTTTTATTTTTTTTTATGTCTTAGGCTCCAGAGAGCCCGGCTTACTAGGTTGCTCTGCCACCCTTCCTCTAGGGGTCAGCCCATGGCTCTTCCCGCTCTTTCCTCGGCCCGGTTTGGCCAGTCTACCTGTTCCGGAGGTGCCAGGTCTCCTGGCTTCCCTCGTCCCAGCAACCCCATCACCGCGGCTTGCTTTCTCAGCCAAAGCTGCCCTTGACGTGCCGGGCCCCTCCCTCCTTCTTTGGGCGGAAGTGTAGAGATCTAAACCAATTGACTTTGTAGTTGGAGCCCTTCAGTATCTCCGCTGTTTTATGTGACACTGACATTGTGAATTGAAGGTCGCCTTCTCGCTCCTTCCTCGCTATAATTCTTCAGTCTGCGTCTCTAAGGTCCTTATTCTGGATTGCCAGACGACGCAGTATTTTGTCGTTTGTCTCCTTACCCCCTCGTGGCACGTAAACAAACATAATCCTTGGGCGAGGCAACTCCTCCTCTCCGACTGCCTTCAGGGATGCCCCGTCCCATGGCTTAAGTGAGGGCACTGTGGCCCTGAGCCACTCTGCCGTATCTTCGTCGGACAGTTGACCGCGAGTCAACCGTTTCTGGTGCCACATCCCAGGAAATAAGGGATGACACCATCTAACGGCACCTCCGCCACTGTCTCCATTATGGCATCTTGTACTGCCAGAATCTGGGCAATACCCAGTTTTGTTTCTGGGTAGCCTTGGTCGGTAATCTCCAACCTGATAGCCCTTACTGCGACACTATATGTTGTGGCCGTTTCGGTCCTGTTCTCAGGGCAACTCTCCTTATTGTCGCCTTCTGTTGCAGCTTTTGGGGCGGCTTCCAATGCCTTCAGGGGTCGAGTCGTCATCCGACCTATTCCTCTTGTTAGTTGGGACAATTCTATCCTTGATTTTTTCCTTACATTGCTGCAAGGCAGCGTCGCGGGGAACCCCTGACCGAATTAAATGGGACAGACGTCTCTTCGCGGCCCCACTGAGGCGTGCTCTCCTCTTTGATTTTCCCTCGAACTCCAACTCCTCGAGGTCCTTATTTATTTCGGCCGTAGTCGACGTGGATTGGGTATCCATTTCAGGCAATAGAGTGCCATGTACAGGAGAGCCCACCACTGGAGTTATCCATTACGATCTCAGAAGCAGGGCCTGAATGGTCCATGTCATCTTCTGAGACCGGTGCGTTTAAAGTAGCACTGCCCTTATTATTTTTGTTTTTAATTAAATCCATAAATTGTCGATTTGGTTGAGGAATGAAACCATCCACCATCCACCACCTTCTTGTGAGCCATGTAGAGCGATCAAGTGCAGGTTCACGCACTTTAATATTGGTAAACATGGTGGCATCTATTCAATGGAGTACAACAGAAGTGATTGGCGACATAAACCTCAAATCCGCAAGACGATGCTCAAATGACGAGACGATGCTTAAATCGAAATGAGTTAAATATATGTGTCATAGGATGCAAGACTGGATGACTCTACTACTAGAAATGTTTAACTATCTCACGAAAATCTTTATATTTATTGATTTTAGAAGAAAATTATGACATCATATGTGTTGCTGAAACCTGATTAACTATTAACTTCAAACTACAATGGCCGGTTGTGATTTGGAAATCATTTCTGTTTGAATTATTTTCCAATCACTTTTTATTGTATTTTGCATTACATATGTTTACACACACACACACACACACACACACACACACACACACACACACACACACACACACACACACACACACACACACACACACACACACACACACACACACACACCAACCAACCATCACCTCACAATTGGATCCTCAAACCACAAGCAGGCGGTGGAGAATACCCTTCCGGAAATAATGACGACTCCAACGGGTCAAACTAGCACCGGTGGGGACTCAGTGAAGAGAAGAAGGGAAAAGGAAAAGGAGAGTGATCCGTCCGGGCGAACCCCTGATCAAAAAAAGAAAAGAGGAGATACCAGGGTGGTAAACCCGGTGAAAAGGAAGGAGACCGATGTAAGCACGGGCGAAAATTTAGGAAAGGAAGGGCAGGATGAAAATCCGGAAGAATGGACGAAAGTAACCGCCAAATCAGCCAGAAAGAAGAAGAGTAGAGGCGCAAGAAAGCGCAAGAACCCGAAACCGAACGCTATAATCGTTGGAAAACTAGGAGATGTCTCATACGCCGATATTCTCCGCAAAGTGAAGTGCGACCCGAACCTAAAAGAGCTAGGTGAGAATGTTGGCCGCATTAGAAGAACCCGGGTTGGCGAAATGCTGCTCGAATTCAATAGAGACTCCAATAAGAAGAGCTCTGACTATCGGGAGCTGGTGAAGGCTACGTTAGGAGAACAGGCCAATGTTAGAGCCCTATCGCAGGAAATCACTCTAGAATGCAGGGACTTAGATGAAATTACAACGAAAGAGGACATCCAACATTCGCTTAAAGTTTTCAGGCTGGAAAACTTGCACGAATCTGCTATCAGGAATTTGAGGAAAGGATATGGGGGCACACAGATAGCAATAATTAGTTAACCTGTGGAAGCAGCATACAAACTACTAAAAGCCGGGAAAGTAAAGATTGGCTTGGTAGTTTGTAAAGTTAGGGAGCTGATCCAACTAAAAACATGCTATAGGTGCCTAGAATTTGGCGATAGAAACTCTGTAGAAGATGCGGCGAAATCGGGCACTTGGCGAGGACATGCAAGAAGGAACCAAAGTGCAACCACTGCAACCACTGTGAGGCAGCTCAAGATCTCCTTGGGCAAGTTGTAAGAGAAACAAAATCAGACGTGGTCTTAGTGTCGGAACCATTCAAAATACCCACAAATAATGTATGGATAACAGACCGGACCGGAAAGGCGGCAATATGGGTTTGCGATGCTCGCTAAAATTGGGCGGAGGCAAGAGGGCACCATCCAATTGTTATTGCTGGGGACTTCAATGCATGGGCCGAGGAGTGAGGTAGCAAATATACCAACATTAGAGGCAACACACTGTTAGAGGCGTTTTCCCAACTGGAGGACACCGTTCTAGTGAACAGAAGCAACACCAGCACCTTTCGTAAGAATGGTCACCAATCCGTGATCGACATTACTTTTACAAGTAGTCAACTAGCGAGGGAAATTAAGTGGCATGTCAGTGAACGATACACTCAAAGTGATCACCAAGCGGTGTTTTTTGAAGTAGGATCTCAGAGCAAGGCAAAATTGAAGCCAATGACCTGGAAAAGAAGAGGCTGGGTGCCCGATGCTCTGGACGAAGAACTCTTTCGGGAATTGGTCCAAGACATTAGTATACCAGCAAGCATAGCCGAAGACAAAGTTAACCACGTGGCCAAACAACTCTACAGGGCATGTGACGCGTCTATGCCAAAAAGGACAGCAAAGCATAGAAGGAAACCAGCCTACTGGTGGAGCGAGGACATTAAGAAACTAAGGGCTAAATGTCACAAGGCCAGAAGAAGTCAAAGATCTGCAAAATGCCCCGAATATGAGGAGCTAAATCGAGAGTACATAAGGCTGAGGAAACTGCTTCGTGATGAAATAAGGAGAAGCAAGAGGGAGAGTTTCAAACAGCTGTGTGACGCGGCAGACGCAAGCCCAAGAGGCAGCGCTTACAGAGTGGTCATGTCCAGAATAAAAGGCCAAAGAACCCTTCAAGAAAAGTGTCCAGAGATGCTGCAAAAGATCGTCAAGAGTCTTTTCCCGCAGCACCTTCCAAAACCTGGTAATCGAGAGGACGATCATACGAAGGAATATATGGAGAAAATACCAGAAGTGACGGTAGAAGAGACATTGAACGCGTGCGGCAAAGTGGGTGTAAACAATTCCCGTGGTCCAGATCTAGTACCCAACAAAGCGCTCAAAGTAGCTATACGAAGTAACCCTAACCACTTCGTTAATACAGCGCAGTCCTGCCTAGAGGAAGGAGTATTTCCTAGGATATGGAAGAGGCAGAGATTGGTACTCTTGCCAAAATCAGGAAAACCACCAGGTGAACCATCCTCATATCGCCCAATCTGCCTGCTCGATACAGGAGGGAAAATACTAGAGTGCTAGAGAATTATTCAGAATAGGTTGCTCCCGATTACAGGAGGAGATGGCGGTCTCTCGTCACAACAATTCGGATTTCGCAAAGGCACGATCCACATTGGATGCCATTAATGCAGTGGTATCTAAGGCCAAAGGAGCCTTACAGGGAAAAAGATGGAAAGGATCAACTAAACAGTACTGTGCGGTTGCCACATTCAACGTTAAAAACGCATTCAACACTGCTAACTGGGCCCACATTATGGATTCCCTACGAAAGTTGAATGTTCCGGCCTACCTCTTGAAGATACTAGATATCTATTTCAAGGATAGAGTGTTAGTCAATTCCTAACGGGATACGGTGTGTACCGAAGCTATCTGCATCGTTTTGGGCTTGATGACACCCCTCTCTGTCCAATGTGCAATAAAGTAGAAAACGCGGAACACGTATTATTCGAGTGCCCGCGATTTGAGACCGAGAGAATGGACCTGTGTATTACCATAAACGCAAACTTAGGTCCGGGCAACATAGTGGATGAAATTCTGAAATCACAGCAAATATGAGTAGAAATACTAAGACCGCCCCCCGAAGTAATACTTTGCGGTGGTTCCGGGGGGAATAACGGTCCAGCGATAGGAGGTGGTTTTAGTGGGTAAAAATCCCACACGGCGGTAAGTACGCTTACCGTGTCTTTTGAAGATTTCCCCTCCTTGGAAAAAAAAAACGCCCGTTTTCTACATGTCCGGTTATTTAAGTAGTGGCCCTTTTTTGTTCTGACGGAGTTAAAATATTCCTATTGCGGAGTTAAAAGCAATGTGATTATTTACGCTTGTAGATTATAAGTCCAGCTAAACTGAATTGGTATATTGTCATTGAATCCAATGTAATAAAGAGCAACATGATACAAAATGGAAGTGCTTTTTTATAGATTGGTAAAGTCGACTCAAGTTTGATGAGTACGCAGTGAATTTAAAACAAATACAATACATACGTACATATGATATCAGCCACCTAATATCTGCTCGATCGGATTTTAGAATATCGGATACATTTTATAATAGGCTGTAGGATGCATGCACTAGAGCTCGATAAACTTTATGTTTCTGTTTTCTTTGTAAACAGACAAAATATATTAATTAAGTTTGCATGTTTAATAAATAAATAATTACAGATTCACACCTTATGTATCCATACATGGATGCTGGGGTGACCCAACTGTCACATTCGATTTTTTTTAAACCTCACGGCTGGAATATCATTATGCCAGACAGAATAAAATGAGATTGGCCATTTTTACTCCCGAACTATTACACCAAAAACTATACAAAATAACTTATTAACTTTTTGATTTTCTACATACTTAGGTCATCCCGGTCGGTCAGGGTAGAGAAAATTTAAATTTTAACTGAAACGAATTTTTATTTTAATAACATGTCTTTGTATAATAACGCTTATCAGAGATAAGTAACATCACCTGCCTACATTATTGAGATAACCGTTTCTAATTCATTATAACCAAGTGTTGCAATAATAATTTTCGCGCCTTTATAATACAAAATTAAATATAATAAAAGAGGCAAAGATACAGTCACTTTTGTTTGATGCAACCGTTTTAAGATGATTTTTGGCAAATATTTGTATTTTTGAATTATAAATAGCAGCAAGTAAAAACATGCGATGAATCAACAATAATAATTTCACTTTAGATTCGTTGTCAATCGTCATATTATCAAACCGAATCGAGCATTTTATTCAACGAAATTAAATTTACTATGATTAGTTGTCCTACACAGGTGATAATTATAGTAACTAAAGTTTATAGGCTAAAAATAGTTTTAAAAAATTAATTTAGACTTGTTGATTGATTTTCATATTTTGTTAGCTGCTAAATTAAGAATATTTCTTAAAATATGTGCTAATTCTTTTATAGTGCTTTAATAAATTTGTTTGTTTTAGAATTAAATAAGTGTGCGATTACTTATTTATGTTAAAGTGTGTGGTTGGTTTTATTTATACAAAAAAACAACAATTCAGTGGTTTATTATACTAAAGTGCTTATGTTGAACAATGAAATGTGGAATTTCAACTAAGGTAGGTGATAAATAAATATAAATCTCTTTGGAATACATTTCCTATTTACAAAAGAAAAAAAAAAGTCAAACTTTAAATTAAAGAATGCTAATTTATATGTCTACCATAGTTTCACTGAACTCCATTATTACCGAAATGCCGAAAGTAACGAATTCGGCCAAAATGTACAGGTCCAGTTAGTACCTTGCAAGATCAACCTTTTTCTGTTTATTTTTCGCTAATAATTTAGTTTAATAAATTTCAGGAACTTATAATGTAAGGCCTTTATAATTCTTTAAAACCACAAAACAATAGTTTGGCTAAGAATTATTTATATATTTATTTACCAGCACTAACAAATAGCATAGGTTACAATACCAATAATTTTGTATATAAAAAAGTGTTACAAATTATTATTTACAATACGACTCTTAAAAAGATCTATGGAGATCGCTGTAGTAATGTAGGATTCACCAATTACAAGCTATGGTGTGCGCGAAGTTGTTAAATTGGCGATAATCGTGCGGTAGTAGGTACGTGTAGTTATATTTCACTAAAAATGAAAAACGCAATTATTCACAGTATAATGTTTTATCTGTAACAATTTAACAATGATGATGATCGGTGATAATGATGCAAGACTCGGGGTTCAACACTCGTTAAGAATTAAAATATCTTTTTTGTTCGTCGACATACATAAGAAAAAACTATATGTCAATCGTTTTTTGTGTTACCTGTTGTACCTTTCTTTATTGGTGTTACCCGTTGTACGTTTCGATATTGGTGTCTTGGTAATTCCACGATGGTGCTGCCACACTACTCCCCTCGTAGTGTTCAGGTTATCGGTAACGGAGAGGAATCTGAACACGACGTTCAGATCTCGATGTGGTTGCGCTTGTTTTTTCACCATCGTGCTGTTACTCCATTGGAACCTCGATAGGTTGGGTAGGTTGCTCGTTGTCGTGTGATTTCTCACTGGCACTTCGATAGGCTGATCGTCTAAGGGCAAAAACGCTGCTTTTAATCGGTCGATGGAGAGTTTTGTCGAAATCGTTGCACGACCTCGTATGGTCCGTCGTAAGGTGGCTGAAGTGGACATTTCACTGCGTCATTTTGCACAAAAACGTGAGTGCAATCTGTTAACTGCTTCTGCACAAAGAACTTCGACCGAACGTGATGGCTCGCAGGTTTCGGTCTAAGTTTGTTCACCATTCGCCTTAGATTTTTCAGTAACTCAGCTTCGTTTTCTGTTGCTGAAACCTCGTAAAAGAATTCGCCGGGTAGCCGCAGTGACATCTCTTATACCAATTCTGATGGCGTCGCCTTGATGTCTTCTTTGAACGTTGACCTCAACCCTAGTAGTATTGTAGGTAATGCATCAATCCAGTCGTTAGTTTGGTAGCCTTTGAATGCGCTTTTTAGCGTTCGATGCCATCTCTCGATCATCCCATTCGACTGGGGATGGTAAGGTGTCGTGTTAAGATGGTTAATTCCAAACGTCTCGTTAACTCTCTGAAGATTTCGTACTCAAATTTTCGACCCAAATCTGTGATGATTCGCGAAGGAATACCAAATCGTGATACCCAGTTTGATACAATCTCTCGTTCGATCGTCTCAGCTGTCATGTCAGACATCGGATAAGCCTCTGGCCATTGCGTATAACGGTCGATACATATCAAAATGTAACGCTTGTCTGAACTGATCGGTAATGGGCCGACGATATCCATATTGACTGGCGTTTTGTTGTGTCGATGAACTTTAGCTCGCTGACCCGCTAGACAAGCTCTTACAAATCCGTTGCAATCCTTGTTCATGCTAGGCCAAAAGAACTTTTGTCGTAACAATTTGTTCGTTGCTCTAATGCCTGCATGTGCTAAACCGTGAAGTCGGGTTAGTATTAGAGTCCTCAACCTTTTGGGTACAAATGGTTTGATTATCTTGATACATCGCTAAAAGTTCACGATCTTACGTGGAATACCTCTGCTGACACTCTGTTAACTTTTTTCAGTAGAAACCCAACGGTTGGATAACTCCTGCTTCATCTTGTTGATGAAGAACAGCGCCTGCTGCCACATCTGATGCGTCGACGTAAAGTGATAATTTGGAATTCAGTTTCGGTCGCTTTTGCAATTCTGAAATGCGGTTGTTGATTCGTCTGTCCATGGAATCTCGGTCTTGTCCCGTGTTTCGGGAAGTTGTCAATGGCTTGTACTTTTTCTGGTAATGGCTTAATACCGTTAGATGTCACCAGATGTCCTAGGAACTGCACCTCTGTTTTACCCCATTGACATTTCGCTGTATTGATGCATAAGCCGTATTCTGATAATCGCTGAAGTACCATCTTGACGTGACATCTATGCTCCGCCGGTGTTTTCGAAGCAATAAAAATATCATCCAGGTACGAGAAAACGAACTTCAGTCCTCATAAAACTTCATGAATAAACCTTTGAAACGTCTGGCCCGCATTACATAACCCAAAAGTCATGTAAATATGCGTATAATCCGAAAGGTGTAATTATGGCCGTTTTCGGTATGTCGTTTGGCTCGATCGGGATTTGTTGGTAGGCACACTGTAAGTCAAGTACCGTGAAAATGTCGGTGCCATCGAGGAAATGAGTAAAATCCTGTATAAAACTTTTTCGGGACCATATGCAGAGGACTTGACTAATTTCTTTTGGAAGGGCTAATTATTCCTTGATCCATTAGAAATTGAATTCATTTTGAGCAGCCTTAAGTTTTTGGGGCGACAGCTTTCGTGCTTTGGCACAGATTGGCTGACCTGTCGTTGTGATGTGGTGAGTCGTTGTACTAACTTTACCTTTCTTAGTATTCGTGAAGACGGTTACGTCGCGGAATTCGTGCAATAAATCTGCAAACTCGGAATTAATATCATAGGTTTTCAAAGTTTGCTCACCTGTCCTTTGTTGAACTGCCTTGACTGACAATTTGGTCAGACTGTCGATCAGCTGACCGTTTTTGATGTCCACCAAGAGTTCAAAATGGCGTAAAAAATCAGCTCCGATGATCGATGTAGTAACGTCTGCTATAATGAAATCCCAGTGGAAACTTCTTCGTAGACCCAATGAGGGAGTCACACGTTTGGTGCCATATGTTTTAATTTCGTTACCGTTAGCTGCAAATAGTTTGAAACCTCACTCGTTGACAAAATCGCTCGTATTTGTGGCGGAAGTTAGCTCGTTCAAAAGGTGTGAAGGTTTCCGATCAACCAGTTCGGCACCTGATAAGAGTTTTCGCATTTTTCGTTGCTCGGAGACACTATATACCTTCAAAACACATTTTTTTAAAATTGTCATATTTTTCTTGGGCAGGTGGATATAGCCTCCGATACCTGCGCTAATACGTGGCTTTCGACACCGCCCACGATTATGTTAAATTTCGTAGCATCACTCATCACTTTGCATGTCTCGAATTGCGCCTCTACTTGGGCAAACCAAATTTCGGGGCACTCCACCCAAAATGGTGGCACTTTGATAGATACTCGTGCTATTTCACTGTTGTTTGTTTTGTGGACGTTTTTTTCGTCGTCCTCAGACATATCTTGTTATAAATCGAATCGGTATAAATTGACAAAAAATTAAGCGTTATTTCGTGTTTGTGCGATGTACACCAAGCTTTGAAGTTTGTCAGATCAGATTGAAAGTCAATTGCATCATTGGGGCAAGAAATCGTTTTGAAAATTTCAATGTCGTCCGCATAAATTAGAATGTCGGAGTGACTCACACAAATAAAGAGCATAGGGCCCAAATGTTTACCTTGAGGTAAATTAAGAAGGAACTTGATGATTTCTTTACCGATTATGATGAAATTCAGGAAGCATGTTGAAAATGGGATTATAAAATGAGTTTTAGATGGCATTCTGGAATATGGCCAATTAGAAAGGAACTTAGCGGTTTCTTAACCGGTTATGATGAAACTCGTCAGGCACGATGAAAATGGAATAGGTAAAGTATTATGATGAAATTCAGCATGAACCACGGAAATTGGATGAAGAAGGAAGGAGCTTGGTGATTTATTTACCAATTATGATGAAATTCAGGATGTACGATGGAAATGGGATTCTAAAATCATTTTTAGGTGTAGTTCTGGAATAGGGCCAATTAGGAAGGAACTTGACTGTTTTTAACCAATTATGGTGAAAATGAGACTCTAAAAGCCGACATATGGTCAATTAGGAAGAAACTCGGTAATTTCTAAACTGATAGGTCTTGTTTGGCCTTAGAACCCCATTTCCGTCGTGCTTGTAGAATTTCATCATAATCGGTTAAGAAACGGTCATGTTCTTCCTAATTGGCCATATTCCAGAACTTTATCTGAAACTCATTTTTGAATCCCATTTCCTTCGTGTAAATCGAATTTCATCATAATCGGTTAATAAATAACCAAGTTCATTCCTAATCGGCCTGAATTTTACTGGAAAATGTTATTGATGGATAACTTCTATACGGGATATCTAAACTTTCTATATTCGGATCTAGGGACAAGGGGAAGTCAGAGTTAGACCAATCACCAATTAGGCTCTTAAACCAAGGTTTTATTGTAATATCAAAATTCATTCATTCTCTCGTTGTTCGTTGCCCCTCCACAAAAAAATTAATAATTTATAAAGATTTAAATAAATAAAAATAAAAAAATTTAATAATAGCATTAATAGAATATGTATTTAATGAGTGCATACATAATAATAGACCAATTAAAATTTTTTGTTAAAGTGCAAAATGTCTTGTATGAAATATTTTCTGAAAGTTAATCGAGACGCATCGAGGAATTAACTGTGATAATTGTAAAAAGTTGTTTCATTCTTCTAGTGTCTCAATCACGGACTCTGATGTATTGTAGAATTTATGAAACATGAGAAGAAAGTATGGAAGTGCAAAATATGCTTGGATAAGGTTAAGGTTAGTACAAATAACGATAACTATCCCACTACACTTTCCAAAGACGCAGATACGACAGTGTTTAATAAAATTTATTTGGAAGTTCAAGAAATTAAATTTTCTATTGAAAACGACAACGAAGCATTAACTAAACATTTTGATATGTTGCAAATTGCAATTGACAAAATTGAACAGTTATCAGTGGACAATTTAAAATTAAAAAATGTGTTCATTGTTTGTGAAAAAAGAATCGACTACCTTAAGCAATTGTTGGAACAAAATTCCGTTGAAATACATGGCATCCCGTTTAACATCAACGAAAATATTGACGACGTGGTTATGAAGACTTTAAGCAAAGCTATTGATGGCAATGTTACAATAGCCGAGATTAATTACTGTTATAGGAAAAAATCAAAATTCAATAATCAGCCAACCCGAAAGTCGCCAATATATAGTATACAATTTTTAAGAAAAAGTACAAAAGAATGGATTTTGCAAACTAAGAAGAAGCAGACAGTTAATTCTGCGGAATTGACTGGGGAAAGAGACAAGAAAGAACAAATCTACTGCTAAACGTCCTATATCCTTCCACTGTATACGTATCTCCTTTTAAAACACAGTTTGGATCAAGTTCTAAAATCCCTTCTCCTTCAATGAATTCAGTGGTGGTTTCGATAACTCCATTGCTATTATCTTCGCATATTAAGTTACCGAGGGTTTTTGATTTCATTGCAAATATCCACGCATTGTATCTATGTAAAGGAATCCTTAACGTAGTAACATCTATCTTGTGAATCTGACAGCTCTTCGGAATGTCACCATTTTGTTTGAGTAGTTCTATTTCGCAGCTAGTTGTATATGCATTGTATTCATATAGAGGCTGATGAACATCACAAAAATATTCTCCTTTAAGGCAATTACACGTACTGAACTCATCCGCAGTTAGGGCCATGTATTGGTTTTGGTGTAGTCCAACCATCAAGTAGTTAGATGATGGCATGATGTAGACATATTCTTGCTGGTGGATCGTGGGAACTGGTATAACGTAGTATAACGCATATCGTGATCTCTGTACCAGTGGAATTTTCATTTCAAAGATTACGGTTTCTTCAATTTTGATTGGTTTGACGTCGATTATCTTATATATAGCTGCAATGTCTAAGTTACGGCACAGAACATGTTGATTGGGTTTTAGATTATGTATGATTTGTTTAATCTGTTGGTGTGGTGTCAAAATTAGAGGATCGAGTTTGCCCTGATGTATTTCGGTGATGGTGTCAATTATCGTGGATTGAAATGCTCGAAGTCTCATCATTTCCATCATAGCGTGAAGGGCCAGGTCGGTGAATTCCTCATGGAACATAATGCTGGTTATCATTTTGTTGAATGCCTGAAATTTCTTATCGGTCTCCTCGTAACTATGCTTAATCACATTGATCGTTGATTCTAATATTGACATTTGCTGTTGTAATAGCTTCTGGTGGTGTTGTTGGTTTGAATTTAATTTGTCTATGCTATCCTTGTAAGCATTGCCAGCACGTTGGTCGAGTACACCAAACAACTCGTTGGCAATTGTACCAACAAAGTCAAAAGGTGATCTTCTTTGACGGATGATCTTGTTCCCACTTAGGGCGTTTAGTATTTCATTTTGATCCCTTAACTCAGCGTAGAATATTCTTATTTGCGAAACAATTGCTGCGCAATATTTGAATGTATCCGCGTGTACCGCTGGTATTAGTGTTGCATTAGCACATAATTCGTCTAGCTGACGAGCGCCTCTTTCGAAGTGGTCTAGCTCTGCCCAATAGGATGTGAGATTGTAGTAGCATATAATCCTCCATTCCCCATTAATCAGATTCCCTTGACCAATTTTATCAAAATAAATACCAGAATGGGAAGTGAACCGTGTTATGTTGATTTTCGCTATTGTTAGTGCTGTTGTTTGTCCCATTATGCAGATTATTGCGAGCGAGCACAGTAACAATGTTAATTTGCTGTTTGCTCTCGTCGTTCGTCCGTGTTCTATCGATTGTCTTTGTTTCGAAGTATTTACTTCTCAATCGTCTGCAGACGGTGATGCCTGCGTAACTTCCATGTTAGGTTTTGGCAGGCCCATTTCTTCCATCTCGTCACTGTTCTCAATTGGAAGACGGCTGAGTTTGGTGATTGGCCTTTTAAACAACTCTCCTTTGCTGCTTTATATGGTTACGACTCTAACTAAGCCATCGTTTCCACTATGGATCTCTTGAACTCTTCCTAAAGGCCATTTTCCTGGAGGTAGGTTATCATCCTTAGCGAGGACCAGCTCCTGGTTTAAATGTTGCTATGAAACCTCCTGATGACAAATCGCTTACTACTTCTTTGTAAATAGCTTTTATTGCGAAGCAAATGAATACTGCTAGGTAACCCTTATAGCTTTTGCGACCTCGACCTGGTGAACACCGTAGTTGGAAAGGCCCAGCATAATCTACTCCAGTATGAGTAAAAGGCCTTGTCGGAGTTACTCTCGCTATTGGAAGATCTCCCGTCATTTGATTTGGCAGATTATGCATTTATTGATGTAAGTTTTTACTGCTAATGGACCTTTAATAATCTAGTACGTTTGCCGAATAAAAGCCAGTGTAAGCGTCTTTCCTCCGTGTAAGGTCATCTTATGTGCATAATCTATTAGGAGCCAAGTTAAGTGACTCTTATAAGGCAGTATTATTAGAAATTGAGAATTGAAAGCAATCCTGGCGTTAGACAGTCTGCCGCCTACTCGCAGTAACCCATTTTCATCTATTTTTGAATCAAGTGATCGAAGTTGAGATTCCATTTGAGGTTTTAGTTGATTATTTTCTATTTTAAATGCTAACTGTTGCGTTAGTTTCATTGCTAACATTAGGCTATCATTAAGTTCCTTAGTTGTCAAGTATCTCGGTAAAGACGTAGTTCTTTTTTTTGCAAATCTAAGGACATAAGCGATGATCCTTACTGCCTTAGTGAGTGATGAACAGCGCTCTATAGCACATAATATACCATTTTCTTCGTTGATCGTGGCAATTAGTGTAGCTATTTTGATCTTCTCTTCTATGGCTTCTGCAATCTGTGGTTGTGGCGAGATGTCCTCTGGATGCTTAAGCCAGATTGGGCCACTCCACCACAATTGGTGGTTTAGTAACTTTGAAGCATTTAGGCCTCTTGATGCACAATCTGCCGGGTTGTCCGCTGATTTTACATAATTCCATTGTAGTGGAGATAATATAGACTAAATTTCGACAATCCTGTTCGCAACAAACGTTTTAAACTTATTTGGTTTTCCTCTGACCCAACCCAAAGTTATCATAGAGTCTGTCCACGCAAATGTTTTGATATCAGGCAGTTGTAACGCTTTTTTTGTTTTTCTTAGCAGTCTTGCTAAAAGCACTGCGGCGCACAACTCCAATCTGGGAATTGTTAATTTTGCCTTTAATGGCGCAACTTTGGTTTTTGCAATCACTATGGTCACCTTGATATCATCGGCCTTACCAGATTTGTAATAAATTACAGCTGCATATGCATCTTCCGATGCGTCACAGAAACCGTGCAGTTCACCTAGCTCATCTTTGTCATGCCTGATCCATCTTTGTAGCCTAATTTCCTCTAGCATTTGTAATTGGTTGACATATGAAATCCACTTTGTTTCGATTTCATTTGGTAATTGTGTATCCCAGTCTAAACCTAATGTCCATAGTTGTTGCATGGTAATCTTTGCCTTTACGATAACGGGGGCTAACCATCCCATTGGATCAAACAATTTGGATGTTTCGGATAACATTTTCTTCTTGGTAACAGGTGCTTTAGTATCCAATGATTTGAGTTTAAATTGGAATATGTCCTCTATAGGATTCCAGATGATGCCTAAAGTTTTAATTGTTAAGAATTTAATTTGTCTGTCTGTAATAAGTTGATTTTTCGGCATTTTTTATAGGCCAATATATCTACTGAAAAAAAGTAGAAATATCTTCCCCCCTCCCCGTAATTTTGGCTGAATCAGTACAGTAGATATATTATGAGCGATTGTCCTCTATATTTTTCTGATTTACCAAATCGAAAATATTGGGATTGCCATGAACAATTAATATATTTGTCTATAAAAAATGCCGAAAAATCAACTTATTAAAGTTTTAATTGTTTCGCCAATTTCTATCATATGGCTGCATGCGTCCATATCTTCCTTTTGTATGGTTTTGAGTATTTCTTGGTTGTTGCTAGTCCATTTCCTTAGATTAAAACCGCCTTACTTTAATAGCATTGTTAATTGTTGTTGCATTAATACAGCTTGTTCTAGAGTGTTCGCACCTGATAATACGTCATCCACGTAAAAATCTTCAGTGAGCGCCTTTTTTGCTGCTGGGTATTGTTCACCGTCATCTTGTGCTAACTGATGAAGTACTCTAGTGGCCAAATATGTGGCTGCTGCTGATCCGTACGTCACCGTTTTCATCTTATAAGTGCTGATCTTGCCTTGTTGGTCTCTCCATAGTATTAATTGGTAGATTTGATCTCTGGGGTGCATTCTCACCTGCCTAAACATCTTCTCGATGTCGGCTTTAAACACTAATTTGTGTTTTCTCCATCTCAGTTAGATCTCTACTAGCTCTTGTTGTATTGTTGGACCAGTATACATTATATCGTTGAGTGAGACCCCATTTGAAGTTTTTGCAGAAGCGTCAAAAACTACTCTTAACTTGGGTGTTGAACTGTCTTGTTTTATGACTGCATGGTGTGGCAAAAAATAACCTTTGTCCACATCATCCTGTTTATTTATTACTTCCATATGGCTTAGCAGAATGTATTCTTGAATGAAACTTGTATATTAGTTGCGTTAGTGAAACCCATCTAACAGACATCGACAGTGATGATCTGGTAAAAATAGACAATTATAAATTAGTGAGAGCTGATTCCTCATCAAGACATACGGGTGGCGTTTGTATATACGTAAAGGAATATTGGAAGGTTGAAGTGATCCAAAAATATATCTTAAATTTAGACTTTTGGTGGCTAGCTGTTACACTAAAATGCTTTAATTCAGTGCTGTTCCTGGTGGTATTTTACAGAGCGCCAAGATATTTAAATAAGAATGCAGAATTCTTGCACAATCTTAATAGTTATATGAGTGAAATTGGTGATAATTATAGTAAAATATGTATTTGTGGAGATATGAATGTTGATTGGAAAACAAATGAAACTGATAAAAAAGCCATTAAGGAAATAATTCAAGATTGTGGACTAAAGCAGATCGTCAAAGATTATACAAGAATTTGGAAGACATCAAGATCAATAATTGATTATGTGATTGTAAATGATAATCGTAATATGAGGTGTGAGATTAAAAAAAGCCTTTAAAATTAGTGATCATGAAAGTATAGAAATAATAATAAGTAATGGTAGTGATTTAAGTAATAATAATAGCAATAACAGTAACAATTTTAAGATTTTAAAATATGATATAAATAAATTTTGTAGTGCATTATGTAAGAACGATATCATGACAATATATTATAAGGATTGTAATTTTAAGGCGGAAAAGTTTAGTAATAATTTGCATGATGTTGTTAAACAATTCATAGTGAATACAACTTTTACAAATCAAATGTGTCCATGGTATACAGAGGAACTAAGAACACAGAAACAAAATAAAATTAGGTTGTATGAAATAGCGTGCACTGTGGGTTCTGATGATGATTGGAATAATTATAGATTAAGTAGAAATTTATATAAAAATAAACTAGATTATGCAAAAAGACATTATATTAAAAACAAAATTAAGAATTCAAATGATCAAAAACAAATGTGGAAAAATTTAAAAACTCTGGTTTTGAAGAAATCTCATAGTAGTATTAGAGAGGTAATATTTGAGAATAATTTAACAAGTGATGAATTAGCAATAGCTGAGAATTTTAATGAATATTTTGTTAATAGTATTAACTCTATAAATGCGAGTATTTCATATGTACCTTATATAAATCAAATTGAAAGGCGAGAAAATCGTTTTGTTTTTAAACAGATAAGCTGCGGTGAATTGTTAAATATTATAGTGTTAATGAACAACAAGAAAGACATTAACTTTGTGAGTAGAAATATGATTAGAGATAGTTTTGACTTAATAGGCGGAAATTTGCAATCGATTATAAACAATTCTTTGGTGACTGGAGTATTCCCAAATATATGGAAGCAATCGACAGTGGTTCCTATAGAAAAAGTATCTAATACAATTAAATGTGAGGAATTTCGGCCAATTAACATGATATCAACTGAAGCTAAAGTTCTTGAAATGACAGTGTATACGCAATTCAGACAATTTTTGGAGGATAACCAGATAATATATGATTTTCAATCTGGTTTTCGGCGTAACCACAGCTGTGAAACTCTATTGAATATGGTGGTAGCAAATTGGAAAGAAGCTGTGCATGATAAAAAAATTGTGGTAGCAGTCTTTTTGGATTTTAAAAGAGCATTTGAAACAATTGATAGGGGCATTCTTCTTTTAAAACTGAGAGAGTTGGGGATTGAAAATATAGAACTTCAATGGTTTCAGTCATATTTAAAGGGAAGAACGCAGAGAACAAAAATAAATGAAGTAGTGTCCACTCCGATAGATGTCTCAATAGGAGTACCTCAGGGAACAATATTAGGTGTTGTGTTGTTTTTGTTGTACATAAATGACATTCACAAATCAGTTGAATGGTCTACTATCTTCCTTTTTGCGGATGATGCGCTTTTATATGTAGTGGAAAAAACCGTTCAGGAGGCTACAATAAAATCAACAAGGATTTGGAAAAAATAGATGTATGGTGTAAGATGAATAAAATGAAATTAAATATAGCGAAGACGAAATGCATGTTTATCAATAGTAATGAAGATAGTGTTATACATATAAATAATCAAGTCATTGAAACAGTTAATGAAATAAAATATTTAGGTATAATTATCGATGATAAATTGGATTTTAAAAATAATTTGGACTACGTTTGTAAAGAAATAGCCAAAAAAATTCATTTTCTTTATAATATTCGTAAAAATATTTCAATGAATACTGCAATTAATATATATAATGTTATAATTAAACCACATTTTGAATATTGTAGTTCAATTTTATTTATGTGTAATATAGAAATGATGAATAGACTACAGAAATTACAAAATAAGGGAATGCGGTGTATCCTTAAAGTAAATAAATATACGTCAATCAATTTGATGCTGCAAACTCTAAATTGGTTAAGTGTTGAACAAAGAATAAAAATGAATATATTAATCTTCATTTTTAAGATGAAGCAAAAGATATTACCTAAATATTTGTATGATAAGTTAGTTTTTGGTAGTGATGTTCATGATTATGGGCTAAGGAACAGATATGATTTTAGAATAAAAAAGTATAACAATGAGAAAACCAAAAACATGATATTTTGTAATGGTTTGTCACTATTTAATAAGCTACCAAGTAACTTAAAAAATGAAACTAGTTTAAAAGTATTTAAGAGGAGTTTAATTGATTATTGTAAAGAAAAGTTTTAAATTATGTATTTGTAATTAGGGAAAAAATATAAAATTTAATAGTATTTGTTATATACTAAATAAAGCTTATAAATAAATAAATAAATAAAATATTCATTCTTCATTGTTGAATTTTTGTTTAACTTCCTCTCGATTTGAAATAGTCGTGCTGCCGCTTTCTTCTTTGATTCGCCTAATGTGAAGTTATCTTCCTTGAATGGTAATGCAACTTGGTACGTTCCATCTACCTGCCTCTCGCATGTACATATTATGAAAGTGCTGCTCACATTTTTCTTCATCAATAGTAAATTCGCGCACTTGTCCAACTTCTTCAATTTCCCAAAACTTTTTTAATTGGTTTTCTAGATCGACATAAGATACCATTGATTGTATTCTGTGTCTCTGGGTGATGTAGTTCTTGCACTTTCCGAAAATAATCCATCCTAATTCGGTCTTCTGTGCCATTGGTTGATCTGGGCCCCCTTTTATAATATTGTTCAATATGATTTTTGGGTAATAATCGGCTCCAAGTAGAATATCTATTGAACCTGGTTTATTATAATTAGGATCTGCAAAGGCAATGTTGCTGAGATGTTGCCAGTTTCCCATTTCCACCTCTTGATCTGGTAGTAGTTTTGTCAGCTTTTGAAATACCAAGGCGTCGAGGCGTAGCTCAAATTTGGAAGCTATAATTGGTTGAATTTTGAGGCTGACTATCTTTCGCACTTCTCCAATGTCATGATTACCAACTCCCGCTATTTTCGCATGTATTTTATTACCTTTTAGCTTCAATCTTTGTACTGCTTCTTCCGTTATAAAAGTTGCCTGGGAGCCTGGATTTATCAAGACTCTTAATGATGTTTGGTTTCCATCATGTTTGACTGCGCTGACTAAAGCTGTTGCTAATAAGACACTTTCGGTCTGACTGTTTATTTTTGCTTCGAGTTTAAAACTTTTTATCTCTTGGCGAATGAAGAATGGTATGGTGTAGACCATTGCAAATTGAACATCTTATATAACTTTTACATTGTTGTATTTGATGTGTTGTAGCAAGGCATCTTCTACATACATTATGTAATAATATAATTTGACTCCTGTCGGACGATAACAGCTTTTTGAATCTTTCACAGATCTCTATTGAATGACTTTTCTGACAATAGATGCAAATGCTTTGTACCGTTATTGTGGCGAATATTTGTTTCACTGGTTGACTTTTAGGTGGCTGTGTATAACTCTTATTACTGTACGATATTTCTAAAGTCTTGATTCTTTGTTCAAGGAACTTCAGGAATTCGGTTGTTTCTTGAAATTCACATGGGTTTTTAAGTGAACTTTCGTACAGTCAACGCGTTTCATTGTCTAACGTTTTCAATAAAATGAAAATTAGAAATGAATTCCAGGACTCGACGTTTATTCCAAAGTTCTTAATCGTGTGTAGGCACTCGATAGTGGTGTCATGCATATTTCTAATTGCAGATGATGACTCAGTAGCAATGGTTGATTGGTTCAGCAATGTATTTAGGTAAGCTGAGATGAGCAGTCTTTTGTTGTTGTATCGGTTGTTTAATATACTCCAAGCTTTTGCATAATTATCTGCCGTCGATTCTAGATGACAAATTTGTTTGGCCGCTGCTCCAGTTAAATGTGTTTTCAGATAATTGATTTTGTGGGTATTGGATAGCCGCTGATTTTGATCTATCAGTTTGTTAAAGATTTCTGAGAAGCTACCCCATTTCATATAATCTCCATAGAATACGGCTATTTCTATAGGTTTCAACTTTATTTCCATCTCTGTATCACCCTTTGTTGTATTCTCTTCTAACGCAGTTGTCATTCTTATTGCCATCTTGGTGTACTCTCTTCTTAAGGTTTCATAATATTCCTTTGTAAAATACTCCAACTCGTCTTGGTCATCGTCTGATGCTTCGACAAATATTTCTTCGTGTTTGTCAATGATCTGTTCCATTGCGCGTTTCATATATTGTAGAGAGAATTGCATTGCATGTTTCCCTTGCTCCTCTATAAGAATTTCCTTTGCATTGTCAATTTCTTTGTACATTTCTCGCATTTTGACGTCCCGTCTTCTAAGCATTTGCTTCAATGAGTTGTTGTTAGTTTGCCAGGATCCCTTTGATGGTGCATCTAAGACTTCGGTTGTCTGATGAACATCGATTTTTTCTATTGATGGAATGGCGAACTCAAGACTGGATTGTGGTGTTGGCGTAGATGGTGGACGGCTGTTGAGCCGACGTCGCATATCTTCGATAAAATTTTTGTAAGTATTTCACATCACTGTTCTTGCGACGTTATCTGCATGATCTTTATCTCTATCTCTTTATCTCTAGATCACTTCTTTGAATTTGCTCATCTGCTTTTACGTATTCAACGTAAAGTGCTTCTAGCTATCCGATTTTACCTTCCAAATATTTTTTGGTTTCTCGGCTCTCTCCATCTTTGTTGTAGTTTGTTTGTAGAGTGGTGATTTTTCCTCCAATTTGTTCTTAATGTTGAAGAAGTTCTTCCATTGCTTAGTTCTCGATGAAAGAATCTGGTGGTTTATCTGGATATTGATGCAATTCGCTGGATTTTTATCTGCTGGTTGTTATTTAGCTGTATCAACAGTTGAATGTATAATTGCGTGTTTATTTGATTAATTGCCGGTTGGTTTTTGGCTTTGAAAGACTGTGTATAGGTACAGTTGATTAATTGCCGGTTGGTTTTTGGGTTCGAAGGACCATGTATGTGTATTATTCACTACACAACTATTTTTATTTTATTTTTTATATATAGTAAAAAGATTACTACTGGTGAGGTCTTTTTACTATTGGAGAACAAACAATTTGTTTTAGTTATAAATTTATTCTGCCTTTAAATTTTATTTACTCGTCTTTCGGCCAGAAAAACGGTGTTGTGTGACATGATACAAATATTATAAAGAAAACAAATTATTACGTAAATTTGTCGTATGATTTTGTTGTACGGTTATTCCATGTTACCTAATGAATTGGTATCAGGTAACCTGGACATGCTCTATTGATAGGTTTATTTTAGATTTTGAAAACTAGTTAAAGCAGATTATTACTAAAAATGTTATTGTCATTGGTGACATGAAGATTAATATTATAGGTAAATTGAATTCTGATGAATTTAAATATGTTTCAATGATGTATTCTTTTGGGTTTGAATCAACGATTAATGAACCTACGAGAATAACTGACAGCAGTGCAATATGTATAAATTATATATTTAATAGAACAAAATCTCTGGCTCAGCTACATGGCCATCGGTTGTATAGTCACCAATTTTAGGAAAAGTACTAATACGATACAGCTACAGAAAATCTTTCTTATTGAATCATGAGCTGAATGAAGTTTTGAAGGAAACTTCATCTTCTGAAGCATTTCAAAAAGTAATTTCCATTCTATCTACTAGCATAACGTCGTTTACTGAAGAACGCCCTGAAAATGAAACTTTGGTTTACCTGCAGACTATTAAAGTTGATTAAGAAGATAAATAAGTTAGCATGTATTTTATCTAAGCAGCCATATAATTTGAAATTACGTTGTAAGGTACGTGAATTAGCTAAAATATCGAAACTAGAATGTGACAAATTCAAAAACCATTATTACCGTAATAAATTCATAACATGTCAAAATGATCAGAAGGAGCAATGCCAGCTAATTAATTATATTCTTGGTACATCTAGACGAAAGTCAAATCTCTAGAGTATTATCGTCTCAAATGGTTCAATCCTTGTGATGTAATGTCAAATGAATTTAATAAATATTTTTCAGATATTGGCCCCAAATTGAAATCTTCTATTACTCCCGGTACCATTAATTGGGAAACGCTTTTAGTTTAATTATCCAAATTTCTTCTTTTTCCCAATTGATGCGATTGAATGTTACCAGATCATTATGTCGCTTAAAAATAATTTTTCTTCGGCTACATTGTATTACGCATCCATTATGCCATATTATTAATACAAGTTTCTTAACTGGCTATGTAGCAATCAGTAGTAATACATCTTTTAAAGAAGGGTGACGTAAGCTTACCTGTAAATTATCGTCCCATATCAGTGCTAAGTGTATCCTCAAAAATCTTAGAAAAATGTGTTAAAATGTGAAGAAAAATAAAATTTTGTCTAAATCATTAATATGGATTTCGGGAATATTTAAGTACAGAAAATGCTTTAGCATCATTTATCATAGCTGAAATTTGGTGCAACAAGTACACAGCATTTTTATTGATATATCAAAAGATTTTGATACTGTTGACCAAGAGTTGCTGCTGACTAAATTGGATTCAATGGGGATACGCGGTTTATCGATTAATGGGGTTTTGAGTATCATTTATCTGTAAATTGTGGTTCCACAAAGGTCGGTTTTAGGTCTAATACTATTCTTAATATATACAAATTCGTTGTTTCATTTAAAGGGACATCCGGTGGCTTTTGCTGATGATATATCTCTGGTTTACTCAGGTAACCATAAATTTATTGTCTAGAAATGGATGGAAGAAGACTTAGTAATTTTGCGTCAATGGTTTGATTCGCACTTTATGCTCATAAATGAAAAATCAAAAGCAATGATTTTCAAAATTAGTATCCCGAGTCATTGTGAGAATGAGTTACATGCACATTCTCAACTGTGTTTGTTTAGTCTTAGTACGTTGGATCCAGTCGTTTACAAATATTTAGATTTTTGTATTAAAATAGAGTACGTTGAAAATATTAAATATCTTGGCGTGAAAATTGACAAACGGCTAACTTTTAAGAGTCACATTACGGTTCTACAGAACCAATTAATTAATAACAATCGTAGTATGTTTGCATTACGACCTTTGTGCTGTATTTCTACTTTAAGAAGTATATGTAGTTTGCACTGGTTCAGTTACGGTTAAGTTATGGAATCACAGTCTGGGGTGGAATACATTTTCGAAACATCAAACCTGTTGTCACGGCACAGAAATTTATTATGCGTACACTGTATGGTGTTCCTAGATATGAGTCCTGTAAACCTTTGTTCATTAAATCTAAAGTTTTGTCGGTTAGAAATCTATATGTTTACAGAGTTTTAAAAGTCTTCTTCCTTCGAATCGGCAATCGTAACATAAAAGAGTCAAAATATTCCTTGCGGAACAATTTATGCATTGTGCCTGTTTCGCAGAGAAACTTTTTTAGAAGATTTTATATTCATAATGCGCCCAGCATGTTCAATCAATAATCAACTATTGAAAATCTTTTTAGCATAGTAAAATAGAACTAGTATTTAACATTTAATTTTGATTTTTAAATTTTATATTTAGACATATTTACTTTGTTTCTTTTATTGGAACTAAATTATTGTTGTTGGTAGGTTTTAGTCCCTCCTCAAGCTATAGATCATGTTTTCCGAAAGAGGCAGCACGATCAAAGAAAAAATATAGCGCGTTTGCCACTAGATGTCACTACACAATCAAAAAAATATTACTGACGTTTTTCAAAAGGAAGTTTATAAAAATTTCTCAAAATCAATTTAATTATCACGTATTAATAATAATCACTTTTATAACACAAAAATATTTTTGCTTATGTTTACAAGTGAGTGAGTTTTCCGAAAAATGGTAACTCTTGCGATTTAAGAAAATTTGACATTTAAACATGATCTATTCTCAATCTAATGTTCTCATTTGGATGGTGATTTTAGCTATTGATTGTCTTTTCGATATATTTTATGATTTTCGTATATAGTTTTAATGTTTGTTTTTATATTGCTTAATTGATTTGTTTTGTTAAAATTTTAGTTAAGTTGAATCACAAATTAGCCAACTCTAGTTAGCTAATTTGTGGTTCAATATCAAATTCTAAGCTATGAAATAAATAGAATAAATAATAATATATTATTCGTTTGCCGTTATATCACAGAAGAAAGATTAACCAGAATAGACATTGGGTGGACCAAATTTCTTTTTCATCTTACCTTCTTTTTTGGACATTAAAGTATAATTATTTTTGAATATTATAGTAGTTAATACAAATTATACCTACTGTTAAAACAAAACTTTTCAAATAATTTCACTAACTACACTCTTAAGGATTCTCAATTTTTATTATTTCAAATCAAAGCCGTAGTAAACCAAATAATACATAACCCAACTTTCTCTTAACTTCGGCAAATCAAGGTCAAAAAGATTAGTCCAAATTTTTCCATACAAAAACAGCGTTATGTCTCTTCTGGTTGTATTCTGTGGTTATATAGTTAAAAGAGTATATAAAAAAAAATCGAAAACCGGTCAATCCCGGGATTTCCCGGTCACACGTTTGAGACAAAAACAGAATTCCCAGAACACGTTTTGAGAAACTACTCTAATGCAGGCTGACTCTTGCGGCTGTTAAGGCGAACGGAATATAATCGTTTTGCTTTGAAAGGCAAAAAGGCAATCAAGATGGCCACAAAATTAGAAACAATAATGGGGTACATATAACAATAAAGTAGAATACTAGATATTTTTTAACAGCAATTTTAACCTAAATAGGCTTTGCCGTATTTTGTTTTCAATTTTGTTTTGTTAGTTTTTATTAGCTCGGAGCAATTGGTTTACATTTCTGTATAATATGTCGCACGAGAAATATTAAAAGTTAATTGGTCGCACTGCCGATAATTGCTGAAAAAAAACTTTGGCTGTAAATAGAGGAACGCAATGGATAAAATTAATTTTTTTCAATTTATCAATACAAATCCAACAATACAAGCAATTGCAGCAGATTCAGCGAAACTAGTGTGTGGTGTTATTAAAAACTTTAGTGGTATTGAGGATCTCAACAACATATCAACAACGTACAGATAAGATATGATTTAACTTTTATAACCACCAAGAAAATAAATGGAACCATATCATCTCAAATCGCGCAGAATTGGTCGGGCCGATCTATTAGACGTAAGTTGTTGGTCTGGTTTGCGTATGTGTATTACAGACCAACACCGAATTATTACTAAACAAAATTCAAAACGAGCGATAAATATCGCAAAACAACACAGCTGCACAAATCTTTGGCGATTTGGAAAAATTCCTCTGGAGCGACGAATCGATGTTTAGTTTGTTTGAGTTGGAAAGTAACTAATAATGAATTAGATCCCAGATACACTATTAAGACCATAAGAGCGGATGGGAACATTATGGCTTGGAAGCATTTTCCGATCGCGACATTGGGTTAATATTTAGAATTAATAAGCGAATGGACCAACAAATGTAAAAAATATGCCGGTTTTATTTCCTGACATTAACCTAATCTTGAGCCAGAAGATATCTCTAGAGAGTCGTGTTGCTTGATAGTCCAGCACCAAGTTGGTGGTAAGATCCATCTAAGACTAAATATAACCACGAGACCGATAGCGAACAAGTATCGTGAGGGAAACTTGAAAAGAACTCGGAATAGAGAGTTAAACAGTACATGAGGAACCACTAAGAGGTTAAACCCAATGAACCCGAACTTGTAAAAGGAGAGATTCATTGTTATAATAATTGTATTTTCAATAAAATATATTCTTCACTTTTCTTGTAGATTTACTACATTTGTAGATGTTTGTCAATGATTTTATATGCAGCTCCTTTCGCATACACTTGTGAATGTTTCTTAACGAGTACGAGCATATTTGCAGCGTATTCCGTAACGGTTTATGTTAAATAAATGCAGTATGAGTAATCGATCTTATCGACAATGAAATGATTTGGGATACTTTTGGGACCCATCTTGAAACACGGACTAAGGAGTCTAGTATATGTCCGATTCAATGGGCTTTTAAGCCTAAAGGCATAATTAACGTAACTAATATTTATGCATCTTCATCCATGGGCGTTTTAATCAACTCTCTCTCGAAACGACCTCAACTACCTCAACGTATTCTCAAACTTTAAATTGGTAAAATCCTCGACTTTCTTGATTGAAGTCATCAGAGGTTCTTTAATGATATATTGTGCCTCGTGGGCCACTTTTGGTAAGCAGAACTGGCACTGTGGGATGAACCAAACGTTATGTTACGGCGCCAAAATGAAAGGTGTTGCTTGCTTAAGACAGCAGGACGGTGTACATGAAAGTTGTAACCCGCTAAGGAGTCTGTAACAACTCACCTGCCGAAGCAACTAGCCCTTAAAATGGATGGCGATCAAGTCATATGCCTGTACATAACCGATCTGGCAAATTTAATTATACTATTAAGATCAAATCATATCGAGTAGGAGGGTATAATGATATGCACTGAAGTGTTTGGTGTAAGCCTGCATGGAGCTGTCATTAGCACCGATCTTGGTGGTATAGCAAATAATCGAATGAGATCTTGGAGGACTGATGTGGAGAAGGGTTTCGTGTGAACAGTGATTGATCACGAGTTAGTCGGTTCTAACCTCTATGCGAAATCTGTGGTAAACTAGAATATTTTTTATTATTATAACATAAAAAAAATTCATTGAGAGCGAATGGGAATACGGTTCCAATTCCGTAACCTGTTGAGTATACGCTTTTAAGATTGGATATTAACACAGGAAATGCCGTAGAGACGCCGTCGAGATATACCGAAAGAGTTTTCTTTTCTGTTTCATAGACATACTACCATAGAAGTCTTTCGCAGAGAGATATGGTAAAAAGTCTATAAAAGCATGACATTTACTGTTGTGTCGGTATTTTTCCTTCGGACCTTGAAAATCTATGGAGGGGTTACGCAAATTTTCAACAGACCGTATCGATATCCGCAGCTGCTCTCTAAGATGAAGAGTCTCTAGTCGATAGATTAATGTAGGTAAGGAAAGTCGGCAAATTTGTCTTGGTCTTAAAAAACAAAGGGAACTTACTAGGAAAGTGAAGAATAAAACCAAAAACAATAATCTTAAATGCGATTGGGATTGTTCCTTATAACTCAAAAAGGCTATAAAAACAGATTAAGATCCGCTCACTGCACCGCATGGACAAACTTCTGTGAGGAAATGAATATAGTCTCTCTGCGGTTGCTAGACTTAATAGAGCGATGAATAAAAATGATACCTGTAGATTTGATGCTCTTCGTCTATTGAATTCTAACTCATAAGAATCGCAATGATGCCGCCGATTGGGAATTAGTGGATTGGATAATTACGTTCGAGGTTCTGCGTTGGAGTATTTTCTTCTGTAAATCGTACATGGTTTTCTGTTACAAAATATTTGTCTAATGTTTGCTGAACAGATTTTTTCTTTAAATCAACATAAAGTTCCTTGTAACAATTTATATCATCAGCTACTGCTCGAGACACTTTACCACTTCGTTTGCTATTAGGATCGTTTATTTTTAAAATCTCGTTAGCTTCATTAATTAAGCTCTTGGCTCTGAAAATCAGTTTTGATGTTAAATTTCTTTCTTCAGGTAATTCTAGCGGACTGTCTTCTTTGTTAGCTAACTGTAAATCTAGTTGCATTAATTCCTCGTTAGTCATTTCATAGTTATGTAAAGTTAGCAATTCTTCTATGCCCAACTCATCCATTCCCTCAAAATCAGAATTTCTGGCTTAGATAACAAGATCTTGAACTAAATTGGGTGCATCATCAACTTCTAAAGAATTCCCTCTTATGTTGTGAACACGTTCTGGCCAAATTTTTCGCCAAACAACATTCATGGAAGATGGTTTAACTTCCTTCCATGAATCTGAAATAATTTCTATAGCATTCATAATGTTAAATTTTTTCCAAAACTCTTGCATGGACGGTTTGTCTTGTCCATCAGTTTCACTTAAAAGAAGCTTAAATGTTCATCGTAGATAATAACTTTTAAATGTGGATATTACTCCCTGATCCATGGGCTGTATTACAGACGTGGTGTTTGCTGGCAAAAATACAAATTTAACATTTTCGGATGATTCAACATAGATTGGGTGGCCAGGAGCATTATCTACTTAAACCAAAGCTTTGAAGTCCAAGTTCTCCCTGCTACATTAAGCCTTAATTTCAGGAATAGTACCAGAGCCTTCTAGAGTATAGAGCCATAATCTTAATGACGTATTTTTTAGAAGCTTTTTTAGTGGTATAACTTTTCACTGATTTCCATAGGAATCCATAGTAAAAATGGTGTTTTTTAGCTTCAAGTTTTTCAATGAAAAAAGCAAAAATGTCATAAAATTTTTATATAAAAGTTTTCTACATATCTTTAAGAACAATATACAAGAAGGCCATATTGGTATTAAGTAAATATTAATTGCAGAAATATTAAAATTAAATTATTTCTAAAATATATTTTTTCGAACTTTCATTTTGAAAAATACATCAAAGTTGGCTCTGACAAATTAAAATAATACTTGCTAAATTTATCTTTAGTTTTACTAGTGTACGTAAGATGTCTAAAATGTTCAAAGAAAAATACGAAAAAATGTTATTTAATCGCAAAATTATCACACGTTCCTATATTTTGTGAATTTATTTTGCTTTTTCTACAATTTTTGAACTTGAAACTTCCCCAGGTGGTAATTTTTGGTACGATTTTTCCAAATTTTTAGGCCATCACTGCCATCTATGTAATGTATATTGACTTAATGACCAAACGAATCGTAGTAAGCTTTTATTTCAATTTGACCAGAATGCTGTTGTTATGAAATTTTTTTAATATTTTGGTTTAAATAAATCAATTATTACAAAAAAATGAAAACGATTTACTTAAACGATATTCATGCATGTTGAAATTCAAACATTTATGAAAGTATTTCAGAAATCATAATTAAGAATTTGTAATGTTTTCATTTAAAAATTTGTCTTAGGAAAAAAAGTGATTTCCCATATGTTTTGTGTGTTTTACTATGAAAAGTTTCGTTTTTTCCTCGTTTCTAATTCCCTTATAAAAGCTCAGATTTTTTGATTATGGCTCTATAAAATACAGGGTGCTCTGATAGTACACGTAGAAACCCCGTTTTTAAATAACAATGCTGTCATCCAGGCTTTCTTGTTTGATCGCCAATGAACAGAAAGCCGATCCTTTGAATAACCCTTCAAAGCTCTAGTATTTTCTGACTGGTAAATAAGAAGTGGTTTAAACTTAAAATCTCCATTGTCATTACCGCCCAGAAGTAGAGTCAATTTAATTTTGCTCGCTTTAAAGCCAGATGCAGATTTTTCCGTTTTGGATATGAAAGTTCGTTTAGGGAGCCTTTTCCAAAACAAGCCGGTCTCGTCAACATTAAAAACTTGTTTTGGAGAATAGCACCCATCGTGAATTAATGTTTTTAAATCGACTGGGAAACGATTTGCTGCGACGATATCAGCAGTAGCAGCTTCGCCTTTAAGAGCTACATTATGAAGTTTGGCGCGAACCTTGAATCTTTCAAACCAACCCTGACTAGCTTCAAATTTTTTATCTTTTTCATTAGCACTATCGGTTGAAAGTTCGTTACAGAATGATTCCCTTCTTATACTGTCAAACAAGCTTTTCGCTTTCGTCTGAATTACCATTTTGCTTAATGATTTTTCTGTGCAACCTGGTTTTGAATCCAAATTACAAGATCCACTCCTTGCACGAGTCATTGCATTAGCATCTATGGATGTTACCGATTTTGCAGCTTCCCGTATTTTATTTCCATCTCATTCTTGAATGGTTCTGACAGTTGCCGCAGCCAGACCAAGAGCTATAGCTATTACTCTACAGCTTTCTCTCCCTTTTCAAATCGTCGTAGAATATCCAATTTTATTTCCAAGGTGATAGTTTTTCTTTGCTTTTTGGTAAGTTTACCTCTAGTAAGGTTTTTTCCACTCATGAAGATGTATGGTCTAAAAACTATAAACTTAAATACAAATTCCGTAAAATATGAAAATTTGAAATACAATAAAAATCACCTTTTATATTATGTAAACCGCCTTAAAGTCTTTCTCAAAACTGACGCTATAACTACTGAAATATGTCCGTAAAATTAATAAATTACATATCTGTGGTCACAAGGCGTAACCGCTTAAGTCGACTTAAGACAAAAATAATTTGCACTGTGTAACGTTTTCTAGCTCTTTTCTAACTTCACTAAATGATTGACTTAAGTGGTAAAGCCTTGTGGCCATATGCTGTGGTCGCAAGCCGTAG
This sequence comes from Tipula vernalis, assembly GCA_958295665.1. NCBI lineage: Eukaryota > Metazoa > Arthropoda > Insecta > Diptera > Tipulidae > Tipula > Tipula vernalis. Next base: position 290,242,179 of record OY282559.1, on the reverse strand, counting down.
TAGCTTTAGTCGGCATAAACGAAAATGAATTTAATATTCAACTTTTTCTACGTCTCTAGAAAAATTATCAAATTTGACTTAAGCGGTTACGCCTTGTGACCACAGATATGTAGGTTGAAAGTAACACGTATAATAAATCACTATAGCACAATAATGAATAGGAAAATGACATTTAATAAAGTGAGAATCGCCAAAAACTACTAAAATAAAAAATATGTACCCAACAAACGAAAAAAACGCAACGAAAACACGAAAACTCAATACGAATTTTTAGTTGTAATTCAACAACAACACCCAAAACAACGCAAGTTCGAAAATATAACACCTCAAAACGAATTTTTAGTTCTAATTTTGCAGTGACGCGACTCCTATAAAACGCAAAGTGAAACAACGCAAAGTGAGGTATTGGTGTACATGTAAATTTATAACATTAGTTTCGCTAGTCGATAAGAGATGTCAGTATCATTTCTTTATTTAAAATTATTTAATGTAAATTAACTAAAATAGATGTCTCCTTGGGTAATTTTTTTAATTATTGACGGTTTATAACCAGTTTCCTAATATCTAGAAAATTTTGTAACAGAAGTAGCTAGAAATAAAATTTATAATAAATTGGAATTTTGAAGTGAAAACATCAAAGTGTTATTATTAAAAAATGATTCGGAGTGGATAAGAAGCAACAACAAACAATCAGAAATAAGGAGCTGAAATAATTTTAATTATTTCATGAGGAGTGTCGAATATCTATTTTCCGGACAAAACATTGGCGCCGAAACAGAGACTAAATCATCAATCTACACATCATAGGAGCTAAAACCAACGGAGTACATAATATTAACGAGTACATAGAGCACCGCTAAGTGAAACCAGTAAATTGCGCTTTGCTTTAAGCAAATCTATGCCGTTGAATTGCTGTTATTTTGCAATATTAAAACCGCCAGATCCGATAGTTCCGTAATACAATAAACAGTTGAATCACAACGGGTGTTAATAAAGTTAATTATAAGACAATTTATTTACGCAGCTCATTATTGATAGTGAAAGTTGACTGGCATTTAGTGTGGTGTATGCAGTAAGCATTTATAAACTATTTCTAAAAAAAAAATATAGGAAGGATTAAATTAATTAGTGAATACCTAAAACAGTGCAAAATGGAGGGGTTGAAAAGACAGCGAGCCCTTATTAAGGATTCTATGACTAAGCTAGTCAATTTTGTGCGAGGTAATTTAGATAACGGTAGTCCAGATGAGATCAACGTAAAGTTTGGCAGAGCACAGAAACTATTAGCCGAATTCATGACTATTGAACGCCAGATGTTTGATCTAGATGGTACAGTAGAATCAGACCATCAACTACTAGAGCTTATCCGGTTGTAACATCTCCGATTATACAATGTCCGATTTGCAAACAAAACGGTCATAGAATTCATGATTGTGACAGCTAAAAAAGCATGACATCAACTGAAAAATCAGAAGCAATAAAAGGGAGCAATAGATGCTACAATTGTTTAAATGGCGGTCATAGGGTGCAAGATTGCAGATCGAAGGCCAGGTGTCAACATTGTCCAAGGAAGCATCGTACATCACTCCATGGGTCATCACGAGATGGAAGCATTTCTGTCGAAAGTAGCATGGTAAGTACAAACGTTAATATCTCCTCACCCACAATTCAGGAACCAGAAGAAAGTCGAAGTGAAGCCGAAGTTAAAAGGACGTACGCTACAATCCATGCAAGTCGAGGAGGAGTACTACCAACTGCACTCATAAAAATTAGAGATGGTAATGGCGAACTGAGAAAGGGTTAGGCGAAACTGGAGTGGGAGCAACCAAAGGTTTAGTTGATCTAATAATAGCAGCGAACGACAGTGCTACCACATTGACGACTCAAGCGTTCATCATACCTAAGGTATCGAGCACATTCAGCGATTTTACATTAGCTGAGCGAAGATATACCAATGCTGAATGGATTAATATTGGCTGATCCAACATATAACAAACGCGGCCACATTGATATACTACTAGGGTAGATGTGGGCTAGTGGCTGGCAAAGCAGAATCAGCGCAATATCAATCCAATAGCGAGGTAAAGAATTTCAATATATTGTTAGATATTGATAAATCACTTCGCAGATTTTGGAAAATAGAAGAAGTTCCCAAATGCATAAAACAAACTCCAGAAGAGCAAAAAATGCAAAAATTTGTTCCTAGCAACGACCAAGCAAGCGCAAGATAACAGATTTGAGGTATTGCCGTTCAAAAAATCAGATCTAAAAGCCATGGAACGATAGTTTGAACGAGACAAGGAATTTGGCAAAATGTATAAGACATTCATGGACGAGTATGAGGAGTTAGGCCATATGGTGCGAATAAAAGAGTCGCAGAAAGCAAATAAATATTACCTACCACATCACGGCGTGCTGAAAGAAAGCAGATTAACCACGAACCTTCGTGTGGTATTTGATGCTTCCATCAAGTCATCTACATGTCTATCGTTGAATGATATTCTAATGATGGGCCCAAATGTACAAACCCCGCTTATTAATATTCTTATTAGATTTCGGCAACATAAGTTTGTGATATGTGGGGACGTGGAGAAAATGTATCGACAAGTGTGGGTGTCACCAGAGGATCACAAATATCAGAATATTTTATGCCGAATCAGTCCAAATCATCAACCAGATACATATGAACTGAACACATTAACTTATGGTACCGCACCTGTAGCCTCTTTAGCAACCTGGACTCTAGCAGACATAGGTATGCAACTATACCCAACTCAGCCAGAAGCAGCAGAAGACATTCTTCATGACATGTATGTGGACGATTTAATGACCGGAGAAAGTTCAATACCGTGTGCCAAAAAACTAATAAAGCAAGTAACAAACGCATTAGGAATCCATGGATTCAAACTAAGAAAATTTCTGACGAACGATAGCGAACTTCGATTATTCATCCACAACACAAATTAGACTGGTTAGCAGAGCATCCAAGACGATGGACAACTTTCATTGCGAACAGATCCAGTGAAATAATCTAATTATATAAACGAGAGCACTGTGGCATGTTTTGTTCGAAGGACAATCCGGCTGACATTGCATCACGAGGTGCAAATGCTATAGAACTAGCCAAGAGTAAGATGTGGTGGTATGGACCTCAATGGTTAGTCGATGCTGAACAGATTAAGGTCATACAAACAAAGAATACACGCGCACAAAATATGACAACTGAAGAACTTCGCCCTTCAAAGACGAAAATTTCCTTAATAGATATTCCAGCTTCAGTAAAATGACCAAGATGTTAGCACTCATACGAAGATTTATCGGCAACCTCAAAAACCTAAAGAAATCGATCGAGCGGAACACATTCTGATACGAGAGATTCAACGACCTCAGTATTCGGCAGAGATGATCGAATTGTAACAACACGGAAAGCTACCAAAACGAAGCAATCTAATAACTTTGCATCCGTTTATAGATGACCAGGGGATTATTCGGGTAGGAGGACGAATCCAAAATTCTTGTGTGCCATCTAATAGGGAGACGTGCATCTAATGTACTATATGTAAAAGAAGAAAAGTACGTTACTTGATTCAATCGGGCGATTGCTTCCAAATTTTGCACGAATACTTTTCAGGAATCGTTAGATATATAGCAGTAGTTAGTGATCAAAAAATGTTAATCCTCATTCATGCTGGCCTGTGAGGAGGCTATTATAAGTGGAATTTCTAAAACAACCGTTTGAGCTGATTTTTGGATATTTAGTACAAAATCAAAAATTAATCGACACGTGTATCATTATTTTTTTAATGGTGATTGTGATGGTGGTGTTGATGGTAATGGTGATGATGATGATGAGGATGATGATGATGATAATGATTGTATAATGGTATGTTAGTATAAAGGCATGATGGTATGATGATATGAAGGTACAATGGTACAATGGTACAACGGTACAATGGTGTGGTGGTGTGATGTAATGGTGGTTTGATGGTATGGTGATTTGATGGTACAATGGTATGATGATATAAATGTATGATGGTGAGATGGTACAATTGTATATGATATAATGGTAAACCGGTAAGATGTTATTATGGTATGCCGTGTGATGATATGACGGTATAATAGTATGATGGTGTTGTGGTATAATGGTATGCTGTTATTATGGTATGGTCCGCATCATTCGTAAAATCCGCCTCAGGAGGCATGTCAAACAAATTTCAATGACAACATGCGAGTTAATTTTTACATCTTCGTCTCTTCTAGAGAGTTTTTATGCCAACTTCTTCGATTATGTAAAACAAGAAGGTAAACACAATGAAGAACTTGAGGGAAACATTTTTATAAACATAGAACTCAATTACCTAAATTATGAGGATCTTATGTTATAGGACTTCGGGGACATCTTCCTACAAATCAATTAACCTAGTACCCAACTGGGACCTCCCAATTTATCAAAAAAGCTTAAATCTGAAGTTTCAGTTCGATTGGTTAAACCATCTGGGCTGTAGAGAGGACACAGACAGACTGACAGACTGACAGACTGACAGACTGACAGACAGACAGACAGACAGACAGACACCATTTCGAAACCCACTGTTTTGGACTCAGGGGACCTCAAAACAAATAAATCTCTAAAAATCTCAAGGTCCAAAATTTTCATGATTACTATATGTACTTTATTTTACTAGAGTAAAAGAAAGTAATAGAATGGAAATCGACTGTGTCAATTTTTGTTAAGGACAGTAAATATTTTATACATCTTCTCTGTTCAAGTAATAGATTGACAATCATGTGGATTCCTACCTAGTATATTGGTCCCGAACCAGTTGCTTCCTTATCATTTAAATTTGTAAGAAGGCGATCAAAACCTGCGCTCTAAGTGAATTAAAAAAGTGAAATAGTGAATAAGTGGACCTAAACTAAAGTGAATAGTGGACCTAACTTGAGCAGGATTTTAAACTATATTTTCAGCGCTTGGGGCTGACTAACGTAGTCGCATGCGTTCACGATCTAGGATAGAATAACTGGTTTGAACCATGAATATGAAAGAAATGTGGAAAAACTATGATTGTGAAGTTTTTGCTAAAAAAAATTAACAACAAATTACACTGTTAAATTAGCTATTTTTCCAATTGGAATTTAAATTATATGAAAATTTAACCTTTTTGTAATTTTGGATTTTTCGTACCACCAAACAGATTCTTTTCATCAGGAAACAGGTTTTTTTCATCGTTTTCAGATAGCTGGACCATCTGTTTATCTCGTTAACCAAAAGCAACCAATTGTGTTGAGCATTACTATATTTCAGATAATTTAAAAGTTGACTGATTTTTGATGGTTAAAAAACAATTATTTAGCGTCGATCCTGGAAATGTACCGAAGGCCCCGCATATTTCTTAGACTAGCTAAGCCATATAGCGGTCAATGTCACCAAACCGATCCAATTATGATGAACTATATTTTATTTCACAGTTTTTGGAATTTTTAATAATTTTTGATTATTTTAAAAGTTTTATATCGCCGAACGCAGAGATGTCTACACGGTCTTGCACATATCCTCTAATAGACCATATTGTCCGATAACTTGGCCAGACACCCCTTAACATGGCTAACCTGATCCAATTGTGATGAACTCTTCTATATTTCGCCGAATTTAGAATCTTTAATAATTAAGGATGGTTTTAAAAATTGTTGTATCTCCGATCACAGAGATATCCACGAGGTCTTGCCCATATTTTCGGATAAATTTCCCATGTGCCAGTCTACAGAGTCAACCTTATCCAATTGTGATGAACTATACTAAATTTTACAGAGTTTAGTACTTTAAGTAAAATGACATAAAATCGGTCACATGGTGCATTCCATTGCAATTAACTGCGGTGTTCGACAAGGAGAGTCTCTATCGCTGATACTTCGTAGTCTCACGGTATCTGATATAGCAACGGTGTTTGTTGTTTGGTGGGTTCAAAATTGTGTTGCGGAACGCAATGTAGCTTAGCGATGAGGAGCCACAAGGTGCAGATACTTGGGATCTTTTTTACTTAATGATAATATTATAGTGGAAGGTAAGAAGCGTCTTAATAGTTTTCGATATTGTTCTTTAATATTGCCAATTAGAATGGGAATTACCGATTATTTCTTTACCGATTTTCGATCTGCCTCAAAGTAGATAAACCTCGACAATAGCTTTTATGACATTGCCTGTTGATATTTTTGAGAATTTGGCAGCTGTTGAGGTTTTCCTTATTGATAAATTTATAATTGATATACATCTGCCGAGAAATTTAATCCTAATCAAGGGAAAATAAGAAAAAATGCTTAAGAGCACGCGCAGCATCAGTAAAACTTCTAAAGTTAGCGTAGGGTCCCGGAATTTGAAAAATCAGAACTTCATCAAAAAATCGTTTTAGAATCCCATTTCCAACGCACATGTCAAATTCAATCACAATCGGTTAAAGAATATTTAAGTTCCATCTTAATTGACCATATTCCAAACTTATCAAAAATTCTAAATTTTGTGAAGTATAGTAAAGTTCATTACAACTGGATAAGGTTGACCACGTAGACTGGCACATGGCCAATTTATCCGAAAATATGGACAAGTCCTTGTGGGCATCTCTGTGATCGGCGATACAAAAATTTTTAAAAACATCAAAATTATTAGAAATTCTAAATTCTGTGATGTATAGTATAGTTCATCACAATTAGATAAGGTTGACCCCGTAGACTGGCACATGGGCAGTTTATCCTGAAATATAAACCATCCATAATTATTAAAGATTCTAAATTCGGCGGAATATATGAGAGTTCATCACAATTGGATGAGGTTGGCCACTTTGGGGGGTATATGGCCAAGTTATCTGAAAATATGGTCCATCCGACGATATGTGCAAGACCGTGTAGACATCTCTGCGGTCGGCGATATAAAACTTTTAAAATAATCAAAAATTATTAAAAATTCCAAAAACTGTGAAATGTATTATAGTTCATCATAATTGGATTGGTTTGGTGACATTGACCGCTATATGGCTTAGCCATTCTAAGAAATGTGCGGAGCCTTCGGGACATTTCCAGGATCGACGCTAAATAATTGTTTTTTAACCATCAAAAATAAGTCAACTTTTAAATTATTCGAAATATAGTAATGCTCAACACAATTGGATGCTTTTGGTTAACGAGATAAACAGATGGTCCAGCTATCTGAAAACGATGAAAAAAACCTGTTTCCTGATGAAAAGAATCTGTTTGGTGGTCCGACAAATCCAAAATTACAAAAAATTTAAATTTTCATATAATTTAAATTCCAATTGGAAAAATAGCTAATTTAACAGTGTAATTTTTTGTTATTTTTTTTTTAGCATAAACTTCACACTCATGAAAAACTTCCCTGGGGCCGCATTCTTGAAAGTCACTAAAGTCATCGGCTACCTTTTGATTGAACTCGATAATATGGTTCCATTGTCAAGACGCTGTGCCCCCAAATCCTACGGGCCCTAGGCATGTGCCTAATTTGCCTGGGTGTTAATCCGACCTCCGGGGGAACCTCGCGTTTTATCGATTCAATATAGCGTTTAGTGAGTCACAGTTACGAAGTATATTCAAAGAATTATCATGACCCTTGTAATAATATCAAGATACTAATTTTGTTAAATTGTAGTTTGGAACAGGATATAATTAGGGAATGAAAATAAAATTATGTACACGATGGTTTATACTATGACCTGCAATTACTAAATAAATCGTATTGTCCTACATTTTCATGTTTGATATTTTTAGCCTACGAAGCAAACGAAATTAACAACGACTTTTTTTTTTTTTTGGTTACATGCATATTTTATTAAAACAAGATACATATCGTCGCTACGATGTCAAAATGCGCATAATATTCGAAATTTGGCCAAAATTATTATCTATGATGTTGATGTTAAAGCTAAAAAAATCGACGATTTGCCACTTTATTCGACTGTTTGAGATGGTTGTCACAAAAATACACCGCTGCCACGCCATAACATTATAACCTTTAATTTTTGATGATTTTGTGAAGCACACCAAATTTTCTTTGTCGTCATCACTGAACCTATAAATATACAGCATGTTGGGGTATTTATGTGTTACACTTTAATAAGTATTTCCTTAAATAGAAATAAACCCCAAAAACAAAACAACTAATTATTTAGTTCTATAAATAAATAAATAAATAACGAATTTAGTTAATATTTTTTAAAAGTAGGTAAACAAAAAAATTATTGAAATAAAGACTTCTAATCAATATAAAACATGAAAGTTTATACCTAATTTTATAGTGTGGGTGGTTAATGTGTCAAACGCTTCCCTTTACCATTAAGAATTTTTCAATCAAGATAGGTCGGGTTGGTTTGAGGTGTTCATTTTTTTGGCCACTACTTATATATTGTATAAATAGAATATCTGTATCCAATTACATTAAATCATCTTCGTTTGATAGATATCATAATCATTTTGAATATCAATTTAGTTATTAACATGCGACAAATTTGGTTCGTTCAACAATGCTGAATATACGAAACCTAAAATATAACACACTATTATTTAAAATATAAATTCAACCAACATACGTGCCCACGTCATACGAGTTGAACAGACTTGAAATTGTATTTGGCTTCATAAAAAAAAAAAAAAAAAAAAAGACAAATTATTAACGTTCCAATAACCGTATTCAATTCAACCTTTCACGCAATCTATGACGGTTGAATTTAAAATGATACGATTCCACTCACTGCTTTATCTTCTTATTCCTCATGCTCCACGTACATTCATTTTAGTGTTTGAACAATGCAATTTTAGTTGTTGGTCCTTGTTACTGTATACTTTGGACATTTCCCAATTTTCATATTCCTCAAATAAGGAAAGTTGATGGGACAACATTACCTGCTCATGTGTATGTATAATAAGCAATTATGTAAATATTTAACAACATCAATAAACAATGGATCAACAAAATAAAAATTACAATATTATCGTGATTTACAACAAGTTTTTCCAATTGGACAAATTCATTTTGAGAACGGTTTTTTACTGTGTATACCGCTCACTTTCTATACCAAACAATAGTTTGAATTGTTAATTGGAAGAAATAGATATGTATAATTAATAGAAATGATTTCAAAAATGCGTTCTACAGGGTGAGCCAAAAAAATAATTGACTGATAAAAATTTCCCTTTTCCTCTCCTTTAAAAAAGGTTTGTTAAGTAACGTTAAATTATGTATTCGGTTCGTTCTTGAGCACTCTCCATTCCGTTTCTTTTCAGATAACACCACCATAAAAAATCCACGAAACATTCGACGGCTGTGTGGCATGTGAAAGTAAAGATACTGTACTGTTATACATAACTCTGCAGCGAATCACCATTGACAGTAAAAGCCCTGCTCTCGTTGTCTTCAAAAATGCACGATCGAATAAATAATTCTTCCGAGCCAGTTCCACGTCAGAAATATTGTATTTTACGTTCATATGTTAACCATAAAGGGAGTTTACAGTAGATGAACTAATGATTAAATATAAAACAATGCAAACCATATTTAAATAAAAAATTTACAATAATAATTGCACTAAATAACCCCACCGACACAAATAACATAATCCCAAAAAGTTTTGAATTTTTTTAAATATATTAACAACCATAAACAATCATTGCATCATACCATCATGACTCTATACTATTAAATCATCTTACAATCTTAATATCGTATCATATAGTAATGTCGAACGATCACACCATCATTCCATCATACCATCGTAATATCGTACCGTCGTATCACCATACCACCATATAATCATACCATCATACTGTTAGGGCATTATATCATCATACTATTCAACCGACATACCATTATGCTGTCATACCATCTCACTGTCACACCATCATTCTAAAGTAAATACCACACCATCATACAATAATACCAATTATATCATCATAATATCACACAATCATACCACCATATATACCATCTTATCAAGATACCATCATACCATTGTATCTTCATACCATCATACCATTACACCATCGTACCATCATACCATCATACGATCATACCGTCGTACCATCATACCATCATATCATCATACCGTCGTACCATCATACCATCATACGATCATACCGTCGTACCATCATACCATCATATCATCATACCGTCGTACCATCATACCATCATACGATCATACCGTCGTACCATCATACCATCATACTATTTTTTACCATCGTACAAAACAGGTTTTACACTTCGAATTGAACCTTTCGCGTTTAAAATTGAACCTTTAGCAAATGTCGGGATACGAAATGATTAATCGTATATGATTTCCCGAGTTAATGAATTCGGATCTTGCTGTTGGTAAATCTGCCATCATTTGAACTTCTGTTTTGGCTCTCATCTTCGTACACACAAAACATTTATCAATGATTTGACGAACCATGCGTTTTGCTCCTATGATCCAATAGTGTTGTCTAAGGTTAGCCAACAACAATGTAGCTCCAGAATGCTTATAGTTTCGATGAGCTTCTTCAATTATTCGTGATGACGTAATGGACTGATGTGGTAGTATCACTGGATGTTTTGCATCGTAACTGGCATTTGAATTTGAAATTCTGCCACCGACCCATATTCATCGATAAATGAACTTAATGTTTTTAATTTACTTGACGTGGACGTGCTGGCAAATTTTGCCAGACTGTTGAATTCATTGAGGAAGTGCTGCATTTGGACAGATTTCAAAATTACATTTTTTTGATTTTATTAACTCATCTCGGGTGAATACTTTGCTCTTTCTACGTGTCTGGCTCGGTGATTTACAATTATTTACAAATCTGTAGATAATAGCAATGACTCGTAGTAGTTTGTTAAAAGACGAGTACCTCTCAGACAAGTTGGCAATTAAATTTTCGTTGATGATAAGGTTAAACGATTGATTTCGGAGTTCTTCCGTTGTTGCTTCACTGCTGGTTTGTGGAGATGTCCACGTATCCTTATCGCAGCTTAACCAACTCTGTCCTTTCCACCAAAGATTCAATTCCTTTAGTATTTGTAGAATTACACCACGTGAGGCACAATCTGCCGGATTGTCAGCTGAACGAATATATTTCCAGTTGTCACGGGGTAATGATTCAAGGATTTCTGACGTTCGATTCCCAACAAATCTCTTCCAACGCTGTGGATGCGAAGATAGCCAGTCAAGTACTATTTTAAAGTCGGTCCAGACAACAATTTCATTAAACTGAAATGAAGAATTTTTTATCACGACCTTTATCAGTTTTGTAAGTAGCACAGCACCACATAATTCTAGGCGCCGAATTGATAGCTGTTTGATTGGTGCTACTTTGGTTTTACTTGTTATGAGATTTACATAGACTGCTCCATCACTTGATGTCAAACGGAAGTAGATTACCGCTGCATATGCACGTTCGCTTGCATCACAAAATCCATGTAGTTCAATATGAGTGGGATTTACGCATCCTATAAACCGATTTATGCTTATGTCTTGGACAAGATGTAAGTTTTGATAAATTTCTTTCCATCGGTGAGTTCCTCGTTGAAAGGGTCATCCCATCCTAGATCAAACATCCAAAGTTGTTGTATGAAGATTTTTACGTGTATTATAACAGGTGCCAACCAGCCTAACGGGTCAAATATTCTACCCGCGTTGGATAGTACCTTTCGTTTAGTAAGGTATGTTGTTTCTTCGATATCCACATAAAAATGGAATGAATCTTGTTGTGGGCTCCAGCGTAGACCCAAAACCCGCAGGATGTCTGATTTGTCACTGATTTGAATATCATCATTGTTTTTTATTCGATTTTTCAACTCATCTGCGTTTGATACCCATTTACGTAGCAGAAACCCTTTGGTACGTAGAGCTGCATCTATTCTTTCTTGTAATTCTATTGCTGTGGCGATAGAGTCGGTCCCAGATAATAAGTCGTCCACATAGAAATCTTCGAGGATTGCTTTAGCTACCGTTGGGTTGAACGTGACGTTTTGCAAGCCAATCTCTCGAAGAGCTCTCGTAGCGAGAAATGGAGCAGACGGTGTTCCGTAGGTTACGGTACGCAGCTTATAGTGTCGAATTGGTTCGGTTGGATGGTTTCTCCATACTATCCTTTGAAAATTAGTATCATCATCAATTACCCAGACTTGTTGATACATCTTTTCGATATCATCTGGGAAGACAACGGCTCGTTCTCGGAAACGCAACAGAATTTCTGTTAATGATGGTTGTATTGTTGAACCCACGGTCAGACAATTATTTAAAGACACATCAGAAGTGGTTTTTGATGATGCATCGAAGACAATTCGAACTTTACTGGATTGTTTCAATACTGCATGTTGAGGAAGGTACACTCCAACATTTCTGCTCTCTGTTAATGGTAATTCTATCATATGCCCCAATTTAATATATTCATTTAAGAAGTTCTTATACTATATTCATCGTGTAGCCATGGATCTCTTTGATTTAGCTACAACTTCTTCAACCTCCCAAAATCTGCATAAAGTTTGATCGATATCAAAATCAGATAGGTTTGTTGTAAATCCACTTATAACGTTGTTCTCATTTGAATCATTGTTAACAAGATTTCCTGCTGCAACGCAACCGAAAATCGTGTTTTGAAGGACGGGCATATTTTTACTTGTTCTAATCTGACCATCGATTAATATGTTGAAGAAGTGGCCGACGCCGATTAGAATATCGATCTCACTAGAATTACTAAATGATGGGTCTGCTAAGGGTAATGTACTCCAAGCATCTATAACTCGGGACATTGGAAGTAATTTTCTTTAGAATAAATACGTTTACTGTGAAAGAAGGACCTACTTCTGGATGAATGTGGATCGTAGCCATTCCTCTGGTGGTGCCTGCGTCCACGCAACTTTGTACAGTAATTCTTCCGTTCTTACGACGTATGTCCAAGCGCTGAATACATGATTCAGTGATGAAGCTTGCCTGGGAGCCAGAATCCAAGAGTGTGCGACAGCACAACAAATTTCCAGAAAAACTCACCACCTTAACTAATGGCTGGTTGATCTATAAATGATTTAATGAATGCGTTAATGGTGTATTTTTTCCTATCATATCGTAGTCGCAGTTTTTGCCAAGCTTGAATGTAGTTGCATTCGGTAATACTGAAGTGGCGTAGCAAACTAGCAGCTTCACCACGGAGAAGGCATTTCAGATACTTAAATTCCTGAACAGGCGTAAGAGCGTTTGAATCGTAAATTGTAGAAACATAGAGATCCTGAAACGATTGCCACTCAGTGTACTCACCACCAAATGGCGGTATATTTAATTTGGGTAGTCTGACTGCGACTCCAGCGTGTGTAGCGTTAACGGTGTTGTCCATGCTAGAATTCAGATTACTACTATCGATTCCAAGTTTTCGAATCATTTTTTTAAGTTGTGTAATGTTGTTGTGTAATCTAGTTCATAGGTATCATCGTCAGCAAGGATGTTATTTTCTAGTTCCGTAAATTGGTTCATTAACGTCTCTACTCGAAGTAATTTCGCTTTGCATTCTTCTAATGATAGATCACTTCGTTGAATTTTAAACGAGTTCAACAAAACGTTAACTTGCCTTTGTTGGCAGCCTTTTGCCGTTTTAATGCACTTACATATATCACTCATAATAGCGAACCTTTACACCGAATTTAATTTATAGTACAAGCACAAATTTACTGCACAAACCATATTATCTAGTTTAAGTTGATATAGGTAACCACGTGGACTATCAAAATGGCGATTTTATCGTGACTAACTTAAAGGACACAGTTAGCAATTCACAGGCGCGAGCTCTGAATAATTTTTAATTGATACGTTTAAACTCCACAATATGAGCATCAATTACAATTATCGCGTTCCAAATTCGAATAATCCAATTCGATCTTGTTCGCCTTTTTATATACACAAACCAAGCTTCTCGAAAGTTCATGACTTTTCCAGTTAGAATACTGTAGAACAATTTTATCATGGAAAATTCCATTTTAGTACAGTTGAACATTGAGCTATTCATTTAACTTCTTCTATTACACCCTAGGTGTCACCGTCACAATATTACAATTCATTTAAATTGGTAAAGCACCCTTATAATTCATTAGTTGTATATAATTTAATGTTGCCTTCATTTAGGCTGTGATGATAAATTACAAACAGTAAGCAGATCTTCAAAACATGCGACCGGATACAACTGGTACAGGCTGCATCACCAAACAGCAAATTATACACTAATGGCCAATTATGATGGAGCTTGGCTATTCCTTAACTGATTATTATGTAATTTGACCTGTGCGTTGGAAATAGGTTTCTAAAATGATTTTTATATGATGTTCTGGAATATGGCCAATTACGAAGGAACTTGGCTATTTCTTAACGGATTTTAGTGAAATTTTACATCCGCGATGGAAATGGAATTCTAAAATTATTTTTGGATAAGGTTTGGGAAAATGGCTAATTGGGACGGAACTTGGTTATTCCTTCTAAAACGATTTTTAGTTAAATTTCTGGAATATAGTCAATAAGAATATAACTTAGCTATTTTTAACCGATTATTATGAATTTTTTTTTTTTGACAGTTCCAACGAACAGAACGAAATGTGACCCAACAATTACTTTTAGACGAGGTTGTGAGAAATATGTCAATATGGCTTCTATAAAATTTTCTGTTTAGGTTTCTGTGAATCATGCAACTTTTGAGATTCCTTTGAGACAGCACTATTTCAATAGCTAAACAATCAATATTATCTCTGTAATAAAGTTTCGCTTTAAACTTTGACTTATTTTTAGCATAAGTATTTGCTGTTAGAGCGGTACAATTAGAAAAATATAGTGTGTGGCGGACACGCGCCGCAGTATTGAAACTACTAACGGTGTTGTAGAGTTTTGGAATTAGAAACATTATTTTAAATCATCGCACGTGTAAAATTCCACTAAAATCCGTTAAGAAATAGTTTAAGAAATTTTAGAATCCCAATTAGTGTACCTATCGAATTTCAACATAATCAGTTAAGAAACAGGCAAGTTGTATCATACTTAGCCTTATTCCAGAACTTCATCTAAAAATCATTTTAGTATCTCATTTCAAACGCACATGACGAATTTCATCATAATCGGTTGAGAAATAGCAAGTTCCCTCCTCAAATCATATTTTAGAATCCCGTTTCCAACATACATGCCAAATTTCACTAAAATCCGTTTAGAAATAGATAAATTCCATCCTAATTGTCCATTCATATAATTTGCTAAAGGTTCAATTTGAAATGTAAAAGATTCAATTTGTTTTTCTTTCTCTTTCTTGGAGCCACACTTGACTCAACTAATTGTATTATACCATCATGTCATGATGACACTACACCACTAAACCATCACACCATCATACCATGACATATATCTTACCATCAATCTACCACACCTTTATACCATCATATCATCGTAACATCGTACCATCATATAATCATACCAATATACATCATATCATTATTATAACAAAACATACAAACAATGTAATAGTACATCAATTAGCAATAAACAAAAGAACACAAAAAAAAGACACATTTTTCCTCAAAAATTACCATTTCCTCAAAGCACGTGTTTTCAATTTATTTAAATCATATTACATTAAGAAATAAATCAATCGTTTGGGCGTTTCGACCCAATTGCCCTTTCCACGCGTTCGGCCATTCGCCCATTCGATACTCGGCCTTTCGAATTGAAATTTATTCACTTAATACAATTTTCCTTAATTTAATATAATTTTTCTTGACTTAACAGAAGTCTCCTTCACTTAATATAACCATCTTTTACTTTAGAAAATTTTCCTTCACTTAATTCCCTTCACTTTGCTTCGGCCATTCGAAATATTCGGCCTTTCGTCACAATCGGCCTTTCGACATTCCGCCTTTCGGCAAATTCGGCCTTTCGACATTCGGCCTTTCGGCCCTTCCCTATTTGTCCTTTTCACCCTTCAGGCCTTTCGTCCCATTCAGCCTTTTGACATTCAGTCGTTAGTCATTCGGCCTTTCGACATTCAGCCTTACCGCCCTATTCCATGTACAATTGGTACTTTTGATGATATTTTGTTTATTTTCTTTAGCTAAATTTTAGTTCTTGAATATTTTTTGTTTGCTTTTACTTCCTTTCAAATATTGGTAAGTATTAATTAATTTGGTTGTGTATGATGATTATATGAATGTTGTGTGAATGTTACATGAATTTCCCCTTGCCATTTAACGATTAGAGCGATTTTATTTGATGGTATGCATTAAGGTGCATTTTGGAGGATAGAAACGATTTAGAATGAAACTTCAAAACGCTTTTTTTTGACGATTAACTTTCGAGGATCAGACATCACAGAAGAAATTTGACCCAAGCGGATGGCGGTCAAATCGGACACCAGAAATAATCAAATGGTTGTAGTGATGAGCTAAATCGATCTTTTTTGTAAAAATGTGATGAAGAACATTAACCTGAACAAAAAATTATATGTCCACATATCTTTCTGTAACCATTAAAGAGATAATCAAGGTTCTACTGTAAAATTAGTCACTTCGAATTTCACTTAAAACTTAAAAACTGTGAAAATCTTTAATTATTTCAAGATTCCCCTAAAAAATGAATTATTTACGTAATCTTTTTTGCATTTTTTGAAAATATTTGGAAAATTTACTGTAATTTTAAGGAATTAGTCGAGCAGTTACATATTTTCCACACAAATGCTATTACAACATGAAGCTTCAATATTTTATTTTTAATATTGTTACGTTTTGGCCTTGTCAATCAAGGTTCGAATTACTGAATTGTGAATAAATCAAAACAATTCAATTTATCACAACGAATTTATTTATTGAACAATAAAAATTTATTCAACACAATTATAACAATAATAATTATCAAAATCACTTTATATAATTTTCACACTATTTTACTGTACATTTATAATTTTTAAATCGCACTACAACACTTTTTAAATCACTTTTAATTCACTTTTTAATCTTTACAATATCGCTTAACAAATACCAATAATTCGACTTGTCTCGCCAAACCAAACTTCTCGAAAGTTCATGATTTTTCCAGTAAGAATAGTGTAGAAATATTTAGAACAGTTTTATCATGTAAAATTCCATTTTAGTACAGTAAAACATTGAGCTATTAATTTAACTTATTACGCCTATTACGCCCTAGGTGTCACCGTAACAATATGTAAAATGTAAGAAAAACGAGAAAAACTTTATTCACATAATATTGTTACGTTTTTGCCTTGTCAATTAAGGTTCGTATCACTGGATTGTGAATAATACAAAATCAATTTAATTTATCACAAGAATTATTACAACACAGTTTATTAATATAATTCACAAAATTACTTATGAGAGATTTAGAGTCCTAATTGGTACTCTATGGTCGTTATCTGGTTTAACTAGGGCTATTCCGATTAAAATTTCCTAGGCTCCGTTCTCCTCTTCGTTAGCTTCCACAACCCATAACCTGGGTGACCCAGAACCTCCCTCCAATCTTCCCCAAATGATCGTCTCCGAGTTCGGTGGCAGCTTCTTTCGATGATCAATAACAATTCGCCTGGTAGTTGCTCCTGCACTGCTAGATTGAAGTGTCCACTCGATGTTATCGTAAATTAAAACTCCTCGTTCAACATCCACCACGAAGCCATTTGCTCTCATGAAGTTCTTCCCCAAAATGACTTCATCCACAATATCAGCAATCAGCACGCGGATGGAGGTTATGGAGTAATTGGTTGTGGGAGCCAGCTTCTGCCCCTTTAAGCTGACTCGTTCAAGTTTAACGATTTCGTCGTCATTTGGCCCTCTTGCTTGGCCACTGCCTGTGCTCCGCTTGGTCGTCGCTGCGTAGGAGATGGTGATCTTCCCCGTTTTCTTTTTATTTCCCAGCAGTCACGAGAGATGTGACCGACCTTATCACATGCCCAACATCTGATTTTGCCGCTTCCGTCTCGGTATCTTGGGGCTGACCGCTCTGTATTTATGCTGGTGCCTCTGGATTTCGAATGCCGTCAATGAATGCGTCAATTTTTAGCCTTTCCATATAACCGGCCGATGTACTGGTATGCGCTAGATGTACTAATCGCTCGATTGCTGATGAAAATTCCTGAAGTGATTCTCCTTCCTTTTGGTAGCGGCTTTTCAATTCCATTCGATAGATTTCTCGCTTGTGGTTACTGCCGTACTTCCTATCCAGCGCCTTCATAATTTCGAGATAGCTGCTGCGCTCTTGTTACGGGATGGTCTGTAAAGCCGCTGCTTCTTCGCCTTTAAGGGCCACTATTAATGCTGCGACACGATTTTCATCGTTCCAATGATTTTGATTGGCTGCCGTCTCAAATTGAAATTTGAAAATGCCGAAAGATGTTGTTCCGTCGAATGTTGGTGGCTTTAACTTGATTGATTGGACGGTTTATACCACTTGCGTCGTTGTTCCACTTGCCTTGACAGCATTTAGTTCTATCCCGATACGTTGAACCTCCGCTTGTAATTTTTATTCAACCTGTTGAACCTCTGTTTTGACAAGTTGGACTCCCGTTTGCAGCTTCTTCACTTCGCCGTGTATGTTAGTAGATAATTCGAGAAGTTTCTCGTCCATTCTCTTTTGACCATCTATAATTTGGTCTTTAATTTCCTCTCCTTGTTGTTTCATTTCTTGGTTTGACTGGTTTATTTTCTCCAACTGTCGCTCATTTGACTGCTCAATTTTCCCCATTTGTTGTTTCAATTTTGGGTTTGACTGCTCTCCTTGTTGTGCCAATTGATTTTTAATTTCTTGTTTAGACTGATTTTGTTGTTCCATCTGTCGTTCATATTGTTGTCTCATTAGACTCATCTGTCCCATCATCTGGTTCATAGCAGCGATTAACTGCGACAAATCGAAACTTCCATTATTATCTCCTTCTTTCTGCTCTACGGTTGCCGCATCCGTTACTTTCTCTCCAAAATCATGTTGATCCGCGTCTAATCCTTCTTTCTCCATGGCGTCACGTAGTAGAGCTTGTAAAGCTGCTTTACTACCATCAGTAGCCAAACCCCGTTTCTCTAGTTCTCTTTATAATTCTGGAACTTTTAATTCGTTGAGAATCATTTTCTTTATCTTATTATTCACAATCCCAGCGCTGTCACCAATTGTTACGTTTTTGCCTTGTCAATTAAGGTTCGTATCACTGGATTGTGAATAATACAAAATCAATTTAATTTATCTTCAACGAATTTATTTATTTCACAAAATTTATTACAACACAGTTTATCAATAAAAATTCACAAAATCACTTTATATAAATTATTCTCAAATTTTACTGTACACTTATAATTTTTATTTCGCACTACAACCCTTTTTAATTACTTTTTAATTTTCACACTGTCGCTTTCCAAATACAACTAATCCAATTCAATCTCGTTCGCCTTTTTATATACACAAACCAAAATTCTAGAAAGCTCATGACTTTTCCAGTTAGAATAGCGTAGAAACATTACGTAACAATTTTATCATGGAAAATTCAATTTTAGTACAGTTAAACATTGAGCTATTAATTTAACTTATTCTATTACACACTTGGTGTCACCGTCTTAATATTGAAAATTGAGAAGTAATTTTAGCTTCTTTTATCTTTATTTTATTAATTTTAATCTTACAATTTCAATTATTCACTAAGTTAATTCTTCTTTCTTAGTTCTTTTTATGTATTTTCTTAAAGGAATCTAATTATACGCTAGACAGGTGGAAAATTATTGACGCAACTTGATGAATCTGTATTTCTCACGATTATTCTGGTCGTCAATCCACACAAATGAGTCTCGACTATGGCCGTTTCGTTGTCGTTTGTGTGGGATAGTATGTCAGCGACAACGTCCGTGAACAAGCTGAATGTCTGTGATAAATTGACTAACGTAACCCAAGTGAAGAGGTTGGCGCGGATTACGTTCGATTTTAGACTGGAGTGCTCTAGTCAAAGGATTGTGGTCGGTGTGTAAGATGAAGTCAGATATTTTGCTAGATATATTGCGAGTAATTGACGATATAATGCGGAATAATCCTTTTCGCTCGGATGCAAGCGATTTTCGGAGAAAAATCCCAGCGGTTCCCAACACTTGTTATGTAGACTGCCCCGATGGGAATCATCAAACCACTCATCAAACATTCAAACATTGGCTGTCTTGGGCTTTTTGAGTAAACCTGCCAAGTGTTTATGAATTGGTGCGAGTGTTTCAGCGAGTTTTGTTTCTTTATATTGAAGTAGGAGCTGGAAATTTCCGAATGGCGCTAATTCGTTTTTCAGACGGCAGAATACTAATAAGGAGGAAATCAATTGTGGTCGCACCTAGGACGCATTTTGCGCTCTTGATGTGAACGTCAAACCCAGATAACTTGTAGAAGAGCTACTTCAAGTGGAGTTTATAATATTCCTCATTGTGCGAAGAAACAAAAATGTCGTTAATATAGACGAAAACGAAGTCTAAATCTCTCACGACTTCGTTCATGGAACCGTGAAACGTTCGAGCGAAATTGCGTAGACCGAATGGCATTCGGATGAATTCGAAGAGGGTCGTTATTTAAGTTATTTATTAGATGGTAGGCTCAAGATCGAATTTCGAAATTTTTTTCCAACTATGCAAGTGCTTAGAGAAATTTTAAATATGGTGGATCAGATAACGATCAGGTGTTGTGACAAGTTCGAGCGGACAAGAGAAGGGTGACCGGCAAATCCCTAATTCCATCCTGTGTTGGAATTCTATAAATGCAGCTTTATGATTTGATCTTGTCTACGTGGTTTTGACACAGGCAGATGCCTCCCTGTGACAATGTTATGGACCACGTTGTATCGAACTGGTAAATTGCAGTTCGGCTCTGCTGTAAATAAAGGATATTGCTTTAGTAGCGTGCCCTAGCCTTGTCGACCATGTGATCGGTGTCTGTACCTCTGGTAGCTTGCTACCGCAGGTATTGATTGTTGTGTCATTAGCGGCCGTCAAGACTAGATTATAATTTTTACGAGAATTATATGTTACGAAATTGCCGAAGAGAATGACAGAAAAATCCCCGTCAGTATCGATTAGAAAAGTGATTTTATTGGTTTAATCGTAAATGTATAAGCGGCTTACTTGTCTGTAGGCGGCGGGTTCTCAAGAAAGTCCACTATTGTCACAGAGGACTCTAGAAACAATGCCATAATGATCTGACTATAAAGTATAGTCAGATCATTATGGGATTGGCACTAGAGTCCTTACTGACAGTATTGGACTTCCTCGAGAACCCACTGCCTACAGACAAGTATCATACCCATCCTTCATAATTTTGTTCTGAGAAGCAGATTTTAATCGTAATAAACAAAAGTTTTGGATTACTTGCAATGCATTGCAGTGGGCACTATTTTTAAATTACTTCACATGGCAAATTTTTGTTTATAGGATTTTCATAATTCGCTGTTACAACTTTACGATTCACCACTAGGAACAATAAAGAACTCATTTGTTTCTCTCATTATGGTTTTTGTTATTCTATGAAACAATACAAAGCGCAATCAAGTAAAACGGACGTTCGTATATTCTTAGACTATTCTAAAATGGGAATATACTCGTAGATATTCGTATTTGTGCCTTTTTATTAGACCGACTGCAATATTGACTGTATAATGTTCGTGTAGTTGCTGAAGTGAAAGTACCCGTTGTTTGCAATTCGTGTTGTTCCACCCAACAATTTGTCCAAATTAAATTGATTTATTTAGTTAGCACAAAACACGATTGTTATTATTTTGCTATATCGCCATAAAATCAAAATAGAAGGTTATTTTGTGAAAATGTATCTTTTACAAACGCTGTGCTATGCAAAAATAACTTTGAAAAGAAACATTCTTCCTTCTGAATCCTTCTTGAAATGATTACATAAAAAAAAAAAAAAAAAAAAATAGACAACATTGGTTTTACCTTGCAAATATCTCAGGTAAATTATAAATAAATTACACCATTAACAATTAAGTGTTTGATCAATATAACCAATCTACTTTTTTTTTGTTTAGAAACTAATTTTAAAGTTGAGTAATTTAAACACTTTTTTTATTGATCTAAGTGGATTTTGTAGGTGAATTCGACGTGCATTTTTCTACTATGTACAACAATATAAAAAAGGGGCCATAACGATAATCTAGCAATCAAACAACAAAAATATGCCTTAATACGAGACATAACTGTGTACATCACACCAGAAATCCCATTTTAGAAAACCCAAGTTTTCTATATTTATTTCGCACCATTGGGATTGTCCAATTCTGTGCCTGTAATTAGAAAATTCATGCATAGCGTACTTTAGAAAACAGGATGGTTTACCATGGATGGTCATTTACCTGATAACACATATTTTTCGGTGTATGATGATTGTGCAAAATTGTGCGCTACTAAACTTGCCTTGAAAATAGTTATATTGGCCAGAATCGGCCATAGAACATCGACAATTTATCAAAATCTCGGTTTATCGAAGAGGTTTTGTGGGCGATTTTCCAGAAATTCAACCTGTCTTTGCAAAACAAAATGCAGTTAATATTCTGGCCCAAATTCACGTTTGTGCATATTACACTTTAGCCAGAATCGGCCATAGAATATCCATTGATTTTGATAAATTTTGGGTGTTCTATGGCCGATTCTGGCTAAAGTGTAATATGCACAAACGTGAATTTTGGCCAGAATATTAATTATACTTTGTTACTCCACGGGCCGTAAACGCATCTAATGCAATTTATGAGTATGAAAATGCCACCCTTATCAAGACGCTGCAAGAGATTACTCAACTGAAACAATGCTCAGTAGATAATCACATGAAGTTGGAAGATAGATTTCAGACTTGGGAAAAGACTTTGGAGCGAATAGAAAGTCTAGCCGCTGAAAATAGTTCGCTGAAAACTGAATGCAAAAAAAATGGAAAAAAGAATAGAATTTTTGGAGCAACAACAACACGAGAATTCGATTGAAATAGTTGGAGTTTCTTCATCAGTAAATAAGAATTTAAAAATGAAACCATTTTGAACATTACAAACAAAGGACTGAATCTAGCGATTAGTGAACTCGAAATCGACTATGCTTATAGAAGGAAGACGTCAAATGGAAAGCCATCTAATGTTATTTATGTCAAATTTTGCCGCCGTCAAAGAGAAAGAACAAACGCTTAGCGGCTGCAAGTTTTGGGTTAAATTCTAACGGCTTGATTTACGTAAATGAAAGCCTAAGTTTTTACAGAAGACAACTATTCCTACGTGCTAAAACGGTTAAAGAAGAAAAGGGATATAAATATCTTTGGATCCGAAACTCAAGAATATTACTAAGGAAAATAGATGGAGATGATGTGATTGTTATAAATGACATGAATGACCTTGATAAGTTGAAATAATTTTAGTTTAATGCATAATTTTAATGATCAATGTAACTAATATAACACAAGGTCAAGCATGTTCATTTGTAAATCCAGCATAAAACAGTGATTCAATTTTTGCTCATTTTGCGTCATAGACAATTTTATCTGATATTTTATTCTGCTCCGAAATTTGGATAACAAGTGATGAGGTAAATTCTTATAAATTTAATAATGTGACGGTGACACCTAGCGTGTGATAGAATAAGTTAAACTAATAGCTCAGTGTTTTACTGTACTAAACGGAATTTTCCATAATAAAACAGTTCTAAATGTTTCTACACTATTCTAACTAGAAAAGTCATGAACTTTCGAGAAGTGTTTGTGTATATAAAAAGACGAACAAGATCGAATTGGATTATTCGAATTTGGAGCGCGATAGTATAAACTTGTAAGATTAGTAGTATTTGGAAAGCGATAGAGTAAAGAATAAAAAGGAATTAAAAAGTGATTTAAAAAGTGTTTTTGTGTGAAATAAAAATTCTAAGTGTACAGTAAAATTTGAGAATAATTTATATAAAGTGATTTTGTGAATTTTTATTGATAAACTGTGTTGTAATAATTCTTGTGCTAAATAAATAAATTCGTTGGTGATAAATTAAATTGATTTTGTATTATTCACAATCCAGTGATACGAACCTTGATTGACAAGGCAAAAACGTAACAATAATTTTAAAATAGTTAATGGTTGTAACAACAATTATTCAGCTGGTGGTATAGTTGCTTAAGTGAAAAAAGGTTTTCCTTTTTAGTTTATACATATGTAGTTAAAAATTTGGTTACTGCTGATATTTTGCAATTAAACTTTAGTTTAAATTCCGAAGTAATCTATGTGGTTCGCGTGTACCGTTTTAATTTCCACTCAGTCAGTAATTTTATTATGGAGTTCTTAAACTATTTAAGTGTTATTAATTCAAAAATGTATTTATACTGGGCGACATAAACATTTTAAAGTGTATTTGGGAATTTAATGATATTAATCAATACTTATCAATGATGTCCAGATATGGTTTAAATTCTCTAATAAATGAGGTTACTCGAATAACTAAACTGACAGCTACTTGTATTGACCATATTTTTGTTAGAATGAAACCTCTATCAAAATTATATCTTAAAGCTGCAGTTTGTGACTTGCACCTATCCAACCATAATTTAATTTCAATAAAAATTAATATGTTTTCGAATAATATCAAAAACCTAAAATGGGACGCGTACAATTAAAAATATTAACTACATCTATTAAACTAAATTCCTTATTAGTGCAGGGCCAACATTTATTAATGTTGCTAGACGATCCTAATGAGATTTTAACCAAATCTATAAATAATATCACTGCTAAAATTGAAGAATCATCTTATTCTGTCAAAATGCTTTTTAACGATAGGAAAATTAAGCGCTGGATGTCTAATAGCCTTCTGAAAAGAATAAAAGTCAAAAATAGATTGCTTCTAAATGCTAATAAACATTTAAATAATATTAAACTTCAGAATAGAGTAAAAGTCCTTCAAAGGAAAATTAAGTTAGATATAGCAGAACCATCATGATATTAACAGATCCGGCATGTGAAAAATGAACTTATAAGGAATACAGAAACACCAAAAATTCATTTATTTTCATAGAGTTTCATAGAATTAAAAGTTTAACCCAGTTAAATAATTTTTTCTAACAGCACTATAAAACAACTCAATATCTTACTCATTTAAAACACAGGTTCTCAAATTTCCTGATTTTCCAGCAATAATCAGAAGAAAATAAGGAAATTTAAATTAAAAAACATTCTACAACAATAACAATAAGTATTTAAAAAAAAAATCAATTTATGGCGTCATGATTTGTCCACATCTAAAACCAATGGCAACAATCAAAATTAAAATAAATCAAAAAAAAAAACAAACAGAAAGGTTTAAATCAATACAATGAGCGTGAAGAAAACAAAAAATCGAAACAATCTAGCATGCTTCGCAAATTCAAAATACCAACAGAACGATATTCAAATTCAAATTTGAATAGAGCCAATGAAAGAGATGATTATTGTATTGTTTGTAAATTTTGAGTTATTAGTTTATGACGTATATTACCAGAGCACCCTGTATTTTATAGAGCTTTTATAAGGGAATTAGAAACGAGGAAAAAACGAAACTTTTCATAGTAAAACACACAAAACATATGGGAAATCACTTTTTTTCCTAAGACAAATTTGTAAATGAAAACGTTACAAATTCTTAATTATGATTTCTGAAATACTTTCATAAATGTTTGAATTTCAACATATATGAATATCGTTTAAGTAAATCGTTTTCATTTTCTTGTAATAATCGATTTATTTAAATCAACATATAAAAAATCTTATAACAACAGCATTCTGGTCAAATTGAAATAAAAGCTTACTACGATTCGTTTGGTCATTAAGTCAATGTACATTACATAGATGGCAGTGATGGCCGTAAACATTTGGAATCGTACCAAAAATTACCACCTGGGGAAATTTCAAGTTCAAAAATTGTAGGAAAAGCAAAACAAATTCACAAAATATAGGAACGTGTGATAATTTTGCGATTAAACAATTTTTTTTCGTATTTTTCTTTTACCATTTTAGACATCTTACGTACACTAGTAAAACTAAAGATAAATTTAGCAAGTATTATTTAAATTTGTCAGAGCCAACTTTGATGTATTTTTCAAAATGAAAGTTCGAAAAAATATATTTTAGAAATAATTTAATTTTAATATTTCTGCAATTAATATTTACTTAATACCAATATGGCCTTCTTGTATATTGTTCTTAAAGATATGTAGAAAACTTTTATATAAACATTTTATAATATTTTTGCTATTTTCATTGAAAAACTTGAAGCTAAAAAACACCATTTTTACTATGGATTCCTATGGAAATCAGTGAAAAGTTATAACACTAAAAAACCTTCTAAAAAATACGTCATTAGGATTATGGCTCTTTACTCTAGAAGGCTCTGATATTACAAAAAAAAAACACTTTATAGTTCAAAAATAACTTATTTTTGAAGACGATTTTCACTAAGAAATAAACATTTTCGTGATTCGATTTTTCAATCAAATAAAATTACATGTTTGATGATTATCTTCGTATAAAAATAATATAAAAGCTCATAATTCTTATAGACTAAAAATGTAAATGAAAACGATCGTTTTACCATATAGTTTCATAGTAAAGAAAAAATTGATTTACTTTATTTTAAGCTTAGTAAAAAATACAGTCAATGTGGAGGTTCTTATTTATAGAGTAGGCTCTGGATATAGCAACAACAAAAGAACAATACTATCAAAATAAATTTCAGCATTCTAAAAAAGATTTAAAAAGTCAATGGCGTTTATTGGATGAAATTGTTGAAAAGCAGAAATCATTTCAACCAATTTCTGAAATAATAGATACCAATAGTGTTGTACTAACTGAGTCACTTGAAATAGCAAACGCTTTTAATGAATATTTTGTTGATGTTTCCATCAACCAAAAATCAAAAATCTCTAAATCGTATGTACCCAACAGAAATGGTAATTTGATAAAACATAATTTTGGTTCTAAGACATTTTTCTTTTCACCAATATCCCCGTGGGAAATTTTGAATTATATCAATAGTTTGGATAATTCCAAATCATCTGGCATTGGTAATTCAAGTAATTCTTTAATCGAACAAATTGCACAATGTTGGCCCCTATCTTCAATCTGAAATCCCGTTGTTAAAAAGAGTTAACCAATTATAGGTCCATATCATTACTTTAAGTTTTTTCAAAATTATTTGAAAAATGTATTAAAACAAGACTACTACCTTTTCTAAACGAGAGATCGTGTTTCTTAAGTAATCAATATGGATTTAGCGAAGGACGTAGCACTGAAACTGCCTTAAATGATTTTCTGAGTACTACAATTAATTCACTAAATGATAACTTTAGTGCGGCGGCTAACTTCATTGATTTGAAAAAAGCTTTCGACACGGTTGATCATCAGCTTTTATTGTATAAGTTAAATTGTGCTGGTATTCGAGGCAGAGCTAATGATTGGTGCCGGTCTTATTTTCTGAACAGAAAGCAAACTGTAAATATTTGCGGAAAATATAGTAGCACTGCGGCGTTCTTTAGGGTTCAGTTCTTGGCCCCATATTATTTTTAGTGTATATAAATTCCTTATTTTTTTTAGACTTGAAAGGTTATATGATTGGTTTTGCCGATGACAATGCACTTACTTATAGAGGAGCATCAAACCAGTTAATTCCCTATCAAATCAATTACGACCTTTTAATTTTAAGAAAATGGTTGGATTTGCATTTTATGGTTCTAAGCACAAAATCAAAAGTAAGGTTTTTTATATGGTTACGTTAGATACAAGAATTAGTTTTAAACATATTGAAAATCTTCAACATTACATTTACGCTTGTAACAGAAAATTGTATCTTTTTGCATGGGTGGGTGCTTATTCGTCATCTCTCCAACCGCTGCTAGTTGTCCAAAACTCATCCATTCTTATAATTTTAAAGAAACCGCGTTTAACATCTGCTTTGCATTTATTTAAATCAGTAATGATTTTACCGTTAAGACATTTATATGTTTTTAAGGTCATAAAAATGTTTTTTCTGCGTAGTGGTAATCGTAGAGCAAAAAAATCGAGATAAGGACTTTGAATAATTGTGAATATCATTCTCAGTAATTTTTAATAAGTTGCCTCTAAACATCAAAGAAATTACCGTTATGTCCAAATTTTTAAATTAAATGAAGAATTGGTTGTTAAAAATGAACTCACAGAAATAGAGCTGTGTGAATGTCGTGAAGAAGAAAAATTGTAAGAGAATTTATCTGTATTAGTATGATTCGCTAGTACATGTGCGTTATGTACGCACAGCACATTCTGAATATATAGAATGTAAATTCAGTCAGTGGTTTAATCAGCCCAGTCGCCGCGGCCTGATGAGAAGATTGATTTTTTCACAATCATAAGCTCATCAGTTCGAAACTGGATTGGATTCTCTTACGATCTTCGGAACGTATTAAAATCATATAAATTAAAAAAAACACGGTTTCATTATAAATACTCGAAATTAGTCGTTAAAAAATTTATTCATTTTGCAAATTTCGAATAACTGGGAAAAGGGTGCTTCATTTACATGAGTCCCCTCGCCTCATCATCTTTCAATTAAATTAAATGCTCAAAATGATGGCCTTCGACTTCAATGTACTTATTAATCCGCATGTCAAACGACTGCACACAACTGAGAAATGTGTCTGCTTGAATTTCAGCACAAGCATTTCTGATTCGCTCAATCATATTCTCACGTGTTCTTGGTTTTTGTTTGTAAACTTGTTCCTTGAGATCTTGGAAGTAAGATTTGGTGATCTGGCAGGCCAATTTACCGGACCTTCTGCCCCGATCCAGCGACCATTCAAATCACGATCAAGTACTGCACGTGCTACCAACGAATAGTGTGCGGGACAAGCATCAGGTTGAAACCACATGTTCCGTCGCACTTCTAAGCTCAAGTCTTCAAAAAATGTTTGCAGTTCATTTTCCAAAATATCTCGGTACATTTGACCATTCAAGTTGCCTTCAATAATGTGGGGGCCGATGAGTTTGTTGCCAATTATTCCACACCCCACATTGACAGTCCAAGGACGCTTCAACACTCCAGTAATGCATGTTGTGGCGATTAACCGTTCCATGGTTTGTAAAAGATGACTCGTCGGAGAACAATACGTAACGAAAAAAAATTGGGTTTTACTGTATTTATTCACGTGCCCACTGACAAAAAGTTACCCGATTTTGAAAATCAACGCCATGAAGATCTTGGTGTAAGGACACATCATACGGATGATACTTATGACGTTTTAAAATTTTCCAAACACTGGTCTGGGGAAATCCGGAATCGCTAGCTGTTTCTCGGGTACTAATATGAGGGCTATGAGCTACTGCAACCAATACATCAATTTCATTATTTTCTCCAGTGACTGTTGATGGACAGTTGAACACTTCCATCAGTAATAAATTGTTTGACAGTACGCTGAAATGACGCACGTGACCGAATCCTATCCAGAAAACTCGAAGCGTAGAGAGTGATAGCATTATCAAGACTCCGGCCAGCTTCTCCATAAACCAGAATCATTTCAATTTTCTCTTGTACAGTTAAATACACCATTCTTAAGTAGTATTGACAGCTTTATACAGGTATTGTTGTTTTCGAAATAATCTTCGGACTGAAGCATGTTCCTGGGTTACGATAATGAGAAGCCATTTTCAATAATTGGAAATTTAAGAAATACAAATTGTTTTAGTCTAACTTCGAGTATTTACAATGAAACCGCGGTATTTTTATTAAAGGCGTATTGCAGAATTGTTTGCGTAGGTTGCTCAGTAGAAGAAATCGAAAAAATTGAATATCGTCAATTACAGCGCCATCTATCATGAATCGAAAAAAATGTTTCAGTCAAATCCTACGTATTTTTAACCGTAGAATCCGAATCTTCAATAAAAATTAGGGGTTCATATTTCAGTTTCAAAGTTACCTCCCGCCCCACCTACAAGGAGGGGGGGAGGTACTAATTTTAACACTAATGTATTTATATTCATATCTCGCTTTGGTTGCGATGGACCAGCTTCACCACGCTTCACCCAAGATTTTTGGCGTTTGGGATTCTCATAATAAATCCATTTTTCATCTCCAGTAACTATCCGATGCAGAAAACCTTTTCTTTGTTGTCTTTGAATCAGTATTTCACAAATGGTTTTTCGACGTTCGAGGTCTCTTTCTTTTAATTCATGTGGAACCCAGTTGTCAGCTTTTTGAACCATACCGATTGTTTGTAGACGTTTTGCAACAGTTGATCGATCAACATTTAATGCTACAGCCAATTCTGATTGTGTTTGAGAAGAATCTTCAGCCAATAACGTGTCCAATTCAGCATCTTCAAATTTTTGGGGTGGTTTTCCATGCTATTTATCTTCAATGCCAAAATCATCATTTTTAAATCGTCGGCACGTTGTATTCGATGGAGCATGCTCACCGTAAATTTTCACAAGCAAACGATAAGTTTCCGCTGCACTTTTCTTTGCAATACAATAAAATATTGTAATAAAACTTCCAGCAAATGATGTTTATTTGGAATAAAATTCGATATTTTTAAAGAGTTAAAAATACTATTTGTTTACACTTCAACCAAATGTCGTATACTGCGTTTGATAGCTGACATCAAGTACTATAGAATACAAGTATTGCGCATGTATAGTTTACGTAAGCAGTAAAAATAACTACACCAATTGAGAAAGGACGGAGTCATATTCACACACCAAATATTTTCTGGGTGTGCGAAGAAGGTATTTCTTTGAATAGTTTTTAAGACAATGCTTTTCAGGTCATCTCGAAAATACAAACATCTTTTAACCATGTTAAATACATGAATCGGGCCATAACTACAAAATGGATTTGTCTTGATGTCAAACCAGGTTGGTGCATACACTTTCATGATAAAAGTGGCTAGTTCCGGGCCAAAGTAATAAAAAAAAAATTGTTGTTTCCTTACGCAGAGAGAGCTTAAAAAGGGAATGGAAAATGAATTTAATTCGTTCACATGCGAGATAAGACTTCGCTGAACGTTGAAATAAAACGTTTATGGCAAAAAAGTAACGAAATGACTTCAATTTGTAGGTACAACTTAGAAGTAAAAATGTAAGTTTTCAGTAAACTACCTTCACAGTGCGCCACCTCAAAAAAATACAAATTGCCGGTTTCACTCCATCCTAATGTACACTACATAAATGTATAATTTATCCTTTATCGAAATATTCAAAAGAGGAATCATTTAATTACAACCACCCAATACTAAATTAAAGGGACTATTATTTAACATTCAGTAAAAATTATAAAATTGTACATAAAGTATTTTAATTTTAGATATTTGTTGTTGCTTTTCTAAATTATTAATTTTTTTTCTCTTGCTGAACAATAAAACAAATGCTATTAAAAATTGATAGGCTACGTACGTAATATTTACAAACATGCGAGTTATTCTGTTTCCAATCAGCAATTTCAATCTATTTATCAGTGAAATGAATAAAAATAAATAAATGGATATGGTGTCTGCATACCATATCATACATCAACAATGAGCATATTACAATTGGAAGTAGAAAAAAAAAACTTAACTTATTTGTGTTTGTATTGTACTCGTATAATATCGAAATTTAGAATTGAAATCGATACAGTCTAAATTATTGATATTTTTGAAACAAAGTTGCAACGAAATTTATTGCTCCGATTCAATAAACAATATAAATTTTAATGAATTAAGGCAATGATACATGCAAAAATTTGTCCTTTAAGCTAAAATAATACAGCGCGCTGATTGGTTGAAATAACTGTCACTTATCACTTTCTTTAAGGTTATCTAATTTTGCCTGAAAGACAAACAAATTTGTCGTATACAAAATTGAACCATATTCAATTTTTAATTTTTGCCAAACAAGGTATTTAAAATCGCCTACTTGATGCGACTATTTTTAGTGCCTTAAAGCAGAGATTAAAAAAACAAAACATTTCGTTCTCCATTCTGGTTTTGTGGAGCGATAAAAACAAAAAATAAAAATGCGTTCCATACGGAAAGATATTAAAAATAAATAAATATCGCTTCCGAGAAAGGGAACGCTATTTTCATTTTTTGCTTTCTTCTTCTTTTAACTATTGATATTATAAATTATATTTCCTTCTTGTTTTTCGAAGCACACTACACTCAAAAAAATATGCGGTGTTAATTTGTTTTTTATCCGAAAAAGTATTTTATTTTTGCCCAACAGAATAAAATTAAGCACGCATCAAGGGATAAATTATTTTAATTATCCGAAAAGATAAATTTTTAGAAAAACTTCTTTTGGATTTAATAAAATACACCTTTCGGTGTTTTGCTAACAAAATACACCTTTCGGTGTGTTCCTAAACATGAATATTTCTGTTTGGTTTTTATGCGGTGTAAAAGTTTTTATCCAAATGTATTTTATGTCATTTTTATTCAAATATCCGATTGGATTTAAATTTTAAATATCCGATCGGTGGGACACTATGTAACACCGATTCGGTGTTGTGGTGACCCTTTATTTTTTTGTGTGTAAATATATATTTTTCTTCGTTCTCTATTTTGGGAGTGGTTACTTATAGAGTGCATTTTTGTTTCACAATTTTGTTTTGCAAAAATAAAATTTTTTCTGTCGATACTTTTTAGTTGAACGCATATAAATCTAAAACGGGTGTTTTAGGAAAATAATAAAATCCAAATTCAATGTAATCAAGTTTCAAAAATGGCTAGAAAAAAAGTAGATATTATTTTGCTTTAAATAATGACAGTAATTCACAGTATTGTAATGTGTGCCGAATCGGGATTCCCAACAATCAAGTGTCAAATTTGCGTCGTGATGTTAAACACAGTCATCCTGATACTTATAAACAGGATCAAATGGACCTGCTTAGGAATACAACAATTAAAAAATTTGCGCGAGTACCAATTACTATTAAAACCAATAAACAGGTGGCGACATGATAAACCCGCGTGGATTTAAATTTTTTCCGGAAAAATTGACGAGGCAACTAGGCTATTTTGGGAATAAAGGTCCAATACATAATCAATAACACCATTCATGTAAAAACCATAGACATGGTCGAACTGACGGAACGCCACACAGCAATTTATTTAAAAAAATATAATTATGGAAACAATGGCTTCATTTGGTTTATCGGTGGACCAAATTTACACTACTACATCTGACAATGGTAGAAATATGCTAAAGGCTTCCAGTTTTAACATATTTGTTGTTTACTCGTGGACTAATATCATTAACAAAAGATTATTGAATGATTGATTGATTATGAGTGTACGACCAAGCATTATAGCAGGATCTCCCGAACACCCGGGCACACACCATACACTCGTACACATACAACAAAACTGAAGGATAGGATAGGATTATTAGTTGGGACAGACTCGAGACGGTTACAGACACCAATGCGATCGATAGTTAGTAAATTATTAGTACAATACCGGGTGATTTTTTTAACCTGATACCAGAGACGACTTATAATAGATTTCTCATTTTTAACAACAGCATTTTTTCAATTTTTGAGTGGTTGATATGCTATCTGCAGATATATTTCGTAACTACATAATTTCATCTCTGTGTAAATAGAACGAAAATCATATATGTACATACTTATTTTGTTTTGTATTTGGCTATTCCTTTTACAAAATACTTTATGTGTCACACAGACACATTCTCGCTAGCTCCGAACGATATTCCTGGTTCGTCAATCGTCATTCGTCATACAACTCGTAGAGTAGTCGTAAATCGTAATTATCAAGATTACCGAAGCCGCATAAAAAATTGCATCAAGTTTCACATGAAAAATGGGTTATACACTCACACTACTCAACTTATAATTTGTTTCCTATTCTGTAAAAATATTTTTTTATAGAATAGAAAACAAATTTTAAGTTGAGTAGTGTGAATGTATAACCCATTTTTCATGTATTACTTGATGAAATTTTTTATTCTACTTCGTTAGTTTTGCACAATTAGTTTAGATTAATTAGATTATACAATGTCTCGTAGGTGTTGTTTAAAAAATTGCCTTTCAACGAAAAGCAACCAATATTTTAAACTTCCTCGGAGAAACTCCGATTTGTATAATAAGTGGATTACGTTTACGATGTGCTATAATTCATGTGATATGATTAGATCACTAAAAAATCCTTTAATATGCGATAAGCATTTTGAAAATTGTTACATAGGTAAGAAATAATTTATGTTATTTATATAGGGTATCCAAATTACTTGACTTTTAAAGTACCCGCTTAGTCGAGTGTTAGTTTTATTGAATACCCGGGTATAAAGAAAACCTTTTCGATGTTCAATATACATAAGTCAAGTTTTTTATCAGGTAATTACACTAAAACTAGATAAAAATAATAGTTGTAATTTAATTTCAAATCAAATTGATTTTTTGTATTTGAATTTTATAATTCCGTTTAATTCAGAATAAAATATGTAGTTTAAAGAGAGACATAGGCAAACTCACGATCATTTTAACTAAATTTTTGTTTAATTAAATGTGAAAAACATTTAAATCGACTTTAGCTAATTCAAAGAATCGAATTAATTTGAAAACACTTGATCTAGCTTGATCTAATTGCAAATCTATACTAGATTTACACCATCTATCTTTAAATAAAGATATTTTTCGAAATGTTAGTTTACAAATAAAATTTTTTAGTTTTTCTTTGGTGAATATAATTACCCTGGTAGTCGATCAAATTACCCAGTAGACGCGTATTCCAGAAATGATGAGTACCCGGCTACTCCATAATCGGTATTGGATACCCTAGTTATATGTTCTAAATTATAAACTTAAATTATAAATGTTTACATAGGTAAGAAAAAATTATATGCCGGTGCCGTTCCAAGTCAAAATTTAGGAAACTCGGATTCGAGTGATGAAGACGTACCTAACGATACCGTTATGGAAAATGTCACAACGTCAAATATGACTGATTTAAATAATAAAACAGATTATGAACAATGGCTAACAAGCGAAAAGAATTGTAATTGGTACAGAAGTGAGATGGAGTGTTTCAAATTACAAAATAAAGTTCTAAAGGATGAAAATAAAGAGTTAAGAAAATTAAACAAACAGTTAAAATTAAAAATTTTAAGGACGGGCTTTCAGTCACGCATTACAAGTTTCATAAATAATCAATTAAAAATGAAACCACAAACAATTCTACAACAAATAGACAATACATCAGCAAGTGCACACTCAAAAACGTTTGCCAAAATGCTTGTTAAGTCTAAAACTATTTATACAGACGAAGAGAAAGACCTGGGGTGCTATTCTTGAAACATTACGAAAACTTTCGTATTGCGAGTTAGTGTCAAAGTATTACGAAAACCCTAAAATCGTATTCTTGAAATCGAATTACGAAAATTTTCGCAACGGAACGTTACTAAAATTTTCGTAATGGTTTTTTCGTTTCCCATTGCATTTCGTAATGAAATCATTTGGATTTTTGTGTTAATTATATTGATAAGGATGTTCATAAAACTCAATATTTTCTATTCTCAATATTTTATTCTTTGTTTCACGTATTCTTAAAAATATGTATTATTTATTTCGAGATAACGATGTACATAATTATATGCATTCGGTTTTGTTTACTACCTATCTAGAACAAAAGGATATTTTCTTCTAAATTTTTGTATTTACATGTCGTATACCTAAATCTTGGGATATTTTTTTAAATGCTTGACCACTTTCTAATTTTAAACAATACGTGTAAGGGTAAGAGATTTTTTCGTAATTGACAATTGGCTATAGCGGACAAAAATGGAATATGTGATTCAATACAACAAAAATATGTTATTTAAAGCTATATTGCCTATTTAACTTTTATATTTATTTGTTAAAATTGTAATAATTGGAAATTAATTAATGCAATGTGTAATTTAAAGTGTGATTTTTATCATTCATTAGTTCATTTGGAACAATTTTGTTTTATCATTTTAAATGCCCTGTCTTCAAACATTACGAAAATTTTCGTAATGCACAATATTTTCGTAATCGTAATGGTGAAATCATAAATTAGTATTCTTGAAGCCATTACGAAAATTACGAAGAGAGAAATAAAAAAAAACTAAGAAGATTTCGAAAGAGATGATTAAAAATGTTAGTTTAGTTTAGTATAACTGAGAATATTAAGCGAAGCGGACGCTTTCTTTACTTAAAATTATAAATTGTTGTGAATTTTTGTCAATAATGGCTTATTTATTTAATATTAAATTAAATATATTAAAAATGATTGTGTATGCTACTTTTTCGTTTAAAGGGAAAATTACTTCGGTCTAAAAAGACCAATGTATTGAAATCTTGTCAAAAATGGCCAAAAATTTATTTGATCCAAATTCATTTATCTCGACGTTTTGAAAATCCTTGAGCCCGAAAAAGAAAAAAAAAATGTCTGTCCGTCTTTCTGGACGTCTGGATGTCTGTACCCATGATATCTCGAGAATCGCTTATCCGATTTAGAATTTTTTTTCCAAAAATCTGTTTTTATGGTACGGCGGTACATATGATTGTATGATGGTACGATTGAACGATGATATAATGTTATGTCGTGTATGATGGCATGATGGTTTGATGGTATGGTAGTACGACAATATGATCCTATGCAATGCCACTACATAAAAAGCCATGAAAAAAAATACTTGTAGTGGTGTTAAGGCAATAAAGATTTTTATTTTCCAATGGAACGTAAACACAATCATATGGGATTTTGTGTTGCCTTTATTTTCAATTTAAATGAAAATTTTTATTGATAAATAGAAATAATTTTAAATTAAATACAATCTGTTTCGTCGGCAATTGACCCCTTGTGTGTTGGTGATAGCTTTTCACATTTTTCATCATATCTCCCAAGTTATGGGCTCGATTTTAATTCTGTTTGCGGTTTTTTAAAGCTTTTGAGTCACTTTATTGGTTAATTTGCACACTAAGCCAGGTTTTTGTAAAGAATCTAACAAATTATGGGAAAATCACATTTTTTTACTTAAACGATTTTTTTATTTAAAAAAACCTCTACTTTTTAGAAAAAATGAACTGTAAGTCGAATAAATGTCCCATGGCATGGTTATTTTATTTATAATTATTAAAACATTGTTACTACCTAACTCATAAAATATTCGAACACCAATTTGTCGAAAAAATGGCGTTTGTAGCCGTTTAGGTATAGTGATGTTATCTAACCAAATCTTTTAAATGATCGAAAACTCAAATTGGTAAGTAATATTAAATAGTTCAGTTGTTCGCTAACCAATCGTGTGACACTTTCATACATGTACTCTCAGTGTTCTGTGTCTTAACAATTTTAATTTGTGTGAAAATTAAAAGGACAGTTTGTGTTAAGTAAACGCTTAATCATTACAATGACACATTTGCGTGATGCACCACCTTCTCATGTAGCCAATATGCATTTTGTAAACCTGTTCTCTAATGGAAATGCACGCGTTGGTGTCGAAAAATACAGGCGTCGATATCCAACAGGCCAGTACTTGGGTATAGGACATTCATTGCAATACATCGACGTTTTCCCAAACAAGGATTATTCCAACAACAACACGAGTCCAGCGTGAATATTAACGTACACGTTGGAAGAGGATTTATTACGATTAATACGCGCTGAACCTACGACAAGTATCAGCCGCCTGTCTATTAGATTAGGCATATCGAGGTCAAGAAGGCCTTAATCCTTATCACTTCCGTCGTGCTCAACATCTAGGAAATGTGGACCATCGTGCCAGATCAGTTTTTTGTAACTGGATAATTTCACAGCAAAGAAGTGAGGTCAATTTTATAAGGAGAATATTGTAGACAGATAAAGCTACTTTCACCAGGGCGGGTATAACAAATTATAGAAACCTCCATGTTTGCGCTGTCGAAAACCCAAACGCCGTAAGGGAGACAGCTTTCCAGAGCCAATTTGCTATAAATGTATGGGCGGGAATGATCCACGATTAACTTATCGGACCTTACGTGGTAATAAACAGGCTTGATCAACACGTATTATTAGAATTTTCAGGAATCACGTTGTCATGGAAAAAGTGCCATTGTTGAGGAGAAGGCGAATGCAGCTGCAATTAGATGGAGCTCCAGCACATTTTGCAAAGATAATACGTGATAATTTGAATGAAAATAATCCACGGTGGATCGGTAGAGGAGGTCCTGTAGCCTGGCCGCCAAGGTCCCCTGATCTTACGCCCCTAGATTTTTATTTCTGACAGCAAGAATTTTCGCTGCTGCAGCAGAAACAAGAGGCAACCCTTAACGTGCGTGGACAACAACTAGTGTGATCAGGAGAGCCCTTGTTTGTTTACAAGAGAGTGGTGAGCATTTCGAACATGTCATTTAATTAAAAATGTTTAATAATTTGTAATAAAAATTGTTTTTATTGATTATTAATAAAATAGTATTATTTTATTTCTTTGACTTTAATTTAAATAACTCTTTTGTTTAATTTCCCTACTTTCTCCAGGTGACTTTTGCGCGGTATTTTTAAGAGTTAGCTAGTAAGAAAGTTTTGTCAATTTGTAGATATTATGCTGTAGATTAATAATAATAATTAAAATAATTAACTTAATGGGACATTTTCACGGTTTACAGTTCAGTTTTTTAAAAAGTAGAGGTTTTTTTTACTAAAAAAATTATTTTCCCGAAATGTTTTACATTCTTTAAAAAAACCTAGCTAAATGCGCAAACTATCAAATAAAGTGACTCATAAACTTCATCTTTTCAAAAACCGCAAACAGAATTATAATCGAGCCCATAACTTAAAAATGAGACACCCACCTTAAAGGATTTTTTGCGATAATTTTACTTAAATATTCAGAATTTTCCGGCCGGTCACTTGACGACCAAACACATTGTATATCTTGCAGCTTGTACAAAATTTTAATTGAAATTAATAAAATTTTAATTAACAATTTTGCATTTTAGTAAACTGATTTTTAGAGAAATTTAGGGAAATCGTTAGGCTTCGTGTTTTTTTTTAAATTTCTTTTCGTAGATTACTAGATTAGTTTTATTATAAATCATGGCTGTTTATGTAGTAGCATTGGTAAAGTAATAAAACTAATCTAGTAATCTACGAAATGAAATTTAAAAAAAAAGCACGGAGGCTGACGATGTTTGAGAATAAAAATCAATTTACTAAAACGCAAAATTGTGAATTAAAATTTTATTAATTTTAATTAAAATTGTGGACAAGCTGCAATTCGATATATTTAATTTAAAATTGTTTATATTTATCAATAAAAATGATCATTTAAATTGAAAATAAAGACAACACAAAATAATTCCAATATGATTTTGTTTATGTTTCATAGGAAAATAATAGTTATTTGTGTATCAAGAGCGCAAAGTGCCAGTTTGTCACGCGAGAAAGGAAATTGCTGGCCGACGGGACGGAGGCCAGCAACCTTTCGAGCGTGACAAACAACTTTGCGGACGTGTTTCACACTTTATTTTTCCTACAATCATTTTAAAAAATATAATAAAAAGATAATTTTGTAGTAAAATTTACTATACTGACAATACGATTTTATTTTAGGACCGACATTTTGTTCAATCGAGTAGTCAAAGATTTTTTTTATTTTTCATAAAGAAAAACAAAAATTTGGTTTGATGTTTTATACAAACATTAGTCTTTCTTAAAAATTAGCGTGCGGTTTCAAGTTTTGTCACACGTTTCTAAGAGAAACGTGTGACAAAGTAATTTGTTTATTAACTGTCAAAAAAACAGACACTTTGGGCTTTGAAAACAGAGAAAAAAAACCTGCTTTTCACGGCGATTGTAGGAAAAAATCTTTATTCGCCTGGGGATTTGACTGTTTAGACTGATGTCACGGCTGTTTATGTAGTGGCATTGTCCTTTGATTCTATGGCGATATGATTTTAGATCGTACTGTCGTACGATACTATTATGGTATGATGGTATGATTGTATGACTTTACGTACCATTAGTATTAGCCGCCTGTGACGGTATATCAATCCAATTCCAATTAAAACACGCGACATTTAAAAATACATCCCAAATTGTCAATTAGTATTGTAGCTATTACCCTTATTTTTAAGAAAATAATAAACATACCACAAACAAATAGGTACCCTTTTTTTTTTGTGGTAATAAAATAATAAATATTTAGCGAAATGTAAATACATATTATTTTTAACCATCAACAGAAATTATTGAGTCTTATGAACGTCTTTGTATGAATATAATTAAAACAAAAATCTAAATGATTTCATTACGAAATGCAATAAGAAACAAAAAAACCATCCGATAATTTTAGTAACGTTCCGTTGCGAAAATTTTCGTAATCCGGATTTCAAGAATACCATTTTAAGAACTTACATTTTCATCTTCTCTCTCGAAATTTTATTATTTCTTTTTGCCTCTCTTCGTTATATTCGTAATGGTTTCAAGAATACTAAATTATGATTTCACCATTACTATTACGAAAATAGCATTACGAAAATTTTCGGTTACGAAAATTTTCGTAATGTTTCAAGAATAGCACCCCTGGCTCTAGCAATTTTCTTTAAATCATCGGCTGCATATATATTTTTAAGAGAAAATTTATTATGTAAACTACTGTCACTTGCATCTATTTATAGATGGTTTCCTCTTGAAGAAATTTTACCTGGATCAAATAATCTTGATTTGTTTGCTCAAATAAAATCACGAATAAGCAATTTTTCAATAGAATCAAAGCAGGTCATGTTATGTTTCGACGAAATGCATATTGCAAAAAAACTTGAGTACAACAATAAAATGGATCTCATCGAAGGCTTTGTTGATTATGGGGAAGGCAGCACAAATAACAAATTTGGAAATGTAGTTTGTACTTTTATGGTGCGATCAATACGAGATAATTGGAAACAGGCCATAGGGTTTGTAGTTGCTGCCAGTGCAACTCCCGTTTCAGAACTAAAGCGTCTAATTAATGACCTTATCCTTAAATGTTTTTCCATTGGGCTGATTGTCAAGGGTTATTTAGTGTGCGATCAAGGAAAAACAAATCAATCGCTATATAAATCTTTGGGTGTTACAACTGACCAACCATATTATATGCTTCAAGACTACAAAATCATATGTATTTACGACCCACCCATTTATGAAAGTGCTTTCGAAATAATTTAATGAATTACGACTTGGAAGTTGGTAGCGCAAAAGCCGTGGCAACATGGAATGTAAATCGACAATTATACAAAATTGATTCTGGTGCATCCATTCGGCTAGTCCCAAAATTAACACCCATACATATACAACCAAACACATTTAAAAAAATGAAAGTAGCATATGCTGTCCAAATATTTAGTTCTAGTGCAGCTTCTGGAATACGTACTATCGAAAAATTAAATTTGTTTACTTCAGATGTAGCACAGTTTGCTAAGAATACAGCCGATTTCTTGGAAAAAATGAATGAAATGTTTGACGTACTAAATAGTAAAAGTTTATTTGGAAAAAATTCGAACAGTGGAGCACTTCAAAATTCAGAAGAATCTATATTGAAATTGGAATCATACATAAATTACTTATCAACTTTAAAATTTTTAACAACTAATAAAAAAATTCAAATAAGTTGCATCAAAGGGGCAATACAAACTATAACAGGTATTCAGTTAATAGCCAAAAATTTATTTGAAACAGAAGATTGGAAATATATATGTACAAATAGATTTAATCAGGATTGCCTAGAAAATTTATTTTCTATCATCCTCCGTGAAAGAATTTCGGAAAATTCTCAAACGGATAATGTCCGTAAAACTTATTTATAGCTCTAAATATGCAAACTGTAAGGGTGGTATTAATAGCATGCTGATTGATTGGAAGGCTGTGTTATCCGATTCTGTTTCTATAAAAGAAATAAATACCGAAGAAAATTCATTTAGAGGACTCTCAGACTATGATTTCCAAGAAGAATACGCAGAAGAAAATGATAACTTTGAGATAAACGAAATTAAAAGTGCAGTTTTAAGTGACAATGCATTTAAATATTTTTGTGGATATGTCATACACCATAAAATTCAAAATCCAATTATTGACAGCCATCAACAACCTAGTTTATTGAAGAATTGTTCAAAATGTGTTGAGCACTGTACGCTTAAAAACTCGAAAATTTCCGCTCCCTCCGATTGGCTTA
Organism: Tipula vernalis; assembly: GCA_958295665.1. Lineage (NCBI taxonomy): Eukaryota > Metazoa > Arthropoda > Insecta > Diptera > Tipulidae > Tipula > Tipula vernalis. The sequence goes on along the minus strand of OY282559.1, from coordinate 290,199,993 downwards.
CATTCTTTAAGAATTTCAAAAATGATTCTGATTTTGGTAGTTTAGTTATGCCAAATGAGGAATTTTTTGGAGTCTGTAAATATGCATACTTAACTTTCAATTCTTTTTTCAAACAAGAACCACATGCAAGGAATATCAAACAAAAAATCAAAGAGAAGTGCATTCTAGCAAATCAACATTTTTTTGACCAAAACAGTTTATGTTTCGATCATAGAGTAAACTTGCTTGAGTTTTTCGTGTTGGTGCTTTTACGGAAAAATTGTCGTTGGTTATCAGAAACTGCTATATTTGAGTCGGGCAATAACAGACATAAACATTCCAGACTTGATATTTTACTTGATTAAAAATATTTAGTCGTCTAAATGTATCATAAATGCTTAATTTGTAGGGCTTGATGTGCTATATTTGCTATACATTGTGTAATTTAATAAAATTAAATAAAATATAATTAGTATTTCATATTTATTAGTTTTTAACTGCCTACTAACATCTACTATTAACAGACTTTAATTTCGAACAAAAAAAAAATATTTGAATAATATTTTAACTACGTTTGAACCATATATCTTAAGTATAAAATGTCGATCTTTTGAATGACCGGTTTTTAAGTGATTTCATTATATTCAATTAAATATAGCAAACAGTTTACCACTTTTAAATAAAAGTCCGTATTCTTCAGAGAGAGATCTAAAACATTTCTAGCTCTTGCGCGAATTTTTAAGGCAACCTACACGACATTAAATAATAAATTTTCTTTAATTTATAAATCTATCAAATTCCTGAAAATTAAATTTAAATGAAAAAATAAATCAATTTGTTTCGTTATGGTTGATTATTAAATTACAGCCAAATAAAGCTTAAACTTATCGACTGACCAAATCAAATCCTATAACGCAACTAAAAAAAAATATAAAAATAAAATTCAAAAGCATTCGTGTTGTGATTTTGTGTTTTGTGAAAATTACACGTAAAATAATAAAAATATACAATATACATACATACATATTGCATATTGTTTCTCTATTTTATGGTCATAGTTGGTAAGGGAAAATAGATATGTATGTACAAAGGCAACTTATACACACATGCAAACACAATATACCATACATGCAAATTAAAAATTACGTCTATAATACGTATACGGAATAAAATATCACAAATACAATCATGACATTGGAATTATCAGAAGTTTTTTAGTCAACTCATTTATTTGTTGTTTTTTATAAAAATGAGAAATCTATTATAAGTTATCTCTGCTGATACACTCAAATATCTCGGAAAATAAGCACTCTACGAAAAAAAATAGTTAAGATCAAAATTTAATTATTCCGCGGGGGAAATACATTAGTGTTAAAATTAGTACTCTCCCCTTCCTCCTTGTAGGTGGGGCGGGGAGTAACTTTGAAACTAAAGTATGAACCCCTATTTTTTATTGCAGATTCGGATTCTACGACTAAAAATACGTAGGACTGAAACATTTTTTCGATTTATGATAGATGGCGCTGTAATTGACGATATTCGTCACTAAGACAATAGGGTTACGATAATGAGAAGCCATTTTCAGTAATTGAAAATTTAAGAAATACAACTTGTTTAAGACTAACTTCGAGTATTTACAATGGAACTGTGGTATTTTAATTGCAGGCGTATTGCAGAATCGTTTGGATAGGTTCTCAGTAGGAGAAATCGGAAAAAATTGAATATCAATTACAGCGCCATCTATCATGAATCGAAAAAAATGTTTCAGTCAAATCCTACGTATTAGGATCCTACGTCAAATCCTACGTATTTTAGCCGTAGACTCCGAAACTGCAATAAAAAATAGGGGTTCATATTTTAGTTTCAAAGGTACCCCCGCCCCACCCACAAGGAGGAAGGGGAGGTACTAATTTTAACACTAATGTATTTCCCCTATGGAATAATTAAATTTTGATCTGAACCATCTTTTTTGTAGAGTGCTTATTTTCCGAGATATTTGAGTGTATCAGGTTAAAAAAATCACCCGGTATATAATAAATAGGTTAGCACAAGACAGCACAATCTAACTACATTATTAGATGATCATTTCTGTGGAATCCAGGGCCGGATACTCAGGACTCCCTAAATTTACAACAGGACTTAAAAAATTACATGACTTATTTCATTATTCATGGTCCTTTTATATCTAATTAATTAATTATTACGTACTGCAACAAGAAATAAAATAAACGTTAAAAACCATTTAAACATAAAATTCAACTTAAAACTTATCATCAATTTCCTACCGATCCAGAAAAGAAAATAAATATTTATAAATTCTATTATTTTATAAAATTAATATAAAATGATTTAAATGATAATGTTACAGCACCACAACACCTAGACATCAATAATTCGATTAGGTACTATAAGTATATCAAGAATCAACAAACAAAATGAATATAAAAATTCCCAGGCGACTCTGAAAACTAAATTTAATTAATAAATAAATTACCATAATACCAAATTTTATTACTAAAATGAATAATTATTATAACAGGATCTTCAGTATTCCCGGGCACACAATGTACACTCATTTACACATACCAAAACCGATGAATAGGATACGATTATAAGTTGGAATAGATTCAATCCGATTGCAATCCCCTAAGCGATTAATAGATAACAAATTATTAGTACAATAAATGATAAATGATAAACAGGTTTGCACATGATAGCACATTTTAACTACATGATTAGATGTTCGTTCCTCTGGAATCCAATGCCAGAACTCAGGATTCTTCAAATCTAAATCAGGGCATCAAAAATTATTATTATTATTAATGTTTTAATTTACTAATCTTGTTGACATAATTAAGATAAACAAAAATCAATATCTACGAAATTTATTACTTATATACTCCATAAAACTTCAACTCTGTTTATGGACATATTACTCTGCAAAATCAACCATGCAAAGTAAGGAAAATAATAAATCAATGAAAGGAACCTGGAACATTATTTTCTTAAAAATTTATCGGTGTAACATATCAGTAAAATTGACGTTTATATGTAAAAATTGCAATCTAAACTTCAATAAATTCATTAAGTTAATTAATTAAGTTCAATGCATTTAGCATCACGATTTGCTGTTACATAATTCCACGTTGTTCACATTTGTTTAATCAAAATTTGGCATGCATAAATAAATACATCATTGTGTGTTGCAAACCAAATCTCAATTCAACTCAAAATTAATATTTCCAAATTAGTATTTATTTATATAATTTATTTAATTAATAGGCTTTTAATATTAATAAAAATTAATAAAATATAAATATAATTTAATGCATTAAAAAAAAAAAATCATACCTAAATATACTATTTTACATGTATCATATACGGCGGTTTCCGATACGATTCAAACCATCCATTATACGAAGTACAAGTTTACAGTGTTTTTATAGTTCTTGTTTTATCAAAAACAATATGGTTGTCTCATGAACACAAAAAACACAAAGAGAGAAAACCACGCCAAAATAAAAGTAACAGAATCGTATATACTAAACCACTAACACACATTGAAGGTAAAAATTTTCTACCATCTACCATGTGCGTAGCAGGAGTCATATCATGTTTTCATTATAAAATAATATACTATATTATAGACACATACAAATTATTACCCTTACAACGAACTGTAACAGACCGTTGCCACAGGTTAATAAATTAAGAACCATGACAATGGTTGTTAACAGAATATCACTGTAGTTTTTTTTTCTTGGTGCGGTTTGCCTGTCTCTGGCTATTTCTTGTCGGTGTGTCGTGGGTGGTCCAAGACTACAGTAATCTTGAATAAACCGCTTAGATGGAATTACACCTATCAATAAAAATTATGCATAATAGGAAGTAGTATGATCACATCACTAAAGTCCCCTGCCACTCACTTTGATTTCTCTCACTGAAATTACTTAGCAAATCATCGAAATGTTCTCAGGAACAAAAACCAAAAGAAAATCCATGATTACAAATTAATGACAATAATTCTAATCCGAACAAATTCCAGATATAGCAAGATAACTAATAATACAGTGTAAAAAAAAATCAGAGAATAATACAAGAATAATTATGAAGTAATAATAATAAGATTATAAACAATAAAATAACGGAAATAGAAAACAAGAAAAAAATGTACAAAAAAAAAATAATGAAATATAATAATAAAATATAAAGTATGAAATAATAATTTGTAAAAACTTGCGACTTACTAAATAACCACTATCGATGTACCGGCAATCCGAAAACAACTCCAAACTGGTCACAATTTACTGCTTCTTTGATATACTGGAACAGTTGCTCGTGCACTCCAGAATTAACATTGATCAGCCAATTATTGACCATTGGGGTTTAACATAGTTAATAACCGTTTAATGGTCTAACAAGGACAAATGCATTCACAAAATAATATCAATGATTGTGTGCTGGATATTAATGTGATTGATGGAATTATTATTATTTTTTTTTATTGTTTTTTTATTGAGCTTTGTGTTTTTTTTCACTGAACTTTATTTAAGACATCATGATCTATTCCAACATACACAAGTTTATAAACCACAACGAAATTATCAAAATATGATCTACAACAACGGAATTCCACTCATATAGAAATACAAAAAAAAATAACGTTTATAAGTCCTTTTATTTCAATTTTACTTATTTATTATAATTATTATGTTTTTATGATTTAATAATTTAAATTTTTATTATTAAATTTATAACCAATACACAGAATGTTTTTCATGGATTTTGTTTTTTTTTTCATAATACCGATCGACCATTAAGGCATTAACCGTCTTTAGTAATTAACGGCACAGTTTTATCATCCGACTTTACGCGGGAAAAAAAATTCAATTTATTATAATTTTTGTTTATCACTGATAATTTAATAAATGAACTGTTTATATATGCACGTTACGCGCTAAGGCATACTATGAACTACTGTTTTTGATCGAATTATAACTTTATGATTTTTTAGATTTATATTTAGAGCTACTACACTCCCTTATTTAATGTTAATAATTTTTGGTTTTCCTTTTATTTTAGTTTTTTACTTTTTTTTTTATTATTTGTTAATTGTATTTTACAATCACCCAACAAATAAATTCTTCGACTGACTGCCTTTATTGCAAAAATTGACTCAACTAATACCAATTTTTTCTTCTTTTTCTACCATGATCAGAAGGGGGGTAAAATTCGTTTAACGAACAAACCAAACCAGGTAAGGTCAACTTAAGGCGACATTCACAACGGATACCGATAATTTCGAAAGGCTAACTAACACGAAAAAAAACTTGTGACCAACAAGATGCATCACAGAACATACAAATATTCCTGATCTATGTATCAAGATACAGGAAAATGGCCAACCAACCCATAAAAATGTCCCTCTGTTTTTGTTGTTGTTTAAATATTATATAAAAAAAAACAATAATAAATAGTACATTTTCTTGATAGGATTTGTATAAAGAGCGAACGAGACGGCCTGTATAAACATTTTTTTGGTTTTGCCATGAGTCAAGCTTCAAGAATATATTTGTGTCGATTGTACATAAAATAAAAGACAAGAACACATTCAAGTAAGCGTAAAAATAAACGCAGATATGAAATTAACCACGACATATATCAAATCAAGCCAAAAACAACTTTAATACGATCAAATTATTAGAATTTAGTAATTAAATTCCATGTACAATCGCACAAAAGGCAAAATCATGCACTTAATTAAGAAATCAAGAACATGATTTCTTTATCAATAAATAAATATGAATATATTCATAAAACTTTTACTCCGTTTATGGACATATTACAATACAAAATCAAAGTAAGTAAAATAACAAATCCATGAAAGGAAACCGAAACATTATTCTCCTATAAATCCTATCGGTGTACCATACAAGTAATATTGACGTTTGCGTGTGAAAACTGCAACCCAAACCTCAATAAATTCCTTTATACAAAGTATAAGAATCCCATTTGAGTCGAATACACCAAAACTTCATTGTGTTTGCACAGTTCATGTTTTATTAAGAACACTATGGATTCTTCACGAATACAAAAAACACAAAGAGAGAAAACAACACCAAAACAAAAATAACAGAATCTTATATACCAAACCACCAACACACACTGAAAGCAAATATCCCTCTACAATCCTCCATGTGCGCAGCAAGAGACCCATCATGCTTTCATTATACTATATACAGACAACACCTTTATATCAAACATACAAACATTCCTGATCCATGTATCAAGATACAGAAAAACACTTGTGACGCCTATACCAAAACCAACAAAAATGTCTCTCTGTTTTTGCCATTGTTCAACCACTATATGACAAAAACCAATAATATATAGTACATTTTCTTGATAGGATCTGTGTAAAGAGCGAACGAGACGGCCCGTATAAACATTTCGTTACCTTTGCCATGTATTAAGCTTCAAGAATGTATCCGTATCGATTGTACATAAAACAAAACACAAAAACACACTCAAGTATGCGTCAAAACAACATCAAACATGAAATTAACTACGACGTATGTCAATTTAAGCCAAAATCCACCCCAATACGATTCAATTACTAGACTTTAGTAATCAAAATCCATGTAAAATCACACAAAAATTAAAATCATGCACTTAATCAAGAAATCAATAACCTCGATTTCTTTATCTATAAATACAAAACATTGCCCGATAAATGCATCCCCGTGGATTGCATTTTCCTAAATAACACTATAAATTATTTCACTTCCACTTTAATTATTATTTCACCAAAAACTGAATTAAACAGAATTAATACCAAAATTATAATTATACTTAAAATGTACACAATATACTTATGTATATAGAGTATAACCACAACACCACATAAACTACATAAATAAAACAAAAAATAAAAATAAAATAAAATTAAATTAAATTTGAAGAGGATAGAAAAAACACGTCTATCCTCTTTGAAGAGCATTTGCTCATCCAGTATCACTAACAAAAAGATTATATAATAAAACTCAATATTTTACACAAACTAACGAACTCAGAATACGAAAAGGATTACTAATGAAAAAATTAGAAGAACTGGAAATATATACGGAACGATATAAGCCATTTTTACTAAACGAAAAAATTGGCCGCAACAAAATTTACTACCTTGTTGTAAATCGGTAGTTAAAATCATTTTGCACATACACACCCACACACACCAGACGGTCAACAAATTCTTCTCTTTTTTATCATAAACACACACCAGATGGTATATACAAAACTACCCCTTTAAGAAGAAAAAATAAAATAAGGGGGCAGGAAGATTCACAAGGCACGTAGGCACAACAAATAGGGTATAAAAGCAGTTTTTAGCATAATTTTAGTTAGTGTTTGTTAGAAATTTGAATTAAATGTGCTGCCCATACAATACAATTAGCTGTTAATGATACACTAATGGAAGCTTATTTAAAAAATAACATAGCAACGATTCGAAATGTTTCAATATATTTAAGAACACCAACCCACCGAAATTTTCTAAAGCAGAATAAATTAAAGCGACCTACACGATGGAACTCAACGTACGATATGTTGGAACGGTTGTTACTAATGAATACTGCAAATCTATCAGCATGATTATGTGGATCTTAATATTCAAGAACATTTATGGAATTTCTCCGTAAATTTTCTTGAAGTTTTTAGTCCGGTGGAAAAGATCACATTATATAGGGTTTTCCAATAACAGATTCATTTTTGAAATTTCTTATTGGAAAATCATTTGAAAAATCCTTGGGTTTTCCAATAAGATATTTCAAAAATGTAACCTCTTATTGTAAACTCAATCAAGTTATTGGCGATTTGACTGATGTACGTTCAACCATAAGTACGTTGACGCCTTATCCATCTTCGTCATCCGCACCTTTAGTTTCGATGGATCTCAATCAATTGTTGAATGAGTATATATCCACACAGACAGAAATAAATCGGCCTATAAACAACGCACAGGAGCAAGCTGATCGAGAAATAGAAAATTACCACCTGCGACGATTAGACGTAAACAACAATGTTTTGGATTAGTGGATGGTCATGCAACCAGAATTATTACGTACATATTTTATAAAATGATGTGATTTAGACAAATTATAAAATTGGTATTTATTTTTAGTGTGAATGATGTACATAGGTTAAAATATCAATAATAATGATAACTGCAGTTTGGCTTACATGTATTTTCAATTGTGTGATATTGAATGGTTTGGAAGAAACAGCCGCGTTTTTGTTTTGTTACTATTCCATCAAATTTGTAAATTTTGCGGCATTCATGGTAAATTCAAGAGTTAAGAGTTAAAGAGTTAAGATTCCAATTTTTTTGTTGGTGAATAAAAAATTTAAAAACAATATTTTTGAATTGAAAATATTATCTTAAAGTCAGAATTCTGGATTGTGTTACAAGTGAATAAAATCCAGTAACTACAAGCATACTCGTATATGTATATAATAACTAAAAGTGATTATCAAAAACATATATAATTAGTTTTAAATTTTCTTGCACATATGTACATATAACCAAAAACTTAAATCTCTACAAATACAGTAACCAGCAAGAGATTAATGTCTATTTATTTATTTATTTATTTATTATTATTACCTACAGTAAATATATAAAATCGGTAAGTAAACATACAAAAACCAAATTTAACAATTATCTAGACAAAAATTTTAACAACTCATTTTTAAACGAATTTCTTGTCATGTTACAGTCGAAAACATCGTAAACTTCTCAAGACTGGTTCCGAAAGTGCAAAATTCGTAGAGACAGGATCAATATAGTAGCAAAGGGCGACCGCGCAAACAGCGTATGGGAACGTAGATATTGAAACGAGTAAGTAAATCGTCACAATCTATTCGGGAAATCAGAACATTGTGAACGAAGATAGCAAATGCAAACAAATTGCTTGTGAACACTCTCAATCCTATCTGAATGGCACTTATAAAATGAGAACCAAATCTGAGAAGCGTATTCTAAGTTTTCAGTGTGAGCGAGTTGCAAAAGTCTTTACAATTGCGCTTAATGAAACCTAGCCTTATGTAAGCTTTTGTAATGATATAATCAATGTGTTTAGTAAAAGTTAGATCACAAGAAAAGGTTATGCCTAAGTCGGATATGAACTCAACTTTATCAATGGCAATGGAATAATGGCGAGCGCATTCGAGAGAATGATAGACCAACTGCAAAAGTTATTCAAGTCACCTTACAATTTCACACAATCAGCAACCTCATTAATTGGAGCAAATATTTTTCATTTAAGCAGACAATGTACAAATCCAAAACACTTAACATCAACATTTATAAATAACGAAAATAAAAGCGGACCAATGTGACTTCCTTGATGAACTCCTGAGGTAACACGAAATGAACGAGAGCTAAAATCGTTAATCTACCCGGATAATATCCGTGTTGAGCAGAAGAAATAAACCTTTTTACATGAAAAAACAAAAATTTCTGTACCATGGATTCGAATAGTTTTAGGTATAGCAGAAAGACTAGCGATACCGAGATAGTTGCTTACTTCACTTCTTTTGCTAGATTTGAAAATCGGACGGATGAAAGATAATTTCCAAAGATCAGAAAAAATCACAGTGCGTAGGCTACTATTGAAGATAATAGTCAGTGGAGGCGCTAGACTCTCTGCACAATTCTTAATAAGGATGGTGGAAAGTCATCTTGTCCTGCCCCCGTATCAATTTCAAGTTTCAATAAAATCAGAAAGACCGCGGTTAGTTAAAGGCTTGTTACATGATACCGCAGGTTATTCATAGATAGACTCGAAAAAATTGGCAAACAAATTGGATATATCAGAGGGCTGACTGGCGAAAGAGTTCTGAAAAGTCATGGGGGAACCCAGCAACGTTTTTTTTACTATTTATGAAATTCCAGAATTTCTTAGCATAGGAAGTTAATTCATCTTCGATTTGCAAAATGTAGTTATTGTAAAGGAACCAGTTTAAAGTTTTAAACTTTTTACGAGCAGTGTTGAAGCTAGGATAAAATTTAACACCGTGTAACTTACATAAAGTATGTAACTTATTACGGTATTTTTCAATACGAACTAACTGTTTATTATACCATGGCTCCCGATATCGAGGTTCGTTTCTCATTGATGGAACATATCTTTCAATACCAGATTTCAGAAGCTCGTTGAATAAAAAAACGCTATCGTTCAAGTCTCCTCCTCATTCTAGAAATATCCAGTCCGAATTGACAAGAAATTTGTTTAAAGAAACGTAATCAGCATGTCTAAAATCGAAATGAAAAGAATTACTAGAAGAACAAATAGTATTACAATTCTCTTGAAAAATGTATATCATAATTATGGAGTATGATATATGCTCATACATCCATTGAAGTCCTCACACGGCGAGAGCTTCAAATACATAAGGTCAGTTGAAAATACCAAATCGAGGAATTTCCCTCGACTATTACTTATTCGGTTCACCAGCATCAATGCTGCGCTAGCAAAATAATCAGTGACTACTAATCATTTTTGGTCGATGGAAGAGGCCGTCCAAACTCCATCTAGGGAACATATGGAGGCACTGGCTACATTAATACGAACAGCAATAACATCATAAGTTAGATGGCATGCAATGAGCTCGTTCAAAACCGAACATTTAACGATCAACATACCTTCCCCCTTCAGCTTGGTACAAAAATCATGTCGATCACTTCTGTGAACGATGTAGTTAGGTGGACAATATTCCGCCGAATTGAAACTTTTAGTAAGCCATGTTTCCGAAATAATGATCACATCGTAATCGATGTCAAGCATGCCAAGCAAGAATAATTTAGCTTTAGCTCGAATGCTAAAAAAGGTTCGGCCGGAACTTAAAGGCGGAAGCATCCTGCTTGAAGAGAGTTGACTGATACAGCTGGTATTCAAAATTTCACACTGCGGGTTATTACTTGGGACAAATTTACTACTTAGTAAGCTCTAATATATTATTCGGCTGACTTGCTGAGAGCAGCAGTTCTTCGAAACTTCACCCGTGAAGGCCATGTTGTCCGAAAATTTGTGTCGTAAAACTACCGAATGTGTACACCGGTTGGCCAAGTATTAGGGTCTAGGGCCTTAATACATACATCAGATTTTATGCTCAATTTAAAGCAAACAAATAACAGAAATTCGATACTCCGTTCTTTAGGGATTAGCTTGAATGCCGTACAATCTTCAATCTCCAAACAATTTTTAGCCATGAACACAATTTCATTTTCAGAAGTATCCGGATCAATCCTTGAGACGTGTAGCCAAACCTTCGGTACAATGACCTTTACCCCAAAAATTTTCGAAAACTGTCTGGTACCACAAATAGTTTTTGGACCCAGATTTTAAAGATGCTTGTTCCCAACTGCAGGCACAACAACACTGGAATTCATTGAGGAAGAAGTCACCATATCAGAAAAGTTTACAATAGAGGCCGGAGGATTTTACATGGCCGGTTGTATGACCACAGGACTAATAGGCATAAGAGACGGCAATACAGACCTAGGTATACCTTTTACGCTTTTAACGGACATAATCAGAGAAGCTAAGTTATTTTCTCTATCGGATATAATCCGTGAAGTTGAATCTTTAGTTGCTCTTGCAGGAGAACTTAAAGGCATAAACGATGTGGTAGTCGTGCATGACAACTCAGACAGACAGACGATCGAGGATTTTGCCAAGTGGTTTTTTGAGATATGTAATCTAATCAATCCAGCTTCTCAACAAAGGCTGCTGAGCGGTATTGGCACTAAATTTGCAGTTCTTCTCTCTGCAGTATCTGCAGTCATCACAGAACCACATAATGTTTGAGCATTTCCGCGTTTGGTTATATGCCACATGGTCCACTTCAGCACAACCACAGTGGAATATTTGGCTACAAAAACCAGAGCAGCTGATCGTCTAGTTATTTCTAAATGTCAAGCTGCATTTACAGCTGCCCATATTTTATATTTATTTATTTATATTTTTATTTGTATTGTATTTAAACAAACGTCAATATCATTTAAGGCTCACTTCCAAATTCCACTTACAAAACTATAACACAATTTCTACAAATACATTAACCACTAACAAATTAACATCCACATTCCCCTTTCTAAAAATTATTTTTATATATTGGAAAACAACCGATGTAGGACTGGAGCACCGAACGGTATTTTATCAGACATTACTTTCATCAAGTGGAATGAAAAAATTATGTTTTGGAAAACCTTAGGCGGTCTCTAAAGTTTGAACATGAAGGTTAAACCGGTATTTTACAGCCCGCTGGCTTGCAAAATGTAAATAGATTTACCGGACTTAAAACTGTTTTCCTGTAAGTAAAAATTACAGATTTGGGTATTTCTACCTGACGTAAAACTGAGATAAGGCGGAGGTGATTTCACAGACTGAACCATTCTTAACTTTGGTATTGTTTAATAACCGACGTGAAACTGAAAGAATTAAGGTTTTTGCCAGATCCTGCCCTCATGAAGTTATATAAAATTACAATACTTGGGGCAATACTTTAGGTATTGAATAATAATCTACGTAGGGCTGAATGATCTCAGGATTTTTGTCAGACCTTTTGGCATGAAGTCTAAACCCAAACATTAAATCGAAAATGCTTTGTTGGTTCAGTTTCCTTGGCTGAGATATTTGTTGTTTTGCAGTAAAATGTAGACATTCTAAATTCGATTCATACTTAGGTCCGCTATCCCAAAATGAAAAAATAAAGGATAAGTGAGTCAAAATTGACTGTTTTCTGTACAAAATTGGAAAACTGAAGCCCGGTTTCACAAAAAAATATCCAATCTCTAGTTAAATGATATTTCCTCCCTTTCTTTTTTTATGAAATTTTGTTTTCTTTCATAATACTGATACTAATACATGTTTTTATTTTACATAGAAATATTTAGTCGGAGTAAATATGGCAGTTAAATATTTAGCTCTCCAGTTAAAATGTTCATGTAAAAAAGAAATATAATTAGCATGCGTCAAATTTTTGTTAAGAAATAATTCGCAATTTCATAAAAGAAGAAAGAGAAGAAATATAATTTAACTGGAGATTGCTTCTTTTTTTGTGAAACCAGCCATAAGAAAATTAAACCTCGATTTAACAGCTAAAACCGACAAATTTAATTTATGTTTTAATAGTATAAGTGAAATTGTGAACAGTGTTACTGTTTAAATATAAAACACTTACGTGTTTTAGAATGGTTCAGTCATGAATGTATTGCTCTGAACCACTCGACACGGAATGAAAGTGTAACAGATTTGCTAGGGCTGTGAAAGTTATGTGGCTGAATCCACACACATAGAACACCCTTCTGTCACTGAGTTTGTTATTATCAAGTGAGAGGTTTTGGCGCAGTCTTACATAGCCGGCTAAGGACTCACGGTACGGGGTGGGGGTTGCCAAAACATCAAATGATCTTGCTAGACTGCTATAATTATTCTCCTCGAAGCGTAAATTCTCTCTAACGTAGTGATCACCTGCGATACTCACCCATCAGCCCATCTCAGTATCTACACAGCCTAAGCTCTCATTTCAAAAAAAAAAAAATTTTAAGTAAAACATTCGCATTTAAATTTCGTTCCAATAATTATTCAAAATTCAAAAAAAATAAAATTAAGAAAAAAAACAAATTAAAGGTAAATATGTGTATAGTAAATCAATTTAACAAAAATAAAAATATTAGAAAAATCTTTTTAATTGAAACTTTATAAAATAAAAAGAAGAAGAAATATAATATTTAATAATAATAATAATACATAAATTACAATAATGAAATTATCTACCCACCACCATCAAATAATTACCCAGAATTGAACCTTAATTTAATTAACTTAATTATAGGATTGCATGATTATTGCAAAGTATGTACGATGGGCGCCTTTGGATTATACCTCGATGTTGATAATTCATATCGACGCAAAATAACGGAGCTTGTTTTGACTTCGATTTTATTATTTTGTAAGAATTATAATTTACTATTATTTCATAGGAAAACTGATAAACGTATATTTAAGAATAAATTGTCCATCTTGTTTAATTGTATACATTCACCGTTTCTTACACTTGTAATTATTTCGTCACTTTTATTTTAATTATTATTAATTTAAATCTTTATCATTTCATAAAAACTTTTTACACAACACCATTCATGTCCATCTTGGTTTTTTTGTTTTATTTTTATTTTATTTTCAAATTTAGTTCTTTAATTTTTCTTAAAATGTTCACTAATTAAATGCAGGCTTAATATTCTCACTTGGATTTCTATCTCCAAAAATATTAACCTCATATCCAACTTATTCACTTTTTTAATTAATGTCGAGTTTCGATATTAATAATCGTTATTATTATTTTTGGTTTTAAATTTTTAATTTGTTTATTTCGGTCTTCTTTTGACCAAAATTACACATCGACTGCCTTTGGTGTTTTTTCTTCTTTTTCATCTCCGCAACAATCATCCAACCAAAAAAAAAATCAATATCCAATCAAAGGCGGCCAACTCGTTTGTAGTCGTTTTTATTTTTTTATTTTAAATTTGTGATAGACAAGAATCCATCTAATTGAATTTGGTGCATTTTCCGCAAATTAACAAATCATGACCACGAGAGCAGGGCTAGTAGTAATTCAACAGTAAACATGCAACTTAAGTCTAATTCTAAAAATAAAATACAATTACTTTTTAAATTAAATAGATTTTTTTTCAACAATTCACAGCGCTAGAATAGTTACAGACTTTCTATATTACCAAATTTTCAACAACCATGGAATGAAACAAAGCAGATTCGTTACAAAAGGGGAAAAAACTTAAACAAAAGATGTCACATTTGCCTCCAACCTACTTACATTCTGACGAACTATCCTCCTTGGAGTTCACTCATTTATCTATCTCATTTAAGGACCATAATAGCAGCATCCTTTTTAGCAAGCAGATGCAACGGAGTTAGTCCTAGGAGTGCCTCCATTGCTGTGGTTGGAGATGATTTCATTGAGCCCGTAACACCGACCGATGCAGGCTATACACTGAATCTTATTCAATAAAGTTCGCGCTGTCCTTATCTCTGTTCAGTTTTAGGTCACTTTACTACTGATGCGTAGGTGACCATAGGACTAATGATTGTTAGAAATGGCCAGTAGATCATTTTTGGTTGTAGTCCCCAAGTCAGGCACAAGACAGGCCAGTGGCTCTATTTTGAGTTTTTGATCTAGGATGGCCGCTAGATATTTAACCTCTTTGGAAAAAGGAACAATAGTACCATTTAACGAAGGAACTATATGTGGGAGTTTTTCCCTCCTCGTGAAAGGGGCAAGGACAGTTTTGTTTGTATTGACACTAAGTCCTTCCTGGTCACACCAGGAACCCCATCAAACTTGCTTCTGATTATAATAGCCACATCATCCGCATAGCCCTGGACATCAAACCCATGGTTACTCAGAAGGACCAGTAGTCTGTCAATAACCAATGACCACAAGAGAGGAGCACCCCTCCTTGGGGACAGCCTTTTACGGACCTGATGGTTACTGACTCACCCCACCTAATCTGGATCCACCTAATTGGACAAAGCTAAACCCCCTTCTCGATTTCTGTCCTCTCTATCGATCCATAGGAGGTATTATGAAAAGCCCCCTCAATGTTCACAAAGGCATAAAGGGCAATTTCCTTATATGCCACTGCTTTTTCAATCATCGTGACTAGACCGCTAAGAGCCATCACAGTGGATTTACCAGTTTGATAAGAAAACTGGTCCCGATGCATTTACCTTCCTCCATAGGTTCTTAGGAATATAGTTAAAAACATAACTTGCCCCAAACATCTGGATCAAGGTGGGAAGTATTTCATAAATACCTTTTTGAAGTAAAGCTGGAAAGATACCATCCCCTCCAGCGGATTTGAAAGAGCCAATAGCCCATCTCACCTTGAGGGGTATGAAAATTTTCCCAGAGAGACTCCAGAACCTACTGTGAGGTGCATAGGCTACCTCACAAGAAGGTTCATGCGGGTTCTCTTGGGCGCCTACCACTATTGAATCCGGAAAGTGGGTATATAATATTACCTCCAATCTTTCCTGCCGGTTTTCAGTGAACCTCCCATTTTGCTTCTGAAGCAGCCCTAAACCATTTGAGTGATCCCTGGAAAGGACTTTCTGGAGGCAAGCTGCAGAGGGCAATTCATTGATTCCCTCACAGAAGCTTATCCAGGTAGCCCTTCTGGATCTTCTTAATTTAAGATTATATTCCATTAAGGCCATCCAATACTCGCCCTATTCACGGGTGCGTTTAGCCTTGTTGAATAACCTTCTTAGTGAACTCTCTTCGCTTAATCCGGCAGCTACTCTCGTAAGCCAAATGGATAGAACTAAGCAGCTGATTTGAACAGAATTCCAAACCCTCTGGAGACTATATGTTCCTCATAGCCGCGGGCATTTCTGATTCTAGTGAGATTCTGTAAGAGTACCAGTAGGTCAGTTTTGAAATTCTAATCTCCTGCCGCTGCATAGTCTTGGCCGCCAAATCAATACCTACATTTTTTGTAATGAGAAACTCAAAAAGGTACTCACCCCTGTTATTGATATCCGTGCTGCCCCCACACCGTGTGGTGCGCGTTTGCATCGCATCCTATCAGGTAGGCCAGCCCATTGCGCTTACAATGAGCTATGAGCCGCCTAACTTCGAGTGGAGGTGTCATCTCTGTCGCCAGGAAAGTAGGTGGAGGCCAATATAGCCTCCTGTTGGCCTCTTTCTCCCAGAACCTCCAACTGATTCATCTTATATGAGGCGATTACACAAGGATATTTCCTCATTGACTCCGCGATGACCAGTATTCTAGAACCATTCGTTGCGCGTAAGATAGTCATTAAAAATATATGGGATGAAATTCAAATCCGTGTAATAGGATTCTAATTTTAATTTTATTTTTGTTTAATTATTTTTTGATATAAATTCTTACTAGTGGAAAACGACGCAAGATTAAACTTGTTTTTAAGATACCGGCTACCACAAGAATGTAAAAAAATTAACAGAACGAAAAATCGTGGAAAGACAGCGAGTGGTCTAAAAGTTAATGCAACACAAAATCATAACAAACTTCGTTATTGATAAATTGTGTGTTGGGTGGCACAGTGTGTGGCGTAATATTCTATGTTTTGAGAATATTGTGCAATAGAATAATTTATGTTGGACGCTACAGAATCATGTACACATTTGGACACATTTTTGATACATACTGAAATTAAAATAACAGGTGTAAGTTAGTCTGGCAATTTTCGTATACATACTGTAAAAAAACGTTAGAACGTGATTTTTTTACTCGATAAGGGCATAAACATCGTTCGTATAAATAAAGAAATGTTTAAACAAATGACACAAATTGTTGTCAATTTTAAAGTAATTTGTGGTGACATAAAATTCCCGCCACAATATCATGCGGTAATCAATTAAATTAGACTTAAAATACACAAATTTGTGTCTACCTAAATAGGCGTGTTGAATGTTTGTTGGCAAGGTAAATTATATTCAATAATTCTTCGGATGCCAATTAAACCAATCATAAACTACTTTTTTTGTATCGTTTGTCATTTAAAATTGATGGCTAATGAATTAGTGCTGTATGTGCATTATCTAACTGTGTTTAAACAAACCACATATCCATACATACGTATACATGCAATTAACCTAAAATAATAAATTTTGTTTTCTAAATAGCATTCTAATTCATGAAAAACTATTTATCGTACAACGATCAAATAATTTATAATTATAGTACATTTATTTGTATGTATGTTTGTACTATGTATAATGTCACCTCTAGCAATTAATTTATGTGTTGCAATGGAATCGTATTAATAGTTGTACGGTAAAACCCACACACATTCAAATTATCGACTTAACCCTCTGAGCGCGTTTTTTTTTTTAATTTGTAAATAGTAAAATAAATATTATTAAATAGAAATTTTAAATAAATAAAATAAATAAATAAATTTATTTGCTGCACGCGTAAATCGCGGGATACTCGGTCAGAGGGTTAATAGTCGATTCATGCTGAATCGTTAGATTTATCGTACAATAAATCGTAGTGCCTGTGCCCCGTTTAAGTTTTTAGTACGTTAAAATAACAGGAACACACTTAAAAAAAAAACATGGCAAAATTCAGAGGAGGACCTCGATAACTTTTTTTAAAAAAATGTTGAGGTTGTCTTTATACAGTTTTCTGTCACGACCGGAGTTTAAATATAATATGTATTTATTTTCAAGATTTAGGTACAAATGGTTGGCGATTCGGCAGCCCACTTTTGCTTCCCCAAAAAAAATATTTCTACCATAATGTCATTTGGCATTTAGTACAATAAATATTGTATCCATTCTTTATTTTTCTCCAACCCTTTTTTTCACATCTTCACTCTTTCACAAGTTAAATTAAACTGTGTATTTATTCAATATTTTTAGCCTAGTAGACTTGACTGCACTCTCTTTTCATTTCTTAGTAGGCTAAATTACATGAAACAAAACAAATCTAGTACAATTTGTATACTTTTTATTTTTGTCAATCAATTTTTATTTTTCTCACTATAATGAAGTTATCATGGGTAAGTATTGTAATCGCGAAAAAAAAAATTGTTCCAGATTTTTACATTTCTCGACGAATTAGGTTACCAGAACTCCAAAACATCGATTAGAGGAATGTCGTGTCCATCCTTCCATCCTTCCAGTAATACAGTTTTATTATTTTTATTTTGCCTCCCATTCTCACAAATATTGATAATTTTGGACGAAATTTTTATTGAAGGGCCATGTGGGCGTTACACCACCTCGCACTGCGACCTGAAAGATCTTTTGTGCTTGGACCCTGCTTAATTATCCGTTTAGTATATAGTTTATTCAGATTCTTAATGAACCTGATAATACTCCCGGTCGGTACGTGATACTTACTATCTGGGCTCATTGCTCCTTCTTCCTAGATGTTTACTACAGTATGTAGTTCTGCTTGAAAGACGGTAGCATTCGTAAACAAGGACTTAGAGAGGGCATTTCCACTCCCGTATATTCCTACACCTGCCCCGTGTTCCGTTTTGATTTTACTCTTACGAGTTGCTGGGAATGGAAAGTCGCCTTTAGGTCAAGCAGCTTTCCTACAGAAAGGCTAAATAAAATTTGAGGGTGCGTAGTATCCAATATCAGCCATTCATCCATCGGCATGTGCTGTTTCGGCTTAGATTAGGTTTTTTTGGTCAAGGATATCTTCTTTAGCGTCGTACTTCAGCCTGTGCCACATGACCAGAATGTGCCAAATTGTTTAAGTTACCAGTGGTTGCCACGAGGAGGCAGCACGTACACTTGCGAAATGTGAACAGGTTACGTGATGCGCATCCTACTGGAAGTTTACAGAGCTTCTTTGGTCGCCCCCCCCCCTCCAATAGACGCCAAAACACCTTCGTACAAAGATAGACTTTAGTAATGTAACAGTTTGTGTTAACTTGTGTATCCATTCGAGTCTAGAATGGAGGGGGTTGTAGTTGAAAAGAAAACTGCCTAACAGATTTTCCGCAAAAACGGGACCGACGATTTTTCGTTTGGTTTTTGCTTATATTGATGATAAACTTGGCAATCTGTCTGTTCACAAAATTTGAAATCTATTGAAACATTGCGTGGGGTCATTTTAACAAAAAATAGTAAAAAAAACTTCTTCAACTGTTTTCCGAGGTAATATGAAATTTGTCGAAAAAATATTCTTCTACAGTTAATACATCTTCCAAATTTCAACAATTGTTCCATAGGTGTCTTTAAGATAAAATGAATATGTAACTGTGGAACATGGCATTTAAATTTCTAAATTTACCGAAAATATTTTGCTGCTGCCAAATATTGTCATTCTTTAAAAATACAATATATCTAGTAAGCTTTGAAATATAAATTATTGACATTTCATGACGTTTTATTGATTAAAATTTCAACGACATGTTGATCGATATATTATTTGTGAATTACTTGAATAAAATCGCCTCTAAAGGTATTATTTCTGTAGAAAATGAAATGCTTTGTGACAAGGAAGTAGGATATGGATCACAAAAGATAATTGACATTAATTCTACTTGGTTTAATTTTTTTCCATTTTCGAATGATCGACAGCGAGGCTCCATCCAGTGTGAAGCACTGAGTAAAAAACTATATCAGCCAATTCTCACATCGCTCACAAAACGTTGTGATCTGAACAAACGGTACAACTTTGGAGAAAAGAAATTTTGAACATTGTGGATGCTCTCTGAGCGGAGAATTCTCAATGATTTTCAACGGTATACTATATAGAGCTATATTGCTGTTCAACACGTTTCGTTTCGCAAATAATCTGACGTTAATTGTGAGTCTGTGAATTGGCGGTTTGAGAATAGAAGATTTATATTTTTATGAACAATTGTGATATTGGGGAAGTAGTCTCCAAATTGAAGAAAACCCATGATATCTTTTGAGGAGCGTACTCAAAATAACGGTAAATCTTTGTAAAATGTAAATGTTGGTTTGGTGATCTATATTTGTGGGAAAAGTGTCGTTAGAGGAGTCGAAAGCAGTTCATACCAATCAACGCAGTTCATTTCGGATTCATAAGGTCGGTATCTCCTCTAGGGAATTTGTTAAAAAACAAATGAAAATAATTGATCACCAATTGTGGACGATTAATTCTCCCGTTAAATGGTCATCAGTACTGGTAACGTGGTAACTTCACCACTTAAATTAAAATTAAAACCATGATTCTGATTCTAGGAATTTTGATTGATTCTTCATTTAACAAAAACCAAAATTGTATCCTGCGCCCACCCCGCTCCTACTCGTGTCCTGATGGAACCCACCGAAAGCCTAACATCGTACTATTAACTCGGTAGGTTACAAAACAACGACAGACTAACGTAGTAATGTCAGTCATCGGTGCAATAATGCTAAGTCCTAGTACTTGGTGAGCGCTAGAAAATTTTGAATTTTTTTTTAAAAGTTAGCACACCAAATAAAGAATACAAAAAAAAATCTGCAATCGTTAAAGCTCGAAACGCTGATAATTGGTTAGCTAAAATGGATAATCGGTCAGCCATGTTAATTCAGTAAAAAATAACTGCGGCGAAGTGCCATAATTGGTTTGGCAACATGAGTAATTGGCTAGCTAAAATAAATATTTGGTCAAGCATATAAATTGAAAGTAGATTAATTTAAAATTTATTAGAAAAAATTAGAATAAGTCGAATCGGAATAAAACATGACACACATATTTTATTGAATCATCGACCAAAGATATTTTTAAAATTAATTTTCTTTTACTTTATGTATTTGACCAAATATATGTAAGGTGAAAAATACGTCAAATCACCTATTTTTGGAAGTCATGTTTTAATTTTTAGATTTTTAAATTTTGAATGTGTACCACTGCGTAAAACAAACAATTTATGGAACATTATTTTTTTGTTCTTTTTTTTAAGATACAGATTTTAATTTTTCAAAATGGCCGCCGAAACATTCTTTTTCAATTTTCTCAAAATTGCTTCTTTCTTTTTTTTTACCTTTTTTACATTAAGTTCTATTAGACATACTAAAAAATTAGCGCAACATCTCGTTTCGTTTTCTTGCAAAATACGCTTAAGTATGACAATCTACACATTTTTTTATACTTAAACGTGCAATCTACAAGCTTTTGTATCTCAAAATAAAATTTAGAACGAAGTATAATGATCTTCCCTTTTTTTGGGTTTAAAAATTTGCAGCGATTTTCTTATTCATCGAAAAGTTGATGAAGATTTTCAAAACTAAAACTCCTGATTTATCTAACATTTATTATATTACTGATGGTGCAGCCACACATTATAAGCCTAAAAAAAATTTATGAATATATCTAAGCACAAAGAGGATTTTGTCGTCGATTGTGATTGGCATTTTCACGCAACAGTTCGAATCCAATCTTTTGAGTTGGATTTTTTTTCCAAAAAATGCTGATATGCCTCAGATAAACTGCACAGAACAAGTAGTTTCTGCTTTTAAATATGCTCTCCATTAGCATCACAAACACTTATGCAATCATTTGTTCCAGGAAGCTGTCGGCTGATATCCTTACTTCTGTAGGATTTCTCAACTAAGGTAATTATTTCTGAAGAAATTCCCGACTTCTTTTTTCTTGATCCGGGAAAGCTGCCGTATCCTGACTCTTTGATTAAATTCTTTGATTTTATTACTATGTGTTTTGTTGTCTGGAAATTTTTCATAATTCTGGACACTGACCAATACTCCGGCATTAAAGAGAGCAGGAACACGCAATTTTCGTATTTTTCCTCGCGAATAAATGCTTCCACGATGTTGTTGAGAAGTTATCCTTCTTCTTCAAAATCGTCATGATTTTCATTTTTCAATGATATGTGCTATTACGGGAGCCAGAACGGTCAGAACATTTTCACAAGTGAGTTTTACAATTTTCTCCAGTTTCTTCTTCTGAGAGCCTGTGCTTCTTGAGAGGTGATCAACCCAATTGAACACATGATTCAGAGAAACTATCTTGATACGCTACGGCGGTGATATTCTTTCCGATTGACCTGGAGTATTACACGATGGTATGTAATGAATTTTGTGATGTAACTGGGTTTGGTAAAACTACAACTTCATTTAAACGGTATAATTTTATGCTGCTATCACGATTTAAAAACTTTTGAGCTTGTTCAACTAATTTGGCACTAACAGCTCTAGAATTGTTTTTAAAATTTTTGTGATTTTCTAAATTAAAAGGATCACAACATTGTGGATGAACCATTTTGTATTTTGACCTCGATATTTCATTGAACCCCTTAGAAATTTCAATAATAATTGGACGAAAAAAGATTTCAAGTTTTAATTAAAGAACCTAAAAGTTTGTACATCTATTTATATGGCAATAATATTCTTAATTTAGGAAAGTGGTAAAATAATTGGGCAATACAAGATATTAAAAGAATAATGCGAAAGTAATAAGACACAATCAAACTACTTAATATACCAAAAAAGTATAGGAACCGGCAATAAAACATGTACGTACATGACGTCATTTTAGTACATACTTTTAGTATATACAGTAACAAAATAATAATCAAGTCCGCATCAAAATAAATTGTTTGTTCTTAGTAGCATGAATATAAAAGGATGCGATTATTACATATTACTGTATAACATTTAAATCGAGGAAAAAACTGAAAAATTATTTTGCTATGGGTACTATGTTTTGCCAAATATAGTTTTGTGTTTATATGTAAATGTATTTTCTACCATTGGAGCAAACAACGTTTTGCATAGGTTATATTTCCAATTTACAGGTCGAAGTTTTGTAAGTCAATAGCGTAAGTGATATAGCTGTTGAGCTGTTAACATCAAACCTTGAAAAGAAAATATTCGTTGTTCTGAAAAACATAAAATTTTATATGGTTTGTATTGTAAACCAATGGGTTGGTACAAATTATTTCTTTTGATATTCAATTATGTATTTGAAATAAACTTTGCGGTTCGATTCTTACCATTTTTATTATGAATTAATGTTGTGCGATAGATCCTGCCTCCTGCATCAGATCATGTTATACGCTATCCACGGATGAAGGCGGATAGATTCGCCTGATTTCTCAGACATTAAAACTGCACGTTGTATTAAAAAATATTCAATATAAATATCTGCTTTTTTTCTATCCGGAACACAGAAATATAACATCTCTATTATATGGATTTTCCTTGGCATACAAGTATAGTTTCAGTTTAACATCTGTTAGCACACAAAGCGTCAAAAATGTTCAACTTTTATCGGGAGTTGAAACTTGAACCAATTGCAATAATCATAAACTAAAAATCAATTTTAAATTGAGTCATGAGAGTTGTGTTTATTTGTACTAGATAACTAGTTTTTAATTTTTAATTTGATTTGTCTCATTTTTACGTACTCCTACGTTAATAGGCATATCTCGGATACAAGCTCGTTGGTTTTTTTCATGTTTTAGGTAACGCGATTGTTCTTTAGTGATAAAATCGAGCTTACGGAGTGCTGCTAAACTAATCTATTCTAATTTGTACGTATTTTAATCAGGCTTCCAATAGTTGTATGTTATATCATCCTCATCAACTCCTCGCTTCTGCAGCGGATTTTAGTTGTTTTAGGAAACTATCGGCAAGCATATTGTAGTTTTCACATTTTTATTCACAGCAGTTCCACGTTAAATTCTCATAGGATACTTTTTTTTTAACAGTACATGACGTTATTTTAGTCCTACAAAGAGCTATCTGAGCACCAAGTTAAATAATGATCTATTATTTTCTACTAAAGGGGCAAGAATTAAAATGGGCGATATTTGGAAGAAAAGGAGTGTAAATTGGTGTGTTCTGTACATTACGATTGAGTAACATCCGACACGATCGTAATTTCAATTTCAAATAAAAATAAATATCACATTAAGAAAGTGACAAAACCAAAATATTGTGTTTTATTATATAAAATCTTTTTGTTAGTGATATTAGTCCCCGACTAAACAACGAATACGTTCATATTTAATTCATGTGACTCATTGGTTTATTGCAGTGAAAAACTGAAAAATCAATAAATTTCAGATCTGCAGCCCTCTGATAGTCAAATTTTAGCTTGCAGTCGGTAGGTTTCCACTATTTTTAATCATTTGTCTATTGTCTATAAAATCATTAGGAAAATTCCCATTAACTTTAGATAAAAACATGTTTTTTCAACTTTGCAGCTCTTTGCTGTGTAAACTAGAACAAGATCAAATTCAGTTTTACACTTTTCTGAAATGCTGTTATTTTAACTGTTACATGCTGTTTTGAGTATATTAAGATTTTCGGGACAGTGCCATCTATCGGCATTTATATAAACTTAGATGTATCTGACTATGACATCTAAGATAACCGAACGTTTTTAAATTAAATTACATACTAATTTAGGCTGAACTAATACCTTTCTAAAACGGTATGACCTCTGTTGATACTGTGCTTAGAACCAAAAATATAACACTTTACGTGGAAGCCAGAAATCAGTTTTGAAAAACTGTGAAAACTAAAATATCGAATAACGGGACAACCGAAGGCTAAAAAATAAAAAAAGATGTATCCCTTTATTTTGAATGAGGAACACGAAAAAAATAAAAAAAATAAAAAATATAAGAGATGAAGTTTGGACGTGATGCGAAATATAAAATAATCACCCATATACATATATATATATATATATATATATATATATATATATATATATATATATATATATATATATATATATATGTATATATATATATATATATATATATATATATATATATGTATATATATATATATATATATATATATATCAGTGGCGTAGTCTGGTTTTTGGAGGTAGGGAAGCACTAGACGTTAGGTAGTTCCGAGCTTGATCCCATTCGCTAAAAAACAATTGATTAATTATAACACAACAATTAGGATCGCAGACCAGAGCACTATTCTTGTTTTCCGTGGGAATTGAGAATTGGTTTATTATGACTTTTGTAGACTATTTTGGTATTAGTTTTTCTAGAGCATACTGTAGTAATCGACACAATATGCTGTGGAAAAATAATACCTAAACAGTCTCAAAGTGTCAGAATATTGCCACGGGGGCTTTTGTATTGGATTTTGTAGTGGATTCTTATTTGAAATGAATCAGTTTCGTTCGTTTCTTATTTATAGAATAACTTTGTTCGAATCGAATTCACAAATACCCTTGCAGATTAAAACTGTTGTGTGAAGTTTCATTGATATTTTTTTATTTATTTCTATAAAATTATACAACTAATAACCATTGAAAGATAAAATAACAATAAAAATTTAAAGGAAGCCGAAAATTCATCTAAAATATCATCGTAAAAATTGTGTCCTCCGCTAACAAGTTCCTGCATGCTCAAAAATCAAACAATGTCTATATGTGAAGAATATTTTGCGAAAATCGTTTTGCAACTCTGTACTTTCGATAAATTACACACACATACACACCAGTTTAACGAAACTTTTAATGTAACAAATTTAGTTTCGCAAATGAGTAAGGAAAGAAGGGGTCTTCCTTCGAGGCGGATTTTAGCTCTAATATAAATTTAAATCCATTAAGTTTGGGTGGTCACAAGTGAGCGAGTATAATTGCAAACCAACCAACGCCAACCTTGGAAATTACCGTGACTGCACCTTGTGGGAATCTATCATTGCAAACTTCTGCTAGGTGCTAGTGCCTCCATTTTGGTTATATTTGTGAAAAATTAGAGGCGTTTCGAAACGAACGCAGCGTCATTACTGAGCAAATACCTAGATTAGCAAAATATGTTCAACAGTTACAGCCTAGTTCAGACATTTTTGGTATATCTGTTCGTCAAAACCGTACTAATAAATTGTTAAAAAAATGTTGGTGAAGTGGAACGGGAAATATGTATTATAAGCCATGATGAAACCTCGGGAATTCATATATTCGAAGACATTTAATGTGAGTTTAAATAAACAGGGTCGAAAGGCAAGCTTGAATGATACAGATTCATCATTATTTGATACCACAATGAATACTGAAAGGTCTAAACAAGTGAAACTGACAAAAATTAATGTTCTTCCATTTAGCGGAGAATACACGGAATGGCAGTTATTCTATGACCTTTATATGGGCACTATCCACGAAAATACGTCGCCAAAAGTTTCAATATCTGAACTGTATACTACGGTTTCTGAACTAACCTTCGGAAACTACTAAATAGTTCAGACGAAATTATTAGATAGCTGCGAGCATTTGGAGGAAACTGAGCAACGGGATTCTTGACTCATTATTATGCTACCCAATAAAGTCATGCGATGTACAAAAAACGTGCGATGTAGATTTTCCAACTATTGAAAATTTTTTGAAATTCTTAGGCAAAAGATCAGATGCTCTGGAATCCCGTAAGTCAGAAAGTAGAAGGACTTTTCTAAATTCTAATGGGAAACTTTTACGGTCGTTTGCAATCATTTCGGTAAAATGTGATGTTTGCGATTCTTACGATCATTTTTTATATCAGTGTAAAAAGTTCGCGAATAAATCGATTGACTAGCGGAGAAACGATAGTAAGGAATCAAAGCGTTGCTTTAATTGCCTTTTGGACACTCGCTCAGTATACCAATATAAATCAAAAAAGAAGGTGTCAAATATGTACAAAGAAGCATCATACATTGTTACACTTAAATCCAACAGAGTCTAAGTTAACCGCACCGGACATCGGACGTTTTATCAAGGAAATCGGAAGACAAATTTATTAGTATAATCAATGCCACTAACTTCCTTGGTTATGATAAAGGATTGATGTGGAAACAGGGTTACATACAACTTGCTGGAGAACCCCATATGAATCGCTTAAAATTGCCAAACCTGAATGGACGTATTTCAGTGTCTGGTATCGGAGAAAGTCGGACAGACTCCACAAAGGGTATTATACATGAATCCAGATGACCAGCCTAAACAACTACAACTCAGAATTTCACGTCGAAGTAACTGCTGCATTTCCACCACAAACACCACACCAAAACGACTTAAGTCTATTGGCTGGCATTGAATTAGTAGTTTCAAAAAATTACAAATAATAAAGGTCAAATTATCGTGCAATAGACATTATTTGGTTGGGTTTGGTTGGACGCCAAGGTGATATTCGAACCACCGCTTTTAATTGTCTACAATATCAAAATATTCAGATGATTTCAATACTGACAAAAAGTTGAGAGCCTTTTTGGGGAATTATAGAGGAGATTCTTGACGAAGAGGAAAGTGAAGTCTATTTTGTTGCTAATACCGTCAACGGAAGTTCGTTGTGAGGTTGCCGTTTGAGGAACCCAAGCCGACCCTAGGAACATCGCTCAATTTAACAATTAACGGGTTGCACGCCAGGGAGAGAAAATTTGTCAAAAGCGAAGAATATCAAAAGATATATAAATCGTTCATGCAGGAATATATTAAACTCGAACATTTGGTGAAAATTAGCACATAACGGGTGAACCAAGATACTTGAGTATTTTTACCACATCACGGAGTTTTAAAAGAAGATAGCATTGTTGGACCAACAATACAATTAAGTATCTTCGAAATAATTTTCCGGTTTCGGGAAGATGCCTTTCTCACGAGTTCAGATATTGCCAAGATGTACAGGCAAATTTTATTGAATGATGAAGATCAGGAAAACTAATGTACGTACAGAACCTGGTCACTAATGGTACAGCTTCTTCCCCGTTCTTAGCAACAAGGGTTATGAAGGAACTAGCCAGACTAAACCAAAATACATACCCGGCTGCGGCAACTTTACTTAATGCTAACATGTATTTTGAAGAACTGATGTTGTGACCAACGATTTGAGGGAAGCAATAACTTTGATATATGATATAACTAAAACCGTGAAGGCTGCGCGGGAATGCACTAAAGTGACTGAGTTGCTCAAGTGAGCGATGTTAAAAAACAGAAAAAATTGATTGAATTTCAAAACAGTGAACTATCAAAAGTTTTATTTTTCTTGGAAACAAACGCACAGGTTAAACTTCTGGATCATACCAATATCGACCATCGAAAGTTACCTGGCTTCAACAGTGATTTTTAAAACTTTCACATATAAATACAACACATACACCACATATCTTTCTAGGGCTACGGACCAATAGTCGGGTTAATTGTTCTTTTACCTGCTTTTTAACAGTGTACAGGGTAAATTCAAATATTGGAATAAAATGTTGGGTAAAATATGAAAAAACCGTTGTTTTTAACTTTTTTTCATGTTTCACTGATTTTTGTTAAGATTTTCCCGTTTTCATTACAAGTATTAAATGTAAATACAGGTAATAAGCGAATGAAAAGCAATAAAAATACTTCGCATTTTTTCTTTGCACCTAATAGCCAGCGATTTCAACCCTCCAAATCATAATTTGTGCCCATCAAACCATTTTTACTTCTAGAGAATTTGTACGCCAATTATTGATCCGCAGCCTGTGTAGTGAAAAACTAACTCATATACATTTTCAGACATTTAGGATTTTCTGATATCTTTATGTTAAGGAACGATCGTGTGGTTGTAGAATGTAAAGCAATCGAGAAAACCAAGAAATAAAAGCTAATGTAAATGATGATAATTTTATGCAGTGTAATATTTTATAGAGAAATAATCATACGTTTTAGTATTGTGTTTTTTAGTTTTACTTTTTAAAGCAAAATTTTAAGGAGAAACGGTATAAAAATATAATAACCATAAAATAATTAGTGTGCGGGAAATATTTCTCATCATATTGCTAATTTTATGCATGTGTGTTAGTGTGACTGCTATAAAATGTCCTCAATTTGATACTTTTTACTGCAGTCACACTACTAGAGACACAAATATTTTTTGACTGAGAAGGGTCTTTGTTTCATTCGCCCATTCAGCAAATGTATATTTTTGTCTTCCTTTAATTTTACTATCAGTCAATTCAGTCAAGTGGAATAGCACCTTTAGTTTTTTACATTTGGAGAGGGTAAATAGTTTTTTTTTAGAAAACGATTTTGTTCGCTCTCCAGCCAATATGAAAATTTTAAAGATCATATAATGAAGCATATTAGCATTTTGAGCTAGAATTATAGGGAATCAATGCTTCCCTTGCTTCCAAAGACGCAACGCCCATGATATATATATATATATATATATATATATATATATATATATATATATATATATATATATATATATATATATATATATATATATATATATATATATATATATATATATATATATATATATATACATATATATATATATATATATATATATATAAATATATATATATATATATATATATATATATATATATATATATATATATATATATATATGTAATTATTTATATACTCGTATATAAAATTGCGATGGAAATAGGGTTCTAAACTGAGTTTTAGATAAAGTTGTTGGCATATTCCATAACTTTTATCTAAAAATCATTTTAGAATTCTATTTCCAACGCGCATGCCAAATTTCATTTATAAATTTTTTTTTGGCCATATTCCAGAATTTTTTCCAAAAATCATTTAAGAATCCCATTTCAATCATGGATGTCAAATTTCAATAAAACCGGCTAAGAAACCGCCAACTTCCATCCCAATTGGCCATGCATATAATTTGCTATAGGTAACAAATTGAAGTGTAAAACTTTCAATTTGAAGTGTACTTGTAGAACCACTATCACAGCAGAAATATCTTTCCGTGTCCGCTCTAATAAAGTGTCAGCTTATCTAAGGGAGATTTTCATTGAAAAACTTCAGTTGCATTTGACCTTAAAGTTTGTCCATTGAAGTGAGATTTCTGCTAAATTGAGTGTCCGTTGAAATGAGGTTTCACTTTAAAATTGAATGTTTATGTATATATATATATATATATATATATATATATATATATATATATATATATATATATATATATATATATATATATATATATATATATATATATATATATATATATATATATATATATATATTTATATATATATATATATATATATATATATATATATGTACAGTATGTGTGTGTGATATTTAAACAAATGCAAACGCAATGAACGATTTAAACCAAACTTTACACATACTATATATTGGACATACTATATATAAGACTTAAGAAAGGTCACTGTTAATATCTCAAACATTCATCTCCTTCTTGAGAGATGATAATCAGGTCTAAAGATACCACAGAGGAATTTCTAAAACTTCAAAAATTGAGTCGATTTTTGAAGTCGGTGTAATGGTATGATGGTTTGTATATAAAAATTGTGTGATATTGATGGTAATGATGATGATGATGATGGTATGATGGTATGAGATGAGCAGAGGGTTGAGATTTGGTTCGAGCTAAGTTGAGTTGAAGATGAGTTAGGATTTAGTTAGGCTTCATTGAGGTTAAGTGAGTTGTTCGGTTGGGGAATTATCTAAGAGTTGATTTGGAATTAGGTTAAGAGTTGATTTGAAGGTTGATTTGGGGTTGATTTGGTGATTGATTTGAGCGTTTGGTGGTCGGTTAATTTGGTGATTGCGCTTAGAATTATGTTGCGATTGAGATAGAGGTTGATTTATATATTGAGTTGGAGGTTGAGCTGAAGATTGGAAAAGAGGACGGAAGTTCTGACCACCTCATGAGGTTTCAACCCTTTATATTTTAAATTTGACTTAATTCAATTGTTTTGCGAAAACTTCATATAGAAAATATTTGGCTCTACCAATTAATACGGAGCGATATCGGGAGCCAATTTTTATATGACGGCTATCGATAGCAGCTATCGAGAGCGAACAAAAAAACCTAGCTAAAAAATGCCCTCAAGTACTACAGATCAAGTAGGTGCATTTGGATCGAAAGAAACTTAGTTTGAATCTCGATAGTGGAGCGAGATGCGAAAAGGATTTTTGCATCATCTAATTACGATACGTGATACAATGAAGCAAAACTTATTTTTTACAGCCTTAGTTTTCAACGAAGAGCTTTACCTCAGAAAACACAAAGATAAAAATTAATTTGCTGTCATTAAAGGGTGAGAAAAAAAACTAAAGGCGTATTATTGATGATACAGTATCTCAAGCGTATACGATATTAACCTAGACAATTCAACTTCAACAAGTAATCTAACTAAAAACACGCCCTGCAGTTGATTGATTACCGCAATCCGCGTTTTATAATATTATGATATAGGTTTTAGCCAACTTTATACAAATCAAACCAATACAAAGAACAGCAAGTAGTGGTTGGAAGCTTATTAAACGTATTAAATAGTAATAAAATATAAAAAAAAAAACTTTGTATAAATATGAATATCACCTATGGGAAATCAACAATAGTTTTTTAAGCTATTTTCCATTTTATTCATTATTATGATTATTACTATTTTTGTTATTACTATTAAATATTTTTTTTTTTTGTCTATTCTACTTGTACACGAACGAACGAACGTAATCATTTCATTACAATTGAGCTTTTTTTTTGTACCAACGAGGACAAACATAAACTTTTCCTCTAACTAGAGTTTTTCATTTTTATTGCTTTTAGTATACAACGGGAGGGCGATATAACACGTTGTTCGAGTTTTTATCGGTTTAATTTAAAAAATTAAAAAAATCGTTTTTTTGTAAATGTTTGGAAAATATTTAATAATTGGTTGGTTGTGTAAAAAAATGTTTGCTAAGTGAAAATTTAAACAAGAAAATGTCGAAGCAAACAAAGTAATGCGGGAAGTGATTTGTAGTTGTTTTGTTTTCTTCGCGGTGATTTTGTTTTAGTCTCGTGTTTTTTTTTTTTTGTTTAATGGTGTTGAGTGCTAAAATAATGTGGAAACAAAATGATTATTCTCTGTAATCGAGAAAATGTTTTAATCATTATTATTGATAAGAACAAGTGAATATATTTGTTGTGACATAAGTACATCGCGTTGTAAAATTGCTTCTGGAAAATACTAACAATAAAATAAAAAAGTGTTTAAATAAATTATTAAGGTGGAAAATATGAAATAAAATAGAATGAAAAATTTATATACTTGCATGTAGCCACGTCATGTGTTTTATAGAATAGATAGTATGATAAAATACATTAACGAACGAAATTATTTATATTCAGGGAGGACAGGAGCATAGGGTTGACAAGAAGTTAGAAATGGAACGAATGTAAAACAAATTTTTGGGAATTTAATTCAACAAGTTTTGTATATAGAACTAAAATTTCCCGATATATATATAATTAACACATAACACTAACCTATGACGAGAAGAAGTATTGGGGTTACACCAAAATGTCGGTAATGTCTACCCATGGTGATGCCCTTGGATAACAAAAATTGGTTACTCGATAATTCTAGTAAAGCTCACTATCAGTAAATCTATTGAATTTTATGGGTTTCTTTCTATATTTATGTTATAAACTAAAATTATCACCGCAATATTGTCAACAGGTATACTCTAAATATTTTCACAAATAACATCGGTTTAGTGACAAACAATTTAAAACTTCCACAAAGCTTAATTCTTGAAGCCGACAAATTTCAAGAAATTTAACTCCAATAGAAATTTCAAATTTAAATGAAGTTTAAAAGTTAAAATTTGATATGGTAAAATTTGTGAAACAGCCTTGACTACCTTGTTTTGAGTCAATCACCATTGTTTGAGAAATAAATCTGTCGAAGAGTAGGCTTCTTTAGTTATGTCTCAATAGTTAAAGACTGTGTTCGAAACTTATGATAAAAATTTTTTAGTACCAATTTTTGATATTTATTTGAATACGATAATACGATAATTTGTGACAACTATATGATTGACTTACTGTACGATTTTAATTAAGTGGCATAATTATACCATAGTAAATGTACGATCCAGGACATTTCCTGTCCAAATAGTTAGTTAAGCATAACTAACACATATGAGTTGAGGAAATATACGAAACAATTATTACACTAATGATGAAAGTTGGTGCATATTTTGACGTAGAATACTACGTCTATATTGACGCTTTTGATGCATGGGCAGATTAACGCCTAGGCAAACTAGGCACTTGCCTAGGGCCCTCTCTTTGAGAATTTTAAGTCTGCATTCAAAAATGAATTAATTTGGCTGATATGTAGTAGGTATTTAGGGAATTTAGTTGCTTAACTCACGACTAAATTTCTTAATTATTTCTTTTATGTAGATTTAAAAATAAATGTTGAATAAGACTAGTTTTGCTGTTAAGGGATTAGTTTATGCCGTCGCTTGAAAATAAAACATAGAAAGCAGCCAATTTATACCAAAATGTTTATCTAAGCCTATTCCTTCTATTGTTTTATCATAGAAGAGTTACAATAGTGCTCAGCAACAAGAATTAGCGCTGAAATTGTATTCTAGTGTACCAAGTAGCCATCAACAATTACTTGAACCTTTTTAATTTCTTGATTAACATTAATTGTTTCTGTTAAACTATGGTGCCGAAGAAATTTGAATTGAGCCCTTGGGAGAGACCATTTGAGAGAAAATGTTATATATGTATATGCAGGTTAAAAGTTTGCAGAATATTCCGATCCAATTCAATTTTTGGTGGAAAGTCGATATGGCCAGTTTTTAATAATTTGATCCTCCAATTTTTCCATAGAACGCTATTTTTATTGCCAATCATAAGTTTAAAACGTAACTGTAATAAAAGACGTGTGTTGTGTTAGAATGTTACATCGGTAGGGACGTGTCTTTATTATGCACACTAATTATAATTGAGTTACCCTACAAACCATACATTCATTATATGTTACATCCCCATTTTTTATAAAGATACATATTGGCAATGTGTTTTGAATTTCTTCTTAAAACACTGCCATCAGCTGTTTCTACAATGTATGACCTTGGTGCATTTGACAAACTATTGATTTTACCCGATAGCCATTTTCTGTGATCTAACTGGATTCTAACTGCATCACCTGGTTTAAATTCTTCTGATGATTTGCTATTTTGGTCGGCATACTGCTTCTGAACTTTACGAAGGATGGTGAGACGTTCGGATACATTATTTACCACAACTGGTTTTAGTAATTCTTTTGACGTTGTTATAGTTGATCTGGTGATACGACTAAACAATCTCTGGTTTGGTGATTGTAAGTGTTCATCTCGAGGCATGTTTCTGTAGTTCAATAAGGCTAGATACACATCTGTATCATCTTTACTGCACTTCGTTAGTAAATTCTTCGCCGTCTCCACAAATCTTTCTGCTAGACCATTTGAGCGTGCGTATTTTGAACTAGAAAATTGCTGTATGATCGACCAGTCTCTCGTGAACTTTTGGAATTTTTCAGAGGTATCTTGTGTTCCATTGTCCGACTCTAGTATTTCAGGAATACCATGATGCACCGAAAACCATGACTTTAACTCTTTGATAACTTCATCTGACTTTATGCTGCTCAACAACTTGAAATCAAAAAATCCCGAATAACTATCAACTAACAACAGATATTCCTTTCCTTGAAAGTGAAATAAATCGGTTGCTACGATTTCAAACGGATACTCTGGTACTTGTTTATTTATTAGCGGTTCTTTCTTCAATGTCTTTAGACATTCCACGCCAGTAGAACATTTGCCTAGCTCTACTGCAACATCTTGTTATACCAAAATGTCCAAGATGAATTGCTTTCAGCATTTTTTTTATTTGTGATTTTGGAACAATTATTTTCATTCCTTTAAAGGCAATACCATTATAATACGCAATTTCTTCTCTGAAATTATGGTACGGTTTAATCACCTCACTCAACCCTTTTGTATCATCTGGCCATCCTGATTGTGAAATTTTAATCAATTCTTGAATTTCGTGATCATTTCTTGTTGCTTCTTTCAGTTCAGCTTTTGCACTGTTCGACATGTTCAGCACTAAATACACTTGAAATTCTTCTTCTTCTTCAACACTATCATTTTTACAGTTTCTACTGAGTGTATCGCCTAGATCCATTGTTGTTCCTTTTTTATAAATCGTTGGTGAATACTGTTTTACGTCAAATAGTATTCTCTGCAACCTGGCTGGTGCTGAAGTCAACGATTTCTTGAAGATGATTTCCAACGGTTTATGATCGATTTGTACTCTAAGTTTTTTTCCATATACATATTCATGGAATTTTGTACAAGCCCATCTTACTGCTGCTGCTTCTAATTCAATTGGTGGATATCTTTGCTGAGCTTTGGTCAACGATTTAGACGCAAATGCTATCGGCTGATCGTTTTGTAACAAAGCGGCTTCAAAACTTTTATAACTTGCATCGACCTGTATTGTTACATCTTGATTGGTATCAAAAAATGTCAACACTGGTGGCGACGAAAATGCTTCTTTAAGATTTCGAAAAGCTTCATCGTGTTGATCAATCCATATCCATTCCGAATTTTTTTCGAGTAGAACTCTGAGTGGTTGCGTTATTCCTGACGAATTTGGAACGAATTTTTGCAAATATATTGCCATTCCTAGCAACCGTTGTAGTTCATTCACGTTGTTTGGTTTATTTAACTGTCGGATCGCTTTTGTCTTTTCCGGATCTACTAATAAACCATTAACACTAAAAATATGGCCCAGAAACTTTACTTTTTGAGAATTAAATACGCATTTGTCTTTGTTCAGTTTCACTCCACATTCCATCAATTTTTTGATTACCCTGGACGTAAGTCTTTCGAGTTGTTCCAACGTTTCAGCATGAATCAGTATGTCATCCATAGAGTTCTCTACATTCTCCATTGACGATAGGATTTGACCCATTACATCCTGAAAGACTTCCAGAGCAGACGCTAATCCGAACGGCAATCGTTTAAATGAATATCGTCCCCAAGGAGTGCCCATAGTCAGATATTTTTGTGTTCTTGGTGACACCTGTATCTGCCAAAGACCTCTTTTGCAATCTAGTATTGTAAAATACTTAGACTTCTGGATTTTCTACATAATCTCCTCAGCTGTTTTTAATGGATGATATCTTCGGATTATATTTTTATTTACGTCTGTAGGATCAATACAAACTCGTAGTTTATCATTTTTCTTCACTGTTACCATAGGCGATACCACTTGAGTAACCTCGTGTGTTTTCTCTAGCACCCCTAATTCTACCGTACTATCTTCTTTTTTCACTTGTAGTTTTATTACCAAAGGTACTTTGCGAACCGGTTGAATTTCAAACTTTGGATCTTCCACAAGATCGATATCGTAGATGTAATTTTTTATACACCCTGAACCGTCGTAGATTTCTTCCTGAACCTTCAGTTTCTATACTCTAAGCACTAATTTTAAATTTTCGCAAGCTTGTTTCCCAAAATCGATGACACATTTGCATTCACTACTAGAAATTTGATCTGATGATTTTCATCTCGTACAACACACTTCGTTTTAATTTCACATTTAATTTCTCGTTATTGAACACTGTCAAGTGGCTATTTTTATTGGCTATTTTTATTTCCTCATACCAATTTTTGTTGTCGTCATGATTGTTTTCATGAACTGATTCTACGAAAACATCCTTGTCGTTATCACTATTCGTTGAATTTGAATCTTCGATTTTCACTTCATCTGCCTTGACCTACACATTTTTCCGAAATGACCTTTTCCCTTGCATTTCTTGCAAATTTGACGATAAGCCGGGCAGTTTTTTCGTCCATGTGTGGTTCCGCATCTCTTACAATTAAATACTTCCGATTCACAATTCTTTGTATTATTCACGGACTTATCATTTTCAGGTTGAAGGAAATTATCGCGTTTGTATTGGTGTTTGTTGATTGCATCTACATGGTTATTACTTGATGTTTTCATCTGATTTGTTTGTCTAGAAGCTGCCTCACTCGTTCTACACGTCGTTACTGTTTTATCCAGCGTAATATCATATTCTGCCAACAACTTTTCCCGCATAACATCACTTAATATTCCGACTATTATTTTATCTCGGACTAAGCTGTCTTCCAACGTACCGAAATTGCACTTTTTTCCTTGTGATTTTACTTTGGTTAGGAATTCATCAAAAGTTTCCCCTTTGACTTGGCATAACTTATTAAATACATAACGCTCAAACGTTATTGATATTTTTGGTGCGAAATATTTTTCGATGTGTTCTTTTATTTTTCCTAAATCCTTGACGTCATCCTCGGAAAAATTAAACGTATTAAATATTTCGATGGCTTCATAACCTATACTCGACATAAACGTGGCAACTTGTATTTCGTTGTCCTTTTTGTTTAGCTGTGTGGCAATCGAAAACCATTCGAATTGTTGTTTAAATTGTTTCCATCCTTTCAACATGTCTACACTATTGAACAGCAATTGTGGTGGTGGTCTCACACACGATGATGACGATGATGGCGTCGTTCCGGCCATTTTACGAGAAAAAAAAATAAATTTGTTTATTTGTATATATTTGTTTTTTCGTACTTCACTAGACGTTTTTGTTCAAGTAAATATAAATTATTAGTATTTTATTATATTTGCATCTCCTTTTTTACAGTTTTTATTTATATAATTTCAATTTTATAAATACTTTTTGCTTTTTACTCTGACAGCATGTAATAAAAGACGTGTGTTGTGTTAGAATGTTATATCGGTAGTGACGTGTGTCTTTATTATGCACACTAATTATAATTGAGTTACCCTACAAACCATACATTCATTATACGTTACAGTAACGTTTCTTGGTTGGAAGATAATTTCGTTCGAAGTGTTTCAACAAATGTAATATTCCTTCAGTAGACTTTGAAATCATTAAAACTTCCATTCTGACACTTCAGATCGGTGGTGAAAGATCCAAAGGCTTTATTTAAAAATAAATATCAAACTTTAATAAAGAATTATTTGAATGTTTAGTCAAATTTAGAAACATTGGCACACCCCTATTATGATTGTCGTTTTCGCTTCGACATCAGATCGAATGGCAAAATTTGCATTAAGAGTCTTACTTTGGTAACTGAGATAGGAACAGAAAATAGAAATAGTAAAACAAATTTCTAGAATAAAAATAAATTGCAAAAATATTTCTGTATCAACAAAACGTTGTTTGTTGTAAAGTCGCAATTTCTGTGGATGATATTTTAGTTCACAATAAATTGATGTAGCAATACAAATTCTTCCGGGACCCATTGAAAACGGAGGCAGTTGAGTTGATGAAACCAGTTTGGGGATCGCGAACTCGATGAAGATCACCTAAATATATGTATGCATATCTAACTTTTATTTAAGTTGTACATATTTTAAAGAAACTACTAGAATTTTGAGATAATTGTGGCAGTTTGAGTTGAACCAAAACAAGTGATAAGATCAATTTATTTATTGTTTTATTGAAGAAGAAAATTCACGAATGTGTAAAATTGAATCAAAATACAGGCGATTGTTTAAGTTGTTGTACATAATATAGTAAAAAAGTTGACGCTTGCGCTGTCATTTTCCTTCAATTTTAAAACGAAGAACGTTTTAATTCGATCGTTTATGTCGGAAAGGCATGTTTTTTGTTTGAGCCAATAGTCCAAAAAGTTAGCTTTCTTGAACAGCATTAGTGCGTAGAAGATCGTTTACGTCCTACCTTTTAATATTGTACGTCCAACATTTTTTAAATTATGTGTATAATGGAAAAAAAAACTTGGTTTGATTTTTAACCCTAAAATTGAGCTTTATGTCGTCTATGTAGTGCGAAAACTCATTAACTAAATTTTTAATGAAAACGGGGTTTCTGCATTTTCTTCTATAACTTCTTAACATCTATCTATTCAACAAACCAACTTTACTCTAATTTTATTATTTACAAAGAAAAAAGAAACAAAAAATCATTAAGTACTTTAATGATTTTTTCTAATGCACTTTGCAATGTTTATAATCATAGAAAAAGTTATATTTCATCACAGTAAGCTAGATACAAAGGTTTTGTTTTCTTAGGAAAATAAACTTCATTATTATAAACGTCCGCGTTAAATAAAACTCGACCTTTTAAAATATGTTAAAGAACAAGCAATATTAAATGACGATAATTGGGAATCAATTACAACAGAAATTGGTGGAGTGCATAAATCTACAAATGAACAAACAACAATTCTACAATTCTTTAAACGAGTAAATGAAGAACATGAATCTGACGAGAGATCTCCAACGCCATCGTGTTTTAGTGTGAGTGACTTCTGCATTGATTCTGATGATGGTCAGTCTCACATTTCCACAAAAGCCTTATATCGCTGGAAACGCTCTGAACCATCGAAGTGGAAAGTGAACATGACAAGAAAAGATCGTTCAAAATGTTTACCCTATCTGACCAGGTCGGGGTTGAAAAAATCAAAAGAGCCTAAAAATGTTGATTGTCGGAAATGTCGCTTTAAATGCCATTTGCATTTTACAGAAGAAGATCGAAGAAAAATATGTAGCGTGTATTGGGCAATGAATGACTACAAAAGACAAAAAGATTTTATTTTGAATTGCGTTTCATTGACTGCCATAAAACGAAGAACTACTGCAGAAAGCCATAGGAGAGTGTGTGCAAAATTTTTTGAAAAAACGTTATGCATTTCAAATGGCCCTATAAATACAGCTATTTCTGAGTGTAATCTCGCTGGCTCTTTTGATGGATGTGATAAACGTGGCAAGCAAAGTCCTATCAATAAAACTGATATCGATTCATTAAAGTTAGTAAAGCAACATATTGAAAGCTTTCCAACCGTACCAGGCCATTATGTAAGACAGTCATCGCAAAAGAACTATTTGAACCAAACGCTCTCTATTCTAAAATGCATGAACTATATGAAGGTTATTGTGTGTCCTTAAATAAGAGCCCAGTGAAAATAAATGTATACAGAAACATTTTTTGTACTAAGTACAATCTATCATTCTTTAGACCTAAAAAAGATCAGTGCACTACATGCACTCGATTTGATCTGGCAGACTCATCAAGAAAGGACGAGCTCAGAGATGAATATGATATGCACGTGAAACGAAAAGATTTGCAATAAGGCTAAAGCATTGGACAAGGAACATTCACAAAATGTTGAACATTTCCAAAGAGCAACTTTTGATCTCCAAAGTGTTTTACAGATCCCATCCTCTGCATCGCCTCCAATGTACTATAGTCGGAAACTAAATATTTACAATCTGACTGTGTATGAAGGTGGTCACGATAAAAAAGCATTATGTTACGCTTGGAACGAGTTAAATGGAAAGCGAGGAAGTTCTGAAATTGGTACCATATTATTTAATTATATTAAGTCACTTCCAGAAAAAATTACGGAACTATCTCTTTTCTCTGACACTTGTGGAGGACAAAATCGAAACCAACATGTTGCTGCAATTCTACTATATGCTGTTCAAGTAACCCATATTCAAGTAATTGAGCAGAAATTCTTAGAATCCGGCTATTCCTACATGGAGTGTGATTCCATGCATTCGTCGATAGAGCAAGTGAAAAAACATAGATCGGTATTTATGATGAATGATTGGCTCGAAATATTCAAGGCCGCAAGATCAAGAAAGGGCAAAAATAAAGGAAATGGCCCTTACGAGGTCAAAGAGTTAAAGTTTTCAGATTTTTTTGACCTTCATGCATTGTCAGCGATGTTAATTAAAAACCGAAATGTTGATGAGGATGGAACAAAGTATCCTGGTTGAATGTTAAATGCTTCCGATATGAAAAAAATCAACCAGGAGCTATTTTATTCAGGTATGGCCATACGGGACCCTATAAAAAATTAATACTAGACATCATGGAAGACCTCGCAAAAATGTAACGCTTCGTAAGGCTTACAAAGCGATTATACCAATCAGCGAAGCAAAGAAGAAGGATTTAATAAAGTTATGCAATAGTGGTGTTATACCCAGTGAGATTCATCAATGGTACATGGACCTGCCAACTTCGAAAACAATCGAAGATAATGATAAAGAAGAAACTGATTGCGATTAAAAAACCTACAAAATTATTGACTATTATTCTTATCGTTGTTACTAGATACCTTTCTGTTATAGATTATTATCTACTATTATTATTATTAATTCAATAAAATCTATTAAAATTATGCAAAAATAAAATCATTAATTACAAGAGTTAAAAAATCAATGAGGAAAAAATCATTAACTACAATTTACACATTTTCGTCCTCAAATATTTAATATTTAAAAAAAATTGTTTTTGTGAAAGGTTTTCTAAGACAATCTCATAACTAACCATAACCAAATGTTTGTATTTCCTGATTAGTAGATTTTTAATTATGAAAAGATAATAGAAACCCTAATATCTCAATACTTGATTTTTGTAGTTAATGAGTTTTCGTACTACATAGACGATGTATTCTAATCTATAATAAGAAAGACCCAGGTCAATCACTCACTGATTCTGTAACGTTCAATGCACACTATGATTTAAAATAAAATAAAAATTAAAAAAATATTTGAAAGAAGAACGGTAAAATTAAAAATGATCATAGCAATCATGATTCAGAATAATAAAATTAAATCAAAACAAATCGCTTATGTGGAGTTCTATGGTACGAAAAAAAATTGCTGTAAATCAAGAAAAATGGGAAAATATTATTGATTTGTTTTTTGATGTAAATCACTTTTGAGAAATTGAGATATTTTGAGAAATTTACCCCCTCCCCCCCCCCCACATTTCTTCCAGCAAAATATAAATGTCAATTACAATAGTAATAACAACAGCAAACGAGACACCAGATTTGTAATTTGCTATTCATGAATAAAAATTCATGAATTCAAAAATTCATTTCAGTAGGTAAACTGTTCCAAGTGGTAATCGCATTTTTTTAATCCGGAGTTGCTGGAGACATTAGTTCTATTAATAGGGAAATTAACGTTCCTAGTTCGAAATGGCACAGAAAAATTTTAAATTGTAATGCAAATATAATGGTATACTTGATTTAATTATTCGGAAAATAAAAACAGCGGTTCTGTAACAATAAAACTCAAACAAGTCGCATCCAAGGATTGATTTCTTAAATTCCGATATATGATCAAACTTTTTTAGGTGATGAACATATCTCACACAATTATCAAACATAACCTCAAGTAAACGCTTTGAGCAACTATCACAATTGGAAAATATCACATTTTCACAAGATATATTCGTAAGTCAACTGGACAAAACTTTTTTATTAACCTAAGCGAATATAAACTGTATTTGAAGTTTAACATGTCATATGCCATTGAATCGGATTTAATTGCACGAATTGC
The DNA here is from genome assembly GCA_958295665.1 of Tipula vernalis. Classification (NCBI taxonomy): domain Eukaryota; kingdom Metazoa; phylum Arthropoda; class Insecta; order Diptera; family Tipulidae; genus Tipula; species Tipula vernalis. The sequence continues at coordinate 290,157,298 of OY282559.1, read as the reverse complement.
ATTCATCAACACAGTCAAAAACAAAAGTACAACTATCAGAACGAATAAAATATATCAGGTAAAGGCAAAACACCCAGATCTCGGCCAAAATTTCATCAGCAGAAAAGCCAATGACTGCTTCAGTTGACTTGCATGAAATACCAAGTATTTTTAAATTGTTCCACGTTGTTTTAGGATTGTGCATATTCCCTAAATGGAATAAATTTTTTGCTTGATAGATGGATTTGTTGGTTATATTTCTGAAATATTTAAATGATTTTAAAACGAGCTCTAATTTAAATCTTTTATATTTTTTATAAGTCAAATCTCTACGCTCCATTAAATTTAAAATATGTGTATTTAGCCATGGAGCAGTGAGGCATCAGTCTAGCGAAAAGAAACCATTTATAAAATCCTCGTGATTGATTGCTTTATAATCAGGAACTACCGTATAAGAAATTTTATCTCTGGTAAAATCAGGTCATGATCAGAAATAGCAGGAATTGTTAGCTGTCCAAAAGAAATAATATTGTGTAGCTCCTCCTCATACAAAATTATTAAATCCAACAGACTGCTATCTAATCTAGTTGCCTTAAATGGTAAATAGTACAAATTATGTAAACTCAAGCAAGCACTTAGCTTATTGCTAACCAAAATATTAAGCATAAAATCTCCACAACAAATAATTTTTTCATACTGTGATAGGAATTGTGAAAATATCGATTGTAAATTGTTAATATCATCAATACTCGCAGGAGGAAGATTATAAATAACTAGCAACCCCACCCCATCACATATTATTTGGACGATCAAATCGCGTTATTTTATAATTACTAATATAAAGCGACTTGTTTGAAATCTTACTGTTAAGAAGAGTTTCTGTGAAAGCAAGAAAGTCAAATTCGTATTCATTTACATATTCGTATAGTTTTACTAAACTACGAACATTTAAATGGCCAAATTTTAAACATGAATTAACACTTACCTGCGGATTACCATTTGGAACAGATTTACTAATACAAAAGTTTTTATAATTTAACTTGATGCAGGAGCTGTTCGAAACTTCACTCGTGAAGGCAATGTTATCGGAAAATTTTTATTTTTAAATTCTCTAATATGAACACAGTCGACAAGACCTTAGCTCGTAAAACATCTTTAATTCCCAATTTGTAACAGACAAACTCTAAAGATTTCAGATTATATTGTTTTGGAACTAATTTAAATACTTTACAGCTATCAATTTCCAAACAGGTTTTTGCCATTGATGAAATATCATCAACGGTCGTGCCAAAATCAAATTTTGATAGGTAGAACGGTTCAATTGTCTTCACCCAAAAATTATCCGGATAATTTTTAGTACCAGCGAAAGTTCATCACTAAAAACTTCTAAACACAAAAAAATACGTACGCGTTTATGATGTGCCTAAATGTATGCGAACACTACTACAAATTATTTAGAAACTTTTATATTATGAGTTGTAGTAAGCCATGAGAATCTTTCGGTAAAAATTTGTTTCCTGTTATAAACTTCATAGCATGCTTTGTTTGAATAAATAAAACAATAACGATTAAAATTAGCTTCTTACGTTGGATAAATTATAGAATTTTAACGACACTAATTTTTCTTAATTTTTTTTGACATTCGAACCAGCGAAAAATTATAAACTTAATAAGTGGAATCAACACACAAACAAAATAATAAATATTAAATTACAAATTGTTATTGTTTATGTGCGATGCAAAATGGGGCTACATTACCGTTTAGAAAAAAATGCACAAAATGTTGTTAAATCAACAAATAAATTAATACATCAATTAAACCTAGAAAAATAAAATTAAAGGTGCTATTCCACTTGACTGAATTGACTGATAGTAAAATTAAAGGAAGATAAAAATATACATTTGCTGGATGGGCGAATGAAACAAAAACCCTTCTCAGTCGAAAATATTTGTGTCTGTAGTAGTGTGACTGCAATCAAAAGTATCAAATTGAGAACATTTTACAGCAGACACACTAACACACATGCATAAAATTAGCAATATGATGAGAAATATTTCTCGCACACTAATTATTTTATGGTTATTATATGGTTATACCGTTTCTCCTTAAAATTTTGCTTTAAAAAGTAAAACTAAAAAACACATGACCTTTTTTGGTAGAGATTTTTTTAATTTTTACGGAAAATATACCAAAAAAGATAATTTTGATATGAGTATTAATTATATTGAATTTTTTAGATAATTTTGAGATGTAAAACTAACCGAATTAATAGTAATATTTAATTTTTGTTAATAATTATTGATTATGTTTTTGTGTGCTGTCAAAATTTCTCCTGAAAATTTTGCTATCAAAAAAAACGTTTTTCTTTGTCTATTATATAGAGTTTCGAACTTTTTTCTCGTTTCCTCTTTTTTTACTACCAGTCAATTTTTCTAGTGGAATAGCACCTTAAAAGTAATAAATAAAGCATGGTTTCCACGATGGCGAGGCGAAAAAATTATTCAAATTAAAAAGAGGAAGGAATAAAAAAAATAACATAAGAGTGAATGAAACTGCAACAAGTCGTTACTCCGAATTTTTATTTATTTATTTTTGACGTTTCAATTATTAAAATTAAATTTTGTTAAAAATGGATACTATTGAATAACTAATGGCAATATATGCCGTTATGTTTTCAAGTAGCACTGAGAGTGATTCTCTCGATGAAAAATGTGTTCCCCAAATCAAAAAAAAAATATATTTATTTAATGATAAAATAAATATAAAATTTTCTTTAAATTGACAATATGAATTCCGAAAATCAGCGGCTAATCCGAAAAAAGATGATACATCTATTATAAGTCCTATTTCGGAGTGCTGAATTAAAATTTTTAAAATTGGACGTCCCAATTTTTCTGTCAAAATGGTATTTTCTCTCTATCGTACTATTGGTGAATTTTTGCTTTCTCTTTTTAGTTTGACTAATTTTTTCGCCTCGCCATCGTGGAAACCATGCTTTAAAAATGTAAAATAAAAAGCGATGAATTTTTTTTTTGGTTTGACATTTATTTCTTAAGTTTTGACCCAAAATCGCGCTTTCTTAAATTTTTTTAAGTGACAGATCTAATTTAACGAAGCTTTGTTAAATTCCTTAAATGACGTTAATTTTGCACTGGGCGAGAATACAGGAATTCTATCAACCGTATTGTTAATTTTTGTTAATTCTTAATTTTTAAGTTTATAATTTTTCGCTAGTCGCCACTTAAAGTAGTAGCGTACTGGACTAGATCGGCTAAGGTCTTTGGCTCGATTGTGCTCAAGGCATGTTAGTTTTGTTTTTCAATTTATACTTTTTTTTGATGAAAAGCACAGCTTCCGCTATTTGTCGGTCTGTAACCTTTTTAAAAAGCCCTTACTCTTTGGTTTAAGGTCTATTTAAGGTAAAATAATCCTTGACAGCCTTTAATCTCGAGCTATCTTACTCGGCTAAAAAATAACGTCTCAAAAATATCAAATGGTCAAATGGTGATTGTGGCAGCGGCCTCTGGACATCTAGAATCACCTACTAATATTTTTTTACTTGTATCGAACGGAGGTATAGCCGGCCCATTTTCAAAAGAGAAAGCAAAAAGCATGCGTTGAGTCTCTTAGACAACAGATAATTTCAATATTAAACATATTTTGTTGAAAAAAATTAGTTTAAGGATTATTTCGGATTTTATTAGCTGTGTTTCTTTATGTCTCAATAGATCTCTATAAATTACCTCCAGACTTTCTATATTTTTGTGGTTTAATTGCAATTAATTCAGTTTAATTTAACCCAATAGGACTTTTTACGCTACATTTTATCGTTTTTAATTCATTTCCTTGAATTACACAACTTATTCTATTGAGACTGCAGATATTCCCTCAGCCACATATTAAAAATTTGTATTTTAGTACCAAAGTTATTTTTTAGTACATCTGCTTTTTCATTTAGTATAATAGGAAACTAGTAGCTGATTTACATTTAATGATGATTTGCTCTATTTTAAAAGGCAGAACATGTACGATAAAAGTATTCATTTATGAAGAGGCATATTCAAACTGGGTTTTTCAATATTATTTACAATACGTTTTTGGCGACAAAAAATTTAAAAATCGAAAAAGATGAACCTGTTTATCTTTTTTCGTAAAAGTTGCACCATGTTGCTCAAAATTTATGAAATGTTTGATATATTATTATATGAAATATTGATTGTCTCATTTTTATATATGGATAAGTATTCACACTTTTTCTCATTTATACTTTTGGAATAACAAAATATAATGAAAACAACAACGGTGTAGCGTTGTCAAAATAGGAGTAGCTACAATTCCCCATGTTTTTTTTTTTTTGACAAATATCTGAATAGATTTAATGAGACATAAAAAAACACAGCTATTGTTTTCCAAGGAAACTGCCAACTTATGCATGATTTACACCTTCCAACATTTTTTTCCCAACTTTTTTTGTTGAGACTTAGAGCTATACGCAATAAAAAAAATTAACATGCGATAAAAATAGAAAAGTATGAAACAAAAATGTCGGGCATGCTACAAGTTCTTGGCGGTATAAAATCGACAATGTAATTTTTGACGAATGCCGCGGCGATGCTACTCTATTTATCAAAATTACGACTTTTCTTCGCAAAAATGAAAACTATTCGAAAGTAAATGTTAATTTCTAAATAAAAATTTTAAAAAATAAAAATAAAGCGCTATAAAAATTTTACAAATCGCCATTTTTATTGTGTTCGTTGTTGTTTGTTTCCATAAAATATACTCGGGTCGAGTATATTTTATAGTCAAAAATCTTTTTTATGGTAACAAAGTTAAAAAAAAAAAAAACTCCAACAAAATTTTGGTTGTTTATATGTTTGTTCTTGTCTTTCAAATGAAATTTTCAATATACTAATCTCTTCATTTTTTGTTGGGAAACATTGTTGGAACGTGTAAATCACACTATAGATTTAATTCATTTTGAAAAATAACCAGCCATTCGAAATACATTTTATGTGAAAAAATGGAGGTGTAGCCAACACACCGACTTTCTTTTACGAACAGAGAATTTTGAGAAATTTAATTTTTTTTTTTTTATTTTTTTTTTTTTATTTGTTTTTAATTTTTCGAGACATTTTATATTAAGAAGATTTTGTAAACCTTATACTTTTTAAGATATTTGCAAAATAAATTTTCTGGACCAAGGGAGTGGACACCTCCGGTTGACCGATTTGGAGTAAAATTCACTGGGACCTCCAAATTTATCAAAAAAGCTTAAATCTGAAGTTTCAGTTCGATTGGCTTAACCATCTGGGCTGTAGAGAAGACACAGACCGACAGACAGACTGACAGACTGACAGACTGACAGACTGACAGACTGACAGACTGACAGACTGACAGACTGACAGACTGACAAACTGACAGACTGACAGACAGACACCATTTCGAAACCAACTTTTTCGGACTCAGGGTTGAGGTCCCCACTGATAAATCTCTAAAAATCTCATGGTCCAAAATTTTCATGATTACCTGAGGTAAGGGTGATTCATCTTGACAGTATTTTACTATATACGGTATTTTATGTAAAGGGGTTGTAAATAAGGAATGGAGGGGTAAATTTTGTAAATGTGACTAAAGCATCGTGATCTGTGACCCAAAAACCATGGAAATGACTTGCATCTTAATTGTAATATGATATATACGATGTATTAACATATTTTTTTGTAAGGATTGTCAATAAGGATGAAAGAAAAAAATCCGAATCAAATTTCTCGGGAATCTCTGAAAACAAAATCAAAATTAACCCATTATTACCAAATATTTACTACTTAATTAATAGGATTTAACTTAAATAAATCACCGAGCAAACGGCGTAGTGGTTGAAGCTGCGGCGGTTGGATCGGGAGGTACCGGGTTCGAATCCCAATAGGGGCGGGATGCAAAAGGGATTTTTCATCATCTGATTACGATCAGTGATGAAAATGAACACATCTATGACCCCCTGTTGAGAGTGCAGAATCCATGGGCCGACCCATCTTTCATGTCAGCACTACAGGTTGGCATGAAGCAATGCAATGTGCAGGTGGTTTTCAAAGACGGATCTGTAGCCGCCCGTCCTCGATTTGGCTACTCCAGGCGTAAAGTAGGACGGTAAAAAATAAATCAATAATTCAAACAAACAAACAAATAAACTTAAATAAATCAAAACCACAGCATCCGATTACAACTTAGATTATAACTTTTACTTAAATTTCAGTAAATCTTTTTGTTATTAATATACGATAAATTAGTTAGCACAAAACAACAAAATTTCTAAACTACGCATCGTTGAATGCTTAAAGATTTCAGAAATCCGGTCAGTTTTCTAAATTAAAATAAATTACCCGATTATTTTATTACGACATCCTCATTAATAACAAACTGGTTCGTTTTCTATTCTATGAAAGCCTAAATCCTAATTTACTTCAAAATTAATTATTAATTCAAAAATCTGCCTCTAACTCACTAAAAATAAATTAAATTAGACACCTAAATTGCAAGAACAGAAAATTAATCAGTAAATTTGACAATAATATTTATGGTTCTGACGGCCGACAAATGATATGGAGAGAACCGAATAAGGAGCTGAATAAACAGAATATATTACGAACAAATCTACAAGAGGGCAACGCGCGCTTGGGTATAAAAGACAGTTTTGCCTTTTACCAAGGCAATGATCCGAAGCACAAAGCCCATGCCACCAGACAGTGGTTGCTCTATAACTGCTGCGCAAAAGTGATTGAGACACCTCCACAATCATAAGAGATAAGCCCAATAGAGAATTTATGGCATGAATTGGAAATTAGAATACGGAAATATGCAATTACTAATAAAGAAGAGCTTAAGAGAAATTTGGAAAGGGAATGGCATTAAATTGAACCCGAAGTGTACGAAAATCTAATGCGGTTATTTATTTAAAAATAAATTCAACACTTATTTAACTTAATACACGTTTTATTTTGCTAATTCATTTATTAATGTTGTTTCACGAATACGACTGTGACACACTGTACTCGTAATTAGATCAAAGCCCCGACAATATGTTACAAAAACAAAATAGAACAAAATACAACACACCGAACAACTTTATTCTTCATTAATTAGGCAGGCAGACACTTTATTTGAGCGGCAACTTGGCCATTTCTTATCCGATTTTGATGAAATTCAGCATACACGATGGAAGTTGAATTCTAAAATGGAACGGTCCTATATACAATATATATTTCTTTTGTTTTTTCGCATTCTTCTAACTAAACGGAATATTTCAAAATACGATATGAAATTAAACGGCATATTTCAAAACGCCATATGGTACACTACGCCATAAGGTACACTAGGAAATATTTCAAAACGGCATATTTCAATATGGCATATTCTAAAACTTGGCTATGTCGTAGGAGATTATGATGAAATTTGACAAATGCAATGAAAACGGGATACTAAAATGGATTTAGACGAAGTTCTGAAATATAGCCAATTAGAATGGAACTTGCGATGGAAATAGGATTTTAAAATGGTTTTAATCATCAACTTATAAAGTTACCCTATACTTACTAAAATGACCCTTTACCTATTCTAATTTTCTTTCGCTTAACAGAATTTCCCTTCACTTAATAAAATTAAATTCTTCCAATGGAAATAAAATCGTATGTAAATCTAATTTTAACCCTCTGAGACCTGACTTCTTTCTAGAAACGTTAAAAATTATTAGAGGTATTTTTCTAAAAGATAATGAGCTCTGAAAAGTATACATTGAGAGAAAATTTAAACTGCCCATATTTTATTAGGCCTACCAGACTTGCACATCCGTATGCACATTTTGACTCAATTATTGCAAAAAAAAATAAAAATCAGATCAAAAATCAGATGCAAATAAAAGTAAATTTAGGAACTATTCCAATTCAGGCAATCACAATTCAATTAAATATTTCATTTTTTATAACTTGTTTGTGATTACTGCATGTGAAATTTGAGAAAACAGTTTCTTTCTTTGATACAGCATAAATGTACTTTGCATTTACCGCACATAACATGTGTTTTACAATGGGATGCTTCTTTCTTGCAGTCAAATATCGGCCTTACTTCGATTTGACTCCTCTTCGGGGACGGATATGACGGTGTTTTCGATAATTCTCCTGCTCTTGGATGGCCTTATTTCCTCAAATTGCTGCTCTGATTACACATCTTCATCAAGGATTTAGCTAAGCTTAATTGAAATTCTAGTAATGATTTTATTTTATTACTAGCAGAACATGCAAAATTAAGAAAAATCAGTATGTGTCATTGCGCTGAAGTGTAAACAACATATTTATGTTGCGCTCTAACCATGTCAACCTTTGTGCCAATAAAATACAACTTTCGGGAAGCGTTAGTGGTTTTTTGTTTTAATTTAAAGAAAAGTGCAGCTGATGGACAACGACTGCTTTGTAAAGCTGATGGGGAACTTGCTCCATCAATAGAAACATATAAGGCCAGTAAAGTTTGAAGACGCTAAGTTGGAGGCATTATTGGACCAAGATTCATGTCAAATTCAAGAAAAGCTCGCTGACACTTTGGGAATGTCTCACCAACCGATTCATCACCATCTCAAGGCTATGGGTACGGTGCAAAAACCAGGAAATTGGATTCAGTATGAACTCAAGCCAAGAGACGTTGAACGCTATTTTGTCACGTGCGAACCACTGCTCAAAAGACAAAATCGGAAGGGTTTTTTTGCATCGAATCGTGATGGGGACGAAAAGTGGATCGACTCCGACAACCCAAAGCGCAGAAAACCGTGACCGGGTAAGCCCGGTGATGCATCAACTTCAACGGCCAAACCGAATATTCATGGCATTGAGCTAATGCTGTGCATCTGGTAGGATCAGTTCGGAGTAATCTGCTATGAGCTACTTCAGCCTAACGAAACCATCATTGGAGAACGTTATCAACAACAATTTATGCAATTAAGCCGAGCATTGAAGCTTCAAACGCCCACAATATGCCAAAACATATGACAAAGTGATCAATGGGATGTCCTACCCCACCCACCGAATTGACCAGACATTGCTCCTTCCGACTACCACTTGTTCCGGTCAATGACTCATGGCCTGGCCGAGCAGCATTTCACTGCTGACGAAGAAAATCACTTCAATAATTTTTATTCCGATTACTTGTTTCCATGTGTGCTTTTCCTTTTAATACTAAATAATTAGTAAAATACGATCGACGTTACGACGATACGACCGTCGATTTTTTGATCGCCTCAAAAGATGAGGAATTTTTTCGACGTGGAATCCGTATGCTGCCTGAAAGATGGGACAAGTCGTAGCTAACGATGGACAATACTTTGAATAAAATACATTGTACCAAATTCTCTGAATAAAGCTTCGAAGTTATAAAAAATCTCAAAACTTGTTGACTCAAAGTATGTTGATTCGTGAGGAATCTAGGTGGCGATAGTTTTAAAATTTGCATGTTCTGTTATATTAATACCAGTAAGTGATCAGAAGTTAGATCGTAACAAGTTTCGGCAATTACAAGAAGTCTATGGCTGTATATCCTTTATTACACAAAAGCCCACTAAATCGGAAATTTTTCTTCCCTCAGTTGACCAATAAGTTGCGTGCCCAGTAGATATGTGATCTATTTTATCATTTTGCATACATTCCCACAGTTTATTAAGAATTTAATTTGTCTGTCTGTAATCAGTTGATTTTTCGGCATTTTTTATAGACAAATATATTAATTGTTCATGGCAATCCCAATATTTTCGATTTGGTAAATCAGAAAAATATAGAGGCCAATCGCTCATAACATATCTACTTGGCTGTAGGCCGAAAGAGTTATACCAATGTGTAACTCTGCAAAAATGAGAACCCTCCATGAGTTCTTTATGTTGGTAGTTTGGTTTCGTACTGAAAAGTTGGTCTACTCATCAGGGCATTTGATATTTGATGTAGTGAATAATAATTCGCTATGTCAATACGTTCTGGAGAGATACTTAATGTAAGTGGCTAGAGTGGAATTTTTTGTAGTTGTGTTGTGCTACCTGATAGAAAATTTTTATGAAAATTATTTTAGAATCCCATTACATCGTACATGTCGAATTTCATGAAGAATCGGTAGACAATTATCCCATGCTAATTGACCATATTCTAGAATTTCCATCATACAGATCATCTTCGGCCAAGAAATACCTATGTTCCATTCTAACTGGCCATATTTCAGAGTTATTCTAAAATATATTTCCATCGTACATATCGAATTTCATTATAACCGGTTAAGAAATAGCCAAGTTCTGTCCTAATTGGCCATTTTCCGGTTTTTTCGACCCTTAACATACAAAAAGGGGCCTGGGCCTGTATTCTTGAAATTCACTTTGGTACAAAGCAATTTAAATTTTTGACAGAATTCACGTATTTTACTAGAAACTCACAGGTGACTCTTTTTGGATGAATTTCAAGAATAAAGACCCTTTTCCCGTATTCTGAAAATTCACCTATCGGAAAAAGTCGCCGACGAATATCTGTCAAATTACATCATTTCAGTAGAAAATGTTAATTGCCGCATTCTTGAAATTCGTCGTCAAAAAGTGTCCATTAAAAAGTGGACGAATTTCGCTAATGTTTATTTATCAAATTCAAATTCAAACAACAGTTGATAGTATAGTGGTCATTTATTCTTGGTCGAAAAATAAGCAATTTTTAAATTAAAAATTAAAGTGTTCGTGTAAGAAACAGAAATAAATAAAATATGGAACAAAAAAATGGAAACGGGATTTCATAGTGTACCCGTAAAATAAAAATAAAAATCGGGATTTTGAAAACCAAGATTTCGAAAAACAGGATTAACAAAAAAGCCAGGATTTTGACAAAACGAGATTTTGAAAACAGGGTCGTTACACACTCGTTGAATCCTCCTGCCTGCGTTCAAATATAGATTTATTTGTTTATTAACAATTAAATTATCGCTTCCGGTGGTAATTATCCCGTCCAATAAATCGTCATTTACCTCAGGTGGAACCTTGTCCAATTTAATTAGTATGCACAAATTGTGTAAAGCACAACATGTGTTTAACGTATGTGAAGTTATCCCAGGATTTCATCCTAGTAAATGAAAAAACTTGAATCAGGGAACCCTAGAAAAATTAAAGCCATATTTAATGTTATGTGAAGTTAGCTCAGCCGAGGATTTTATTAAAATAAGATTAAATACCGAATTTACATGATATAGAATATAATAAAATCCATATAGAAAATTAATAAAATTTAAATCATCAATGATATTTTTTATTTATTTGCAAGATTTAACCTAGCACCTAAAAATGTATGGATGTTATAACTATTGGTTTGTTTTGCCGCCAATCAAAATGTCTCGGATTAATGATTAGTATTTTTGAGATGGGAATACCACGAGATCCCCATCTCAAAAATTCTAATCACTGGCAAACCAGACGAATACTTGTATCTAAATATAAAAATTGTCACAAAACAAACACTCCAAATTAATCAAATATTTTTGCTAATATTTTTATATTTTGACATAAATTTATTAACCTCAACGTGAAGTGGGTCAAAATTGAACTGGTTAATATAAAACTCGATTTATTTCAAGAATACGGAAAAATCGTGTAAGTGAATTTATCGGTGATTTTTTTAAGCTTAAACTTGTTGATATTTCGGTTTGGCTAATTTTTTTGGGGGGGGAGTCAAAGTGTTGGCATCACTTTTCGGCCGAAATCGGAATTCCTTGTTTGAACGAATTATTTTTCTTAAACTGTTTTGTGCCGCCCAAAATGATATTCCTAAGAGAGTACAGTGCCTCAAATGGGTTATATGGGAGTATTTTTGAGAAATCAATTATTTTACGGGTTATAGCTTGTTCAGACTACAGATTAGTAATCCAGATTTTCCTAATCAAGTTTACTTGTAATCCGGATTATCATTCATGTTGTTCAAACTGTAAGAGGAAATCGCGATTAAAAATGGCCCTGCTCCTTCTAACTTTACAGAAAACGTTTCAAAATCCTATTCCTTAAAATAATTCTTAGAACTTCAATATTTATTTCAAATGTATTTTTATTAAATATGAAATAAGTCTGTCTAATATTTCGCTCTAACAACGCAATATTTTAAGCGCTAGTTGAATTAATCTCGATTACCGACAAAATCCATAAATTTTTTGACGATTACTTTAATTTATAATTGAAACGGGATTAACTTAATATCCATCGTTGACACTATAAGAAAACCTAGATTTGCTAGTTAATCAAGATTACTAATCCTCAGTCTGAACACAGCATTATTGTTTTTTTATTGTTGTGAAGTAAACAGTTAGAATAGACAATAGAAGTAGACAGTTTTAAAATTTTACGCCAAACATGCCAAAGCTAATTATACGTTTATAAATTTTCATAATTATTATAATTGCTATATGTATGTTTGTATGTAGTGTAAAATAAATTAAACAATTATTTAAATTAAAATGGACTATGATGATGAAAATTCAAACGAGCATAATAGTAATGTCAGTGTATTTATTAACAACGGTGTATCGGCGGATATAAGTAACGATGAAAATGTAATCAAAACAACTGTACCTAATTTTTTACAAAATGAACGAAAATTTTCTACAGCACGCCGTAAAATTTATTCTAGTCCATCGAAATTATCCATATATCGATTTGCACAGTCCGAATCTGATGCGGGTGACGGTAGTAGTAATTCAGCTGGTACGAATCAGGTAAAAAAAAAAAAAAAAAAAAAAATTTAAAGAGTAAAATGTAAATCAATTATATTGTGTAGTTTGTACGATTCATTTTTATTTTCTAGATAAATGTTGATTCAAGCCAATTCATACGTCATAGCAGCGATAATATTCGATCTAATTTATTGTCAACAAAAAGTAACAGTAATAACAATTTAACTGTATACAATCTAAACCTAAGTAGTAACAATAATAATAGTAGTGTTAATAATAAAAATCGAATAGTACAAAATTTACTTAGTAACCATAGTAATTTAGATGATATAATTGAAAGTCCTAATCCGGATGTACAGCAACATACACAGATATACAACGACGATAATGGGACCATATTTAATTATTCTGATCACAATACAATTCAATTGAAACGATTATCATCGTTATCATCGCACGATGGTACGCTGAGTGGCGGTGATAATAGGTAAGTTGGAAAATTTATTTGTTTTAATTTTTTTTTGTTATTTGTTACTACGGTGAAAATGAAGGCATAAAGGTATATAATTCAAAATTGATTATTCTGGAATGGTTTTCGTTTAAACTATCGAAATAATATGTTTCATTTTATAAGACGTCTTGTGCGAAATATTTTTATGCTCGATATTAAAATTAAAATCCAATTAATTTTACGTTTTTGTTCAAGTTATATGAAAAGAGGTGAAGAGCTTTGAATTTGTATACAATTAGGTGTGAATAATAAAAAATAATATTGAAATGAATGTGTCATAGACAAATCTTACAGGTGGTTATAATTGGCAGATAAAATGGAAAACTATAATTTAAATCTATTTACTATCGCTCACTTATACTATCACTTTCCAAATAAAACTTCTAGAAATTTCATGACTTTTCCAGTGAGAATAGCCTAGAAACATTTAGAACAGTTTTATCATGGAAAATTCCATGTTAGTACAGTAAACTTTGTGGTATTAAATAACTTATTCTATTCTACCACAGATGTCACCGTAACAATATGTATAAAATCGCGTTTTTTTATTCGCTCCGGATAGCTGCTATCGAGAGCCGTCATTTTTATACGCCTAAATTTAAATTTGACGCGCTATTTATTGGTAAACTAAACTTATTTAACATCAAACTATCATTTTTAATTCAATTGTTTAGTGAAAACTTGATATAAAAAATATTTGGCTCTACCTATTTATACGGAGCGCTATCCGGAGCCACTTTTCATATGACGGCTCTCGATAGCAGCTATCCGGAGCGAATAAAAAAACACTACATAAGTTTATCTATATCTTATGTAAAAGGTAAAATCTATCAAAAAATTATGAATCATATTAAACAATAGATTAAATTATATAAATCAATAATTACGTTAAATACAATACAATTTTGAATTAATGCAGGATTATATAACACCTTCCCCACAAAAAAAAAAATCTTATAAGTTAAATAAATGTATATAAGAAATTTTAAGTAAAATTTAAATAGGAACTAAGCAATTTTTACAATTTTTATAATATTTTTGTTTTTTCATCGTTAAGTTAATTTATTTCATCTCAAAATTTTTTATAATTTTTATTATCTAGTGTACATTTTTTTAATATTTTGTATTTTTAATTTTATGAATTATAAATTTGATTACATACTTATGTTGGTAAAATTAAAAATTTAACCTTTAATAAAAATTAAATGATTTGATTTTGATCTAGATGTACGACCAAGAATAAACAAGATTCCCGGGATAGGTCGGGTTCACCGTACACACTTTTTACATATAACAAGACCGAAGGATAGGAAAGGAATGTTAGTATGACGAGTATAGACTCGACCCGGTTTCAGCCACCTATGCAGTCGATAGTTAATAAATTGGAACAAGGCCGAAAGGGCGCAGTCGAAAGGCCGAATGTCGAAAGGCCGAATGTCGAAAGGCCGAATGTCGAAAGGCCGAATGTCGAAAAAGCGAAAGACCGAAAGGCCGAATGTCAAAAGGCCGAAAAGCCGAATGTCGAAAGGACGAATAAAGGCCGAGTGTCGAAAGGCCGATAATCAAAAAGCCGAATTCCGAAAGGCCAATTGTGTTGAAAGGCCGAATATTCGGAATACAATCGGCCCATCGTTACGTTCGGCCTTTCTGTGTCGGCGTTTCGACATTTGGCCTTTCGATATTCGGAATGTATGGCTTTTCATGTGACCCATTAGATACCCATGAACATTTAACCTTCACTCTGTATTTAGCTTACTATCACGTTGTCCGTGTATAGGGGTCAATCTGACCCCATGGATATCTTAATGTATTTCATATGGAAATTAAATAAAACTTCTTTATTTCAAACATTTAAGATTCAAAAAATATATTTTAAAAAAATACCATTGAATTCGCTGAAATGCTGAAATTTATGTTTTAATTATATGTGTAATTTGATACCACTTCCTCTTCACCGGAAACCATTTCCCATTTTTTATGCATTCTATTTATATGGTGTGGTTTGGACAAAATGGCTCATTATAAAAATGACGTATTGTTCTGGTTTTCTTATCAGATGATTGAGGGCTCAAGTAACAGCTTCATCGTTTGCCAACTATCTTAGCTGTCACTTCTTCGCCTGTTGATTCCCGCCACACTGGTAATTCTTTATAACCTATTAGGTCGATTGCTGTCCTTATTACTTTCTTTTACTCTAGTAAAATAAAGTATAGAAATCATGAAAATTTTGGACCGTGAAATTTTTAGAGATTTATCTGTTTTGAGATCCCCTGGGTCTGAAAAAATGGATATCAAAATGGTGTCTGTCAGTCTGTGTCCTCTCTACTGCCCAGATGGTTTAACCAATCGAACTGAAACGTCAGATTTAAGCATTTTTGATAAATTGGGAAGTCCCAGTGAATTTTACTCCAAATCGACTAACCGGAAGTGGACACTCCCTTGGGCCAGAAAATTTATTTTGCAAATATCTTAAAAAGTATAAGATTTACAAAAAACTACTTAATACAAAATGTTTCCAAAAATTAAAAACATATAAAAATAAAAATTAAAAAATTTAAAAAGTTTAAAAATTAAAAAAAAAACAAAAAATGTCTCAAAATTCTCTGTTCGTAAAAGAAAGTCGTGTGTTGGCCACACCTCCATTTTTTTTAACTTTCGAGGGTAAGAGAGCCGCTCCAACACGTTGGCCTGCACCAGTTGCATAGCCAATTCTTTTAGAAAATATTTTCTTTCGGATGCTCTCCGAGTTTCACACAAAGGGGGGATTTGTGCTTTTATACAAAACGTAAAGGCTGCAACATTAGCGAGGTCAGTAAGGTTAAAAAATAACATGATTGACCATCGTTGATTTTTCCTTTTGCATGTGCAGGTTCTCACTAATTTATCGAAGGTCTCTACCCGTCCTTTAGTTATAATAGACTCACGGTCTACTCCGTTATTGTTGTGTAAAGTTGATAGTAGCAAAACGTTTTTATTTGATTTAGGAATAAAACTCACAAGTGTTATCAAAACAAAATTTTGAAGGTTTAAGTTCTCTTGTTTTTAATTCCGCCTTACTACTAAACTGTTTGGGAAGATCGGGTTTATTTCGTCCAATTGTTCCAATTAGTGTAGTTTTTTTTCTGCTAAAGTTGATCGGCTAAATTACAACTAATAGAAAAGTTGTCCATGGAAATATGCTTCTGAGTTCAACGGGTAAGAATTCTTTGCATCGCATAGCCTTAATATTTTTATTCTAAACTTCCCTGGCTTCGATGGTACCTATATACTGTCGGAAAGAACATCTCCCTCAACTTAGAGCCAATTGTTCATCAATGATTAAATTTCATGATGGTTTATAAGGTCCTCGAATGTTTGCCAAGGACATATTCCAGAAATATCGAAATGCTTCCAATCTATTGATTTTTAGCCGTTCCTGTCTCGTTTGATAGTTATCAAACCGCAAAAAATTTAACAATTGCTGCGGTCTTCCAAGCTACATCGTAGCTCGAGAAAATGAACGGTTGTCAATGCTGCAATGGTGCTTATAAGCACCAGTGTAAATTAAAATGCCGATCAGAGCACACATTTCCACCGAATTGGTATCGTACCAATAATCTCGTTGTTTTTCTGTTGTTGTGGCAGTTTCAATATTTTCTCATTCATTTCCTCGATCATCAGCGACAAGTTGATAATGTTAATCCTCATCAAAGTTTATCGGTTCAACGTGCTCATCCTCATCGTAATCACGGCATCGTAATTATTGGCTCAGCTTGTTCACGCTCATCGCCATCGGGAAACTCCACATCAATATTATCGTCTGCTATTTCCGCTTCATCTGATACCTCAGGAGTAGAAACTCTTGGCTGCTCTATCTTCCACATACCATACATAATAACAATATCTACAACCAGGACAAGCTATTTTTACTACTAAGCACCTTGATTTACAAACAAAAACTAAACCAGAAATATCGGTCAACGACATATGTATATACCAGAGACGGATAGTGTCGAAAACTAGTATTTGTGGCACAATTTATGACACATTTAACACGAGTTCTTGACAGTCTTTCAAAACCTTTATTTTCGACATTTTTTGACAGGACTTTCCGACGGCGAAAAAAACTGAAAAATGTATACAATTTTAGCTTCATTTACGTTCAGAACTATTTCAACAGTTAGAACAGTTTCTAAATTTACCTGTATATTTCAATAATGTGCTCACGAAACAATAAGAATATTTAATTTCCTATGTTTTTCCAACTTTTCGACAGTTTTTGATCATAATTTAAGGTTTGTGTGCTATTTTTGACAAAATTTTCGAAAACTCCGATTTTTTATCGTTTTTATGTACAATACACATACAGAAAGTGAATAACAAAGCCGCTTCTCTCTCAGTCCCACTTACTGCTTAGCAGAAAAATTGCACAACACATCACAGAAATATACAATACGTTTATAGACATACGAGTAAAAAGTAAATAATTTTATAGATTATAGATTTATATAGAAAATAGTACATGGAAATAATTTGGGGTCATTTTGATCATAGTACACAGAAATGCGCTTGATTTATTTCTGACTATGGTAATTACAAGTAATTTGGGCGCGCTTTTCATTGTATTGCGTGTATAAGATATTAGTTAAGGCTATCTTATATGGCATGGGTCATTTGAATAATAAGAAACGCATTTTTTTTTTAATTTTAAAATCGACTGGGGTCCCAATACACCCCAATACACAGAGAGAAGGTTAAAAAGGTTTCTATAAATATAAAATAATTAAAATTTCATATCTATTTCTATAAATTGTATTTCATTTTTATTATAATAATAGAAGTTTGATAAGTTAACTTAAAATAATCTTAAACATTTGAATTATTTGACGTTTGTGAGAGGTCCATTCCAGATGAAATTTGCTCAATTTGGCCCTCAACTGTATGTTGTTCCTTTATTAAATGTTGAACAAAATGAAACACACCCAAATGTTTTACAAATAAAATGTTCTTCCACCTACGGTGCCTTGATTCAAGCTTATTGGTCGTTCGTTGAATATCCTTCTCGACGCTATTAAAAACTGACCAAAATATGGAAGTGTCTATTCGGACAGGGAGTACGTGTAAGAGTACATCGAGTACGTGTAAGAGTACGTCGAGTACGTGTAAGAGTACCTAGAGTACGTGTAAAAGTACATTGAGTACGTGTAAGAGTAAGTCGAGTACATCTAAGAGTACGTCGGGTATGTCTAAGAGTACGTCGAGTATGTCTAAGAGTATATCGTAAAAGTATATATAGCTGGATAATTTTTATAGAAACTATAATTGAATAGATTTTATTCAAACGCGGGATGTGGGGCGATACTATAAATACGTATAGTATTTCTAAGAGGAGGAAGTTCATTCCAATTCGTCTAATATGTCTAAACGTACGTAAAGTAAATATGTATAATATTTCGTTTAATAGGTTTTTCTGTGAAATTCAAACAATAAGTTTTAAAGGTACTTTTGGTGTGGGGTGAGTAATTCCTTCAAAATCGAAACGTGAGCAATATGCGTAAGTATAATAATATTAGGGAAGTTTCGTGGTTACGATGCACAAATTTATCAATCATTCGATTGTAGCGCCTTTTCTAAAATCAATTCTCTCTTTTTCAAAGAGAATATTTTCCATTTTTCCATAATATTTCCCTCTTTTCAGAATATTTTTAATTCCATTTTCCATAAATATACGTTATTTTACAAGCATAGATTCAAACCAGTTTTCTAGCCAAGACAAAATAATGACATAAATTGTGCATTGCCTTTGCCTCCCTCATCAATAATCAAATTCAAACAATTAATAGGCGCATTTTATTAGACCAAATTCAAATTGGTATTCATTTCGAAATCGCGTCCCCGCTACACAATAACTAAAAAAAATTATTGGATTTTGAAAACCAAGTACACGGCGGGTATTCACGAATACCAAAATGGTATTGGACTCATGGCATTGTTGTTGTAAATGGTCAAATAAAATACGCCTAATATACTCTTCAAGCGTATGTGTCTTCGATGGGAGCGGCTCAAAATCTGGTTTTCCAAAATCTTGTTTTTTATTTATACTTTATAAAAGAGAATAGATTTTATATAATCCGCTCCTGCGTGCGGCACGCAGTGCGACATGTTTGCTGATCCCGGCTCCTACGTCCCTCGAAGTTCAAATCTAAAGCCCCTCGGAGGGCTAAGTGGGGGGAGCGCAGCAACGGTTATTTTCGTTTCCTAACCGAAATCCCTGTTTTCCAGAAAAAAATAGCAATCGCCACAGTATGCTTTGGAAAACGTAATACCAAAATTCACTAAAATAATAACAATAACCAAATTCTAATTCCCAATTCCCCGGGAAAACCAGATTAGTGCCACTGTGGCCCTATTCTGGTAATTCCCGGGAAATGGGGAATATTTTGTTTTTACAGCAGTTATTCCCCAGATAAATTTTTCCAACTTTTATTCCCCATTTCGGAAAGTGCATTCTGTCAATTGGGGAATAAATACACAGGGAAATAAATTTAGTTATACGTGTTCGCCATGTAATCACATTAAATTAGTAAAGATCTGTGAAGAACCCTTCATTATGTTGATGATGATAACGATGGCCTTAATCAGGTTAATCTTAATACCATAAATATAAAAATATTAATATTAATTATTTATTACTATACTATCTTTAAAATTATTGGGTATTTTAACCCTTACAAACAATATTAATATGACTAATTATTACTATCAACTAGAGAAAGACAAAAATTTTCGTTAACAAATCTATTCCCCATCAATTCTTTCATAAAATAGGTATGGAAGAACAAAGGTCAAAACTGCTGTAATTGGGAATAATTTTTCCCAATAAATTTTTTTCCCAAACACAGGAGTACACTTTGGGGAAAAGGGAATAAAACTGCAATAAAATTTAAAATTTCTATTCCCCGGGAACTACGAGAATAGGGCCACTGGTAAGTAAAAACTGTGTTTACAGTTCAAAATTGGAATTGTTTACAACAATTTCGAACGTCAAATTATCAGCTAGCTCAGTTTAAAAATTTTTCACTAGGTGGAATCCGTGATGCTCCAATCGTCAATAACTATTATCACTTTTTTTGTGACCTCAAAGCGATTAAATCAATTAAATTGTCAATAAAATATAAAATCATAACGTCCTACATTCAGTTGTTTCAATTATTAAGTGAATCAATTGACGATTGGAAATATAGAGACAGCTCTACCAATCGGAATAAAATTAAGCTGTAACCACGACCAAAAATTAGCATCAGCGCTCACAGAATGACTGAAATATGGTATAGTGGAAGTTTTTTGAAGCCGAGTAGCCTCAAATATTTTGTCTAAAATCACGGCTGCAATCGTCAATAGTAAATTGTATTGTGCTATCGCCTTTCACATTCCCAATAATAAGTTGAACGGATAAAATAGGGTGAGTCCGAAATGCAAATTTAAATGCACATTTCTTTATAATCATTAAATTAATTAAAATTGGACAAAGCAAAATTAATAAATCGATAAATATGGTTAGTTAAAATATAAATTGAAATCAAACAAATGTATAAAAAATGCACATAAAAACTATATCGCATGTAGTTTTTTAAATGTGTCCTCGCTAAATGCAAATTTTTCATTTCGGACGCACTCATTGGGTGCGTCCGAAATGAAAAATGTGGATTTAGCGAAGACACATTTAAAAAAATTACATGCGATGTAGCTTTTATGTGCATTTTTAATACGTTGTTTGATGTCAATTTATATTTAAATTAATTATATTTATCGATTTATTAATTCAGAGTTGTACAATTTCAATTAATTTAATGATTATAATGAAATTTAATTTAACTGATAAATGCGCATTTTAAATAATGTGCATTTAAATTCGCATTTCGGACACACCCATTGATTTTCCTTTATTCGATTTATACTCAAAAGTATTCTTGCTAAATTAAAGATAAACTTACGTCAATATTTGAAATTGACTGTGACTTTGAAGTTAACTTAATAATAGAAAAATATTTAATAACTTAAGCTGTTTTCCATGAGAACTGCACAAGAGCTCGAGAAATTTTAAATTCCTTTTATTCTTTCTATGTACACATGTAAACAGAAAAAAAAATCACAAAGTCCTAATGTGTAGTGCATTTAACAAAAATACACATTTTAAGTTGTTACAGCAATAAATAATTACAATCACAGCTTATTTTATGGTTACACTTGATAAGCCCATGCATTTATCGAGTGTAGTTGCGTGTAATAATGTCAGCAAGAAATAAAAAAATTTTGAATAAATAACTGCAAGGAGAAATTTTTAAACTTAAAATGTCTTTTTATGTCAAATACACTACATATTCACGCTTTATGAATTTATTTTTTTTTTCGGTTAACATAGAATAAAAGTAATTTAAAATTTATCTAAGTTAGTTAGCGAGTTCTAGTGCAGCTCTCATGGAAAACACACCTTTAGAAGACACACAAAAGTGTTTGTCAAAATTTAAAGAAAACTTTGTATGAACAATTTCCAAGTTTCAAATACACAAAGTCTAATTCACTTACAATTTAATACATATTTTAAAAATTATTTGATAATTTAAAAAGACAAATTACTTGTTATCACTTGAGAGTCGCACTAAAGATTAAAAATGAATTCACGGATTCCTCAAGACCTGATATTTAAACTGGGTCGATACTAGGTTAGGTTAGGTTAGGTTGGAGTGGCTGCTTAGGCACACTTAGACCGGTGACGGTCCATTGTGATACCACAGAATATATCCCCTTTACCCCTATTGGAACCATTTCGAGCTACTTATGTAGTGTAAGACGTCCCGCACTTTAATGTTTTCGAGATTCGAGAGGCAGTCCATCCTGAACTTACCCAAGTGTTTGTGCCTTCTGAGTGCCAATGCTGGACACGAGCAGAGGAAGTGGACCAACGTCTCTTCCTCCTCTTCGTCCAAGCAGCTTCTGCAGAAGTAATTTGCCTCCAGACCCAGCCTTCTTACATGTTCTCCAAAAAGGCAGTGTCCCTTGAGAATTCCTACGACCGTTCTTAATTCACGTCTGCGTAGCGATATTAATGCCCTAGTGCGCCCCAAGTCCAGCTTTGGCCAAACTTGTCTTTCGATACTAATAAATGCAAATTATTAGTTTCTGTTAAACGTAGTTTGGAGAATAATTTATAACGGGTGTGCGGAATCCAAATGCAGTAAATTCATTTTTTTTTTTTAATTATAGATGAACAATAATTGTTTGATAAATGATCGTCTATTTTACTCATTTTGGAAAACCTCGATTATCTCAACCCCTGATATGTATGGGAAAAGCCACAAAGGCATTTTCGATTATTTATTTGCATTTTAGTTTTGAGTCAGGAATGAGCTGGCGAATTAAGGTTCGGGGATATCCTGTTTATAAAATAAAAACTATAAAGGGCTGAAACCTCATAAGGTGATCAGAACTTCGGTCATCATCGTCAAAAATCATTTTAAAATCCCATTTCGAATGCACAATTGGTTGAGAAATAGGCAAGTTCCCTCATACTTGGCCATATTCCAGAACTTAATCTATCACATATGTTGTACATACATACAAACGGCCCCCAACTCAACGATCTACCCAAACGCAAACTCTCTTTCAATTCAATCCTCAAACCAGCATATATAAAAATTAGACAACTGCTCACTAAATCTTAATCCAACCCCAAATTAAGTCCAACTGACCAACTCAACTTCAACTCAACCCGCATATTGACCCCTGACTTAACCTTCAACTCAACCCCAAACTCAATGCCCAACTCAATATTCAAACCAGCATATATAAAAAATTGGTAATGGGTACCAGGTATTTTAGGTGAATTCGGATGACAGGTACCCGCAGCTTTTCAAATCTCGGGCTTGACCATAGGAACAGATTGGCAAAAAAGAAATTCTAAATCGAACAAGCCGTGATTGAGATACCATGGAGACCATGGATACCACAGACATCCAGACATACGGACGGACATTTTTTTTGTTGCTTTTTTAGACTCAGGAACTTTCAAAACGTCGAGAAAAGTGGTTTTGGACCAACCAAATTTTTGATCATTTTTGACAGGATTTCAATACTTTGATCTTTTTAGACCGAAGTTCGAGAATGCTGTAATTTAAACTATAACATACAATACTATCTTTTCGTAAACATATCTACATAATACCCTGGACACACTGCGATTTAATAAAACCGATTTGGTGAATTTTAGTCAATCCCTTTGTTTTCCGTAGAATAATTAAACTAGTTTAGCTAAATCGGATTTATTAAACCACAGTCTGTCTAGGGTATAATAACGAATAGTAAAAATATCGGTAACACCTTTAAAATTCTTTCACCCTTAAAAATTACAAAATAAAGAAAAATAAAACAAAAGAAAAACATATGAGAATATAATACACTGAAACCTCACTATAGTGGACATTAATGTGAGATTTTATAATTTGATGGTCATCGTTCATCACATTACAATTCATTTACATATTTGTTTGTTCATACTGAAATTTATAAATTACTTACGTTTTACACCAATATGTAGGGGGCCGAGATTTCGTTCCATCACCATGTTCTCAAGTGGTGACCCAAATTTGTACTAACTGTAGCAAATGTTGTCTGATGTTGTTTTTGAAGTTGTTGCGTCTCTGCTGTCTCGTCTACTTGTCCTCCAATTTTTATTTTTATTTTTTTAATGCTTCTACCAATAAGTATTGTAGTATTTTCTTTCGAATTCGTTTTTAACAATCGAAGGGTTCATTCCATGCAGGGTCTAATGTTCCCTTAGTTTATATATTTCTCAACAACACCTTATCTTCTATTTGGTATTGAACATTCTTGGCGCTTCGATCGTAATACAACTTTGACCTTTCCTTTTGTTTTATTAAACTATTGCGAGTTATCTCATAGGAAGCAAGTTTGGTCCGTAAATTTTGAATGTAATCTTCTTGATTGTAATAAATTCTGATGTTGTGCTTTAAACTGGTCGGTATGTTTGGTTTAAAACCATGCATAATTTCAAAAGGCATAATATTTGTAGACGAATGAGGAGTAGAGTTGTACCAATCCCCAAGAAGCCATTCGTTATGAAACTAAAATAATTGATTTGAAATATAAGGCAAATTAACGTAAAGGTACGTAGAATCTGAAAATAAAAGAGAAGAAAAAATTTCAAAAAGCTAAACTCAGAACGAAGGAAAAATGAAGTTCAGCCCCAATCAGACGCCACATGGCAGAAATGAAAAATTCATTTAACCAATGAACTGAGAATAGGGATTAACACTCACATCTGTAATGAATCAAACAGCTATAGGCTGGTTGCAATTACAGATGTGGACGTTAACGGCAGTGGTTACGTAACCGGACGTGTTTCCTTCTTCTTTTGGTTTAACAATTAACTGTTTTTATTTTCACTGACCCTTTTCTTTGGGAAACTTTCATATTGTTTCCAGATATTTCCATAATTAATTAAAAAATAGAACATATGTATGTTCATACTGCTACCTTTTTCTTATTGCATACAAACCAAATGTTTACAACCTTGGATTTCTTTTAACCTTGCCAGTCGTATTAACAAGAGAAACAAATTGCGCAATAAGTTGAAAAAATGTCCTGGTGATTCAGTTCTTCGGGATATCTATGTTAGTAATTGTAACCAAATTAATGCTGACATTAAGAAGGAAAAAGAAATGTATTATTCCAATCGTTTCCTTGTCAATCGTGGAGATGTCAAAAAAAACTGAAATCTCGTGAATGAAATTCTAACAAGGAAGCCTAAGATTTCTTCGATTAAAAGCATTCTATCTGAAAACGGTGAGCTTATTACTAGTGATTTAGAAATTTCCAATGAGTTTAATCATTATTTTACGAGTGTTGCTAATAAATTAAGACCAAAGTTCGTCCGTTAATTACGATTTGCCTTATGATTACTGTCGTACTACTTTTTTTATGACTCCCGTATCCAATTATGAAGTTATATCTATCATTAACTCGTTAGAACCAAAGCAGTCAGTAGACAATGATGGTCTTAGTAATTATATATTGAAAGCTATTGTTAATTATGTCAGCCCCGTTCTTACCCATATTTTCAATCTTTCTTTCGTACAAGGAATTGTCCCTGAAAAACTGAAAACTGCTACTATTATTCCGTTGTTTAAAAAAGGCAATCGTAATGATAAAGGCAATTATAGACCTATAGCCTTGCAGCCAGTAATTTTGAAAATTTTAGAGAAGGCAGTGAAAAACAGAGTAATTTATTTTTTGGATCAGAATAATTTATGAAGTAACCATCAACATGGATTCCGTCAGGGCAGGAGTACCGAATCGGCCTTGTTGGAATTTTTGAACACAATTCACAGCGGACTAAGCATTGGTAAAGCTTGTGTTGGTTTATTTATTGAAGCTGCTAAAGCCTTTGATATGGTTGACCATAAAATTCTTCTGAATATTTTATATGATATTGATTTTAGGGGAGTTGCTAACAAGTGGTTCGCGTCTTACCTTGCCAACAGATCAGCTCGAGTTAAAATTAATAACACTTTAAGTGAACCAAAAATTATGGACGTTAGTATTCCGCAAGGCTCAGTATTGGGCCCTCTGCTATTTCTGATCTATACTAATTCGGTTTTTAAACTTAAATTGCATGGTCTTTATACTGGGTTTGCCGATGCCATAGCTTTAGCTTACACTGACAAATCTCCTAATGACGTCATTTCTATGATTAATTCTGACCTTAAAGTCTTACATATATGGTTTGATAAGCATTGCTTAATTCTAAGTGATAAAACAAAATATAAGTTATTCAAATTGACTGGCACAATATCAGCAGCAAATGTTAATCAGGTAATTTATCATAATACTTCCAATTGTGCATCTACTGGGTGTCATTCTGAGCGTATTAATATTGAATTAGTCAACGAGTTTAAATATCTTGGGGTTCATTTGGACGGTAATCTCAGTTGGAAAACTCATGTCTCTTCTTTAAGACGTTACTTGTCATCTGCTTCAAGAATTTTCTATCTCCTGCGTGATTTTTGCCCTGTTCCTGTGCTAAAAATTATCTACCATGCACTGGTTATGTCTAAATTGGAATATGGTTTATCATGTTGGGGTGGGTGCTGTGCAACTACGTTACTTCATTTATGTCTGCAACAGAAAATTATTTTGAGAATTTTATTGAGAAAAAGCAGATCTGAGTCATCTTGGCCTCTATTCACGGCTAATAATATCTTGCCGTTACAATATTTGTATGTTTATAAGGTTTTAAGAATATTTTTTAGACGTAGTGGGCAACAAACTATAAGGAGCCTTATTCGGTACAATATTCGAGGTAACTATAGTTGTCTTTATAATATTCCCCGATTTGTTACTGACCCCTTTCGATGCTATATCCTAGTTACTGCTCCAGTTTTTTTCAACGCGTTACCTATTTGTATTAGAGGGCATAGTCATTCCAAATCATTTCTATCCAAAGTTAAAAAATGGCTTCTTGAAACGCCTGACATTACATTTCTTTTTCGGGTTCTTAAATAAATGATTTCTATACAGGGTGTCCCACATGTACGAGTCCAAACGAGTAGGGCGTGTAGCTGGATCAATATCATGATAAAAAGTTCATTACGCATATGCCCGGAAATGAACCGTTACCCACTTCAACTGCATTTCAAAATTTTTAGGATGGCACACTACCTTGAATGATGTAAATGCCAATACTAACTCAATTGTTTTTCTATAATTTTAAAGGCACAGAGTGCTTCTTTTTTCTCTGGAAGTAGGAATACCATGCATCGTATTTTCCATAAAGAAAACATTGGTGGAATTAAAAAAATTGTGCGAGAAATAATAAAAAAATTCATTAAACTCATTTTTTCTCGAAAAACTCACTTAATAATTTTTGTTTTTTATTTCAAATTTTTATTTAATAGACTATTTAATACAAAATTGCTTCATCATTTTTTATTTAATCATGTATAGTTTTTGTGGTATTAGCATTTCAATGCAGTACTTAATAATTTATTGTATGAATTTCTAAGTTTTCAACTTCACAAACAATTTTCAAAATAATTTCCATTTTGTAACAAGCATAGTTGCAGTCGTCTTTTAATGGCAGCAGCCATGTTAAAATTTCCTAAATTTTCTTTTATTTTGTTACCGGCATTGACGTGTGGGTTTTCTGGTTGCAACTCATGAAGATTGTGGAAATATGTTATTCCATCCCTCGTAAATTTCGATTCGTCTGTCCATAAAATGGATGGCAAATATGAAGGATTATTTTCCTCGTTATTTAACAATAAACGGCAGAAATTTGTTCTGTTTGGTAAATCGACTGGTAATAATTCTTGCACTGGAGTGTAGTGGAATGGGTATAGATGGTTTCTTCGAAGTACCCTCCAGACTTTATTTTTGCTAATACGAAGTTGTATCGAAAGACGTCTCGTGCTAATGGTGGTGGGATCTCTTTGTACTGAGTTCAAAACTTGTTCGTCGGTATTGACTTCGTATTGAACTCGTCTAACATTTTCGTATTCATAGCGGACCAATGTTCCTCGTTCTCGTAATCGTCTGTGAACTGTATCAAATATTCTATGATGTGGCACCGGCCTACCTGGATAACGGTTTGCGTATTCACGTTCTGCAGCTCGTCCATTTCCGTTACATAAACCATAAATAAAATGGATGTCGGCGAGTTCTTCGAATGTGTAGCGTGGCATTTTATTATTTCTGATTACAAACGCGCAAAAAATTATTTTCCAAAGATTAACAACGATTTAAGCTATACATTTACTAACGATTAAAAAGATTTAACAAATGCAACATATGGACGTACATACTAAATTGTTGTTTTTGTTTAAAACGATTGCTTTGGTTTTTCATAATAAATTTTTTACTTCTAACAATTGGTTTTTATAATAATTTTTTTTCAACAAGTACTACACTAAATCGTTAATATCTCAAACTATACATGATTAGATAAAAAACGATGAAGCAATTTTATATTAAATAGTCTATTAAATTTAAATTTGAAATAAAAAACAAAAATTATTAAGTGAGTTTTTCGAGAAAAAATGAGTTTAATGAATTTTTTTATTATTTCTCTCACAATTTTTTTAATTCCACCAATGTTTTCTTTATGGAAAATACGATGCATGATATTCCTACTTCCAGAGAAGAAAGAAGCACTCTGTGCCTTTAAAATTATAGAAAAACGATTAAGTTATCTTAATTTTTAGAAGAGTTATTGGCATTTACATCATTCAAGGTAGTGTGCCAACCTAAACATTTTGAAATGCAATTGAAGTGGGTAACGGTTCATTTCCGAGCATATGCGTAGTGGACTTTTTATCATGATATTGATCCAGCTACACGCCCTACTCGTTTGGACTCGTACCTGTGGGACACCCTGTATAATGGGTATTTTCTTTTTAATTTTTACTTCACTGTGATAACTGGTTGTTGTAGATTTTGTGATTATGTAATTTATATTTTTATATTTGTCTTGTATTGTTATTAGTTTATATTTTTAGTTTATAATTAGTTATTAGATATTTTTTTTAGTAATTATGTATTTCACTTTTTTATAAGTTTTTATTTTTTTTTTTTATTGGTTTTTTATCATAATGTAAAAAATGTAAAACATTAAAATTTAGATAAATAAATATAAACTACTTTGACACTGTCAAACGCAAAAAATGGTTTTTTGGGCTACAAT
Organism: Tipula vernalis; assembly: GCA_958295665.1. NCBI lineage: Eukaryota > Metazoa > Arthropoda > Insecta > Diptera > Tipulidae > Tipula > Tipula vernalis. The sequence continues at coordinate 290,128,351 of OY282559.1, read as the reverse complement.
ATGAACTCCTATGTTATTATAAGTTTTGTATATTGTATTTTTAAAACAGCAGCTCAACTCCAACCAATTTTTTGTTTTCACTCCCCAAACCAAAAGTATTGTAAATTATTTTGTAACATTAAACATTTTGAAACAACATTTGATATTAATTTTAAACTAATTTTAAATTATTGATAACATAATTATGAAAAAATTCGTTTCAATTTGTATTGCAATTTTTCCCAAATTTAGCCTCGCTTTGAGTAGGAATGAGCAACAAAACTTAAAAAAGGTTCAATTGCACATTAATTAATAAAAAAATGTTTTATAAATATTTTATTTATACATAAATATTTGAAAGGAGCAGTTCTACAGTAAAAGTCAAAACCCTATCCAATATTCGATAATACTACCTACCTACAGTCTTTATAATGATTTCATTGCTCAATTAAATTTTATACTCAACCCACTCGCAATATACGTATGTAGTACATACATTATGTAAGAATGTAATTTATATACTATATATCTGAACGTATATGGTCTTTATGTACATAATGTCAATTTTAAATTGTGGTAGGGCACTCATAACTCCGAAACAACAAAACTAATTGTTTAAACCACATATTTACCAGTACAATATAGTATATACCCCCCTCAAGCTGGAGTAACGTGGGGTTGGTTTGTTAATCTTTCCTATGAGTATATTATTCCGTGACGTTCTGAAAACATCAATAACAATATTGAAAAAAATATGACGTCTTCGAAATAACGTAATTGTTACGTACATAAATGTGAGGTAATAATTTAACTATGTACATATGTATATGAAAAAGGATGCGCTAATAGTGTCTTCTAACAAAAACTATCAGTTTGAGCTTGGCTGTTCTTAACATTAAATTTTTGTTTCAACCAAATCTTCCACTTTCTTTAAATTTCGTTCATGTAAAGCTAGCTACTAATTTAAAAGAAAGCCAATTACCATATTTAATTTTATATGGCGTTTTACTTCTGTATATTTATTTAAACGAGTATGTAACTTTCTTACCACACAAGTAGGATGTGTAATTGGAAGACATTGAATACGTGTGTTCATTGAGTGTATGTAAATCAATCGATATTAATTTTAGCTCGTAAAGTATATATTACGTCGTCTAAAAAGTTTTTTTTTTATTGGACTAAAAACTAATTTATTATTTAAATTATGGTGGCCTACCTAAAGGGTTTATAAATAGATTCATTCAAATAAATTATGACCCACATGGCTACCTATGTTTAGTAAACTATCGTTGAATTTTTGATTGTATATTCTGAATAAATTAAACCATTTGTCTATAATAATAAAATTAATCTTTTTCAGCATGTAGAACAATTTTTTAAAATTTCCTATTATTATTCCTTTACGTTCTGTTGTGCAGGACTTGAACTCAATTTTTTCCTTCCGTTTTCTTTTAACGGCTTAATCTTGTATTGCCGCTAGTCAAATCGAGGACGCTTGACTAAAGGGGCTTAATATATATGAAATACGAATGAAAATTTTATTTATTGACCTAAATAAAGGATTTAAACTAGTGAATTGTGCAAAATTGTACTGTACATTGTCGATTGTAAATGAAGGCTAACTACCTATTGCGAATAAAAAGGAAAATGATGCTACTGGTACAGTGATGACACTTATCTCAAGTGCAATGAAACAAAATTTTAGCAAAAATGTAATTAAAAACTGTGTTAAATTACTTCTTTAAAGAAAAAAGAAGGAAAATCTCATACCGGCAACTCAAAAATGCCGTCTTTCAATATTGCCATCTTTCAATATATATTCATACAAACAAAACCATTTTGATTCATTCATTTCATAAGCAAAATAAAATTTTGAAAGCATCTAGTATTCTATGACTTTTATTGTTTTAGTTTTTTACGTGAATGTGTTATGAGGGGAATCTTTACGCATCTATAACTTTGGAATCCGACCACCTAGAGATCTTAGGCATACTTTGTTTTTCTTATTTGATCAAGGTCTATTAGCACAAAATATATATAAACAGAACAATATCTTCTATTGCGCTTTAATCCTAAGTTTGTGAACAAATATTTAAATTAAGATTTAGAAAAGATAGAAAAACAATTTTGTATAGAATCAATGAAACAAAACAAAAATACAAAAATGTTTGTACCCACCTCTTTGTTTTGATCAATAAAAATCAGTACAAGTTTAAAAGGAAAGGGAAATCTTTACACTTTATAATGTGTTTAAAAGAGATAGATGTTCATAAATAATTTTTGATTTTGAATTTTTGATCTAGTTAGCTTTGCGAAACTTTAAAATCAAATCAAAAAATAAACAAAGGACCACTTATTGTTTTTGATGACGAGATACAAAATTATACAAATAAAAGGGAAATGATACATAAACACATACAGAACCTTATTCAAGTTTTGTTTTTGTCTTTATTATTTGTTTGTTATGATTTGGTATCCCGTTATCGAAAACAATAAGAGGTCCTTTGTTTATTTTTTTATTTGATTTTAAAGTTTGATCAAATTGTTTCCATTAATTAGTCAGAAGCTAAATTTAAATAGATTTTGTTATATTACATATTTCAGAAATCTTCATAAAGTCCGTCCCTGTAATATATCGAGTTGACGTTGAAAAATTTTTTTTAACTGATTCTCTGATGAAATATATTCTAAAATAAAATTTTCCAACTCATATTTCTCTCGAACAAAATGGTACTTAACATCTATGTATCTGCTTCGTCTTTTTGTGGAATTCAGAATTCTTGATTAAATGAATACCACTTTGGTTATTCAAGAGCGGTGACAATAACTGTCTTAACGATACAATTTCTTTGACGGCTTGATTAGCTGCAATATACTCGGACTCTGTTGTAGATAACGCGACTGACTTCTATTTTCAAAAGCGGCTTGTAGATCTTCTTGTATCTACATCGCCTGCATAATCAGCATCAATGAATGCTGCTTATTTTGAATTTTCTTCATGTTTAAAGAGTAGTCCAGGGCATAGTGTTCCTTTTAAATATTTTAAAATTCACTTTACGGCATTCCAGTGAATTTTTGTAGGCCTTTCTAAATATTGGCCTGCACCATTGATCGCCAGTTGATAAATACATACAACTCTAGACTGCCTCACGATATGGTGCATTGCTCAGATGATCCTCTACGTTGGGATGCATTGCTGCGCACATTTGGTGATTTCAGCAGAAATTCCAACAAGATTAACATTTACCACGTTGAATCGATTTAGCACTTTCTTTGTATAGGCTTTCAGACCCAGAAAATATTTATATTTATTATTCTGTAGAAGCAATAAGCTCATCATTGATGTAAATGCCTAGGATTATTTGAGAACTTTCGATGCTTTAAATTAAATTTGATTAGAAAATCCTTAAACCGTTGGTTCCAATATGTTGGTGCTCGTTTTATACCGTAAAGACTTCGATCCAGTTTACAAAAATCGATCGTAACCAACGGGTTGCTGAACGCAGTTTTGACATCAAACTGATGAAGCTTCATTTTTTTTAAGCAAAGATCGCAAGTATTACTCGTAAAGAGTCAACTCTAACTACAGGACTGAATGTTTCATCATAATTTATGCTATGCAGTTGTTTGAACCCTCGAACTACCAATTGAGCATTGAAATGATCGATACTTCCATCAGGATGTAATTTGATTTTGAAATCCACACGTTTTCTGCTTTAGGGTCAAATGTGTCCCTTTTCTCCCTCGGCACATGAGTGTACACTTATGGTGTCATACCTTTCTGATTACTCGTTCCAGTTATATTTAGTATGTGAATCACGGTCTGTACAGCTATAACTTTATTGGAAGTCGTTGTGCATGCAAAAGAGTTCTTTCAGCTTCGACTACTGTACGATTTTCATTCTGCTGCTCCATTTTGCTGTAGGCTATAGACAGTCATAACTTCTGGACTAGTTGGTTAATAAACTCTAATCCATTGTCTGTATGTAACATTTTTACTTTTTTCTGTAAATGTTTATTTCCCTTTGTTAGAAACTCTTCAAGGTTTCCTGAAACCTAAGACTTTTCCTTCAAAAAATATACTTGTTTCCAGTGTAAACAATCATCTTTAAATAATAGGAAATACCGTGATCCACCAATTGATTTATGTTCCATGGAGCCGCAAACGTCGGCATGAATTAGTTGTCCTATTTCAGAACTGTTTGTTTCTGAACCTGGAAATGAAAGTCGATGAATTTTGCCTAGACCACATGCATCGGTTTCTTCTTCGAAATATATACTCTTCTTTTTCAAGAAATTTCGCACATGTGGGAGGTTTTGATGGGCTAACTCTTCATGCCACATTCGGAGTGATTCCTTCATTAAAATGTGAGCTTCTTTTTCATTTGAAGGTATTGTCACCTTTCTCCCACTGCAACAATATTTCGATTCCGAAATAATCAGCAGTCTGCATCATTTGAAACGAGTTGTAAGCCTTTATCGAGAGCGACTCCTGCTGAGAAGAGGTTGTAATTTTATTTCTGGTATAAAAAAAACGACTGATAGATGTCTTTCCACCCATTTGTGTCCATCAAATGCTGCAATATTTATATTGCTTTTGCCATCTGAGAAAATATGCTTGCCATTACCCATCCACACTGGTAATTGTTGTTCAAATTTGACAAAATTAACAAACCAGAACCATAACTCAATTTCGGTATCGAGTAATGTAATTCATGAAAACGTTTCACTCATCAATGCCTCACCTTGAATTTTATTTTAAGAATTATTTTCTAATTTTTTCTTGTTTGACTTCAATGACCGAGTTTATTACAGATGTAATAATCTTCCATTGCTATCACGTCGTTGATTACCTTTATTCCGAAAATTTTTGTTATAGGTTGTTTTGTGGATTGTGTTTCCGAGCGGTAAATGCATTCTCTTAAATTAGAATAGGCAGGGTTCTTTCTTCTACATTAGTTGGAACGCACGCACTTACGAAGTTATTGTATTGTGTAGGGAATGTTATTAATATTTTAGTTAATGTTAACGAATTTGGAATTTGTTCCCCCAGATTCCTAAGCCTTCCTAACTAGATCTTCTAATTTTTAGATATGCGTAGCAATGTCTTCCGTTAACCATATGCACACTTGCATCAGATTTTTGCTCGCGAACGGACAAAAGTTTGTCTCATATTTTTTTGGCTGAAGCGCAATTTATAATGTGTAAAACTTATTGATCTGCAAGTTGCACCTTGTAAACTTCTAATTCTGCAACATCGTTTTCTTACGGCGGTTCAGGTTTGGGTGTATTTCTGGGCACCACGTTTCAAGTATAACTGAAACTTCGGCACAATTCGGACTTAGAATTTCCACAAAGACCAATTCTCACTATTTTTTGAAACTGCTGGAAGTTTTAGCCAATTCCGGAAGGCTTGCCGGTCTAATTCTTCGCTTGTCATTATTTTGATTGTTTCTATATTTATATTATCTTTTTTAAATGTTGTTTTAAATTCTGAAATAATTTTTAGATTTGATGGTGATGTATTTTATTTATGTATTTTTTTTATATTAGATAGGAGTTGGTAATTTACACATAGTTTATTATGTTTTAGCAATGATTTTAGGGGAGTGATTTCTTTCCCAATTTTAGTGGCATTGAGTATATTTTTAGCAATGTAGTTTAATGGTTTTTTTTATTGTCAAGTTCAACTGGTAGTTCCATTGATTCAGCTAGTAGTGCTGGGATTGGAGTTGATTTTAGAAAACCTAGGCATATTCTCATACATATGTTTTTGATTCATTGACATATTTTATTTATAGTCTTGTTGTCTGCTTCTGTGATAATATATGCAAATTCCATTTTTGATTTTATTATTGCTTTATATATTCTCAGTACTATTTTTGGGTGTGTTCCTCCTTCTTTATGTTTAAATATTTTTAGAATGTTAATTGTTTTTTGTATTTTTTCTTTCATTATTTTATAGTGTTTTGTTAGTGCCATTCTATTTGAGAAGGTAATTCCTAATATTTTTGTATCTGCTTGTTCTTTTATTACTTTATTATCAATTTTAAGTGTTAATATTTTTTTATTATTTCTATTTTTAAATAATCTAATATCTAATTTTATTTCTACTAATTTATTTTTAAGCTTTAAAATTGTTGAGTTTATATTATTTACTAGAGATTCGTCATCCTTTCCACTTATTATTAGACAAATATCGTCTGCGAACTGTTGTAATAACGTATTTTTGTTGCTAAGTTTATGTATGTTTGTGGTATATATATTAAATAATGTGGGGCTTAGACAACTGCCTTGTGGTATTCCGGAATTTGTTATATTAGTGATTGAATGACCTATTGTTTGTATTTTTAATTCTCTGTTCGTTAGGAAAAAGTATATTACAGTTTATTACTCGTATGTTATGATCGAATTCCATTTTTTCCATTGTTTGTATTAATATTTTTACGTACGTGAAGTTTGTCCTAAGTTGCCTTAAGTTGTCCTAAGTTGTCCTAAGTATGTCCTAAGTTTTTTTAAATGTGTTGGTGTAAAAGTTTCGTTATTACGAAATTATTTAATTCGTATTGAAATAATAAAAATTATGCTTAAGATTATTTACTATTACAAAATAAATTTATATTTTTTCTATGTCGCGAAATATTCTGATAATGCATGTATAAAATCAGATCATTTTCCAAAAACTGAGAAACTGGCAGAAACTCCGTGTTTAATCGTGTTTGTTTGCGAATTTTCTTGTAAAAATCCTAGGAAGTGGCCACCAAAATGTGCACAATTCTAAATTGTCATAAGGTCTTACCTATTCGAAAAATATTTCACTTTTGAAAAAAGTTGGCGATTAGGGTATTTAGGACAACCATGTTTGACATAATCTCTTATGATATATCGAATATATGTATAAATGATTTTCCGAATTTGCTTGAGAAAATCCTAGGAAGCGGCCACCAAAATGCCCTATATTTTAAGTTGTCGTAAGGTCTTATCTATTCGAAAAATATTTCACTTTTGAAAAAATTCACTTATGAAATGTTGTTTTTCGGAATAATAAATTTTTATTTTTAAAACAATCAGCTTGCAGGTGTTAAACGAAAAATTTAAAATCGTGATTTTAATGTGTATAGATTTTTAAAATATTGTTCCAGTAATTTTGAATAAGGTTTTGTTACAATTTAAAACTAAATGTAATACTAGCATTGTTACCTTCAAGTGTTTTATTGTGAAAAGTGCATTTAAAGTTTAAAAACGTTAAAATACAGTTATAGTTCTACAAGTGTAGTGTTTTTGGTTTACAGTTTTAGACACAGTGACAGTTTTTTGTGATCTTTTAGGACGTGTCCGATTTCTGTGCGAAATAATTTTTTTGTGATAAATTTGGCATTAGTGAAATAATTTTCTCTTCCATATTTGAAATAAGTTCATTTGCTGTCCGAATACTGAAATAATTTTGACATAATAAAATTGACATTTGGAAATACAACAAACGACAAATTGTACGTAGAGAGTTATTTAAAAGTGTGTATCAAAATGATAAAGGCCAAATTTGATCAAAATATGGTATTATTTCTATTAATTTCGGGTTCATTGTGTTTAATGAGAAGAACACGGAACCTTGCGTGACCTTTAATAATGGATCTCCTAAACTCCTTTCAGGTATGTATGTTAGATATTGCTCTCTCTCTCTGGATATTTATAAATATTAATAAAATTCATCCTTTGCAGTGACTAATAATGTACACAATTCTCTCAACAAACAGTATTGTTAATTCAATACTTAGTTATAATGATCCGGTGACGAGAATGCATTTAAGGATATCGTCTAACGCTTTCATCGCTATTAGCAAATTTTTGCCCAATAAAAACCATGGTTGGGGGCCGAAAATGGAACTAATGATATTTTTGCAGTGACTGGCAAGAGAGACTAGTTATAGAATTGTAAGTGCAGCAATGAACATGACAACATCCGCAGTTTGTGATATTGTTCAAAAAATGCTGGACACTAGGAAATGCTGGAACTTATTATATTATATAAATAAAATAAAATTAAATTATATAAAACTTATTTTGTTTACTTCACCGGCACAGAAACAAGAATTATTACGGACGTGTCAAAATTATAACACACCGGTGCTGTGATAATTTGGTTGCGTACAGTTTAACATTAATTTATCACAAAAAAATTATTTCGCACAGAAATCGGACACGTTCTTAGTTATAAATACTGTTTAACAGGTTTAAGCGATTTATTATTTAAATACAGTTATAGTGAATTAAGTGATTTTTTCAGTTATAAGTAAGTACTTACAGTTATTGTAAGTTAAGCTTAAGTGAGTTTTAGTAGTACAGTGTACAGTTATTATAGTGATTTAAGTGATTTTTATTTATAAATACAATTATTACAGTACTTTTGGTATATTCACTTCCGATTTAGTTCTCAAAAGGGCTTTCAGAATTTAATTTTGAAAAAATGTCAAAATTAACTTTACCATCATATCATAAACGGCGACTGAATAATATTAAAAAAATTGAAAATAGACTCATTCCCGTTCTATTGGAAATATTTGGTAATGATCTTCCAAATATTTCTGTGCCGAGACACAAATCTATTAATTTTTCAAAAATTGTCTCTAAACTTAAGATTAAAAATTCATCAACTAATCGGAAGCGCATTTACAACTTGTGGAAGAAACACAGAAATCAATTAGATAATTCAATAATGAAATATAATTCAAATTTCCAAGAAAACGACATTGGTTTCTTGAACTTTACGAATGAATGTGACCCTAAACCTTTCAATACTTTAAATGTAAAAACATCAGGTATTTTGGAAGGAAACGAAGGTATGGAATTTCGAAACAAACAGCCCAATTTTGATTGTACAAACACATCAAATAACGAAAATCACAGATCATTAAATATAGTAGAATTGCCAATTGAAATTGATGAACCCAGTCCTAATGAGTGGATTCAACGGGGCTACATGAGTATTTCTATAGATTTGACAAAGCCATGGTCAAACGAAGGAATCAGATGTGCTATTCGAAAGGCATTTACAGTAGCTAAGCATCCGTGTGTATTAATGTTCCGCTCAATAAACTGGAACAAAAGGGACCAAACTATTACTCTATTACTCAATATGGGAAATGCTAATACACAAAAGTTCACAGACAGAAATTTAAATTTATTATTAATAATTTTAAATCAATGAAGATTTATACGTACGGTCCTGATATCAAATGTCACGGAGAACACAAAGAGTTTGTCCAACTTAGAGATAAAGCACGTGAAAATTTACAAAACGAATTGTTGCACAAGCATGCTTACGCATTAAGTTTGAATCAATTTAAAGATGTTGACGTAGAACTTCTTAAATCAGGCAACACGCAAGAAATAGTTAGACCTGTTAATTTACGTAAAGCCAGATCCGAAAAAATTGCATTATCAGACTTAGTACAGGGGTGTGAACTAATTGATCTAGTTTATCGTATTGACATGTAACCACCAGAAGATAAATATATTTACTCGGTAAGAAACCCATTAGCAGTTACACTCATTAGAGAATCAGCTCTAAAATTGTTGACTGAAAAAAATATGTTAATACATATCGATGCAACGGGTAGTTTAGTCCGGAAACCTAAATGTTGCAAAACACATAATTTTTCCAGGATTTATTACTATGCCTGTGTTATTAAAATAAATGGGATTATTATACCAATGGCAGAATATGTTACAAGCGAGCATGATGTTGATTCCTTGAGAACATTTTTAAAGGATTTTAACAAAGTAATACGCCAACAGAAACCGAAGTTAAATGTTCCAAACATATTCATCACAGACTGGTCCTGGGTGTTTATCAATTCCATTTTACACGAAATGAATTTAATGGATATTAAACAATATCTCAACGCTTCTTTCGAAATTATTACCGGAAAAGTAAAAAGAGGGAAAATTTGTGGAATATTTATTTGTTGTGCTCATTTTGCGTCAATAATAGTGAGGCAAATTAAACAAAAAATAAACAACTGTCCTTATAAATTAAAAGAACATATTATGATTATTATGTTTTTAATTATTGATAGTGAAAATTTGGAAGAAATTGACGAATATTTTGAAATATTTTGTGTGTTAGGTTTGTCCAAATTTCAAAACAAAAAATTCCTGAATGCACAGAATAGATTTACGGAAATTTAAAAAAAAAATTGTGTGTTAGTCATTCTGTGCCCCCTACATCTACGGAAAAATCTGCAGCAATGGATCCAGATGATAGTGAGACTTATTTATATATTTTTACTGAAGCAAATTTAGAGGATACACAGTTTTATGGAAGATATAACAATATTTTAAATAATGTCTTAGCTGACTTAGTTGAAAGTCAATTTGAAGATGGCCTTCATTCAGAAAACAAACTTCATTGTGCGGAATTTATAAATTTTGCAGTTAAAAGGTATATGAAATTTTTACCGTTGTGGAGTACCGTTTTTTTGAGAAAATTTGAAGTTAATAAGCGCGCCTCTAACGCAGTAGTCGAATGCTGGTTTAATCAGCTAAAAAATAATTTAATTGGAGAGTTAAATTTAAAAATAGGCAGATTTGTTGATAAATTGCGGTATACAACAGCGCTATTATTAAAATCTGTCGAATGTGCTCCACATCTTAAAGTGAGCAATAAAAAAAAGAAAAATGAAACAAGAAAAGAGGAAATGACAAGGCAGATTTCTACGCCCTTAAGAATTACGGCGGATGAAGAAAACCCCTATGATAAAGGGTTAGAAGAAACTTGGTGCCGGCAAAAACGAAGGGGTACTCCTAGATATGCGGGAAAATTGGCTTTACAGCGCCTCTTCCCACCAAAAAAATTGAGATTTGAGAAAATTAATAAATATGAGAACTACCAAAAAATGTCTGAAATCAAATTTAACATTATCATATTTCAATTTCATTTTAACGGCCTATGGTGCTGTTTATACAACGAATGTTTTAATTCCTTGAATAAAACAAATTTTTTAACGACGGAGTTAGTTTATGTAGCCATCAGTGTTCTGACAAAAGGGACAAATAGCGTTTGTTTAGACCATTATCAAACTACTAAGATATTACAAGACAGTTATACAATCAACGATCACAATACACAGAAAGAAATCGAACTGTGTAATAAATATAGGTATGCTATTATACCTATCTGTGAAGCAGGCCACTGGACTTTAGCTGTCATAGATTTCGAAAAATCAAACGTAATTACTTACGATCCGCTAAACCCTATAAGGCGGCAATTTAAAGATGGTAACAAATTAAAAAAATTTATCAATAAACTTTTCACATATTACGGGAAACATGTACCGAATTTCGAAGTAAATTCAATTAGTTCGCTGCCACAACAAAAAGATGGTTTTAATTGCGGACCTTTAGTAATTTATGCAGCAGAACATATTATTACTGGTAATTTGTTCGAAGGCCTGGATTCAGAAGACGATGGTGTGAGTAGCTGCGCATTGGTTAATTATCGCCATTATCCCATGGATATTATTTCCAAAAATACAAAATCGATGGACAACAATTGTTTAATTTGTTTCGGAAAAATTTCTGATTTTAAAGCAACAATCCAATGTGCTTCCTGCAAGCGGTTCATGCATAAAAATTGCTTAACAGATTTTAAAATTATAAAAAATGAATGTATGTTTTGTTCTTCACAGAATTAATTTGATTTGTGTTTAAACAATAAAAAATATTAAAATTAAAAAGTATTTTAATTATTTATCTTTCTGAGCCGCACACTATACCTATAATGCATGTGTAAGGCCGATATTACACTATCATATTTCTACAACATAGAAATAATTTAGTATTTTTATAATGAAATATATTTTGCTTATTACTCTGCACGAAACATTTTAGTGATCTTCCACAGTTGGGTAAACGTCAAATTTCTAGTAAACGTAGAGAATTTTTAGAAAACGTGAAAATATTGGAGAAAAATGTTTGTATGCTTGAGCAGCAGCAATATCTGGCATTACTTTTGTGGGCCTTAAATAAAAAAGACACAAGAAACTGAAGCTAGATGAAATCTTGGCACAAAACTGCACAAAAAAGTGTTAAACAAAATTGTCAAACAATTCCTAGTTTCCATATTCCATTACATTTTTTGGTAATTCCCCATTCGCCAATCGTTTCTTTCGTCCATTTTGAGCAGCTGTCAGACAAACACACATTCCACACGAGTCGCGTTTACGCTGTTGCATTTCTTCGTCTCTTACCTCTTTGCATTGTTTTTCCCTATAAACTAAATTTTGTTTATAGGCAAAAACAGTGCAAAGTGGTAAGAGACGAGGAAATGCAACAGCGTAAGCGCGACTCGTGTGGAATGGGTGAAATATTGTAAAATATAGCTTCATAAAGCTAACTATCATAAAAAAAATACTACAACAAAAATATTTTATTATATCCTTATTAGAATATCACATTAAATTATTTCTAAGATGAAGAAATATTATAGTGTAATATGGGCGAAATACATTTTTACAAAGTAAGTCAAAATGGTTAATACAGAGGAACCAAACAGAAGGAAACTACATACTTATAAAAATGATAACTACACCTAAACACCCTACTTTTTTCAAAAGTGAAATATTTTTCGAATAGATAAGACCTTACAACAACTTAAAATATAGGGCATTTTGGTGGCCGCTTCCTAGGATTTTCTCAAGCAAATTCGGAAAGTCATTTATACATATATTCGATATATCATAAGAGATTATGTCAAACATGGTTGTCCTAAACACCCTAATCCCCTACTTTTTTCAAAAGTGAAATATTTTTCGAATAGATAAGACCTTTCGACAACTTAAAATATAGGGCATTTTGGTGACCGCTTCCTAGGATTTTCTCAAGAAAATTCGGAAAGTCATTTATACATATATTCGATATATCATAAGAGATTATGTCAAACATGGCTGTCCTAAATACCCTAATCCCCTACTTTTTTCAAAAGTGAAATATCTTTCGAATAGATAAGACCTTACGACAACTTAGAATATAGAGCATTTTGGTGGCCGCTTCCTAGGATTTTTACAAGAAAATTCGCAAACAAACACGATTAAACACGGGTTTTCTGCCAGTTTCTCAGTTTTTGGAAAATGATCTGATTTTATACATTCACTATCAGAATGTTTCGCGACATAGAAAAAATGTAAATTTATTTTGTAAGAGTAAATAATCTTAAACATAATTTTTATTATTTCAATAATTCGTAATAACGAAACTTTTACACCATCACATTTAAAGAAACTTAGGACATACTTAGGACAACTTAGGACAACTTAAGGCAACTTAGGACAAACTTCACGTACGTATATTTTTTATCAACATTGTCAAATGCTTTGTGGATGTCTGCATTTATTAGTATTAATTTTTTATTGTTTGATTTTTCTACCAAAGTGTATTTTATAAGATTAGTCATATAATCCATTATATTGGTGTTTTTTCTGAAACCATAGTTGTTACCGTTTAGTATTTTGTTTTTTTCTAGGTGTACATTTATTCTACATATTTAGAATCATTTTATTGAATATTTTCGAAAAGACCGGTAGTAAGCGTATCGGGCTGTAGTTTGTTATATCTCTTTCGTCTTTATTTGGTTTTAAAATTGGTATTATGTTAGTTATTTTCCAGTTTATTGGGTAGTTTTTTGATTCCCAGATTTTATTAAAGTAATTAACTATTGAGTTTAAGAATGTATTATTGCTTTTTATTAGTTCTTTTATAATTTTATAACTTACTTATTTTGTTCATACCAGGTGCAGAATTTTTTGCTTTTTTTATTATGTTTTCTACCTCTTGAATTGTGAAATTATCTGTTATGTTAGTTAGTTGGTTAGTTTCTTTTTGAATTATTTCTTCTTCAATGTAGTATGGAAAGTTGAGATTCAGGAAATTTATCGCATTGATTCTGTCTTCCATTATATTGTAATGTGATGTTTTTTTATTTTTTATTTTATCTATCTTGTTCCATATTTCCTTGCTGTTTGTATTCGAATTTATTTCATTTAAGAATTTTAACCAGCTTTTTCTCTTTTCTTTTTTTATTATCTGTTTCAGTTTTTGTATTGCTTTTCTTAGTTCTATGGCTGTATACAATGTCAAAGCTCACCTAAATATACCAATTTATTGGTTTTAAAATATGTTTTACTCAAAGGTTTGATTTAAATATAAACCTAAAAATATTTTCTGTTACGAGTATTTTTCATTCATAAAATTTTAATCAAAAATGTTCAATTTTACATGGGTTCTTATGGGAAATCGTAAAATGTATCCCCCTTAAATTAAACTTCTTTTAAAATTGGTCTGAACCTGACGGGTTGTATATTTAGGTAAGCTTTGATAATGTTCTGTTTGAATTACATATGTTTTGTTTTGCTTTTTTGATGTTCCAGAATTGTTGGACTTTTTCATTCCACCATGGATTTGTTTTGTAATTATTATTACATTTTATGATGTACTAGGGGTCACCTGTGCAATTGCACAATTTTATTATTAATTTGTTTCTTTATTTCTAAATTTCTGTTGCTCGCGGACTCCCAACTCTTTTTTATTCAAATTTGGATTTTTAGAGGCAGCCAGCAGCAGCAACAAAAACAAAAATATTTTTTTAAATAAAACTGTCTAATAATTTCAAAAATTAAATTAATTGTTTTATTTATTATTATTATTTATATTTGAATTCCGCTACGGGAAGCAAATTTTCACTCCAAATTTGACTCTTGCGCGTCTTCGAAGACATACAGTTGTAGGTCCGTTTTTCGTATCGAAAATCTGGAAAAGGTGAATTATTTAGGAACACAATTTAAACTTTATTAAATAGAATATGTACTTACATAATTAAGAGAAAACCTCCTGATATACCACATTGTCGGTTACTGTGACATCATCAACAGTACTTCCTTGTTTTGGTCCTTCGATAATTTGACTTTTTAGAGCAGTAGATTGTGTTGCTCTTGATAGTGCTGTGTAAAGCTGGCCATGGGTAAAAATAGTTTCAGGAAGATAAATGCCGATTTTTTGAAATGTTTGTCCTTGTGCCTTGTATATTGTCATTGCGTATGCAAGACGTACTGGAAATTGATGTCTTATTAAATTGAAAGGTAACGCTGGATCGTTCGACGTATCTAAAGATATTCTTGGAATGAAATGTGTAGTACCCTTTACTGTGCCAATTAAAATTTCAACTTTTATTACGTTCCTCTGTAAATCTGTGACTGCTAATCTTGTTCCATTACACAAACCGTTTTTAATAGATAGGTTTCGCATAAGCATTACGACGGAGCCCTTTTTTAATAATAAAATATGTGGAGGAAGACCAGAAGGACTTAACTATATCAAAAATTCTATTGGGAAATTCACTTGTAAATTACTGTCATCGATACCTTCTTCGTTTTTAACGGAATCTACTGAGCAAAAGGACACTTCTCCGGCATTTAAATTGTTCAATAATATGTCATTTATATGACGAACATCATCATTTTTAGGACAAAGAATCGCTCTCTGAGATATAGGTGCCACATCTCCTGGAGTAAAGTTATTGCCAAATGTATCGGTAACGATATCGTCTGTTAGAAATTCATTTGGTATATTTAGTGAATATTGTGTTTTTTAATTGATTGATCGGAGCAACATTTACCATCGCCCATTGAAAGAAGCCATGTGCAAAAAGTTGGATCAGTGATTGCTCTCATATTTTGATCGAGCTTAAATATTTGAAAAAGTTTCCATAGTGGTGACTTTTTTATTGTAGCATTTACAACGCTGACACGGTTTCCTCCTCGGATAACAGGAAGAACTTGCCGAAAGTCGCCGCCTAATATAATAAATTTTCCACCGAAAGGTAAATTATTTTTCATTAAGTCACGAAATACTAAGTCAATAATTTCAAGAGCAACTGCAGGTGCCATAGGTGCCTCGTCCCATCTAAGGCAATCAATTGATGTTAGTAACTTCCTTTTGTTTTTTGATAACTGAGGAAATTTAACGCGGTCAAGGTTTAAAGGCAGTGCAAAGGCAGAATGTGAAGTCATACCATGTGGCAGAAGATTTGCCGCAATTCCAGTCCAAGCAATACATAATGTTGTTTTATTAATTGTGCTGAGTTTTTGTATTAATGCTCGGTACAAAAATGTCTTTCCGCTACCTCCAGGGCCATCTAAGTAGAAATATTTCTGTGAATTTATACCTTGAATAGAGGACCAAATGTTTGAAGCAGCCATACGCTGTGCTTCGTTTAGATTATCCCAAAGATATGGTTCCTTGTTAGGAATACAAAGTGGTGCTGTAATAAGGTTGGCATATATTTCTGAATTTGGTACTGGTAATACAGTAAAGAGATCAAACCCAACATCTTCACATAAATCTCGCAGCAAAATAATGCAGTTCGTTAACGCAGCATCTTCCCCTAGACCAGAATTAATGAAATCTTCAATCATATAATCTTTATAGTCGTTGAAAAATTGTAATGGATTTGAAGGATTGCAGTGACAAATAATTCTAAAAAAAAGAGAGCGTAATGATTTTGGAAGCATATACGTCGAAGCTTCAGAAAGACAAAAATGCCATTCTGCAGAATCGTTTATCAAACCTCTTGCTCGAGCAGCTTCTCTGTAAGTTGAATATACTACATTTTCAAAACTTTTTAAGCTTTCGAAGGAAACAGCTTCTCTTCCTTTAACCGAAAGTAATAACAGTCGGAGGTGATACCGCTCAGTATCTTTTGGTGAAACTGCTATTATTCTTCCTATAGCTTTATTGCCGTGATGTGAATTTGGGGATCGTTTTTTCCATTTTTTATTTTTAAATATGTAGTATATCGGTATGTCTTAATATAAATGATTATGTGCAGTTAGATCATTCAAGTTTAAATCAAAAAACGATGTTAAAGTTGTCACTGCAATAGATTCACGTCGCAAATCATTTTCAATGCTATTCTCGTTAAAAAATATTGACTGCCCATCTTTCAAGTGCACAGATAGCATAACAATATTATGGGGCTGACCATGAATTGGAAGTTCTTGGAGTTGCCAGGCTGCTTCTTGTGCACTAATGTAGCGACAGTTAAGATACTGCCAAATTTCATCGAAATCAACAACAGCTGTGGGATCATTATTAGAATCCACTTGTACACCAATTCTAGCACAATCATGTCTTTTGGTAATATATTTGTGAATATATTTTATGGCCTTAACTGTTGAACAAAGCTCAACATTTATATTTTAAGGTCAAAAACGGATTGTAGGGAACTGTGAAACGATTATCTACATAAACATTTGAGGGCATAACTTCAGAAGTTATATTTAGACGTCGCCTATATTTAGGATAAGTTTCTTTAGATATATCGGTTTCTTCGCAGAATGGTTTCGGAAATTGTTTAGAACATTTACCATCAACCATGCAAACACAATTGGGATTTAAATTTCCACATGGCCCATGTACGAGTATATTATGTTTTATTACCATATCGTATAGTTGCGGATGTGTATTATTGGGAATTTCAGCTGAAATGGTTTTGTCCACATCTGCAGCTGATTTTAACTTATCCTCCTTACAGAGAGTAAATAAACAATGAGCATGTGGAAGGCCACGTTTTTGGTGCTCAATGACGTAACTGTTTGTTTTTCCAAACACATGGGATTTGGTAATATCGTTCAAAAACTCCTTTAATTTGAGATTGAACACTCGTGTAACTAAATCAGGGCGATCTGAAGCGTTTTGAAATGAATGTAGTTGCGAT
This sequence comes from Tipula vernalis, assembly GCA_958295665.1. Taxonomy (NCBI): domain Eukaryota; kingdom Metazoa; phylum Arthropoda; class Insecta; order Diptera; family Tipulidae; genus Tipula; species Tipula vernalis. Next base: position 290,110,605 of record OY282559.1, on the reverse strand, counting down.
TTAATTTCTCGCCACGCTGGATTACACGTAAACGTGGTATATAAATCGGGGCGCCCAAATTTTCTCACCATAGCCATGTTGTCCTGATAAAGTTTTGACATAAAGCGTGGCCCACCAGTAAATGAAGATGGAAGTATGAATTAATTACCAATCCTTACATTGTTATCATTACTAAAGCTATTCATATGATCTAAAAGACGAATATACATTAAGCGATTGGCTTCTACACGCGCATAAGCATATACAATATACTGCTGAAATAGCTTTCCCCCATAGTGAAGAGGGTTAAAAATTGTTGGTCTAATTGCTATTTTATATGCGTAAAATTGTAGGACGGTGGTAGTATTTCGTACAGCCGTAGAGTTCGTCGTATTATGAGGTATATTGGTAGTCCATCCAAAATCTCCATTCGGGTAAAAAAGAGGAAAAATCATTGGGTCCAAATGTTTGGGTAGGAAGTTAATTCGCTTAATGCTTCTGCTAATTGGTAGGATAAACTGCAAAATCGATTTGGGCGGGTATGGTGCCATCACGATCGGGAACATAAATTAACGCAACATCATTAGCATTTGTAGGTGCATTATATACACTCTTTGATCATCCTGTAAATTTCTATAAAAAACTACAAGGACAATTTATTTATCTCGCAATTATTTTGGGCAGCATATCCTGATTCGGTTTCGAATGCTTCTCGAAGCTTTTGATAACTTCTAAGCGTATGGTGATATGTTATGCAAAACATTACCAATTGTTGTCATGATTTCTTTTAGGCAGGCTGAGTTATAATGATTATTCATACGAATATTGACAGCGGTATCAGTATCATAAAGAAATAGTTCAGCATACAAAATATCGTCATCAGCAGTGTGGACGTTTCCCATATTCAAATTTAAGTCAATTGGAATGTTATCAGCAGTTTTGTGGTAGACTTCACCAGAAACTTTAAAGCAATAAACACTGCTATGTATACTATGTATATTGGCTCCCATTGAAGCAAAGGCGTTAGAGTTGTTGTATTGCCTAATAAACTCACGGCAATTTCGGCTTTTGCGATCAGTACCAATGTATAATTCTTAATTTTCAATTGGAAAATGTGCGTTGGAAGTAGGTAAATTAGACAACTTACCATTGTGGCAACAATTCGATTTAAGCTCACTTTTGAAGTGAACTGCAGCGCAATGGATGCATGTGAACGAAAGCAGTCCAAGATCAAGTGTCTGAGGAAAAAAAAATTCTGATGATCCCGAAATAGCCGACTTGTAAGTGGATTTGCGAAGTTCAAGATGAATTGTAGGTCTATTAATATCCACTTGGTGTTGTGAACGCCTCACTCGTTGCCGTTCATTTATTTCACTATTTCTGCTACGACGATAGCTTGTAAAATATTCTTGTCTATTTCGTTTCATACTAATATTTCGGAAAATTTAACTCTCTTAATTATACAATACTATTTGTAATCACGAAAACACATTAATTATTAAATCTAATTTCATCGAAAGTCGAACTGATTTGATGATGCGCAAAATTTTTGAATATTTGTTTTATTTATCCCGACGTGTTTAATATGCATAATACGATACGTCATAATACAATACTTATACATGTATATTAGTATTTTATAATTACTGTTCTAAGTCAATGTGATGGTGCATGCATGGATATTAAAATCACACAGCTAGCTATAACTGTAAATTTTTTAATAACACAGTCGTGTGGGTGCAGATTGCAGAAACATTTTTGTCTATTTCAAATATTTTTGTCTTTTGTTCTTAATTGAAACAAAAATTGTTTCTCGCGTATAGCAACACATACAGAGGCGCGCCGAGCCGTTAGGCCGCCTGCGTGCAAAATAATTTCATGCCGCTCCCCGTCCTTTCTATATTAAAATTTCTATAATCCAAAATAAAAATAACATTTTAGTTTATGAAAATTATATTTTATTAATCACAAAACAGAGAAATTTAGGAAAGTTATAGTCTCACAAAAAAGAGACTTTTCTTGCCTTGTTCAAAGCAAATTGTGAAATTAAGTCATGTATGTATATCTAAATTATCTAGGATTTCATGTTCAATTGAAATTATTGATATATTACTTAGACGTTCCTGGAGCATAGTTGATCTTAAATAATTTTTTATTATCTTTAATTTTGAAAAGGATCTTTCACCTGTTGCAACTGAGATTGGTAATGTTAATAAAATTCTGGTCACAATAAATTGGGAATGTTGCCTGAAGATCATTTTGTAAAATATATAATAATATAGATTGAAGTTCAATATCTTCTTCTTTTAAAAATACCTTTATAGTTTTTATCTCTTCGAATAAATCAATTCCATTAATATTGGACTCATTTCTTTGTTCGTCAGTTAATATCAAATGCAAATCTTTGCAGCTTTGCAAAAGTATTTCTTCTGTTTCATATTTAATATTATACATAAATCCAAATATATCATTATACAATTTTAGCGCTTCGAATCTGGTTGTAATTGATACTAATGCTTGGTTGATAATGCAGAAATAAAAGTTAATTTTAAAATTTGCTTTTGGATCTAATATTGGTTCATCCTTGCATTCATAGTCAAAATTTGTCGGTTTTTTTCTTATTCTTAAACTTGTAACTTCTGGAAATTTAGGTTCTACGTGTAATTTTTGGGCTAATTCACTAGCTGATGTACATTTTTTCAAATTTATTATCAGTAGGACAGTTTTTAAAAAACTCTATTAAATCATCTAACGCAGTAGCGCTTCTCTTAATATCGGTTTTTGGGTTCTGTAATATTTGACTAACAACATTAATTTTCATCAAAATTTCATGCCAAATAACAATGGAACATAAATAACGATAACTTGATATTTTTAGTGAAAGTGAATTTGCCACATGTCTGGTTTTAAAGTCAATCAGTTGATCATTTGATATTTCAAGAAGAGATTCATAAATTTGTTCAGTATGATACCTTAGTGGTTGGATGGCATCAATTCTACTTGACCACCTTGTATCGCTCAGGGGTTTTAATTTTAAATTCGTTAAATATTTTACTATTATCGCCTATATTTTAGTTGACGCCGAAAAAAATAATTTGTACTAAATCAATGTTTGATTGTACTAAATCAAAAAATGTTACTGTTTCATGTGAAATATGTGCCGCATCATTAACAACTAAATTTAAGCTATGAGCAGAACATGGTACAAAAAATGCTCGCGGATTTATATTTAAAATTCTTTTTTGTAAGCCATTATGCTTTCCTCGCATATTGGCTCCATTAATTGTCATATTCCTGTCCACGCATATTATGAATATTTAAATTGAGATTTGAAAGTTCTTTTAAAACAAATTCGGTTAACCCCTCGCCGGTAGTATTTGTTATTGGATAGAAACCCAAGAAATGTTCACGTAATTCAATTTGTTTTGATTCGAAATTCACAATTCTTATAACAATAGTTAATTGCTCGGTATGACTAACATCTGGTGTGCAATTCAATATAATTGAAAAATATTTTGCTTTTCTAATTAAATCTAATATAGCGTTTTTAATCCTAGTGCTAATAATATTGATAATTTCGTTTTGTATTTTATCCCCCAAATAATGAGGCATATATTTCAAATTGTTTCGAGACTTTTCAATCCGTTGTACATGCTCTTGCATAATAGGGTCCAATCTAGCAACCATTTCTACTGCTTTCAAAAAGTTTCCATTGTTATTTGCATATAATTGATTTGACTTTCCTCTTATGGCAAGACATTGCCTAGAAAGATATTGAATAATAGATATTATTCGTTGAATTACTTCATACCAATACTTCCGTTCGGCTTGTAATAGTCTTTAGTTCGCAGCATCAACTGTAGTATTATTTTTTAAGGATTTATTTAATAATATCCATTTTTTTATATTTTCATTATGAAACTGACTTTTTTCATGTCGAGACAAAGTAAACGATAAATGTTGCCAATCAGAAAAACCAGATGAATCGGCTAGACTGCTTTTATCACCGAAATCAAATATCCTACAACAAAAACAATATACAGCATTTTTCGTAATGGAATACACAAGCCATTCGCTTCTCCGTTCGGTAATTGTCTTAAGTAATATTTTTTGAAAATTTGCGCCCACTTGTTGACAACGGGAAATCGAAATTTTTTACTTGATAGGGTCCCTTTTCAACAAGGTTTCGTGCGGTAATACTTGATATATTATTTGCCCACATACCTGGATCGTCGAATATTATATTTGTTTCAAAATTTTCGTCAGATGAATTTTCAACACATGGATTTTCAGGCCGAATTACTGTAAAAATTTCATATTCATTCGCATCGCTAGAATTTTTATTATCGTCAATAGAGTTTTCTTTTTCATTATTTAAAACAGATATTTCATCACTTTCACTATCTCTTGCAGTAGCTATGATAAAGTTATTTTCTATTTCTATAGTTGATATTTGATTGCTTGACGACGCTGTTGGTGTATTTGTATTTTGAAAATATTTTGGAAGCGAATTCTTCAAACTCTGGATAGATTTCACTTTATTTAAACGCTGCTTTTTATATTGCGCTCCAGATAAACGTTTAGTTTTTCTTCCGGTCATATCTAAGGGTGCAACGTGCAAATCATTCTAATAATAAATACGTACATTATAACAATTGGTTAACAAAAATATAAAAAACATTGCATTATACTTACCAAATTCTATTTTTACAAATTTTACAACTTGAAATGTTGACTTGGTGAAAACATTAAAACACTAAATGACTTGACAAGATAATGACAGATATATGAAAATGGAGTGCGTTTAATGACACCACACGCACAATGGGTGCGTTCAATGACAAAATAGTCGTAATTTTTTTTATTTTACAAACTGAAAATTTTTTTTAATGGTTTTTATTTTAAATTTGCAGCCCTTGCAAACGGCCGCCTGCGTGCAACGCATGCGTTGCTATTTAATTGACTAGATTTACATCTGCTAATCGTGTGCCCGTAGTTTTGGCAATTTTTGCAGAACATGGGATTGAGTCTGACATAAAAGTAATTTTTATATTTTCTATTTCTTGTTTTTCTTGTTTTATGTTGTCCCATCTAGTCATCCTTTCGATTTTATCAATGCTTATCTTTGATTTAATATTTTCCTTTATTTCTTGCATAGTTACATCTAGGGGAATGTCTCTTACAATTCCTACTGTTTGTATGAAGTTGTTTGGTATGAAAGCTTCATAAAGATCGAATTTTCTGAAGGTTATTGATTTGATACAATCGTTGGCATTCTTATAGTTTCTGAAGGTTATTCTTGCCGTTTTCTTGCTGAATTGCTCAACCAATAGAATATTTGATAAACCGTTTTTCTTTATAGCTTTTCCTAGATTGAACATAATTAAATTTTCTTTTTTTATAATCACTTTAAATGGGCCTTTGTCTTGTATACTGTATGTGTTTAAAACTACTTTTGTGTTGTTATTTTCCGCCATTTCATTGTTTTTATATTATTCTGTTGAATTATTTTATTTGATGAATTATTATTATTTTCTATTATTAATTTATTTTTATTTCCACTATTTACACTATTTGTATTATTTTCGAAATAAATTGACTCTGTATTTTCTTTTAAATTTGTTATATTTGGTTCTAGAATTTCTTTATTTTGTGTATTATACTTATAAAAATTTTTAGCCTCATTTGCAAATGAGAAATTTTTTAGTGCGTCTTTGTTTTTTCCATTCTGATCTACCATAATTGATAATTTTTTACTGTTAAATTTTTCATATTAATGGCTGTATGATACTCACTTTTTTTCAAGTGCAATAAATTGCTGCAAAACTAGTAAAGCGAAACAGAGAAGGGTAGTGTAGACAATACTATATGCAAATATTTTGAAGTTTCGGATAAACAAAATATGTAAATAGAATCAACATTTTTTTATGCGACGAAGTAGCCATTTTCAAGAACATTTATTTTTTGGCTCTTAATTGATTTTTTACGTAAGAAATATGAGGCCCGCGCATAATAAATTTGCATTAGCTGCCGCAATTAATTGCAGCTACATAATTTATACGTAAAGTTAATTTATATATTATTTTCTATTGTACACCAATTTTTTTTGGTAGAAATGTCAGAAAAAAGTATCTAATGTCAAAAAAAAAGAAACAAATCCAATTCTTTTTTTGCTATATTTGCTCGATTAACTGCTAGAAAAATTGAGCTACCACTTTTTTTGTGACGTTTCTATATTTTTTTCAAATCTATGTTGTATACACTCACTCTCACAAATATTTTGTATATATATTTTTTCTCTCACTCCGTTTGTCTTTCCTAGTCACTGAAAAAGTGGGAAAAAAAGTGAGTATCATACAGCCATAACGAATAATTTTAGTGTTACCATATGAAATATTTTTAGTTGAATATCCGAACAAATTGTAAAATGGCGTTAGCGTGTTATATTTTGACTATGCTTTTTTGAATTGATTGAAATAAAATTTTATAATTTATTTTTAAATTATAGGAATTGAGAAAATTTATTGACCCGAAATAAAGATTGGCTATATTAACATTCTACAATAAGTTCCTAAGTAAAACAACTAAATGAAATGGTTAACAGAATTCGCAATAATACAGTTCGCTGCTGCGGTTGAGATTTTAATTCTCTTAATTTGTCTGTGTTTCCATTTCATAAATGAAAATTGAAGAAGCACTATATGTTACTTCGAATATTATTGCACCAACAACCGTGTGAGGTGGGGGGAGGATGGAAGAATGAGAATTACAAATATTTTCAAATAATAAATGTTTTATTACGCATATTATTTAGTTCGATATAAGCTTGTGAAAATTAAATTAGTTTGAATTAATAAAATAAAAATAAAATGTGTAGAACGTTGGTATAGGTCATGGCCAGTTATGTAAATCGTCAACATGAACATCATGTGTAGAGAATACAAAGAAATAAATTAATAATAATCAAAAATATTCGAAGAAAAATATTAATAATCATTATTGGTTTGTGTAATGGCAAATAAATAATAAAAAGAAAAACGTCTATTTATAAGCACTTCATTTAAGTTTAGGGCGACAAAGTGGTTCTCATGAAAAACTATGTCTATTATATGAGGAAAATGTTTTATTTATTTGTAACTACAAACTTATTTATTTTGGTTGGAGGACCATTGAATTTGGTTTGATTGATTCACCAATTATAAATATAGGGTGTTTTATTTTATTCATTCCACAGAAGGAGCAGAAGGGATAGAATATTGATCACTTGACCTCGGAATATTCCGTACATAACGTAATAAAAGAACAGATTGAAATAAATGGGATACATTCTCACTAGCACAAACTTTATTTTATTTTTAAAATTAGGAAGCAAGTTTAATTTATTAAATAATTGAAATTGCAAATAATTTGTACGTTAAAAACACACACTGTAATATTAATTTTTTTTTATATATCTTCATAAATATAACCGGGGATTTATTGTATCCAAGCTCTATTTAATTGTATCATAATTAACAATTTTATTTTCTATAACATTGTTACGTTTTTACCTTGTCCATCAAGGTTCGAATCACTGAATTGTGAATAAAACAGAATAATTTGATTTATCACGAACAAATTTATTTATTGAACACCAAAATTTAATACAACACAATTTATTAACAAAAATTCACAAAATCAGTTTTTCATAATATTCGCACAGTTTTACCGTTCACTTATAATTTTTATATCGCACTAATTCACTTTATAAATCACTTTTTAATCTTTACACTGTCGCTTACCAAATACTAATCCAATTCGATCTCGTTCCTTTTTTAAATACTCAAACCAAAACTTATAGAAATTTCATGATTTTTCCAGTAAGAATAGTTGTAGCTTGGAATATTTCCATTTTAGAACAGTAATCCTTTCGCTATTAAATAACATATTCTATTCTAGCCTAGGTGTCACCGTAACAATTTGCCGTGTCAATTAAGGTTCGTATCACTGGATTGTGCAATAATACAAACTCAATTTAATATATCACCAACGAATTTATTTATTTCACAAAATTTATTACAACACAGTACAGTTTATCAATAAAAATTCACAAAATCACTTTATATAAATTATTCTCAAATTTTACTGATCACGTTTACTTTTTATATTACACTAAAACACTTTTTAAATCACTTTTTAATTCCTTTTAATCTTTACACTATCGCTTACCAAATATTACTAATAATCTTACAAGTTTACTCTATCGCGTTCCAAATACTAATAATCCAATTCGATCTTGTTCGCCTTTTTATATACGCAAACCAAACTTCTCGAAATTTCATGACTTTTCTAGTTAGAATAGTGTAGAAACATTTAGAACTGTTTTATCATGGAAAATTCCATTTAGTCCAGTAAAACATTGAGCTATTAGTTTAACTTATTCTATCACACGATAGGTGTCACCGTCACACACTGTTACGTTTTTGCCTTGTCAATCAAGGTTCTTATCACTCGATTGTGAATAAAACAAAACACTTCAGTTTTACACAAACGAATTTATTTATTTAATATTAAAAATTAATTCAACACAATTTATTATTAATAATTCGCAATATTACTCTCTATAATATTTGGACTAATTAACTTTTTAAATCACTTTTAATTTACTTTTTAATCCTTATACATTCGCTTACCAAATACTAATGATTCTAATTCGATCTCGTTCGCCTTTTTATATACACAAACCAAAACTTCTAGAAAGTTAATGACTTTTCGAGTAAGAATAGTGTAGAAACATTTAGAACAGTTCTATCATGGAAAATTCCATTTTAGTACAGTAAAACTTTGAGCTATTAATTTAACTTATTCTATTATACCCTAGGTGTCACCGTAAAAGCACGATCTAACTCTTAGATCACTATTTTTGGTAACACTACAAGCATCGTACGTCTTATTTGGCGCACACGATGAAATCAGTCATTACAAGCATATTTTATTATGATTTGCATAAATATAGAAGAACAAAATAAGCATGTCTTACAAAAGTATCGTTGACCCAAGATACACCAGTTAAGGGTTAATTCAATTTATTCATTTAAATTGTAAGCGTCGCACATATTTACAAAACGGCAAATAAAATTTTATTTTTATTCCACCTTTCGATGAATTACAAAAAAAATGAATTCTGAATATTCTGAATAGAAGAAGTAGAGATTGTGATTTCCCGGCGAATTTCCTTTCTCGAGAATTTAAGAGTTTTCAGATTTTTTCTCTTTCAATTTTGTTCTATTTATTATATTACAAAAATTTTATTAAATTACAATGATTTATTTAAACTTCCTGACGAAGAAACATTTCTTTCATTTTGAGCTGAAGTATAGGTCAAAAAGTAAACAGGGCGGCGGATACAAGAGCCACAAGTCAAGAAAAACTATGGCAAACTCCCGAGTTTACATCATAGAAGCGGTTCGTGAAATGATCATTTAACATTTAAGTTTTTCGTAACCGTTGGAATAACTGCGATTACAAATCAGCTACATATCGTTGAATCTTAGCCTGTAAAATTATTGCGCTAAGGCCTGTTGATGAAGAACACCGGCTCTGTACTCTTTAAATAGGATTAGTGAAGAATCAGCAACTATCAGCGTCATTGTTTATTTATGAGACAAGTAATGGTGTACTTAACATGAACTAAACATGAATTTAGAAGAAAAATTATTTCTTAATCCAATGATAATCTAATTTTTATTTATTTAGATGTAAATATTTTATTATTATAGTTAGCCCGTTAATTATACGTAACGATAACGATTTTCAAAAAACCGTATTATTATTTTTCATTCAGGCATACTTTCATGAAATCTGGACAGTGATGTCTGACGGTTTTCATTTTTCGTCAACTATAAATCCGACCGGCCGAAAATCCGTCTTAATATAATTTTTCTGAAAACCTCAATTCTAAGAAAGAAATGCGAAAGGGATACAACAGGCTTTTTAAATCTATACGTGATATTCCATTATTAAGGTTTGATTGTAGCAGTAAAGTTAACAAAATTATTTGGGGCATGCCACGAATAGATGTTTTTGAAAATACTAAACACTCTACTGTATCGTTTATCGTTAATGATCAATGATGATTAATAGACATATGCTGTGTGCCTTAATCGACTAAACTAACTAACTAAAGTAGGACGAGTTAGTTAATGCAATATTTAAATAGATGGCGTTAGTATAAAAGTCTCTGTCTGTGCCTCAACTTACACTAAACTAAATTTAATCGCCAATAAACAAGGAAAATACCCAACGTAAAATTGTAAAAAAAGGAAAAATTTATTCATGATATTGCCGCATTTTTTATTTACCAATACACTTCTGATGTATTATAAACGTTTTTTAAGCAAACAGAATTCAAGAAAAAAAAAACGGAAATATCGAACCAAAGTAATTTACAACACAATATATTTATGAGGTTATGTTATGTTGTTCAAAATTTGTTTGCTTTAAATTGCAGCTTCCACGAAACCTCTATCCTTCATATAATTCTATAATTTTCCAAGGAATTATGTCGAATACTACTAACCGATTTATAAGACAGCATTTAAGAGTAACGGCTGACTCTAAATGCCATATGCGAACTATTGGTCGAACGAGAAACTCCCAACTTGATTTTCCGTCGTAAAATTTCCCAGTAAATAAACCCTCTAGTTTAATACGGGCCAAAATAAATCTCTCTGTTTCATTTTGTGTCCCTGTACAAATACATAAAAAAAATTTATTAAATTTCATTTATTGAAATAAATTTGTAAATTATAACTTACAGCAAATTGAGTAATGGTGCCATTTTTATTTTAATTTTTCCCTGATCCGTTTTATTTTATTTTTGATTTTGATGTTCACTTGTTACAGTATAAATGAAAAGTCATTGAAAAGTAAGCTCGTAAATTGACTTTTCGGTTGCCTCCTATGAAACAATAGCAGAAGCTTCAATTTTTTTTTTTAGTTTAGTTAGTTTAGTCGATTAAGGCACACAGTATTAGGATTAATTGAGTATCTAAAATATGTAACTAAAAATGCCAGATATATGGTAAAAATATGTGATTAAAATTAAAAACGTTTGGTCAAATTTTGAAAAGAAAGCCAAAACTAGAACTTATCATAAGAGGATTTCAATTCACTTATTTAAAAAAAGTATCTAAGATTTTAGCTGTAAATTTGGACAAAGTATGTAACTTCCCTGTATTATAAAGTGCAAGAGAGGTAGTCCAAAAATGATTTCACATTTGCAAACACTTAAAAATTTGGACACATAAACGGTATCGACCTCTTAAGAACAAGGTGACGATTGAGGCGATTAAAAATAGAGATGCTATTAAAATAGAGTAGAATTACGGTTATTTGATTCTAAGAGCAGGTGTCTAATGGCTGGTCTCCACTCGCCACGACGAAGAAAAATTGGCTCAAGCTTGTGCTAATTGTGGTTTATTGGGTAAAATTGGTACGAATACAAAACAAAGCTGATTGTGCTCATGCGCATTACTCAAGCACATCTTTTTTGAAATTTTGTCACGACGAAGTGAGAGCAATTTGTATTTTACTCTCTATTATTTGTGCCATGCCAAAAAAAATTTTATTTGTTCAAAATCAGAGAACTAGTAATAATTTTAGCAATAACAATAAACATAATTTATTGATAATGAAATGTTACTTTTGAATTATTTTAATTTAATAATGATTTTTGTAACAAGACTTGGCTTGTAAATAATTTTTAATTATAATTTCAGTTGGAGAATTTTATTTGATTCATATTATTAAAGATTCAATACACTTCTTTCAGCTTAATATATTTGTCATCAACTTTTATAAAATGAAATATCCTAAAGTAAAAACTACAAATCAAGTCTAGATTTGGTATAAATGAATATTTTATTATCTTATTATCCAAAATGACACATGTAAATAGATTTGCATTTTATAAACATAAACGGAGAAAACATAATTATTTGTTATGTTAGTACATAGTTGTTTGTATAATATACCAATTTTGTCATGACGTCATGCCATTTTTTGTTCGTCGCGACGAATGGAGACCGGCCATAAGAGTCTAAGAGCTGGTGAACGTTTTGTTAAAATAGTTTTATATCGGCTGACAATTTGTGAAAATGTTGTTTTTTGCTCCTAAGAATGATATCGACAACCCCTTGAAAATATAGCCAGTTCAAAATGAAGAATTCGAAATTGAGCCCAGAATTTTTTAAACGATGATTTTAAACGTATTTAAGCGCTAACCTGTCGCCAGGCGAGTGTAAAATTGAAATATTGAATGTCACATTTAAAATATTTTAAAATACTTTAAAAAGATAAATAAAAAATTAAAGCCAGGTAGATCTACCAGGGTTGGCTTTAATTTTTGTTTTTTTTAATATAGCATTGGAAATATACAGAAAATATTTGTTTACCAAAATTTACATTTCTAACGAATAACATGAGAATCACACAGTTTGCCGCAAAATGCCATTGATGGGGAATAACAGCCATAGGTATCCTGAATCAAATAAGGTGTACTCTATTTCTCAACGGTGGGGAGTTATTTCAAATTTTATGGTGGTGACATTTTCCCATTTCTGAAAATTTCTCAGTCCGGTTTGATTTTTTGTGAAGTTCAGGTCCTCAGTCTCTTTCCGGTCTTAAAGGCAACATTCGACAAGAAAATCCCAAAATTTCGAATTAGACATGTCATGACAAGTTAGCCGAAGCTGCATCAATGCTAGAGGTGGCCATTTACGGGACATAATTTTCCGTTCAATTTTGAATAAGTTTATTATTTAGTTGAGAAATGCATAACAAATTATTTATGCGGCAGGCTACATTACGTAACAAAAAACAAATCTTGAACAATTTGTATAATTTTTCTTTTTTCCAATAAATTTTTTAATTTGTTGACAGAAAATAAGCTTTGTATGACAAGTGCCATAATGGAGGATACACATTAATTAATTTGTGATTAAATAAGGCATCATTTATTTAAAAAAATTGTACACCAAAATTAAATGTAAATGTCAAGTAAATGTCAAAAAATATTGAACTGCATGCAGCAACATGTGTTTTGAATGCAGAACTGTGTGCATCACGGCATACAGAAAGTATGCACATCGGTTTCCAGCATAATGCTGGAAACGGATGTGCAGAATTTTTGCTTGCAGTGATGCATGCAGATTTGCGTTCAAAACACATGTGATGCATGCAGTTCTTTATTTTTTGACGTTTTTTTGATAAATATTTAATTTTAATATACAATTGTTTTGTATGAATGATGCTTTATTTTGTCAAAAATTTATTAATTTGTATCCTCCATTTTGGCACATTTTCTGTCAACAAATTAAAAAAATTGATTGAAAAAAACAAAAATTACACAAATTGTACTAGATTTGTTTACTTTTACGTAATGTAGCCTACCGATGCGCAGCAAAATTAGAAATAGGGACAACAAGCAGAATTCTGTATGGTTTGCAGAATACAGTCTTTCGTACCATATAAAACTGTGTACTCTAATTTCGATGCATGCAGAATTCTGCACATCTGGTTCCAGCGTTATGCTGGAAACACGTGCGCAGAATTCTACATGCATCGAAATTAAAGTACACTATTTTATATGGTATGAAATAAATGTTTTCTACAAACCATGCAGAACTCTGCATGTTGCCTCTATTTCTAATTTTTGTGTATAACAATAGGCTATATCACATAAAAGGAAACAAATCTAGTACAATTTGTATATTTTTTATTTTTTCAATCGATTTTTTTAATTTGTTAAAAGAAAATAAGCTTCTTGCGACAAGTGCCACAAAGGAGGATGTAAAAACTTAATTTGTGACAAAATAAGTCATCATTCATATAAAAACATAACAAATTAAAATTAAATGTGTAACAAATTAATGTCAAAGTGTATAGAACTACATGCAGCACATGTGTTTTGAACGCAGATCTGTGGGACATCACTGCACATCTGTTTCCAGCCTAATAGTTGTGTTTCATTCCTTATAAAGTAGTGTATTCTGTTTTCAACGCAAGGATAATTCCGCACGTCTGACTACAAATTCGGCAGTACTTTTACTACTATTTTCAATAATCCCTATGTTCCATTGCAAACAATTTGCTACTGCCAAGTATTGTACTTGTGAGTAGATGTTCAATGGACCGCGAATTTTTGTGACAGTAGTAAAACATACCCTTAATTAAAACAAAACTGCTAGATTTTGACAAAAAATCAATCATGATAAAATATTAAACAACAAAATAATTAAAATATTTTTACGATTTAAAAATTGTTTTAACCCCAATTTATCAAATGAGCCAGAAACGACGTTGGAACGTTGGATTAGGGGTAAAAAATGAAATTTCACACAACCAAAATTGGTCTAGAGCCATCTATTGGAATTTTTAAACTAAAATCCCTCTGCCGTTAATTAATGCGTAACTACTCCTAACAACTACACCATTACTTGAGCATGAGTAGTTCCGAGTAGTTTGCTAAAGCCAATGGAACATGCTTAATGCATTCAGGTATTTTAATCCTAAAAAACAAAACAAAAAAATAATTTTATTAAAAATATGGTTAATGGTTAAGGTTGGGTTAGCTTCATAATTTATATGAAACATTATAATAGGCGTTTTCGGAAATAGACCACAGTAAATAAACAGTAAAACTAACTAACAAAATTACTGAAGTTACCTCGCCTATACAAAAAGTTAAAATAAATTCAGGGTTGATTTGATAATCAATATCGAAATATATGATAATCAATATCGAAAAAATTCGGAAAAGCATTTTAACAGATATTCAATCAATTGTTTGATTATTTTTGCTTACGTTTAGTAATTATAAAAATCCGTATTGAAAAAAAATTAATTTAAAAAACTCGGATAACTTTATAGCACAAACGATCGGCTAGAAATAAAATTCAAATATGGCGGTTCGTAGCAAACTGAAATAACAATAACAAAAAATTACTACCAATTTATTTTAGACTATTTCCGAACATGCCTAATATGATTCAATACGGTGAATAATACAATGGAGAAAAAGTACTGGCATGTTTTACTTCACCAGAGCATACTTTGATGTATTTTTCAAAATAAAAGTTGGCAAAAATTTCTATGGGAAATAGTGAAAAGTTATACCACTAAAAAGGCTCAGGGCCTCTATTCTTGAAATTCGATCAAAAAAAGTCGCCTCTGATTTTCTAGTGAAATACGTCATTTCAGTCGAGAATTTAAATTGTTTGATACCAAAGTCACCGGCGACTTTTTTCGGTGAATTTAAAAAATAATTTGACGAGTAAAAGCAGAGCCTTCTTTAAAAATAGAGCCGTAATAATATTACATAATTTGTACCAGGGCATACATAAGTAACTTATTTTTATACTAAAGTGAAATATACCAGGGCATATATAGCCAGGGCATTTTCGTTTTGCTACGTAACTCACCAGCTGTTTGGCGGCCGATGACATAGGAAGTGACTTGGTGAGTTTTACTTAAATGTTTATATATTGATACTCCAGCAGCTCGCTGACCATGACTCCAAAACTTGATGCAACATTTGAATTACGATTATTAACATGGTCGTCGTTGCGGGAGGCTCTGGTAATTGAATGTTAATAATAAGATGTCAATGTTAACACATACCAACTCCAGTCGGTGACTACACTATTCTTGCTGGAAAAGTCATGAACTTTCTAGAAGTTTGGTTTGTGTATATAAAAAGGCGAACGAGATCGAATTGGATTATTAGTATTTGGTAAGCGACAGTGTAAAGATTAAAAAGGAATTAAAAAGTGATTTAAAAAGTGTTTTAGTGCGAAATAGAAAGTAAAAGTGTACAGTAAAATTGTGTAAAAATTAAATAAAGTAATTTTGTGAGTTATTGTTAAAACAAAAATTGTGTTGTAATAATTCTTGTGTTAACTAACTAACTAAATTCGTTGGTGATAAATTGAATTGATTTTGTTTTATTCGCAAGGCAAAAACGTAACAATATTGTATATTAAAAACAAAAACGTCATTTCAGTTCGTTCGATTTATGAGATTACTCCAATACCAAATTTTCAAAATATGTACAGATGTTTAGACATCATAAAACTCTCTAAAGTGTCACTTAATCTTAAGTAAGTAAACAAACTATTTACATTCTCTGAATGACATTTGCCTAAATGGATAAAGCCTAGATTAGAGTGACAACAGGACACAGCCACCCATTCGATGCCTTAAAATTTATAATATTCATTTTTGAAGCTATTTTAATTGCTTCTGCTTGAAGTATCGGTCCGGAGAGTGGAACATTTTTTGATCGTGCAACACAAAACCATAGAAACAAGACTTCATTTACACTTTCAAAATTAGATTTTCTGAACCTTTTATCACATTCTCATGTCACGTGTAACCGATTTTTTCAAAATTTCGACTTTTTTCGACAAACAATCATAAACCATGGTTCTCCCACATTTAAAATGAGCGCATATTTCCTTTACGGATTTTTTTTATTTGAGACGCATTTGAATCAGCTGTTTTTTTTTTGTCCTGACGACAAATTAATATTTTTCTTCGCTGGCATTTTATTTACACGACTAGAACAACTGTATGAAGGCAAATGTTATGTATGTATGTAGCAAGTTTTACACACATTTATCACATAAAACAAATTTAAACAAAATTTTAGTAACTTTGTTGCACTTGTTATTACGTTTTTAACTAACGAGTAAATTTTTTATGAAGCTATAGCAGATTTTATAAACGTCAAACTATTATCGTTGGAAAGTAAAAAAATCTATTTTTCTAAGCGGCTCGCATCAAATTTGACGTTGAACTTATCCCGACATTTATGCTGTGTTCTAATTGATGTGATCGATCTGAGTACTAAAAATCTATGTAAAAACACAGTTTTTTAGTACTCAGATCGAGTTAAAGAGCACAGAAGAGCACAGCATTACAGAGTTATAAGAAACACAGCATTACAGTGTTGCTTTTTTGATTTCTCTTTTTTCGTTGTCTCGTCGACAAATTTCATGTGAGCAAGGTGTTTCCAAATCCAAACAGAGGTATTTACGCGAATTACGTGTATTAAGAAATTTGTATAAAAAACGTACTAGAATTCGAAATAAAAATTTGTCTATTATTTTATAAAGCAAATAAAAAAATTTCGTTTTAAGGGTTTTTTTTGTATAAAAGTGTACTAAAATATTAAATTCCGTTCCGTTCCGTTCCGGAAAACAAAAATAATGAAAAAATGTAAGGTCACCACAATTCGTATAGTAGCGACAATATATTTCTTGTGAGTCTATCTAATAAAGAGAAAATCGTTCTGTCATGTCACAGAGAAACCACCCTATACACACACACACACACACACACACACACACACACACACACACACACACACACACACACACACACACACACACACACACACACACTAACACACACACACACACACACACACACACACACACACACACACACACACACACACACACACACACACACACACACACACACACACACACACACACACACACACACACACACACACACACACACACACACACACACACACACACACACACACACACACACACACACACACACACACACACACACACACACACACACACACACACACACACACACACACACACACACACACACACACACACACACATAGACATTGATTTGATTGATCGATTGATCAGAATGTACGACCAAGCCTAAGCTAGACTCCCGGATGACGCCGGGTCCTCCGTACGCCCTTTACACATAACAAGACCCGAAGGAAAGCAAAGGTATGTTAGTATGTATTAAAGACTCGACCCGGTTCCAAACACCTAAATAGTCGATAGTTAGTATATTTTTTGTGAGTCTAATTTTTTTTTTTTTTTTTTTGAGCAATTGTTAATCACAAGACAATACTCCTATCGGCTTTCTCCATTAATGCCGCCAGTTTTCTGAGAAGCTGTAAGGATTTTTTTTTTTGTGATTTCACTATTTTTTCCATTTGTGGTTGTGATGGAGGAGGACAAGATTTCGTTCCGTTATCATGTTTCCATGCGGTCACCCAAATTTGTACTAACCATAGCAAATGTTGCTTGATGTTGTTGTTGAATTGTTGCGTCTCTTCTTTCTTGTCTACTCGCCCCCTCCCACAAACACACACACACACACACACACACACACACACACACACACACACACACACACACACACACACACACACACACACACACACACACACACACACACACACACACACACACACACAGACAACCTAAAAAGTAACTCTAAAGTTTAATGACCCGAAAACACAATAAGCTACACGTATCAATACACGTACCAATACAATTGGACAGCTTTCTTATAATTTATGAAACCACACTGAGAAAAATTTTACATGTAATCTTTACTATTTTCCCATTAAAATTAACGTACAAAACTTCAGGTAATTTTTACTAAATTCAATTAAATTTTATAAGAATTATATACATTTCAAGCTATTAACTTAATATTTACCTGAACACACCATTTGAATTTAAAATTATAAAATAAGTTAAATTTAAATGTAAATATAACTTACTTTCAATATATAATCCTTTAATTTTTAAAAGTAATGAATTTTAAATTTATTGTAAACCAGATAGATTTTTTTCTAAAATAAATTGTACCGGATACTTTGTAAAAATAAACTGTTTCTAACATCTGAAATTAATATGAAATGTAACAGTTCAAATCTATGTTAAATTAATTTAAATTTTATGTGGCTATCATTTAAAATCTAATTAGATTCATTTAAATGTTATATTCCTCTTATTGCTTTTTTACTATTTCCCGTTATTTTTTTGTCCAATTTATAACCTCATGTGTCATGTATTTATTTTAAATTAGTTTTTATTGGAAAAGGATGTGTCGTGCATTAATTTAATTTATTTAAAATCCTAGTTTGTGCGTTATTTTAATATATTTTCCTTTCAAAGACAAAAGTGTTAGCAAAGTAAAAAAAATGTCGGGAAATTCAGAAAATATAGTGAGTGGGAAAAGTGTTGAATGTGATTTACCGTGTACAAATGACAGTTCGCCATATTTTGATAATAATAACTGCAACCAATACGTTAATATTGCCAAAATTTTTGTAGATAACAATAATTTACACAGTAGTGAAAATGTTTTAAATGTAGAATACAGTTCTAAAAGTGTAAGTGCGTCTAATTCTAATATGGAAATATTATGGAGCGTTAATTCCAATGAAGAAATCCATAATTGGTGTACGCAATACGATATTATGGAAGCATTTGAATTGCTTACAAGTAAATATAAATTATGTCTTTTCAAATCAATTATTTTCGTCATAACCTCTTACATTTTGAAATTAGATTTTGTTAAAATACGTGTAGAACTATCGCCTGCCAAAGTTGGTTATACCAAAACTTACTTAATAAATAAAGCCTCCATGATGAAATCAAACTTTATTTAAGGTATCAACAAATCGAAATCAAATTGTTTCCTATTTTTTTTATATGCAGTTTTCGATCCGCGATTGATTCGCTTCCGCGGATTCTATAATCGACATGAATATTTGGTTTCATCCCCGAAAATAATTATTATTTTATTTAAATTTACATTTTATTATCTATTATTGTCTTTGTCAGAGTCTGAAATTACATTGGATCATTTGAAACTAATAAATGAAGAAGAAATAAAAGACTCATTCCAAGATCAACCTCTTGGTCAACGAATTAACTTTCGAATTAAATTAAATAAATTTCGAAGTGATAATGTAAATATGGAGATGAACTAGACCTAGACCGATTTACAAAAAGCTTATTTACTAATTTCATTTTTAGAATTTAGATCCACTTCATGTAATAAAATGTAGCTGTGACCACGATACTTTATCAATGAATTCCGCAATTGAGAAATGGGTGGAGAAGAATCAGAATTTAAATAAATCGAGTTCTTCAGATCAGGTTGTATCTGCAATCCCACGCAACCGATAAAATATGCTAGAGTCCACACGTCGAACTATATTAGGTCTGAAAACCAAACCGCTAACTTCTTTTTACAAAAAACAATTAGTTAATGTAATCGTTCAAGAGTTTACTGATATGAAAAAAAGAATGCAAATTAAAGAAATAAATTATTATATTGAGCAAATTCTACAGATGTTTCCAAATGAACCTACAGTGAGTAAGATTAATTTTAATTTGCATATTTGAATTAACTTTTAAAATACCTCTCTTACAGGATTACTATTTCATACCTGGTCAGAAGACTAAAAACGCTAAAAGCAAGCTGTACGATAAAACGAGCAATGAGGCAGCAAAATTAAGGTCATTAGGCATTTTCACTCAAACTAAGGAAAGAAAAACAAGCTCATCTTGCACCAGCATCAGCGGAACAAATATAAGTAATATTTATTGATTGAAAACTTACGATTATTATTTTTTGTTAATTATTTTAAAAAAATTTGCAGCTTCTGAAAATACTGAAGAGAGTGCTGATATCAAAGAATCGCTTTTGTGGCTTTTGTATAATGAGGAGCCTTGGGAAACTGTAGTGTTGCACTGGGATAAAACATTTACGAGACGACAAAATATTATAAAATCTACAAGCAATAACATCGAAATTTTTAATAAATTTAAACAATTAAAAAATTATTTGGGATATATATTAGTAAGTATTTTCCTGTTAAACTTCTCTTAATTTGAAAGCTATGTTTTACTTTAGAGCCTCGAAGGTATAACCCTTGAGCACTAACTAGTTTTGCACAATATTTTCCAAATTCTCGTTTTATTTCAGCATCTTCTGGTTCTTGATCGAATGTACCATACAATATATTTTAAATTTGTAAAAATCCAAATAAATATTCAGTTAGCTTAAAACATTGTTATTACATTTTTTCTGTACCTTTGAAATACCTTTCTCTGACAGAAAAAATTGAAATTCAATTGACTTGCAATTAAACATTATTCGTGATTTTTTAAAATGAAAAATTATTATTTGATGCATGCGATCAAGTTCCATACGATTTTAGCTAAAATAAATCAAAAATTTGGGAAATCTTTCGGAAAAACGAGATGCGATGTGTTTAGCACTTAAGGTGATGTACGTTTCGAGGCTTTAAACTGAAATAGGTATGGATTTCAATTTTTTTTTTTGTAATTTGCAAATATTTTGGAATTTACCATATTATTTTGCGTTATTATAGATTGAAAGAGATTTTTCCAAAATCTACCCATGAAAGCAAAATAAACTACTGGAAAAATGGAATCGATTAAGATCGCATCTCTTGTCGAATGTTCGGAATTTGGTGAAGGATAAAACCAATTCCAACATGCAAAAATTAATTACTAATGAAACCAATCAGGGTAGGTACAGAGCACTATTCATTTTGAATTTTAATGAATATGACGTATGTATGAACTTAAGTTTTCCAAAATCTAATTAAAACTCGTTTTAACTTTTCAGATTCAGTAGATGCAATAATAGCATTAAGTATTCATGCTATTTGTAAACCGATAAAAATTTCATGTGTGATTAACGGTAAAAATACCATAATAAACCCATCTATAGCTGACAGCCAGGATGTTTTTCTAATACACATTTCTAAAATTAACGATAAAGAGCGAAAACTCGCGAATTTAAAAAGTAAGCTTTTGACCAAAGGACAAAGTTTGCAACCTATAATTTTAATAGTAGGAGAAGCTTTAAATAATTTAAACGAATTTTATGTAACCTTCGATAATTGCATATACAAATTTAGCTCTTTTCTAAAGTGTTTGGACATTGTTTTTAAGTTAACAAATACCTTAAATCTTAAATATCCGAAAGAATGTCAAATTTTTTTTTTAGAATTAATACATTATATGATATACGTAATTCAAATTTAAATCGTTTTATAACAAATTTAAACACTTAAGTAAAATTTGTTACATTTAACATTTAATCATTTAAATTTCATATTCTTCTGAAATAGTTTTTTAGACTTTCCTTATTTTTTTGGTTAAAGTTTCAACCTCGTGTTTTATTTTAAATTAAGTGAAGATCGCTATGCGAAGTGTTGTAGTAGAAATATAGAGTATTATAGATTTTTGTTGATCATTAATTTAATTTAATTATTTTAAATCGTAGTGGATATTTTATTCATTATTAGTATATCGAAAAGTTCAAAGTGAATTTTTTTTTTAAAAATCGAAGAATATTAATAAAATGAAATAATAATTTAAGTTACATTTAATATATATTTTAATAAGTTTAATTAATCAAAGTAAAATGTATAAATGTAATATGTGAGATTTAACTTTTAATTTTCCCCAAATATTAACTAAACATTTACTGAATGAACATTGTATGAATAAATATGGTCGATTTGAATGTAAACAATCGGGGTGCACTCAAACTCTTCAAAATATGTATATACGCTTTCATAAGACATCTAAAAAGATTGCACAAAAAATATATAAATAAAATTGTCTGAAAAGCATAACTTCCAGACTAATTGTAATGCTAACAATGCATCTACGTCCAATATTGTATCTGGCAGTAGTGATTTACTAGATTTAAACACGTTAAGTGATGAACCACTTTATGACCACTTACAAAATCAGCCGAACGTAGCTTGTGATGTATCAAACATTTTAAGTAATCAGTTAAAAATGTTAAAAAAGAATGCATTGTCTCTTACCCTAAACCTTCACAATAAAAATAATTTAACTAGAGGAAATGTCACTGGAATTCAAAATGACATCATTTCTGATATTGTTCAACCGATCCTTAATATAATTACGTGTAATATAATACCATTAATTAAAGAAGATAAAAGTGTGGCAAATACAAAAAATATAATTGAAACTTTAGAGAATACGTTTAGTGGATTTGAAACTGAATACAGGTTGATTAAACGACTTAAAGAATTAAAGCTGTATCAAGAACCAAAAGCTTATTCAATGAGTAATGAATTGACTGACATAATATTGCATCATACCCCTACTATTGCGCCAAATAATATGTGCGGTACACTGATGTCAATATCGTTCCAAATTCAAAAATATTTTGAATCTCAAAGTATAAGGGAAACTTTGGAAAATATGACCCGACTAAAGCAATTACCTCACAACTGTTTCGAAAATTTAGTGAATGGATCGATTTGGAAAAATAAAATGGAACATTCTCAAGATAGAATTTTGATACCAATTAACTTATATTTTGATGATTTTCAAATCGATAATAGTTTGGGACCACACGCAAATGTACACACAATAACAGCAGCTTACTATAACTTTCCAACCATTCCAAGTCACCACATATCCAAACTTGAGAATATTTTTCTAGTTGCAGTTTACAATAATCAACACCGTTATGCATGTGGAAATAATGTAGCACTTGCACCACTAGTTGCAGAATTAAATAAACTTCAAGAAACTGGTATTGAAGTAGCAACAAAAGAAGGAACTTTTGTGATTCATGTTATGTTATCTCAAATTCTTGGAGATAATTTAGGATTGAATAATATTTTAGGTTTTAATGACTGTTTTAATTCAAACTCTTGTTGTCGAGCCTGTACTCGAGTAAAAAGAGAAATAAAAAAGGATTGTGTTGAGCACACGGAACATTTAAGAACAAGAGAATCTTACGATAATTGCATTGAACTAAACAACTACGTTTCAACAGGTGTCAAAGAAAATTCGATTTTTAACAGCATTTCTAATTTTCACATAACAGATAGTTTTGTATTTGATGTAATGCACGATCTATTTGAGGGTGTATGTGGATATGATTTGGTTGAAATAGTGCGATACTACATCCTAAAGAAAAAAAAGTTCTCACTTGATGTTTTTAACTATAGGAAACAAATGTTCGATTACGGTGAATTGGAAATTGGCAATATATTTGGTCCACTACAAATTTTGCATATAAAAAAATCTAAAATCAAATCAAATGCTCGGGAAATACAAACATTCGTAACGTATTTTCCCATAATAATTGGCGATTTAATAGACAATGATGATGAAGTATGGCATTTTTTTTTAACATTGTTAACAATAATTGATATTATAACACTTCCAAGTTTAACTTTAGAACTGCTTGAAAAATTAGAAAATAATGTACATAAACATAATGCTTTATATCAATCAATATTCCAACAAACTTTGAAGCCAAAACACCATTTTATGGTTCATTATGTCACCGCAATTAAAAAATGTGGACCTCTTAAAAACATGTGGAGTTATCGATTCGAGGCGCAACACAGAGAACACAAAATATACATGCGGAATGTATCTTCTCAGGTAAACCCTCCATTAACGATTGCTCGGAAAGCTTCTCTAAAATTTTCAAGGTTATTGCTTGAACAATCTTTTTTTTTAGATGATATTATTATTGAAGGCGAAAATTATTTAAACTTAATAGAAATTTGTGCTGGGCTAGAAGATTATTATCAGTTAAATTTGCATAACGCATTTGTTATTAAACGGTTAACTTTTAAAGGAAAGTTGTACAAAAAAGGATTTTTCATATTTGTCAAACAGCAAGTCGTTGAATGTGTCTACAGAATTGAATTTATAATTAAAGCAAATACCGGTTTAATTTATTTAATTTGTACAAAATATGATTTGGCTTATTTCGACTGCCATATACAATCATTTGTTATGAATTTGAATAATTGTAATTTAGAAATAATTGAAATTTATGAAACCGGAGCCCCTTTTCATTCGTATACCACAAATGATGGTAGAAGGGTAGTAAGAAAGATGTTTTTTTGAAAATAAATAAATACCATGTAGAATTGTTTTGTATTTTACTGTAAAATGAATTTTTATATTTTTATGTACTTTGATTTGTATCCAAATCCTTATAAATAAAATTGAAAAAATTATTTAAAACGCAAATTATCAAGTATACTCGTATTATTTATTTTTATATGCAACAAATAAATTGAATTTGAGAATTTTACCCAAAGGTGCAATTGAAGATCATAATTAAGAAAAAAAAAATCTTTTAAAAATTAAAACGAGACCATTTTTAAATTACAACCTGTTAATTTAATTTTCAGTTGAAAATTCAAGTTAATTTCATATAATGAACTGTTAAAATTGGGGTAAATTCAAATGAACCACAATTTAAAATTGAACTCGTATCATTTCAAAATAATGTTGTTCTATTGTAAAAATATTTTTTAAAATGCACTTAAAAATAATTACGATTCTATTAAATTTTAAATGAAAAAATGTTGTAAATATATGTTATCTTAATCTAAATTTTACATAATGAACAGATTAAAATAATATTTTAATCCATTTAAAAACTAAATGGTCATATAGTTGACCGAAAAATACCTGGAAAATATATGAATTTTACCTAGATTTTACTATTTTTTTTCTGAGTGCACTATTACAAAATGAAAGTATAATTATGCTCCTGATATTATAAGCTTTCAATTGCGTTTCAACACGTACACTGAGACGAAGAAAGTACAGCGTCTACCGAAGGGTAGTAGCGACCCCTCGTGGTAGTTGACGTATTAGGCTGCGTTTAAATTTCAATTGAAAAATTTCTGTTTTTTGTAATATTTTCAACAATCTTTTGTTGTTGGACTGGATTTACGTGCATGTCATTTTAGCCATAAACTTAAAATAATATTTTTTTATGAAATACAAAACGGCATGCAAATCAAAAACACGGAAATGTTTCCAATATTTTGTGCAACTTTTATTATTATTTATAATACGATAGTCTTATTCAACATGCATGCCATTTGCGTTAAAGAATTATTTCGATATAAAATTAATATTTATCTTTATTAGGGGCAGTTTGAAATCACGGAAAACATGTACTAAAGGTTTACAGAGTTTTCCGACATTTTCCACCCTGGGTAATAAGAGGGGCGCATGCCAATTTTCACAGAGTGGTTTTGTGATTAAAACTTTAATTCTTCACATCGGCATGTAATTTGAAAACACGGAAATCCCTTGTAATTTTTCTCATTTTTACGTAACCCTTTGAGCCCTTTCGGCCGCTGCGGATTGCATGCCTTCAATTATTAGAACTTCAATTTGTTTTTACAACCTTATGTTACAAGGGCAGACAGTATAATATCATGGAAAAACACTAAAATTCTTCACAAAAAGAAAAGCAATTTTCCTTATGGCCGGAAAGCGTGCAGCGGCCAAGAACTCTTCTATCTTTCATATCTTGGGGTTAATTATCAACCCTTAAAAAGGCATGATGCAAATTTTCCGTAAAAATGGTTTCCGCTTTAGAGGATTTTCACTAAGGATTACCAAGTGAATTTGAAAGTGCTTTAAAAAGTGTTTTAGTGCGAAGTAAAAGTTATAAGTGATCAGCAAAATTTGTGCAATTATAAAAAGTAATTTTGGAATGATTGTTAATAAATTGTGTTATTTTGATTTTTGGTGTTAAATAAATAAATTCGTTGTGTTAAACTGAAGTGTTTTGTTTTATTCACAATCCAGTGATACGAACCTTGATTGACAAGGCAAAAACGTAACAATATTTATTCTCACTAAATCTTTTTGAACGTAATATTATTTATTAGTATATGTTGTTGGCGAGAAATTTCTCTTAACTACTGCTCTAGATTCGACGACAGTTAATAAAAAAAAGTTTGAAAAGGCTTTGAATTCATTTTGCTTCTTTAAACATAAACGAGTAATAAAATAATCGAAGGTTAGATTAAATTTTACTTTTCTTCGATTCGAATTTAATGACGAATCAAAATTTTTAATTAGATCCACCACAAAAAATTATTTAATAATTTATAAATTTAAAACTTTTACATCATTCAAGAATTAAGGTCAAGTTCGAAAATAGGTAGCCTAACTATTTTTATTAAAATATTCAGTTCTGATATATACGACAATATTGTTTGGGCATATCCTGCTACAAAACAATTAAATACAATAACTAGCTTTTATATTAAACGTACCATAAATTATTAAATTACTATTTTATTATTTAATAAGGCCTTATTATCCATAAAGTACAGTACATACCTTCATAAGAACAGAAATTTTGAAGCTTAATATTGGTATCTACATAAAGTTTTCATTTCAGATGAAAATACATAACATACTATTATACTACAGAATATACTATTATAGTATATGACCTTGGCTTCCAATTATTTTTTTCAAATAAACAATTTTATCGTTTTTCATTTAGTATTTTTTGTTAACTGGGCAGACAGATATGTATACAATTTACTTTATCTGTCACTGTACGAACTTATAATATAATAAAATAAAACGCGATCTCATTTGTAATTTTTAATTCGAGTTTAACCGATGAAAAACCTCTGGAAAATAATGAATTCAAAGGAAGAAGAAGAAGTTTCTCACTTTCAA
Source organism: Tipula vernalis (assembly GCA_958295665.1). Lineage (NCBI taxonomy): Eukaryota > Metazoa > Arthropoda > Insecta > Diptera > Tipulidae > Tipula > Tipula vernalis. The sequence goes on along the minus strand of OY282559.1, from coordinate 290,083,246 downwards.
ACAAATCATAAAAAGAATCGATACATTTTTATAACATTTTGATGGGAACTATTATACACCATATGAGACAAATTATTTATACATAAAATGCTTCTCCTTGGGGATAGAACTCGTTCATTGTTCGATCCACAAGTTTTAAGTTCGGTGTGATGAAGGCGAAATAGTTTATAAAGAAATTAGATTAAACTCTCTCCAAGAGTCAAAAGTAGTGTATCCACTTAAATAAAATATGTATACGATTTTGTAAATGAAATGCTTAGTAGTCCAGAAATTACCCCACATTATCCACGTTATCGATGCGATGAGGTTTTTTTGTAAAATAAATCAATATGCATACACGGAAACTATACTAACTTATGAATTATAGATTTACGCGCACAAGAGAGGTAGGGGTGTGCAGTGAAATTAATTTTGTTTAGGGGATTTTCATATTAGTTTTAGAGCACAAATGGATAATTTATTAATAAAATTAAGTTTATCAAACTTGAGACCCGGATAAGATTCCAACTTAAGAGAACCGCACACCTAAAAGAGAGAAACAAATAATTTCTGCTTAGTTCATTTTCAGATACTGTATAGGTGAAATATTTTTTTACCAACATAAACTAAGGGAGTAAACTAAGGGATTCACATTACAAGTTTCAATTTGTTGATACAGTTCTTTTCAAAATTATAGCGCCACTTCTATTTCTGAAATTTTTCGTTGTAAATACAGAAATATCAAACTAAAGTAACATTTTCACATTTAGCACATAAATTTAAATATATAAACATACTGGAAAAAAAACAACAGAAAGTACCGTTAGTGAGAAAAACAATAAACAACATTTTGTCATAATTATAGCACCAGTGAGAGATTGAAGTTCAAATAACTAAAATCTGGGAAAAAAAATTATTTAAATTCGGGAAAGTGATTTTTATGAATTCCTTTACAAATTTAAAGAAAATGCCACGTGGTAAAGAACTAAGTGACTATGAAAAAGGTCAAATAAGTGCTTTCTCTAGTTCAGGTTATGGTTTCCGTGAAATAGGACGTAAAATTGGTCGAAGTCATAAAGTTGTGTCTAATTTTCTAAAAGACAAAGAGAATTATGGAAAAAATAAACACACTGGACGAAAACAGAAGCTGTCAAGTCGTAATCAAAGGCGCATAATCAATAAAGCAAGCAATTCAGCAATGAGCTGCAAAGCTTTGGGAGCCCTTACTTCGGTTTCGGTTACAACAGTTTGGAGAGTGTTAAAACGAAGTGAACATATAATAGTCCGCTTAAAATTACAAACAGCACCTCGCTTGTTGCAACGTCACATTGACGCACGTATGCTCTTTGAGAAAAAATGGAATATATGATTTTAATACGAGTGTATGTTCCGAAGATTGTAAGAGAATTCAAAACACCAGGCACCCTCCAGTTTTATTTAGCCTTCCTGTAGTAATGCTGGGTGACCTACAGGTGATTTCCAATTCCCAGCAACTCATAAGAGTAAAATCAATCGGTATACGGGGCAGGAATAGGAATATACGGGAGTGGGACAACCCTCTCGAGGTCCTTGAGCTCCAATGCTACCGTCTTTCTAGCGGAACTACATGATGTAGTAAACATCTAGGAGGGAGAGCAATAAGCCCTGATAGTATGTATCACGTACCGGGAGGCAGTATTGTCAGGTTCATTAAGAACCTGAATATTGACTGGACGGATAATTAAGCAGGGGCCAGCACAATAGATCTTTTAGGTTGCAGTGCGAAGTGGCTGATCACCCGCATGCCCCCCCCTCCCCAATAATAATAATAATACAGATATCCTCCAGTGTAGTCTGCTACCATTCCTACGCAGATTTCGCACAAAAAAATGGATTTTCCAGCAAGACAACGCTAGGGTTCAAACCAGTGACGAGACGATGTTATGGTTTGGTACTAAACGTGTTAATGTTTTAGGTTGGCCGGCCTGTTCACCGGACCTTAATCCGATGGAGAATATTTGGGGAACTCTTGTTAGAAGAGTTTATGCTGGAAATAAACAATACGATAATGTAACGGATCTTAAAGCAGCTATTTTGAAAGCATGGGAAATTTTGGGGATCGATTTGATTATAAATCACATGATTTATAATCAAATCGATCTCCAAAAATAAGTGATTAAGAAGTTGGGGAAGGCCATTAACTATTAATTAACGATTGTTTTGTTTAAATGAAAAATAAATCATGAATTTTGACGAAAAATGTAATTGGTGCTATAAGTATGAAAATACCTTTTTTCTGTTTTCCGTTTCCTCTGTTTAGTACGCAATCTATTTTCTCGATCAAATTATTAATTTATAAATGAATCAACTCTAGAAATCATATTTAGACGTGTTTCATATTACGCGGGAGTACAATGATCTAAATCGGTATTTTTCTGCTGCTGCTATAACTTTGAAAAGAACTGTAGCATTTCTGAATATTCTAAAATGCATACATAGCTGCAGTAGGGATTGCATTTTACCGGATTTATTCATTACCGGAAATACCGAAAATATAATTTAAAAAAACTGAAATTCAGAAATGGCTTATATTTTTTAAAAAATGCACATTCAAGGGTTATGTACAGTTGTAGTACATTTCTTCGATTATTTTATTGGCAGCATAACAAATATTTAGGTGTTATATAATAAAACACAATATTTTTTTTTAGTTTTGTCACTTTCTGCTTTTATACTCTATTTTTTGTGCCTACGTACTTTGTGAATCTTCTTTCCCTATAATATTTTTTACATGAAGTTCTGGAATATGGCGAATTAGGAAGGAACCTAGCCGTTTCTTAACCGAAGATGATGAAATTCAGCATGAACGATAGAAATGGGATTAGAAGATGAGTTTAGGGGGAGGGGGGAGGGGGAGAGTACATTTAATTACATTTAGTAAACATTGGTTATACCTTTCCTTCTATATTTCCAGTTCTTCTAATCTGTTTATTAGTAATCCTTTTCTTATTTTGTTTAATACCTGTGAGTTTGTGTTGATGTCAGTGTAATTATGTTTTTCTGTAGTCAAGTGTTGTGCATATTTCGAGCCAATTTTTGACATCATATTCTGTTGTTTCTTCCAAATAGTCTATTAAGTTCATGTTATACCCGTTTTTTATTGCTATGTGTTTAATGATTTTTAGTTCTTCCGTATAGTCATGATTGTTCATCGGGATCGTGTTTAGTCTATTTATTAAAAAGTTGAACGTTACTATCTTATGTTGGTATGGGTGGTTAGATGATTTATAATGGCGTGATCCGTTTGCGTGGCTTGTTGTTAATATTTGTTATTGTCAAGTCTAAGAAATTAATGGCTTTGTTCGTCTCTGATTCTAGTATAAATTTAAGGTTCGGATGTTTGTTGTTTATGTTTTTATAAAGATTGTTCAGCTGTCTCATTGTGTCTTTAAATAGTATTAGAATTTCGTCCACGTATCTGTGCCAGTACCTGATTATTTGGTTTTTGTTGTTCGATTCTGTTAATATATGCTGATTTTCAAAGTGGTTCATGTATATGTTAGCTAAGTTTCCTGATAGAGGATTTCCCATTGGAAGGCCATCAGTCTGTGAATAGAATTTGTTATTGTGTTGAAAATAGTTTTGTTCTGTGATTGTTTTGATTAGAGTGATAATTTCGTCATTTTTTCCGTTTTTCTG